>CM064526.1:1493108-2093108 GCA_032716605.1 Paralithodes platypus
ATTAGGTGGGGGCTGCCGCCCCCACACCCCCGCTGGTTTGGTATTTAATTCATAAAAGATTGACGGTCGCCAAAAGAGGTAATTATAAGAGTGAGAGAACTCTATTTCTTATTGCTAATCTGCCAAGCTCTGCGTCATATGAGTCTGAAGGGGTTAAGTGGGCTAAGAGTTAATCAACATGGCTAAATTGCAGATAATGTTTCAACATCACTTTTCCTTTGATATAATTCAGGGCCTCTCCACCTATATGGGTTATTATTGACGAGGTAAGTGAAGGAAATAAGTCTGTATTGAGGATATTCATTAAAGATTCTGTGGTAATCGTAGCCTAGGCTTGGACCCAAATAACGACGGTATAAAACCCTTACCCTTGGTGTACTGGACAATAATGGTCTGCAGCCAAATTAACACAATTCCGCTGGAAGCACCGTTGGTAATCCCGTTAAATAGAAGATGTTGTAGGTGTTTTCATAAAGCAAAAACACTTCACTATTCATTGAACAACAGTTCCACCATTTCAAATATGGCCGCATGGCCCGAATCCGAGAGATTATAAACACCAAGGATAATAAATGAATCAATGTGACGTCGTAGAGGGATTGAGAAACAAAAGAGGCTCATTATATGGACTGACGTGTATTTCTACACCCGTTAAAATGTTGCGAGAATTTGTGACGTCACCGTCTAGACAGTGACGTACTCCCACAACAACCATTCATATACCATCATCGCTCATGACGTCACACCCAGTTTATTGACCAATAGAATAGCAGTATACAACTCGACTCACTTCCACTCGTCGCCCACCAGCTGAGCTGGGAAATTGTAAAAGTGAGTCCACAGATGCCCTCTAATTATTCATTTACCAAGTATATTTTCCATTTATAGTATACTACGAAGCAACATACATAATACATATATATGTACAAACAACAAATATGCTATAACACTGCCCAGTTCTTGAGATATAATACATGCCGTTTCGCAGAAATATACCTTGCAAACCCCAAAAAGCATAATTTTGGAAAACCCGAGCCAATTTTTGGCAAAACTTGGATCGTATTTTGAGAATCGAAAAAGACTAGCCTAACTAAATGTCGGAAATCGGCTCATGATTTCCCTAATTGCAAAGCCATATAACCAGATTTATCGAAAACGTAGCACTTATTTAAATCATAAATATCCAGTAACATAGATCTAGTACATTGGATACAAGCCTAATCCACACCTAACGCCTACAATGTGTCCGTAGTACCTATAGGCCTACGTGGGATACAACATGGCGGTTGGGCCGGCGCCCATTTAGTAGCCTACTGGTATTCGGCCGTATCTGTGAATGCGAGTCACTTCGAGCGAATTCCTGATCGAGCGGATGCACAATCTAACCTAACCTAACCTAACCTAACCTAACCTAACCTAACCTAACCTAACCTAACCTAAATGCGCCTCCGCTCGAATATGAATTCGCTCGAAGTGTCCAGATACCGTAAATACTACCGCAACTACGAATCTTGTTTCTAAGACCTAGTATATTAACCTAACCAAACAACCCAACCTATCGACAGAGATGGGCAGGTGGAGTGGACTAAAAAGCTGGTGGACAGACCTCGGGAGACAGGTGAAAATGGCGTGTGTACGAATCGGTGCCGTCTATAGGAAGGTATTGACAACCATGTTACGACAAAATTCCATTTTAGGGTCAATATACAGGAGGCGCTACAATATTGGTAAAAAATTAAGCTCAATAGCATGTGATTAAGCGATTTTTCTCCAAATTGTTGATGTAGGTGTCATTCCCGGGAAACTAACATAATACATATTATATGGATATTTACGTTTTAAGGGTTTGTTTACACTTCTTCTTTTTCGTCTTCATCTGGGAGACTTCTTTTGCGTGACTGTCAGTCAACAACTGAGACATCTGGTGGCGAATGCAATGAACTATACTGGTGGCGTCGTGGCCAAAGTAATCACCCTACCTAATTCATGCCAAGAGTACTCGAGTTCACTGACACGTGATGTCTATCGACCAATCAGGTGATGCCATGATTTGGAAAACAGGTGGCCCAGGATATAAGCTGTCAGTTTGACTCTGGCCAGCTTGTGTAGAGGGTGTGAGCCGATCAAAGCTTTTTCCACCGTCTTTAAAAACATGAGGCTGCTTAAGACCTTTTCGCCTTCCAATAAGTGTAAACTGTCCAAAGTGCAATAACCAGTGTTCCAAATACAGCTGACGAGGACAGCTGGTTTTGAAATGCACATACACTTGTTTTACATGGAAAAATTCAAAACAAAAATCCACCAGCTGTTGACCAAGATGAGTGGTGATCGAGCCTCCAGCGGCCAGCCAGGCAGCCCAGTACCTCCTCTGTTCATTAAGGTTAGTTGGTTGGTTGGGACAACATAAAGGAGCCGGACCACAGCTAGCTAGGGATCTTAATGGGTCATCGCAAAGTAACATAAAGTAAAAGATTTTTTCGCATAGGATTAAACTGGCATGCAAGGGCTAGTTGGTTATACTTATGTTTTGGACCGACAGTTAGCCCATCGATCTTTTTAGGCCTAATAGGTCCGGTAGAGCATAGGCTATACATCATTGCTATATATGTCATTAAGAGCTGAAATGTATTATAAGGGAGAACAAAAATAAAATAAAATACATAGGCTTACTGTAAAACAACAAGTTTTTCAGCCAGTACCCAACCAGCGGGGGTGTGGGGGCGGCATCCCCCACCAATAATACTAGGTTAGGTTAGGTAAGGTTGTTAGGTTAGGCTAATGTTAACCCCATTCTTACTAGGTTAGGTTAGGTAAGGTTGTTAGGTTAGGCTAATGTTAACCCCATTCTTACTAGGTTAGGTTAGGTAAGGTTGTTAGGTTAGGCTAATGTTAACCCCATTCTTACTAGGTTAGGTTAGGTAAGGTTGTTAGGTTAGGATAGGTAAGGTTGTTAGGTTAGGCTAATGTTAACCCCATTCTTACTAGGTTAGGTTAGGTAAGGTTGTTAGGTTAGGCTAATGTTAACCCCATTCTTACTAGGTTAGGTAAGGTTGTTAGGTTAGGCTAATGTTAACCCCATTCTTACTAGGTTAGGTTAGGTAAGGTTGTTAGGTTAGGCTAATGTTAACCCCATTCTTACTTCGTTAGGTTAGGGTAATGTTAACCTTATGAAAACCCAAACAAAGATTTTATTAGGGTTACTGTGTAATTTTAACATGAACATTAGTAAAATCCGAGCCAAGTTTCGTCAAAACTTGGCTCGTGTTTTCGAAATGTCGGGTTATATGGGTATGGAAATTTACAAAACCCGAGCCAACATATTAATAAGGTTACTGTGTTATTTTCATTTTAAAATTAGTTAAATCCGAGCCAAGTTTCATCAAAACTTGGCTCGGGTTTTCAAAAAGTCGGGTTTTATGGGTCTGGAAATTGACAAAACCCGAGACAATAATTTACCAAGGTTACTGGGTTTTTTTCATTTTTACATTTGTTAAATCCGAGCCAAGTTTCGTCAAAACTTGGGTCGGGTTTTCAAAAAGTCGGGTTTTATGGGTCTGGAAATTGACAAAACCCGAGCCAATATTTTACCAAGGTTACTGTGTTTTTTTCATTTTTACATTTGTTAAATCCGAGCCAAGTTTCGTCAAAACTTGGCTCGGGTTTTCAGAAGATCGGGTTTTATGGGTCTGGAAATTGAACAAACCCGAGCCAAATTTGGGTTACAAATGTGTATTATCGTGTTCTATACGCTTTTTACCCCTCAATTTCCCTGATCTTCATAGCCCTCCCCACTATCGGGGGGGGGGGGGCGTGTCTTTAGATTGATGGATAATGGGTAAATGCTTAATTCCCATTCAATTTCATCACTAGATTCGACTAAAACACCAAAAACAAAATCAAAATACCAAAAAAAATACCTGAAAAACACGTTGTTGCGTCTCCTGTATATTAACCCATTTTAGTACCATATATTTTTATTAGGTTTTGCCGAGGCTTAAAACACATTTTCATATTATGTTTAGAGCATATAAAATCCATATTTGTTTTCAAATATTGCAAAATAATTGGTGACCAACTTAGGCCTATTTAGTTATAGCCTACTGAAAAATATGGCGAATCTATTGGTGCCTATTTTTACTAATAAATTGTTTCTCATAACGTCGTCGCACTAGTGACCTTGAATATACAGTAATTGTATTTTTTAAATTTTTTCCTTGTTTTGGGTTTTTTTAGGGGTGTTTTTGGGTAGGATGTAGTGAGCGGGCGTACCGCCATCTTTGTTTACATTACGCGTTGTGTCGTCGGACCTTTCCCATCATGTTCCCGTCTATTTTAACCTAACCTAACCTAACCTAGTATTCATTTCTTACAGTTTCTTACAGTAGATCCTCTGGAAAAAGGCAAACTATGCCTGTGTATCCAGCTCAGTACCAGTACTTGCACTGCTGCGGTCGTTCACGGTGTTGGCGGCGGCGGTAGCAGACGCAACATTTTTACTATTCTGTATTTTTGTTTTATAATCAAACTTCAAATCTTGTCTTCCCCATGCTTTATCAAGATTACTTTCAAACTCCCTTATTTAGTAGCAGTCTCTATGTTTCCAACGTAGGGCTTATGATCTCAGCCGCTACCACAGCGGGCCGATTTATTAGTACTCACGCTAAGTAACCAAATAATCTCTAGAGTTGCACCTCAATTCACTACTAGGCACGTTGTACACACTCCGAGACGACTAGGAAAGAAGAGATAGCGAAGGAGAGAAAGAATTGTTATAGTTACCCATTTAATCTAGCTGCTCTCCTCTGAGCCATGCTCCATGAGCCTGCGCCAGGACCTGTCAAAGTATCAGTCACTTCGCGCCCACCGTCGATGTCACACGCCTCTTTTGTCTGTGCTTCGCGAGTGCCTGCTTTGCATCCCCTTCGCTTCAACTATTAGTGAGTGTGAGCCTTTTCAGGCTGTTGAGGATTTAGAAGGATGTTCCGTGATGTAGGCAGCACTTTATACGGATTTATGGCGTGTTTACTGGGTGTGCGCGTAGTGCTGGAGACGTTTATTTATTTGTTTTCTTCGGGGGTGTTTGGTCCGCGACGCCGCGTAGCGGTCGTTGTGTGTCGATTCTACCCTCGCTTTCGGGTTCATGTTCACTTTAACTACCCTTAACTTACTTGGGGGGGGGATGCTTCCCGCAGGATGCATTATTGTTTCTTTACCTTTGTGACTTTTTGTTTTATTGTTTTTTCATATGACTACGTGTCGATGTTTTACAAGACTTGAGCATGAAGTTTCTCTGGATTCTGCTTTGTGTGAGCATAGGCCACATAGCCTTTATTCTCTCACAAACATGCTGCTTTGGTCTCCACTGACCTATAGCCCTTCTGACTTGTTTATTAAACTTGTCCATAGTTGGTGGTCTTGTATTTCGTTCGCATGGTTCACGCTTTTGTCAGTTCCTTTTCGTTTCCGCGGGCCTACTTGACTCGTGGATACGTGGTTCTGGTGAAAATGTCGGTCAAACTCTAGGCTATCCTCCTTTTATTTTATTAATTTAACGTAATTGTGGGGCTTCTCGGGCAGTGTTTAGCTTTGTTACTAGGTTTTTTCACTTAGGGGTTGACGCTGCCCTAGTGTTTTCTCTTTTATGTGAATTGTGTAACTAGGCTAGGCCTGTGTTTTTTCACTTGAGCTGACCGCCGTCGGGTTGGGCCACATAGTCCTGTCCTTCTGTTTTCCTCTTGTCTCTAATGACTTGCTGGTTGGTCTTCTATGCTCTTGTTAAAATTCTCATTATAATTGTGTGTTTAAGCTAAACGGTTTTTGCCTTGAGCTGCCCGCCGTTGGAATGATCCACACAGGTCTTTCCTTCTGCCTTCCTTTTGTCTCAACTGACTGGGAAGTCTCGGTCTCGTAGCTCTCGGTTAAATTCTCGTTTTTCTTACAGTACATGTTTCTGTTCTTCCCCTGCCTGTGGTTACTTGATCGCTAAAAAGGGGGGGGGGGGGGGATGTCTGGAAACTGTACGCGATAGGGGCCCCGCTCACAGGGAGGATATGCTTGGACGAGTTGACTCGATTTTCGTGTTTACTCACATTTTTTCGCCACACAGGCAAGGGTCTTCTGGTGTCCTCGGCTCCTTCATCTTTTTAAATCCGCCCTACAAGCGCCTTTATCTTTTTGATGTGCCCTGTGCCTTGTCAAGGCCTAGGCCACATAGCTTTCACTTGACTTGGTTTATGCGCCCTGTTCTGCCCCCCTATTCATGTACCTGGACAGGTCTTTTTGGACAACTGCTTGGCTGTTTTCCTATCCCTTATGTCCTGTTCCTTGTGTCCTCCTTCTGTACCTGGTTCCCGCCCTACGGGCGACCTCCTTGTCTACTGGGTGGACCCAAGGATCACCTGAAAAGTCCTAGGACTCGACCCAAAGTGGCGATGTCCTGTGTGTTTTGGATTCCCTCCCCGCCCCTATTTACACTTATAGGGTACTGTTGGGTTGCTCACACTTGCCTTTTCCTTCCAGCTGGTGCCCGCTCTACTGCCGGCTGTCCCTACGCCGCCGCCACTTCGCCCCCTCCGCTCTCACGGAGGGTTCTCAGGTATTTCGAAGGGTACCACTTTCCCCACGATTTTGGTTTGGACCTGTTCCCAGGGTTGGGCCTCGCTAAGGGGCTTGTCCCAGCCCTGGTGTTGGGGGTCTCTGGTGTGGGTGTTTTCTTTTGACTTTCCTGTTATACTTGCTACATAGCTTCGTACTGGATATTGTCTTACTGTGTCTTACATGCTGAATTGGCTCTACTGCCTCATATTGCCTGTCTCACCTCTACTGGTGGGTAATGCTTCCCCATTTTTCAGTGCTGTGATGCCGGCTCCTCCCTGCTCTCGGCCGACGTGTCAGCGGACGGCCTTGCGGGATCATCGGGACTGTTGCCTCCACACGGCCTGCTATGGGAAGGATGTTTACGATCCCCGCCGATGTGGGGTGTGTCTCTCCGCTCTTCAACTACTCGAGACTCTCCCTACGTCGGCGGAAGGAGAACAGGCCAGGACGTCTCTACGCCGATCATGGGACGTTATCTCCCGTCACGTCCAAAGGGTCCTGCACAAGGCTCCTTCCTTCCGTGAGGATGACGTCCGGGTGTTGTTGGGGATCCCACCTACCTCCGATGCTGCACGCCGTTCCCGCTCCCCTACTGTTCGTCGCTCTCGCTCTCCTCCTACGGCTCGGGGCTCCCCTCCCGGGAGTTCGGGTCAGGCGGGCGGGAGGGCGCTTTCCAGGGAGCGGGCCCCCAGGCGTCATGAACATCGAGTGCCTCCCTCCGACCTATCCATGACTTCTGGAGCTTCTGGCAAGAGGAAACGTCGCCGATCTCCATCCCCTGCTGATCGACCCCGTCTTGCTTCTCCTCACCTCAGGATGAGCCCCCCTCCTTCGCAGGGTTCCACGGTATTCAGGGCCAAACGCCGTCCTGCCCCGCCTGCCGAGGAGGTCGTTCTCCATCCTGCGCCATCTTCAGCCACTGGTGGGGTGGAGTTCGAGCCTCTGCCTGCCTCCCAGCCTGTGAGGGGTCCCGGCCTCTTCCCTATGGCGGGCCCGGCTGTGGTGGTCCCGGCGGCGATGCCCTCCACGCCTCCTCCTCAACCTGGAGGTTCCGACGCCTCGATCCCTTGTGGCCAGCCGTCTCCTCCTCGTCTCCCTGACCATTTAGAAGATGTTCTTGAGATGGAGGTTGAAGATTTTGATAGGCTGGAGGACGAGGATGTGGGGGTCGACTCGTCTTCGGACGGTGCGCCTGATTCGGGCCAGGAGGACCCCGACGTGGAGGCACAGTCCTCCCCACCGTCCCCTGAGTTCTCCCCGCTCACGGACCATGGGGCCCGTGGGCCCAGTGAGGCTGGTTCCCTGTCTCCTCTACAGACGTCCTGCTGCGGAGACGGAGTTACGGGCGGAGTTGGCGTCTATTCGTCTTGAGATGGCCTCCAATAAGGCAGACATCCTCTCCTCTGTCACGGCGGCCATGGAGGCGGTGGTCTCCTGGTTGGGTACTACTAACCCGGTGCCTCTGCAGACTCCGCTTGTGGCTCCTCTCCCACCTGTTGCCGACCACATCCCATCTCGGCCTGCCCTCCCGGTCGTGGTACCGTTGAAATCATCTACTTCATCACCTGCACCTCCGACTCCTCTCTGGCCCGTTGTTATCCCGGGCCAGGGTTTGGGTTTGTTCTCTCACCCCCTCTCCGTGCCGCCTCTCTCCAAGTTTAAGATCCCCAAAGTCAAGATGCCATCCCTGTACTCACCTAATTGTAGTATACAGGATTTGAGCCTAAGCTCGTGTTGTCCTGTCTCTCTCTCTACATTTATCCAATTTTGCTTTAAAAGTTTGGATATTTCTTGCTCCCACCACCTCCCCATCCAACTTATTCCAACACTCAATGCTTCTGTACGGGAAGCTGAACTTTCTTACATCAGACTTACATATAACTTTCCTCAACTTACAATCATGACCCCTGGTTCTTCCCTCGTCCCTCACCACAAAATCTCCCTTGTCGATCTTCTCAAAACCTTTCACACACTTAAACATCATGATCATGTCACCTCTCTCTCTCCTCTCCCTCAGCGTTGGCAGCTTTAGCCTCTCCAATCTCTCCTCATAAGGCAGGTCTCTAAGGCTAGCTATCATCTTAGTGGCAACTCTCTGAACTCTTTCCAGTTTTTTATTATGTTTTATAAGGTGTGGAGACCACACCACTGCTGCATACTCCAGTCTTGGTCGTATTATTGTCCCTATTATTTTTACTAACATCTCTTCATCTAAATAATTCAGAGCTATTCTCATGTTAGTCAACACTGCATAGGTTTCACCAGTTATTTTATTTATATGCTGTTCAGGTGACAAGCTGTCTGCCACAACTACCCCTAGGTCTTTTACTTTCACAGCTTTACTAATTATTTCATCTCCTATTTTATATCCCCAAGAAGATCTATATTTACTTTTTCCCATCTCAAGAACCTGACACTTACTCGTGTTGAATTCCATTTTCCAAGTTTGACTCCACTCATACAACTTATCTAGGTCTCTCTGTAATTCTTCACAACTACTCCTACTTGTAATATGTTTCATTAATTTTGCATCATCAGCAAACATAGATATATATGAGCCTATTCCCATTTGAAGGTCGTTGATGAAAACCAAAAACATGATTGGGGCCAACACCGATCCTTGAGGCACTCCGCTTTTTACCCTTTTCCACGAGGAGAACTTTCCTTTTATTACTGTTCGCATTTCCCTCCCAATTAAATAGTTTTCCATCCACTTTAATAATACTCCCTCAACCCGCCCCACAGTCCTGAGCTTCCACAACAATCTCTTATGAGGCACCTTATCAAATGCCTTCTTGAAATCTAAGTAAATACAATCTACCCACCCCTCCCTCCCTTGTACAATGTCAATTACCCTATCATAGTAACTCAACAAATTTGTGGTACACGAATGACCTTTTCTGAACCCGAACTGCTTGCTTGAAATTATTTCCCTCTCCTCCAACATACCCACCCATCTTTTTCTAATAATCTTTTCACAAAGCTTGCATATAACACTCGTTAAGGATACCGGTCGATAATTTAGCGGGTCTTCTTTATTTCCACTTTTATATATTGGAGTTATATTTGCTTGTTTCCATTCTAAGGGAAGTTCCCCCTTGTTTAATGAGTGTTGAACAATATTAAAAATAGGTCTCACTAGTTGTTCGGAACATTCTCTTAATACCCATCCAGCAATGTTATCTGGGCCCATAGATTTTCTCACGTCCAATTCTTCCAACAATGATTTTAGTTCATCCTTGTTGACTTCTATCAACTCTAGTCCCTGTATCTCGTTCAATTCCACCACAGGTTCTACATAGTCATCCTCCTCCACAAACACGGATGTTAATGTATCATTCATAATTTCACACATACCCACTGTGTCTTCATATAATTGACCCTCTACCCTAAGCTTTGTTATTTTGTCCTTTATTTTTGTTTTGCCGTTGATATAACTATAGAACAGGGGGATGGGGATTCTGTTGCTTGGAGGGCTGTGATCGCCTCCAACCCTGAGGGGGCGGTCCACCTGCCGGCCGGAGAGCGGGCTGTGCCAGAGGGCTGGGCTATCCAGGTGAATGAGAAAATCATCTTCAGGGCCATTACTCCACTGGGTCTGGTCCCTGAGGTCGATGTAAGGGTGTACCCTAACCGGCAGGACATGCGGTATTTTTCGTATCGTCCGTCGGTATTGCCTTACACTGCCACCAAGCCCTGGGCTGACTACTCCCGCCTAGACCTGTCTGCGGATGTCCACTCCCTCTCTGCCATCTCAGGGACGCCGTACCTCAGGAATGTGCGAGATCGGGACGGGGTCCTGATGCTCGAACTCCCGCACGTCTGTCCGGGTCCCTGGGGTGAGTGGATCCGTGAAGCAGTGGAGTTTGGTCAGTCCATGGCTGAGACCTTGCCGGCCATCCCATCCATGGAATCATCTTTTCTGTCGGGCATGCTCCTTACCTCATCGGGCTTCCCTCTGCCTGTGTGGGAGTGGCTCAATGCTCCCAAACTGTCGGTGGGCCCCCTTCCGTGTTCCTTTTTCACGGCACCGGAGAAGGCACCACTGGACCGGGACTTTAAGTTCCGTCAGCGAGCGGCGCGCCAACTTTCAACCCTTCTTGCTCAGTTGGAACTGGCGCGGGTTCACCTCCGCCTTGTTGAGTCGCTGGAATCGGCTGATCATCGCCAAGGTTTTGAGCATGTCCGACGGATCACCCTGCAGCTTGCCCTCAACCCTGTTCAGGACATCCGCCACTCCCTCCATGAAGCCACTCGTTGCCGTCAACAACTTCGGGTGGCTTTCTGTAAGAAGGCCCCTGCCGACGTCCGCAACCGCCTCCTATTGACTGACCTTCTGACCCCTGGACTGTTCCTTGAGGAGGCTTGGCAAGGGGCTTTCTTACTGGCGCAGAGTGACACGTACTCTGCTCAACGGAAGGTGGTGGCGAAGCCCACTTCATCCTCCTCCACCCGCGGACGCGGGGGCAGGTCTGTCGCCGGCAGGGGGCGCCAGGCTAGAGGTGTGGCCAGGGGACTGGCTCACAGGGGGCGTGGTGTACCCGCCTTCCGTGGACGTCGGTCCCCATTGTCCGCGGTTCATTGTATCCAAAAGCAGGGCTCCTCCAGGTCTGTTTCTTACAGTTTCTTACAGTAGATCCTCTGGAAAAAGGCAAACTATGCCTGTGTATCCAGCTCAGTACCAGTACTTGCACTGCTGCGGTCGTTCACGGTGGTGTTGGCGGCGGCGGTAGCAGACGCAACATTTTTACTATTCTGTATTTTTGTTTTATAATCAAACTTCAAATCTTGTCTTCCCCATGCTTTATCAAGATTACTTTCAAACTCCCTTATTGATTCGGAATCGACTACATACTGGGGCAGTGCGTTCCACTCATTTACCACTCTATCACAAA
Organism: Paralithodes platypus; assembly: GCA_032716605.1. NCBI lineage: Eukaryota > Metazoa > Arthropoda > Malacostraca > Decapoda > Lithodidae > Paralithodes > Paralithodes platypus. The sequence continues at coordinate 1,504,601 of CM064526.1, forward strand.
ATGAGTTCTTTGCCTTCTCAACCTATTTCTTTCTTTGTAAATTTTCTTAGAGTGTCCTCTCGTTCTTGTTCCCTCCGCATCAAGAAGATACCTTCACACACATCCTCATCGTACTTTCCTGACACTATCTTAAAAGTCTCTATCATATCCCCTCTCTTTCTCCTATATGCCAGTGTCGGAAGCCCCAGTGTCCTCAACCTCTGCTCATAGCCCGCATTCTTCAACGTTGGTACCAGCTTGCTAGCTCTCCTCTGCACTTTCTCCACTGCTTCTATATCCTTTACCATATATGGAGCCCACACCTGGTTCGCATATTCCAGGTGCGGCCTAACCAGCGCTGTATAGAGATTCCTGAAGATTTCTTCGTCAAGTGACACAAATGTCCTCCTTATCAGCCCTACAATTCTATTGGCTTTGTTTATCTTTTCTGCTAAATGTTCTGAGAAATTTAACTTATTGTCTATCACTACTCCTATATCCTTTTCTGCACTCACTTCCTCCATCGCTTCATACATACTGTATCCTACCTTGTCTATCTTGCTGGTCCCAATCGCATGTACTTGCATTTTTTTGGATGAAAAGGCATTAACCAATGCTCAGACCATCCCTTCATGCCCTCCACATCTCCTTGAAGCAAACCCATATCTTCCTTACTCCTCACTCTTCTATACAGTTTAGTGTCATCCGCATACAGGTATACCTCACTTCCATTAGTTATAACTTCAGGCAAGTCGTTGATAAATATAACGAACAGCAGTGGTCCCAACACAGATCCCTGAGGTACCCCACTTGTAATTTCCCTCCACCCCGAGCCTATTCCATTCACCAGTACCCTCTGTCTCTGATCTTTCAGGAAGGCTTCTATCCATTTCAGGTGCTATCCATCAATGATGATGATCAATGGACAGCGACTGTTGTGCTCCAAGACCTGGCGGAGAAATTGTTTTACCTGGCCGATCATTACAGCATCACCCTGCATGCGACTTACCTGCCCGGGACGGCCAATCTTTGGGCGGATGCTTTGTCGAGAGGACAGAGCACCAAGGTAGAATGGTTATTAAGACAAAGCATTTTCGACGACCTCGCAGCCTCCTGGGGCCATCCGCAGGTGGACTTGTTCGCCTCCTCAGGGACGAACAAGCTGCCGGACTACCTCACCCGCTGGACTTGTACTCAGGCGGGGGGGCCGGATGCCTTCAGCGAGGACTGGAGCAGGTGGCAGTCGATTTACGCTTTTCCACCGCCCGACGCACTGCTTATGTGCAAAGTCCTACACAGGCTGAGAGAGTACCGTGGCAAGGTTTGGTTAATCGTGCCCCTCTGGCCGGCCCAAGCCTGGTACGCTCAGCTGAAGCGATGGTGCCCGAGTCCCGTTCCCCTGTCTGTCTCAGACTTCCACTTGGGACAGATTGGAGACCTAGGGACCTCGTTGGCATTCGCATCGTGGATGTTTGTGAGGCAGGGTGGTTGCCGAAATATGGACGTTGCTTGACTGATATGCTTAATCAGCACTGGACTAAGGCTACTTGGAAGACTTACGAGTCTCATTGGAATACTTTCACTACATGGATCAATGACACCGAACAAACAGTTCCGTCGGTTGCGTTAGTCTTCAATTACCGGTACCTTAATCACTTGTTTGCGACACGCACATACATGTACAACACCATTAAGAACCACCTGTCCGCTATTAGGGAGCCTTTTGAGACCTTGACGGGGCTGGTGCTCCCTCACAAGGAGCTGTCTTTTTTCATGAAAGCCTGCTTTAGGCTCCGACCGCCCCCACGCCAGATACCGCCTCAATGGTCTCTGGCGAAGGCTCTAAGGCTCCTTACCTCACCCATCTACACCACTTACCCAACACCTGTTCATCTGCTTGATAAAACTTTGTTTCTTTTAGCGTTGGCTACAGGAGAGAGGGTCTCGGAGTTGGCTGCCATGTCGAGGGCCCCGAATTGCATGAGTTTTTCGCCTTCCTTGGGGTCAGTCACTTTGGCCCCTTCCGTTCATTTTGTGGCCAAGAATGAACGTGAGGCGCACATTTTTAAGCCGTTTACTGTACCAGCTTTAAAATGTGGGAGCACGCATCGTCCGCTATGCCCGGTAAGAGCCTTGCATACGTATGTGCGTGCCGCTGTGCCGACGTCGGGGACGGCGCTCTGGTTGGCCCCTAAGACAGGGACACGGTTAGGCAAACGTGCTGTGGGACTTCATTTACGCCATATACTGCGAGTAATCCCCTTACGAAGGGCTCCGCTCATGATGTCCGCTCTTATGCAGCGACTGTGAGGTTTCTCAACAATTCATCACTTTCGGATATAGCCGACACAGGGTTATGGTCCTCCCACAGCACTTTTGTCTCGTCGTACCTGTCCATGTCCGCTGCCAGGCCAGGTGTGCCTTGTGTTGCGTTAGGCCAATGTGTCACGTGATTCATCTCCATCCTGTGTCTCTTCTCATCCCATACTGTATTTTCTTCCTTTCCCTACACTGGGGGGGGGGGGGGGGGTCATTTTGTATGATTGTACAATGCCTTTCTATCTTTCATTTCACATGTATGTCATCCCTGTTTAGTATTAAGGTTATCTCTCTTACTTCTTTACGTATAGACTCTACTGTCTAGGGGTTACTTGTTTGGTATGTCTATGCTTCATACCCGGTTTTTGTAATTAAAGAGTGTCCTTGGAGATCTTCCACCTACTGTGCCTTGCCTTCAGATTCTTGTCTTCATGTACAAATTGCCTTCATTCTTCCCAGATTGGTGTGCCATTCTCCGGTCGACATGACCTATTCCTTAACCTGCTGCGGCACTTTTAAGACCCTAGACTGATACTGGTAACATGTACAGTACTTCCTTAATATGCACCGTACTGTTACGCTCTTTTTCTAATAATAAACTGATTTGTTTATTTGTGTCTTTTCTTGGTCCTCTGCTTGTGCTACGGCTTGAGGTTTAAGGTTTATTGGATGTCCGCCTCCAATTTGGGATTCAAGCCCTACGTTGGAAACGTAGAGACTGCTACTAAATTGGGAGGTTTGACGACCTCCCTTATAACCAAATAAGGAAAACCTCTTATTTGGTAGCAGCCTCGGAGTATCCAACGACAGAGTATCCCGCCCTCATGCCGATCCCCTGCCCATCCAATCTAAACTGATTACTTGATACCTCGATACTTTGGCAGGTCCTGGCGCAGGCTCATAGAATATGGAGCATGGCTCAGAGGAGAGCAGCTAGATTAAATGGGTAACTATAACAATTCTTTCTCTCCTTCGCTATCTCTTCTTTCCTAGTCGTCTCGGAGTGTGTACAACGTGCCTAGTAGTGAATTGAGGTGCAACTCTAGAGATTATTTGGTTACTTCGCGTGAGTAACGATAAATCGGCCTGCTGTAGTAGCGGCTGAGATCATAAGCCCTACGTTGGATACTCCGAGACTGCTACCAAATAAGAGGTTTTCCTTATTTGGTTATAAGGGAGGTCGTCAAACCTCCCAATTGATTCGGAATCGACTACATACTGGGGCAGTGCGTTCCACTCATTTACCACTCTATCACAAAATGAGTTCTTTGCCTTCTCAAGCCTATTTCTTTCTTTGTAAATTTTCTTAGAGTGTCCTCTCGTTCTTGTTCCCTCTCGCATCAAGAAGATACCTTCACACACATCCTCATTGTACTTTCCTGACACTATCTTAAAAGTCTCTATCATATCCTCCCTCTTTCTCCTATATGCCAGTGTCAGAAGCCCCAGTGTCCTCAACCTCTGCTCATAGCCCGCGTTCTTCAACGTTGGTACCAGCTTGCTAGCTCTCCTCTGCACTTTCTCCACTGCTTCTATATCCTTTACCATATAATTATGGAGCCCACACCTGGTTCGCATATTCCAGGTGCGGCCTAACCAGCGCTGTATAGAGATTCCTGAAGATTTCTTCGTCAAGTGACACAAATGTCCTTATCAGCCCTAAAATTAGTAATGTAGTAATGACAGGGGGCAAATAGCAGAAAATATAGCGTCGAAATAGACGGGAACGTAAGTGCGACCGCCCTATGTAAACAATGACGACCGTACGCCCGAACTCTACATCCATCCCGTGTTTTTTTATGAACCCCATCGGAAAATGCAAAAAAATTAGCCTAACCTAACATAACCGAAAACTAACCTGTCTCGCTGACGGTCTAAACCCAGCCCACGTTCCCTGTTTATGGGTGCGCGACGGTCTAAACCCAGCTCACGTTCCCTGTTTATATTTTTTTTAGAGATTTAGGGATTTTTTTTTATAATGAATTACCGACGGGGTGGACATAGCCTATATGGCAATGAAGTAGATGACCTAACTAACATATTTGTCTAAATAATATATCGAGGTGGATGGGACTCGTTAGCCTTGGTCGGCAACTCATCTAGGGGAGACAACCTTATACAAATCCGGGTGGATGGGACTCGTCAGCCTTGGTTGGCAACGTGTCTAGGGGAGTAAACCTGATACAAATCCGTACTGCTTACCTAAGGGTAAGGCAGGTTAGTGGATGGATTAGCCGAACACCACTGTAGAAAAATAGTGCAATCTATCTATCTATTGCCTGACGCCGTGATCCCCGAAGGGGTGGCCACGAACGAACCGCCCCCATGCACCTCTGTCCCCAGTCAGTCGACGCCCCTCCCCCCAACCAGCACCGCCTTCGTTCATGTACTTCCTCACTCCATCCTTCCACCTCTCATTCGGTCTACCTCTCCCTCTCTGTCCCTCCACCTCGCTCTCGCACATAAAATAGTGCTAACAAGGGTAAATTTCTATAATTGCACCTATATGAGCTAAACAAAATATTATTGTATTTAACAGGAAGGTACGACGAGGTAAGTGATGTGGTATAGGTGGCAATATGCGGAAATGGATTATAATGGCATTCCGCCCCCCCCCCGACAAAAGTCTATCAATCTAGATGTGACAAGGGTTTTACAATGTTTCAGAGAGACATTAGCCTAACCTAGCAACCTTACCTAACCTATCCTAGTATTATGGGTGGGGGCTGCTGCCCCCCCCCTGGTTGGGTAAAGCTGTAGAAATCCAGTTGGGGTGGAGTGAATAACCGTAGATTTTCGTAAGGGGGTCAGAGGGAGCGGAATGCCCTTATAATCCATTTCCGCATATTGCCACCTATACCACATCACTTACCTCGTCGTACCTTCCTGTTAAATACAATAATAATTTGTTTAGCTCGTATAGGTGCAATTATAGAATAATTCCCTAACAAGATACACAGAGGGCCCCGGAGTCGGACGGATCCTAAATTGAGTGGTTAATCCTGTAAGTCCTTCACTAAACTGGCTCGGGTTGTCCCTCTCACAGGGAATAGGTCCGCTTGGGGGCATTCTGTGTATGGCCACTCTCGTAAGGGGAGTAAGGCGTCCGGCAATAGATAGATAGATAGATAGAATATATCGATGGTTTGACCCGGTGTAAAACTGGATAATTTTAAATTCCCCCTTATTTTTCATGTTTTTTCCTCCAAATTTTGAGAAATGAGTGTCTTCATGGCTTTAGTTATAATTCCAATGTGGGATAGCCTACACGATGGGTTGAGGGGGGGGGCACAGCCCCCCTCACCCCCCATGAATGATTGAAATCGTCATTTATGTTGCCAGCAGGGGGTATATATCGATTATACTGCATAAAGAAGGCATTTGTAAACAGTGAAGATATCCAAAAGAGCTCTGAGATTGATTAGCCTAGGCTAGAATGGGCATTTATTCGGTAAAAATTGAAGAGACCCTGGAGTCTGGACAGTCTTTTTAACCATAACCTAACAACCTTACCGGCCCTAACCTATCCTATAGTATGTTGTTGTTGTTGTTCCCTAAGCTGCCTGGCCGAACAGCCCCGAGTCCCTGAGGAAGGCCATGGCCACGATCGGGCTTTCCCACAGAGCTCTCATTGAGTGTAGATTGTGTTGTTGGCGTAAGTGGTTGTGTGAAATGCAGTCTTCTATGATGTGTTTAATGGTATGGGGTGCTGTGTTACATCCCGGACAGGCGTCGACAACGGAGTCATCCAGTCTCTTCTGATAGCTCAGGAGAGCTGGATGGTGTCCGTATCTCAGCCTGGCCAGGTGGACTCTGTCCTCGCGAGGAAGGGAGGATTCGGAAGGATGGATTTCGGGAGGTCGTGCATGCAGTCTGTGAGTGAGTGGATGGATCGGTGAGAGATATGAGTATGGATGTGCTTCTGGAAGTTGGTTCGGGGTGGGCAGGGAGGGAGAGAGGACAATAATTGTGTGATACCGTGTGCTGGGTGTTGTTTTAATATTTCTTGGTGTCTGTGGGTGTGTTGCCATGTAGTTTAGTGGGTGGTCTTGGTTCGTGGAGGCTGCTGCCAGGAATTGAGTGCCTCTCATGTCCAGATGGTCTTTGACTTTGAGGATTTTGGTTTCTTGATGTAGGTGATCTGTGGGTGCAGTAGCTGTGCAGCCTGTAATGATCTTCAGGGCTTTGTTTTGAATAGTCTGTAAGGTCTTATGATGTGTTTCAGCTAGGTTAGAAGCTCAGGCTGGGCTTGCATATTCCATCACTGATCTTATGTATTGTTTATATACTGTGGTGGTAGTTTCTTTGTTGTGTCCGAATTTTGTGTGAGCAAGTGACCTGAGGGCGTTAAGTCTGGGTGTCAGTTTCTTTTTAATGTTTGTGGTGTGCTGTTTGAATGTCATATGAGTATCATATGTTACTCCTAGGATTTTGGGTGTGTGTGTATGTGTTAGGGGTGTGTTGTTTATGGTGAGTTGAGGGATGTATTCGTGTTCTGTCCAGCTTGTGAGCAGGGTTGCGGTGGATTTGGCTGGGGCTAGATTAAGTCTGTTTGTAGTGCACCAGCCATGTAGTGTGTTGAGATAGGGTTGAAGGAGATCTGTTGCTCTTTTTGGGTCATGGTGTGTGCATGTGAGTGTTATGTCGTCTGCATAGGAGGCTAAGTTTATTTGGGGCGTATTGGGTGTAATTATATCGTGCATGTACAGATTGAAGAGTGCAGGCGATAGGACGGATCCTTGTGGGACTCCGTTTGGAAAGTTTCTGATTTTAGATGACTGACCGGCAAAAGATACGTGTGCACATCTGCCTGCTAGGAAGTTGGCCAGCCACCTTTTTGTGTTGTTGTGCATGTTTGTGTTGTAGATTTTGTTTGTTAGGTTGTGGCGGGGGATGGCATCGAAGGCTTTACTAATGTCGAGTGTGGCTAATAGTGATCTGTGTGGTGGTCTAGCTGAGTTGATGCCGTCAAAAGCTCTTTGTGTAAGGTCTGTGAGAAGAGTGTTTGTGGAGTGCAGTGGCCTAAAGCCATGTTGTGTTGGAGCTAGGGGTAGGTCAGGTGTAATTAGTTGTAATACTAGGCGTTCCATGACTTTGGAGGGGGAGCAAAGGAGTGTGATGGGGCGGTGCGAGGAGGGTAGTGTGGGGTCTTTGTTGGGTTTGGGGAATGTGATGATGATACCATGCTTCCAAATGTCTGGTATTGTGTTGTGTGAATAGCTGTAGTTTGATATGTTAGTGAGTGCTTGTATGCCTTGTGGTCCCAGGTGTCTGAGGTGTATGTTGCTTATGTTGTCTAGGCCACAGGCGGGTGAGTGCTTGAGATTGTTGATGATATGCTTTGTCTGGTGAAGGGTGTATAGTCAGGGTCTGTGGGGAATTGTCTCTTACGTCGGATGACACGTCGGTCGTCTTTGTGAGGTTTTAGGTGGCTGACATGTGAGAAGTGATTGATGAGAGTGTTTGCTTGTTGTTTACATGAAGGAGTAGAGTCTGTTGTTGTGATTGCAGCATGTGATTGTGTTGTGTTGCTGTTGGAAAGTGTGATGCTGTTTAGTGTTTTGTAGAGTTTTTGGGGGTTTGTTTTGTGATCAAGTGTTTGTAGGAAGTTATTCCAATTTAGGGAAAAATGTTATTTTAATACCACAAATTTTCCGAGTGTTTTTTATAAACAAAATTGGTCATTTGCATCAATATATAGTGTTTGTAATTAATTAGAAATCTCGGGAAAACCTATTTTCCCCATTAGGCCTATCGATCGATGTTGAGACAGCCCCTCGATAGTGATTTGAAAAGACATTAGCCTAACCTAACAACCTTACCTAGTATTATGAGTGGGGGCTGCCGCCCCCACACCCCCGCTGATTGAGTACTAATCCCTTAATAAAAAAATAAAAAATTGGCTGTCGATTATACGAAGGTGAAAGAAAAGTTGATGAAGTCTATGGTGTTTACTCTGCAATCTTCAGCTTGATTGTACATTGATAACGGGAAAGTACCGTATTGACAACCTTGTTACGAAAATTAAATTTTAGTACCATACTTTTATATTAGGTTTTTCCGAGGGTTTAACACATTTTCATATGACCTTTAGAGCTATCGATGACTGAAAGTACCGTATTGACAACCTTGTTACGAAAAATAAATTTTAGTACCATACTTTTTTATTAGGTTTTGCCGAGGGTTAAAACAAATTTTCTTATGATCTTTAGAGCATATAGATTCAATATTTATCTTCAAATATATCAACAAAATTTGTGGTATTAAAATAACATTAAACCCAATTTAGTTTTTGTTGTTCTTGTATTTTGTTGTTAGTTTAGGTGTTGAGTGCTTGAATTTGTTGTGTGATGTCTTGGGTGCTGGGGAGTGTTTCAGTATGTCGCGTTGTCTGATGAGGTTTTGAATTTCTGGTGTGAAGTTGGGGTTGTGTCTTTTTCTGTTACCTCATGGAATGTGTTTCTTGTCAGCGTTTTGGATAGTTTTATTGAGTACCGGTATGTGTACAGCATTGTTGATGTTAGTGATGGGTGTACTGTTTAGAGTTGTGAAGTGTTGTTCTGTCTCATTTGTGAATGCTTCCCAGTTAGCTCTTTTATAATTGGTGTATGTGTGTTTGTGGCTAGCTGGGGTGAGTGGTTTTGGTGGTGATAATGATCGGGAGGTGGTCGGAGCCTAAGGTTCTGACCACCCTCCAGGATGTTGTGGGGGCGAGTTCTGGGGAGCAAAAGGTGATGTCTGGAGATGATGGGTTATAGAGGGCTTGGTGAGGAATATGGGTATGTTGATGGATGTCGTTAAGGATGATGAGGTTATCGGTTTGGTTTTGTAGTACCAGCCCTCTGTCTGTGTCGGGGTTGTCGATTAGTATATGTCCTATAGTATTATGGGTGGGGGCTACCGCCCCTATGGCCACAACCCCGCTGGGTGAACCAAGACAACACTGTAGGCCTAGGCTATAGGCTAGGCCTATCGGGGAAAAAAAAAAAAAAAAAAAAAAAACGGTAAAAATTGAAGAGACCCCGGACAGCCTTTTTACTTTTTTTTTTTTTTTTTTTTATATACAGTGTTGTTTAACCCCTACAACACGGAAGGGCTCTTGAACGCCCATAGAAAAGCATAAAACAGGTACCCGGAAGGGCTCTTGAACACCCAGTGGTTGAAAGCCTGTGAGCTTCGTGTGTGAGGCGTCGGTCCGACGCATGTAAACAACAGCCGGCTGGACCGACGCCCCGCATCTCCGGCCACAAGAAGGAGAGCGTCGCTTGTTCGTGTGTGCCTGTATGTTGTTGTTAACCTGACAAGCGCGATATAGACGTAGGTGCTAGGGTAGTTATTTGTGCATTTCTAGCCCTGGATTCTGACAGAATTCGTTATATTTACAATATAAACCATTATTTGTTTTCGGTATGCTTTTATTTTACATATATGATGTATATATGAACCTTCAAGAGTGCTAAAATAAGTGGGAAAAGCATTTGGGTGGTGAAAAACGAAGATATTGGCCACCCGGTCATAATCTCAGGCGAGAGAGAGAGACAGGCAGCCCTCCCCTCTCGCTGTCTGGGAGTCAACTGAGACGAGCGAGGCGGTGTGTGCCGGTGTCTGGGTGTTGCATAACGATCTTTTATGCAACCCACTTGTGCTACATTATCGCGGGAGAGAAAAATAACCGATAAATGATGATAATAAGAGGAAAAATAGGTGATAATTGAGGAGGGGAGGGAGGGGGGAATAAGGTGGGGAAGGAGGGGAGGGGGGTGGGTGAGATTTACATGGATGAGTACTGGAGGGGAATTATCTCACCTAGAGACAAATTCCTTTGTTTTGATAGGCCCTTTTTTTTTATGGAAGGCTTTTTTTATGGTCCTGCTTCCGTGAGGCCTATCGCGTTCCCTATAGGAAGCCTTCCGTGAGGCCTATCGCGCTTGCCGGGTTAAGTATCGAAAAGTAGTGTAAAGTGGCTGTTTTTGCCATAAAGTTATCTCCAATGAAATCATCATCACAACTCAACCAGTTGACTTAGAGAGCTCTACTTAACGCCATTCTACAGGTAAATAACACAGCTACGCTTGGGGATGCGCGGGAATGCGGGAAGCAGTCAGATTAACAAATATACGGTAGCCTAGCCTAGACGTTTTTCGGCCAAAACACCCGGGTTTCGGGGAATATATATATAATACATAGCCGGGGCTGGAGGGTTAATACCGAGGACCGTCGCATTTTAGGATTTTCAACATTAGCCTAACCTAACCAAAAACTAAACAGGGAACGTTTGCTGGGTTTAGACCGTCGCGTACCCATAAACAGGGAACGTGAGCTGGGTTTAGACCGTCGCGCACCCATAAACAGGGAACGTGAGCTGGGTTTAGACCGTCGGTTAGTTTAGGTTAGGTTAGGCTAATGTTGAAAATACTAAAATGCGACGGTCCTCGGTATAAAACAACACTGTATATCAAATAAAAATTAAAAATAAATAAATTAACTAGTAAAAAGGCTGTCCGGGATCTCTTCAATTTTTACCAAAAAAACAACACAAACAATAACTAGTAAAAAGGCTGTCCGCGGTCTCTTCAAGCTTTACCAAAAGGGGTCTTCGGAAGTTCGGATCCTCCGGCCCTTCAACCCATTTAAAAAACAAAAATAAATAAATAAATAGGCCTAGAGGTTGTTGTTGTTGTTGTTCCCTAAGCTGCCTGGCCGAACAGCCCCGAGTCCCTGAGAAAGGCCATGGCCACGATCGGGCTTTCCCACAGAGCTCTCATTGAGTGTAGATTGAGTTGTTGGCGTAAGTGGTTGTGTGAAATGCAGTCTTCTATGATGTGTTTAATGGTATGGGGTGCTGTGTTACATCCCGGGCAGGCGTCGACAACGGAGTCATCCAGTCTCTTCTGATAGCTCAGGAGAGCTGGATGGTGTCCGCATCTCAGCCTGGCCAGGTGGACTCTGTCCTCGCGAGGGAGGGAGGATTCGGAAGGATGGATTTCGGGAGGTCGTGCATGCAGCTGCGTGTTGTCTGTGAGTGAGTGGATGGATTGGCGAGAGATATGAGTATGGATGTGCTTCTGGAAGTTGGTTCGGGTGGGCAGGGAGGGAGAGAGGACAATAATTGTGTGTGATACCGTGTGCTGGGTGTTGTTTTGATATTTCTTGGTGTCTGTGGGTGTGTTGCCATGTAGTTTAGTGGGTGGTCTTGGTTCGTGGAGGCTGCTGCCAGGAATTGAGTGCCTCTCATGTCCAGATGGTCTTTGACTTTGAGAATTTTGGTTTCTTGATGTAGGTGATCTGTGGGTGAAGTAGCTGTGCAGCCTGTAATGATCTTCAGGGCTTTGTTTTGAATAGTCTGTAAGGTCTTATGATGTGTTTCAGCTAGGTTAGAAGCCCAGGCTGGGCTTGCGTATTCCATCACTGATCTTATGTATTGTTTATATACTGTGGTGGTAGTTTCTTTGTTGTGTCCAAATTTTGTGTGAGCAAGTGACCTGAGGGCGTTAAGTCTGGGTGTCAGTTTCTTTTTAATGTTTGTGGTGTGCTGTTTGAATGTCATATGAGTATCATATGTTACTCCTAGGATTTTGGGTGTGTGTGTATGTGTTAGGGGTGTGTTGTTTATGGTGAGTTGAGGGATGTATTCGTGTTCTCCTGTCCAACTTGTGAGCAGGGTTGCGGTGGATTTGGCTGGGGCTAGATTAAGTCTGTTTGTAGTGCACCAACCATGTAGTGTGTTGAGATAGGGTTGAAGGAGATCTGTTGATCTTTTTGGGTCATGGTGTGTGCATGTGAGTGTTATGTCATCTGCATAGGAGGCTAAGTTTATTTGGGGCGTATTGGGTGTAGTTATATCGTGCATGTACAGATTGAAGAGTGCGGGCGATAGGACGGATCCTTGTGGGACTCCGTTTGGAAAGTTTCTGATTTTAGATGACTGACCGGCAAAAGATACGTGTGCACATCTGCCTGCTAGGAAGTTGGCCAGCCACCTTTTTGTGTTGTTGTGCATGTTTGTGTTGTAGATTTTGTTTGTTAGGTTGTGGCGGGGGATGGCATCGAAGGCTTTACTAATGTCGAGCGTGGCTAATAGTGATCTGTGTGGTGGTCTAGCTGAGTTGATGCCGTCGAAAGCTCTTTGTGTAAGGTCTGTGAGAAGAGTGTTTGTGGAGTGCAGTGGCCTAAAGCCATGTTGTGTTGGAGCTAGGGGTAGGTCAGGTGTAATTAGTTGTAATACTAGGCGTTCCATGACTTTGGAGGGGGAGCAAAGAAGTGTGATGGGGCGGTGCGAGGAGGGTAGGGTCTTTGTTGGGTTTGGGGAATGTGATGATGATACCATGCTTCCAAATGTCTGGTATTGTGTTGTGTGAATAGCTGTAGTTTGATATGTTAGTGAGTGCTTGTATGCCTTGTGGTCCCAGGTGTCTGAGGTGTATGTTGCTTATGTTGTCTAGGCCACAAGCGGGTGAGTGCTTGAGATTGTTGATGATATGCTTTGTCTGGTGATTGGTGAAAGGTGTATAGTCAGGGTCTGTGGGGAATTGTCTCTTACGTCGGATGACACGTCGGTCGTCTTTGTGAGGTTTTAGGTGGCTGACATGTGAAAAGTGATTGATGAGAGTGTTTGCTTGTTGTTTACATGAAGGAGTAGAGTCTGTTGTTGTGATTGCAGCATGTGATTGTGTTGTGTTGCTGTTGGAAAGTGTGATGCTGTTTAGTGTTTTGTAGAGTTTTTTGGGGTTTGTTTTGTGATCAAGTGTTTGTAGGAAGTTATTCCAATTTAGTTTTTGTTGTTCTTGTATTTTGTTGTTAGTTTGGGTTTTGAGTGCTTGAATTTGTTGTGTGATGTCTTGTGTGTGGGGTGCTGGGGAGTATTTCAGTATGTTGCGTTGTCTGATGAGGTTTTGAATTTCTGGTGTGAAGTTGGGGTTGTGTCTTTTCCTGTTACCTCTTGGAATGTGTTTCTTGTCAGCGTTTTGGATAGTTTTATTGAGTATGTGTACAGCATTGTTGATGTTAGTGATGGGTGTACTGTTTAGAGTTGTGAAGTGTTGTTCTGTCTCATTTGTGAATGCTTCCCAGTTAGCTCTTTTATAATTGGTGTATGTGTGTTTGTGGCTAGCTGGGGTGAGTCTGGTTTTGGTGGTGATAATGATTGGGAGGTGGTCAGAGCCTAAGGTTCTGACCACCCTCCAGGATGTTGTGGGGGCGAGTTCTGGGGAGCAAAAGGTGATGTCAGGAGATGATGGGTTATAGAGGGCTTGGTGAGGAATATGGGTATGTTGATGGATGTCGATGGATGGCCTAGAGGTTAGTATTATAGGTAGGCTAGCTGCTGCCTCTATATGTTACTTTTTAGGACCAACAGTGATTAACACTTCTGAGAACAGTATCATTAAAATGCTACAAACTCCCAGCATAGTGTACACCTCTAGGTTTCAGGCACATTGGAGGAGGTTGCTCTATATTTAACCTTGAGTAATGTATTCAGGTCTGCTACTCTACAGAATTTCCCGGGCGTTTCCGCACCCTCCTCAGCTCCCTGCCATGGAGTGACTTTGGTCACCCAGGCTTTATTGTGGTCAGCAGGGAGGGTTCTGTGGGGGCGCTCAGTTATGGCCTTGGCCTTGCTCGGGGCCTTGGGGCTGTTCGGCCAGGCAGCTTGGGGAACAACAACAACAACAACTACAACAGAATTAGCATACCGGTACTGAACCTCATAGTGCAGTACAGTACCAGTATTCCTATACTGTAGCCTACTGTAGCAATATACTGTACCGGAAGCTAAATGATGTGAGGCATGGTACTGTACACAATTAGGACAAAGGTTTTGGTAACACAGTAGTTTGATGACCACTGTTTTTGGTTGAGGCAGTGCTGTGAACTACATGATAGCATGCTGGGTATTATTTAATTTCTTTTTATTTTATGTAGCCTATGTACAGTAGCCTATATATATTTATGAATTTTATGTTCCTGTAAGGTATATATGGACCCCAGTATGGTCCCCTCTGTACTGTGTTGGTCTGAAATAAAGCATTATTATTATTATTATTATTATTATTATTATTATTATTAGATAGATAGATTATTATTTGGGTAGGCGGGTAGCGTTCAAGACAACTAGAGCAGCCTTAGGCTATTTACAAAGTTTTATTTTTATTTTCAAGGAATAGGCCTATTAGTCCATGAGCCAGGCCAGATATCGGTACCACCTGGGGTGACTAAACACGAATGGTACTAAAATGTTTATAGAGTGACTGTAAGTACATTAAGATATGATAGCCTTCTCGCACTGGTAGCTTAGTCTAATTTTTTTGATGCAATAGAGGCGCTACCCAAAAATAAAGATTTTTAGCGTGACGCTCGGCGTTTTCCTCATTTTCTTTAAAATCCATCACACAATCATCGCGAAACTTTGAACACCTATGTAGAATTATATTCTCTACCAGAGTTGTTCCTAGGTATTTTTCAAATTTCCTCATATTTCGGAATATACTCTATATTTTGGGTATTTTCCTCTAAATCTAGAATAAATCCTTAAATATGGGGAACATTGAAAAATATATTCTAACAGCTCTTGTAGCTTATTTGATTCTCTACAAGAATTATTCCGATGTGTATTTCAAGTTTCTCCATATTTAGGGGTTTATTTCATATTTGGGGATTTTTTGTTATATTTTGGGGATAATTTATTATTGGAAGGAGCAAACATATGTAGAGTGGTTTCCATGTAATGTGTTTGTTTGTTCATGGTTTAATGGTGATATTTTTTGCAGGTGTGTGTCGACTGTTTGACGGCAGGATGGAACCATCTGCGAGGAAGAGAGCACGGATCGACTGTATCATCCACTGCTCTGATGATGACAGCGATGCTCTGGTGTCACCACAGGATTTGGACTCCTGGAACACATTGCTCAGGGCTTCAGAAATCAGGCAGCATGATCCAGTCCTGGAAGCAGCCAAGGGCCTTGAAGAAGGAGGAATACCACACATACATTATCACCGTAAATGTCGTAGTCTCTTTACAATGAAGAAGTCACTGGATTCTATCCTTGCCAAGGGTGTCAAGATAGAATCAGCAAGCGTCGACCCCAGGAGGAGGGCATCAAGGGATGCCCCTAGTACTAGCAGGGTGTATGCCAAAGTATGTATCTTCTGCGAGAAGTCAAGCAAGTACATAAAAACAACAAAGACAAGGGAGCCACTCATACAGTGTGTTGAGCTACGAGCAGATGAGAAGATTCGCAGAGCAGCAATAAGGAAACTCAACCAGAGAATCCTTGGTTTAGTTAGCAGAGACCTTGTTGCTGCAGAGGGTCACTACCACAAGTCGTGCTACAAACTCTTCACAAAAGATGATTTCCCAGCGGCCGCCAGGTCGGGTGCAGGTGAAAATCAGGAAGAAAGCGAGGAAGCACGCTACGAAGAGGTTGAGACAGAAGCCCTCGAGGAACTCTGCTTGTATATAAGGACCAAATTATTCCCCAACCCAGAGGTACTGCCTATGACAAACCTCACATCTAGGCTTGAGAGATCCATGATGTCCCGTGGTATTATCCAACTGAAACCAGCGACAAAGAAACATGTTCGCCGAAAGATTGAAACCGAGTTTGGAGAATCACTACGCTTTGTCCCAGATGAGAAAGGAAAGCTTCTAATCTATCCACGCAGCCTCTCAATGGACGACCTTGCCCGGCAAGCACACAAAATGGCAAAAGACCTGCAAGAAGCAAGAGCAGCTAACTCTGAAGATGTCTTAACCAAAGCAGGAATGCAGCTGAGGAATGAGATCAATAAACAAGATGTGAGTCAGCCATGGCCTCCCGATACAGATCAGAATGTCATTCCTGCAGCAGTCACTCAATTCCTGCACACCCTGCTGACAGGAGAGTGTGAGTGTGAAACTCCCTCTGAAAGAGCTCAACGTCTTGCCACTTCCTTTGGCAGTGACTTGGTCTTTGCTGTTACCAGTGGCAAGACAAAACCACCCAAGCACGTACTGCTGACCAATGCTGTAAAGTCTTTGACAGGAAACACAGAACTGATCCGAACTCTGAATCGTCTTGGTCACTGTGTGTCTTACTCAATGTTTGAGGAGATCGATACAGCCCTTTGTATCCAGAAGCTGGAATGCTCAAAGGATGACATTCCACTGCCAGCAAACATCTACCCTGGTGTGTTCACAACCCT
Source organism: Paralithodes platypus (assembly GCA_032716605.1). Classification (NCBI taxonomy): domain Eukaryota; kingdom Metazoa; phylum Arthropoda; class Malacostraca; order Decapoda; family Lithodidae; genus Paralithodes; species Paralithodes platypus. The sequence continues at coordinate 1,521,080 of CM064526.1, forward strand.
GGCCTGGGATAACATTGACCGACTTGAAGAGACCCTAAGTGGAGCAGGTACTTCTCATAGAGTCAATGGCATTGCTGTCCAGTCCAAGGTTGCAGGCTCTGTGCCAGAGAAAGTCCTGCCAGAGATTACCAAGTCCAAGATAAGAAGCATCACTCAGACATCATCAATGCTGCCAATATACAATGTTGGGCGGCGGGCAGGGCCACCTAGGATTGAGACTGCGTATGTCGACACTACCAAGGAAGTCCAGGATTCAAAGACAAAGAACCATATCTGGCTTCTTACTCGAATGTCAGACCATGAGGACCAGTCCATCAGCAGTTGGACTGGGTTCAACATCAAAATGCGCAGAGACATTGCAGTGGTTCAGGACACTGTAAGCTACCTGCCCACTATCAATGCTCCCGCAACAGAAATGTCCACCGTTAATGAAATCTTGGAACAAACGCATGCTATCATGCAGTCCTTACAGCTTAACAAGATTGTGTGCGTGTTTGATCAAGCACTCTATGCCAAAGCTGCCGAAGTTATCTGGAAACAAGAGAAGTTCAAGAACATTATCATCAGGATGGGCGTCTTCCACACAATCTGTAATCTCATCTCCACCATAGGAAAGAGGTTTCAAGATGCAGGTCTTAGAGATCTGTGTGTGGAATCAGGTATCATCGCAGAAGGATCAGTGTCAGGAGTGATGAACGGCAAGAGGTACAACAGAGCAGTGAGACTACACAAGCTCGTGTATGAAGCACTGATGAGGCTTGCATGGAAAGGCTTCCTTTCATGGCTAGAAGAAAACCATTCAAGGGACATACACCATCTAGATGAAACACTGAAGGACATCAACAGCTTTCACAGCAATGTGTCTCAGGGACTCTTTCAAGAGCTGATGGAGAGTGAATCATGCACACATATCATGAAGCTTTTCCAAGTTTATCTTGAGACCCTCAGAGATGAACACAACCTCTCAGCATTCTGGATGTCATACCTGGACATGGTTGAGATCATGCTGGACTTAATTCGAGCCTCCAGAGAAGGCAACTGGATGCTCCACCTAGGAGCAATCCGACAGATGATACCGTGGTGTTTTGCCTATGACAAAGTGAACTATGCCCGGTTCCTAACCTACTACTATGCCTTGATGTCTCGACTGCCCATTGAACACCCAGAGGTCCATGAACACTTCATGCAAGGTGGCTTTTCGGTCCAGATCGGTAGCAAGAATCCCTTTGGACGGATCCCTGTGGACCAGACAATCGAAGAGACGATCAACAAAGACACCCAGACACCAGGGGGCACAAAAGGCTTCAGCCTGAAAGGCGGAGCTGTCGCCAGGTACTACCTGACATCGGAGTATCGCAGCAGGTACTTAAGGCAGCTCAGGACTATGGTAGTAGGCCAAAAGTATACTGACTTCAGCCACCCAGACCTACAGATGCCCAGGATTAGAAGAGATGAGGCCGATGTCCAATCTTTAGTTCAACTGATGGAGACCAGCTGGTTGAACCCCTTCAACGCAGAGCAAGAAGATCTTGTCAGTTTGTCAACTGCGACTATGGCACCACCAGAAGTTGTCAAAGACCTTCTAGGGGCCTACAGAATAGGAGAGGATGCATATCAAGCCTTCAAGGAAGAGCGCCTGGAGATCGATACGCCAACTATACAGTTTCATGACACGATGACGAAGACGAAACTGAGAACGTTCACTAACATCAGAATGAAGCCACGCTCACAAGACCATGCCAAGGAGGTTATCTTAAAGGCTGACAGGAACCTATTTGGCCAGATGATCCTTGTTGCCGAGAACAGAAAGCTCAAAATGAGTGATGTCTTGGCTCATCCCCTGGGGCCTTTGCATTGGGCACTTGCCAGCGGTGATGGGTCTCTCCGCAAGACCAACAAGGCTGCCCTCGCAAAGGAGTTAGAGAGGAATGTTTCTCCTGCAGAAGTGATACCCGAGCCCTCTGCTACCATAATTGATGGGATGAGCCTGGTCCACAAACTGAAGGGAAACGACAAAACTTTTTCACAGCTTGCAGGTACAGCACTGAGTCACGCTGTTCATGAAGGTGCTAAGAGCAGGCGCATTGATGTTGTGTTTGATATCTACAAGGAGACATCCATCAAGGATGCAGAACGAGCCAAAAGAAGTGCAGGCACAGGAATTCATTTCAAGAACATTCAACCTGGGCACAACATCCAGCAGTGGAGAAAGTTACTCGGTAGTTCCTCCAACAAGGCAAGTCTTATCAAGTTCTTGGTAGAAGAATGGAAGGCACCACAGCACAGGGAGAAGCTCAAGGACAAGGAGCTGTATGTCACATGTGAGCAGCGCTGCTTCAAGATCACCAAAGAGCAGTGGGAAGAGGCTCCTGAGCTTAAATCAACTCAAGAAGAAGCAGACACACGCCTTCTTCTCCATGCACTTCATGCAGCAGAATCTGGGAACAAGTCTGTCATCATCACTGCAGAAGATACAGACGTCATGGTGTTGTGTCTTGGCATGTGCCACAAGATCCCATCCCATCTGTTCCAGAAGTGCGGGACGAAGAACCGGACAAGATTCCTGGATATCACCACACTGAGCCGCACACTGGGAGGCAGCGTGTGTGATTCATTGATTGGTATGCATGCCTTTACAGGCTGTGATACCGTCAGTGCATTCGCTGGCCGAGGGAAGATGACGACACTCAAGCAGGTGAAGATGGACAAGACATACCAGCATGCTTTTCACGAACTTGGACGCTCATGGGAAGTGTCTCCTGAACTCTTTGAGAAGCTACAGGAAATCACCTGCCACATGTACCTACCATCTACCCACACAACTAAGGTAAACAAGCTTCGGTATGAGCTGTTCTGTGCAAGACGTGGAGAGGTAGAGTCAAGTCAACTCCCTCCTTGTGAGGACTGCCTCTTCATGCATGCACTGCGTGCAAACTACCAGGCTGCGATCTGGAGGAGAAGTCTTCAGAGCCAGCCATTTGTTGCGAACCCAACAGACTGCGGTTGGATGACAGATGAGGATGGTAAGCTTGCCGTCAACTGGATGCGAGGCTCACCAGCACCAGATGCTGTTATGCAGCTACTGTCTTGCAAGTGTGTGCGGTCATGCGAACTCCCTAAGTGTACTTGCCTCAGCAATGGTCTAAAATGCACGGACATGTGCAGGTTACAGACATGTCAGAACAAGGCTATTGAAGAAGAGCCGGTGGCACAACAGTCAGATTCCGAGTCTGACGTAGATGATATTTAGGAGTAGTAATTTGCCATAATAGTATGTACAAGCCCATGGCATGCTTAGTGTGTATTTACAGGACTTGTATTAAATGTGACAATTACTATATGCATTTTGTTGACATTTAGGCATTCCTGTCCCCAAATTTGACATTTTAAAAAATTTCGGAATTTTCGGTAGGGTATGTCTATTCAAGAAGTGATAACGACCATTAAGCTACCAATGTGCAAGGGCTATCATATCAAAACATAAACTAGAGACATGTAGCAAGCTAAAAACACCTAAGAGAATTAGTCACCCCGAGTGGTACCGATATCCCAAAATTCGGGTCTTGGCTCATGGACTATATAAGCCTAGCCTAGGTTAGCCTAGTGTTTTATTGTTGTTTTTCATGGTTTGAGTGGAGGATTTGCATTAACTTATCCATTATCCATCAATCTGAAGATACAGCATAAAATTTTCTTACAGTCTCTTACAGTAGATCCTCTGGAAAAAGGCAAACTAGGCCTGTGTATCCAACTCAATACCAGTACTTGCACTGCTGCGGTCGTTCACGGTGTTGGCGGCGGCGGTAGCAGACGCAACATTTTTACTATTCTGTATTTTTGTTTTATAATCAAACTTCAAATCTTGTCTTCCCCATGCTTTATCAAGATTACTCTCAAACTCCCTTATTGATTCGGAATCGACTACAAATGGCGCCATTTATTGGGTAAATCGTGCTTTTACATTAGGTAAGGGAAATGGTGGGGTAAATAAGATACATGATGGGACTGGGGGGGCAATGCCCCCTTGACTTATTGTCATCCTCATAGGCCAGGCTATATGTTGATTTGTAAGGGGGCAAAAACAGGTTGCTGGTACTTTGCTTTGGTGAGTAACGCTCGCGCCATTTATTAGGTGAATTGCGCCTGCCACATAGTTCAAAACAAGAAGGAGAAGGTCAAGTCGACGGAATGCTTTGTTTACGGTCGGGACTTTGATTATTATTGGTGTTATTTTTCGGTGTAATGTTTTTTTTTCAAGTTGTCGATAACTAAATTCCTCCATGCGACCTATAGCCTAGCCTAATAGAGAAAAATATGACGAGTCTATTGGTCCTTATTTTCCCTAATAAATTGTTTCTAATGGTGCGGCTCAAAACGTCTTTAACCCAGGAGATCCGGGGGGCCTCATATGAATTTTGGTAAAATCAACTTCATAATTCAGTAGCTACTGATTGAGACCACCTAGAGCAGTCAATGTTTTTGAAAATTGTAGAACTTTTTGTTGTCTGTAGAATGCCGTAGAGATGACGTCGCTACAACGCGTGGTTGCCGAGTTCTGATGATTATATCGGCAATTTTTATTTGACCATTTTGCCTCATATGAGGCCTCCCGGATCCCAAGGGTTAATGATATCGTGATTTCAGCAACAATTGTGTCGTGTGTGTCCTTCATATAGACCTACAGACTAGTGTTTTCTTGTTATAGGAATACAGGCCAACTTGGCCCATTATATACCAACTCGGTCCTTTCTTTTTACAGCTCTGTCTTCACATTGGCGCCTCCTTATGGTTATTTCGTCTTTCAACTACATAAAGCTGGGTCAATATAGGTTTTGTGCACCACAGCTATTTTTTGGTACGGATGTAGTATTCAGGCAGATCGCCGCCTTTATTTACATTATTTGTACGCTCGCGATCACCTGCCTGTCTATTTTAACTGCTATGGGATACAATAATAGGTTGAAGGGGGGCTTTGCCCCCATGATTTATTGTCATCATATAGGCTATATTGCCAGCAGGGGGCAAATTACAGATTAAAATAGACGGGACCGTAACCGCGAGCATACGAGTAATGTAAATAAAGCTGGCGATACGCCTGGATAATACATCCTTCCCTAGTTTTTTATAGTTTTTGTTGTTTTTCATGGTTTTATAGTAACTTGATAGAAAATATGATAATCATCAACAACGCTACTGCAGCGCTATTAGAACCAATTTATTTGGGAAAATAGGGACCATAGACTCGCCATATTCTTCTCATTATAGTCCCCATGGAGGAATTTCGTTATCGACAACTTGAAAAACCTGATTTCACCGAATAATAACACCGAAAATAATCAGTCCCGACCGTAAACAAAGCATTCCGTCGACTTGGCCTCTTTCTCCATCCTGTTTTGTAGGATGCCGTGATGCGGCAGGCGCGATTCACCCAATAAATAGCGCGGGCGTGACTCACCCGCCATAGCTGTTACTCGTCAAAACAAAGATCAGGCAACCTGTTTTTGCCCCTTTACAGATCAATATATATGAGGATAACAATAAGTCAAGAGGTAGTGGCCTCAACCCATCATGTATCCAACTTACCCTACAATTCCCCTCACCTGTAAAAGCGCGATTCACCCAATACATGGTGCCATTTGACGCCGTATCTTCAAATTGATGGATAATGGGTTAAAGGGTGTCGTTAAGGATAAAATAATAATGAAAGGTTATCTGATTGGCGTTGTAGGACCAGCCCTCTGTTTGTGTCAGGGATGTCGACAAACCAGGCCGATGTCATGGCACTGAAGTCACTACCCAGGATGATGTGTGGAGTGTTTGTGATTTGTTGTACTGTAATTGTGGTCTGTAGTTGTTGGGTACTGGGGGGGATGTATGTATTTATGATGGTAATGTTAGAGTTATTGCCAGTGATTATTTTTGATGGATTGTGTAGGCCTATTTCTGTTGTGTTATCTTGTGGGGGGAGGAGGGATTTGGTATACGCACTGGTGTCCGTGAAGTTTATTGCTGTGTGAACCAAGGTGATGACTGATGAGTCCACCGCCGCCGCCGCCGCCCGGTCTTGTCTGATGGTGGTGAAGTCATGAAATATAGGTGTTTTTTGTGTTGTGCGGAGTTTTGTTTGGGTTGAATGTAGATTCCGGGCATATGGTCGTCATTGTTTACATGGGGCGATCGCCACGGTTAACTTCACGTCTATTTTGATGGCGATTTTTTTTCGGTTATTTGCCCCCTGCTGGCAATATATGATGATAATATGTCATGATAGGGGGGGGGGGGGGGTGAGGGATCTCAACATATTATTGTATGCAATGGCGTTCAAAATAGACGGGAACATGATTGCAAACGTCCGACAAACCCCCCCCCGCCGCCGCCGTCATGTTTACATTTGTATATCGCCATGGTTAATTTCACGTCTATTTTGACGGCGATTTTTTTTCGGTTATTGCCCCCTGCTGGCAATATATATGATGGTGACAATATGTCATGGGGGGGGGGGTGAGGGGCCTCAACATATTATTGTATCCAAAGGCAGTCAAAATAGACGGAACATGATGGCAAGCGTCCCGACGCCGGTCCGCATAGTGTACACAAGGCTGGCGGTACGCCCGAACTCTACATTCCCTTTTGTTTCTTGTAAGATGGCAATGTGTATGTTGTGTTTCTTTGTGTTAATGCCATCTATGTTTAATTGAAGAATGTTGATGTGTGTGCGGTGTATGTTGGGTGCTGCTGCACGGGGATGAGGTGGGGGTGGGGGTGGGGGCGAGGAGGAAGGAGATGGGTGAGGTGGTGATGGGGATTGAGGTGCAGGAGATGAGGGTATGGATGGATTAGGTTGAGGTGGGATGTGAGGGGTTGAGGATGTGGGTGGTGTGGAAAGGAGGGGTGTGGTAGAGGGAGGAATAGGTCCAGGTGTTTGTGTAGTGTTCGTGTTGTGCAGGTGAAATGGGTCGAGTTCCCGCATGAGTTGCAGAGAACTGAACCCTTTGTGTAGCGACTCAAAGTGATAGGTTTTGAGCATGTTGGACATATGTATTTGTGGGTGGGTCCTGGGTTGCTCTCGATGTCTCCGGCTAGAAGTCTTCATACATACATACATACATATATGGTAAAGGATATAGAAGCAGTGGAGAAAGTGCAGAGGAGAGCTAGCAAGCTAGTACCAACGTTGAAGAACGCGGGCTATGAGCAGAGGTTGAGGACACTGGGGCTTCCGACACTGGCATATAGGAGAAAGAGAGGGGATATGATAGAGACTTTTAAGATAGTGTCAGGAATGTATGATGAGGATGTGTGTGAAGGTATCTTCTTGATGCGGGAGGGAACAAGAACGAGAGGACACTCTAAGAAAATTTACAAAGAAAGAAATAGGCTTGAAAAGGCAAAGAACTCATTTTGTGATAGAGTGGTAAATGAGTGGAACGCACTGCCCCAGTATGTAGTCGATTCCGAATCAATAAGGAAGTTTGAAAGTAATCTTGATAAAGCATGGGGAAGACAAGATTTGGAGTTTGATTATAAAGCAAAAATACAGAATAGTAAAAATGTTGCGTCTGCTACCGCCGCCGCCAACACCGTGAACGACCGCAGCAGTGCAAGTACTGGCACTGAGCTGGATACACAGGCCTAGTTTGCCTTTTTCCAGAGGATCTACTGTAAGAAACTGTAAGAAACATAAATTTTAAGACTGAGTGCTCCACACATACGTGCAGTTTCAGTCTCTTGTCCTAATGGCGGCGTTCCAGGCTGTTAAGGGCTGCTTCACTTGTCAAGTTTTTGGATTCGAGATCGACACGTATAGTCCGATCCCAGGTCTTCCTCGGTCCACCCCTTGGTGCAGCTCCCTCCACAATCACAGACCTGCATCTTTTCATTCAATTTTGTTCATCCATTCTCTCCACATGCCCATACCATCCCAGTCTACTTGTACGCATCTCCTCGCTAATACTCTTTATACCTAAGCATCTCCTCAGTTCATCATTTGTTATTCTATCCTGCAGTTTGGCCCCACACATCCATCTCACCATTCTCATCTCATTATGTTCCATTCTGTTGACATCCTCTACTTTATCGGCCCATGTTTCTGAGGCATACGTCATTGCACTTTTAACACATGAGGCATACACCTTTCCCTTCAGGAGGAGAGGCATTCTTTTCATGGTCAGAATTGGCAGCAGTTCTCTGAACTTCCCCCAGAGAAATGACAGCCAGAGAGTAATTTCTCGGTGTAGAAAAAACAGTGTAATGTGTGTGTGTGTAACCGGTTGTGAGAGGTGTGGTACTTTCCCGGGTGACCATAGCCACTCCCAGGTTCACGTGCTCCCGCGAGGGAGCAGGGGTTTGTTGTGGCGGTTTGAGTTCCATGGCTGCTCTCCATGGTCGGCAGTCGGATGTCCCCCCCCCCCCCCCCCCCCTTTGGTCGGCGATTTTGTACCCGACCAAGAGGGTCGGCAGCCCCGGGAGGTGGACCCACGACGTAGATGCCGCCACTCCAGGTCCTGCTATAGGGTCCTCATATAGGGTCTATAGCTATTATTCCTATTAACCCCTAAAATAAGAAATTAACTTAATTTTGAAGTCTCAGCTATAATATTTTCATATTGGCTATAGTAATACAGTACAGTGGTCCCTCGCGTTTGGCGGGTTTCAGCATGGCGAAACACAGTATTGGCGATAGGTTGGATATGGTACCAGAATCCGAATTTGGCGCTTCAAATACACTTTTGGCGAAAATGCTGACGTCACGGAATGGCGTCGGCCCAGAATGCACCGCCCGCAAGCTCGTCTCACCAGGCCTAACTCTAAATAATTCATGGTAAATAAAATCTGTTATCTATTATCTATTGTCTTTTTTATTGCTGTTAATGTTTCATGTAGGCTACAGTAGAGCGCCGTATTGAGAGTTACTTTTAGGCCGAGGCTAGGCTATATATAGGCTTAGGCCTACTCACAAAACCCTAACTGAGCTGCTTGGATAGCGAGAATATCCCAGGTATATTTCATAAACGTATATTAACAGAGTAATCTTGACCAAACCGATCTGTGAACCTCGTAGCTCTTGTGTTTTGCTTTGTTTATTGTGCCGAACAGTCCGCGACACACAAACACAAACACACACGCGTGCATCAGCTGACTCAGGGACCCAATCGATAATTAATCAAAGAAGTGACCACGGATCCAAAACCAATTTCATTATTTTGCTCAATCGAAAAGCAGTTGGTATAGAAAATTCTAGTCTTCACCATTCACAAGGTAACAGTGATTTATGCCTCCTGATATATATCCAAGCTAGGTTAGACCATTTCTTGGTCTGGCTAGCTAGTGACTTAGCAACTTGTTGCTAAGGTTATGTGGTTATTCCTTATCAATAAGACTATTCACAAGATAACAATGAGTTCTGCTGCCTGATATACATCTAACCTAGGTTAGGTCATTTCTTTGTGGATATACAGTATAGGCTAGGCCTATGTCTTCTAGCAAAAACAGTGTAAGCAGACGGCGCCGAGTGTGTCGGCGATCGACGATGCGCATGCCGGGCGGTTTGAAAAGGGTGAACTCGGGCCTCGTCAAAGACTAATGGATAATTTTCCCATTTAAAGTACTATCTACGTTTGGCGAAATACACTTTTGGCGATGGTTTGGCTAGACTAATTAAATCGCCAAATGCAAGGGACCACTGTAGTTTAAAATTATAATATATTGGTACCTATAAATACAAATGAAAATTCAGAAAGTCAAATATTAGCTGATTACCCTCAAAACATTAAATTAATTTAGAAGGTAACTGCAATATTTAAATATACAGTTTCCTAAAGCTAGTGTCACAATATGCCGAATTAAGTGCCGACGCTCCACGACATAAGGAGTGGCGATAGAAGGGGGAGACCACTGCCGAGTAACGTGGGTGATCGAGGGACGGGACGCCCACGGTGGGCACTATGGACGGGCACGCCGCTTGACGGCAACTGGAAGGGGTCGAGCGGCGACCATGCAAGACATAAAGAAAAGTAACAGTTGCCGCCGGGCAGCGTCATGAGCCGTAGCGCGCAAACTAGTGGGCTACAATGCTCCTGACGAGCGGCGCCTATAGTAGGTAGGGCGGCGCCTATAGCTACTACGGCGGCGATGGACGGCCACCCTGTCACACTTGACCCCAACCGATGCAAACCGGTCCGTCGGAGGCGACGTTTTTGTGTGTGTGTGAGGAGGGGGGTGTATTAAGCATGAGATCTAGAGAGAAAACTAAAGCATAATAAAAAGATCCATAATTGAGCAAATAAATACGCCCATCTCCCCTTAATTAAGTGGTTCTTTGAGCAATTGGTAAAACAAGGCCATCTATAGTTAACCCTTTCAGTACCGGTGAGGTCTTTCTCGTTATAGTCTGGCAACTATTAGCTTGTTTTATTATGCTTACGAAGGGCCTGTAGCAATCACAAGACCTCCATTCCACTCATTTATCTCTCTTAACTCCCACAGACCGTTATTAAGCTGAATATAATCGTCTAAGTAGGGCAGAACTAAGGCAAAACAGACGTCACCACTATTGAAAGGGTTTATAGATAGGCACTCGTTGATGGGATTGGATTAAGGGGACAGTGGTGATTTTTGGAAGTCTATTTATTTATATATTCATTATTTTTTTAGTTTCCTCGCTAGACCTTTAAATAATCTTAAAAAAAACACTCCCAAGGCCCTCTATCAACGATGTCCCGTGCGACGTTGCCAGGTCGCGGACTCACGGTATGCCCTCCCCCTATGATGCTGCCTGGGCGTTACCGGGTCGCCCTCCTACCTTATTTAGTATTGGTTCCTTCGTCAATGACGAAGAGCCTATACTATATATAGGCCGAGATTCCGGGACCCGTTCGGGATTCCCCGGAGTTCTTATTACAACCGTTGCGTATATAGCATAATAAACAATCCTTGGTTAATACCCATTAAATCTTACCAAGGGCTCGTCATTGAAAATGAATACCACTAGAAATAATTTTTTTAAAGAAGAATCTATCATTTCAAACCTCCCGGCGCCTCAGCCTTCCAGCTATGCTGTTGTCATGCTTCCCTTGCACGTGATGCCAGATTTCCTAGCGTGTTTATCTGCCTCTTTACGGTTGTGATCCAGGCGAGTCGGACGTGTGCCCCCTTGCTCTGGGCGTCTCGGCGTTTGCCTAGCTTCCTCACTCCTAGTGAGTCCTTGTTATACAGTATATTATTTGAGTTAGGTCCAAACATGAATTGAGTAATCGCCTGTATGTTTCAGAGGGCCTCCGTCCATGCCTGTCCACACCGAAAGTATATGGGTACCGCTTCGCCATTCTTAATATGTGTTATTCGTCGTAGTAAGTGATTATCGTTATAATAGGCTATATCCTATACAATGCTTGCATTTAATTATTTACTTATTGTAGGCTATTATTCACCTTATTCGTGTGCCCTCAGGCTACACGTTGAACTCTTAAGATATTATTAATTCAAAGTTTTCTTTGTCGTAAAGTAGCCTACATTATTCCCGAAATTCTACTTGTATTAAATTTTCAAGCACTTCGCTTTTATAGTTTGCTTGCTTCTAACATTTTATAGTTTGCTTGCTTCTAGCATTACTTCGAGCTGATGGATTCTTAGCTAGACTTATTGATTCCCTTATATGTCACATGCTCGTACCAGTTACTTATTTATAAGGCCATGCTTGTTCGCCACCTCGAGCAAGTGTCCACGAGGCGGCCAATAGGCCTAACTAGCTCGGCTTCCCTCTACTGAATTTTATATAAGAGACCAATTGTTCTCTTCCTATACGAGTGTTATGTTATGAAGTGCTTCAGATTCCTACACAATTATGCGTTAATTTCTTAAAATAGAAAGAGTTTGCATGAAAACAAAGTTTCCTCTAGTGCAAGAGCACCACTAACCCTATACAATTGCATGCTTCTAGTCCCGGAGTCGGCGGGGCTCCTGTGTCCCTCCGTTCTCTCCGGGTCTCCGGGTTTTAGACCTCCAGGTACTAAATGGTTTCAAGGAAACCGAGGAATAAAAAAAAAAACGATGCACAAAGAAGTTCCGGTTAAATGGAGAAACAAAGTTTTCCTCCAGGTGCACAAAGCACCAACAAAACCAAGGAACCAAAAGGTTCAGGTTAACACAAAGGAACGAGTGCTTCCTCCGGGTACTCCGAGTAATACAAAAAACCAAGGAACCAAAGGTTCAGGTTAAATTAAGGAACGAGAGCTTACTCCGGGTACTCCGGGTACTAACAAAATCCAGGGAACCAAGAAGTTCAGGTTAAATTAAGGAACAAGGCTTCCTCCAAGTACTCCGGGTACTAGGGGTACTCCGAGCAATACTGAAAACCAGGGAACCAAGAGGTTCAGGTTAAATTAAGGAACAAGAGTTTCCTCCAAGTACTCCGGGTACTCCGGCTACATACTAAAGACCCAAGAGGTTCAGGTTAAAATTAAGGAACAAGAGCTTCCTCCAAGTACTCCGGGTACTCAGGGTAAACACTGACAACCCAGGAACCAAGAGGTTCAGATTAAAATAAGGAACGATAGCTTCCCCCAAGTACTCCGGGTACTCAGGGTAAACACTGACAACCCAGGAACCAAGAGGTTCAGATTAAAATAAGGAACGATAGCTTCCTCCAACAACTCCGGGTACTCCGGGTACTCCGGGTAATACTGGGAACCAAGGAACCATGAGGTTCAGGTTAAATTAAGGAACGAGTTTCCTCCAAGTACTCCTGGTACTCCGGGTACTCCGGGGGGAGGGGGGACAATGTTTTCCTTCAGAAACAAATATCCGATGTACCAAAAGGTTCCGGTTAAATTAAAGACCAACGTTTCCCTCCGAATTCTCAATGTAGAACAATGAATGGAAAAAGAAGGGAGGAGAGTACTCCAGTGGCATTTATGATAGCCTATAGACTATCCCACTTAAATCCATTCTTATATAAGATGTAGCGAATATGCTACACGACTCTTTAAAAAAAAAAAAAAAAAAATCATAGGGCCAACAAGCTACTCGATATTGCATGGGCCTTATACATAATGAACTGGTACATGTTTTTGTTCTTTGCTCTTATATTATGTAACATTGATTCTTGGCCTTTTCTATGACAGGTGGGCCATAGCTCTCCACAGTCATCTACGACCCCTCACCCGAGCCACAACTGTGATCAGCTCCAGGAGTCACCCACGTCCTGGATCGCCGGACAGGCGCGTGGCCCTCTCCAGTGGGATCGGAGAGTGGCTTCTCAGGTTTTTCTACACCTGAGAGGATGTCGGGACCCAAAACGGCGACTTCAGCCTCGACCATGGTGCAGTGGTGCGGGGTCACAAGATGTGACAAATTTCCCCTTCTTGGCTATACGAGATGTGTACGCCATGTGTCTTGTGTGGATCGTACATTGGCTAAGTGGGCTCCTAAAAAGTATACAAATTGTGCACTCTTCGTGAAACACTACCACAATCGGAGTGGCCATATAACAGCAGCGGGTGCGACTCAGGTATTGCTGAACATTTGGGATGAGGTAAGAGTTTATATATCATCAACTTTGAAAAAAGTCCCAGACATTGCCAGTAGGGACTATGTTTATTTCTTAAACATTCCAGAACACACGTCCCAACGCTCTCGAAGCTCTGTGTCTTCCCCAGCATCCTCTAAAAAGAAGTCTATACCTACAAAATCAAAAGACACTTCCCCCCCTCACTGTCCTCTCCCCAAACGTGTTAAGCTTGACTTAGATAAAGATGTGTCATTTAGTAGCACTGCTGATACGGTGCACCTCTCAACAAGTCCTACCCCACCACCTTATACCACTGCCGAGGTCCATCACTCACAATCATCCCCAGTGGGACAAGTGTTTTCAGAGTTTATTGAACAGGCCCTTCCCGTACAACTAGAACCACAACAACCCCAGCCCGATCCCTTTCAATCGGAAACGTCAGGTAGTGTGGAGGAGGAGGTGCCTTACGATTATTTTAATGTGAACTATATAGATGATAGCGAGGGACAGGATGGGACAGAGTACCTCGGAGAGATGGGGGCTCCGGTTCTTTCCGACCCGGAGGACAGGGGGCCCAATGCCTCTGATCCTTCCCTAGCTTCCTGTGAGGAGCAACCAGACCTGCCCTCCGACACTGAAATTCTATCTTTTGATGAACTTGTAGAAAGGGCGGCCGTAGCCACGACTGATAAGCTTACCTCCAGGTTAGAAACTTTGTTCCAAACAGAAGTGCTCAATGCAATTGATTCTAAATTTAGTCAGATACAAGAGTCTCTGACGCCCCAGGTTAAGCTGTCGTCTAGGCTGGTGCCCCCTACACTGCCAACTATTCCCTTACAACCTGTCCCTGTACAATTTAAGACCACCACGCCGCCTCGCCCCTCGGAGTCAATTAACCATAGTGCTCCTAAACCAATGAATCCAATAATTTCCACCCTTGACAGGTCGGGGCTATTCCTAGCCCCGATCACTCCAGTTGCCCTGGAAGTGGACCCAGAGTTGCCCAAAAAACCAATGCCTTTGCTGTACGGCCCTGCCCGAGTTTGGCAACCAGTCACTGGACCTTTGACACCAGAAGGTGCGGAAACGGGGATCGCTGAGCTTTACCCGGTACCTCCATCATGGGTCGTTGAAGTGAATGAGTTAAAACAACTGCGGGCAAAAGACTCTGAGGGACGAGTGCTGGACGTGGTCGTGTCTCCTTTCCCTTCCATGTCTGATATTCAATTTTTTGTGTACAAACCTTCTCCAGTATTTTCTGCCATGAAATCCTTGAAGCCTTGGTCTGATTTCTCGAAGCTTGACGCTCATAATGCCATAAAGTCACTTTCCTCAGTGTGTTCTACAAAGATAGAAACTGTTGCTACGGACCCTCAGTCTCCCATGTTTAACTTAGAAGGTGTGGACCAAGGTCCGTGGGTGGAATGAGCAGCAGAGGCTGCCAAATTTGCTTTATCCCTGACTGACAGATCCACTGGTAAGCTTCCAAATGAGGACCATAAATTTGCTTCTTGTCATATAAGATCTGACGATTCACTACCAACTAGCTTCTGGGAGTTTCTACGGGGCCCAAAAATAATTTGTCGTCCGCTAACTGATCCTCTGCTGTCTACCCCCTCCCAGTTTCTTCTTGAGAAGGACCTGAAAGCACGTCAAAAGGCCCATAGGCTTCTTTCTAATTTTCTACTAAATAGACACCTGTCTGAATGTATGAGAGTAGTGGGGGATTCCATTACTAATAGTGATTCTAGAGCCGCTTTAACTCTCGTCCGAAAAGCTCAATTAGCAAATTCACTTATGCTGGGGGGAGACATTAGATTATCCCTGTTTGAAGCTGTCAGAGCGAGACAAGACCTTCGGCTACAACTCTCTCGTAACCTACCTAAAGATATTAAAGCACGCATTCTTTCTTCCCCCATCTTCTCTAACAGACTCATGTCAATTGACACATGGCAGGAAGTTAGTACACTCCTCATGTCTCCCTCTTCTGCTGCTTTCAGAGCTAACTTCGTTAAATATCAACCTCGGAAACCTAAGCGGGACTGGCCCCCACACAGTAGAGGATGGAAGCCCTTGGCTTCCGTTGAGACTCCCCGAGGGGCGAGCCAGATGCCCTTTCGAAGTAGAGGGCGAGCCAGAGGCAGGGGTAACTATGGGCAACAAAGTCGGGTTAGAGGCTTCACGCCTTCAGGCTCCACGTATGTTGCCCAACCCCAGGCAGGCCGAAGCCAGCCTAGCCAGGCTCCGCCCTACCAAAAACAACAAACACGACAGCCCTACCAACAACTACAAACACGACAGCCATACTACCAACAACAACACCGGGGTCAGTCTAATAAGCCTCCCCAGCAGAAACAACAACAACAACAGCCAAGGAAGTTTCACTCAAAAAACTAATACCCCTCCGGGACTCCCTCACTACCCTCCTCTCACAAGCTCAAACAGGCAATTTCCATGTGTGTTTTCAGAATTGGCCGACCCGGACCTGGGCGCGCCGGGTAGTAAAGAAAGGGTTGTCCTGGGCGTGGGCTCACCACCCTCCACTCAAGAGACCCAACAAATACAATTATCCTTTCACCAAATGTCTTAGAAGTAATCCAGGAACTATTGAAGTCGAAGGTATTAGTGCCAGTCCCAAAAGACACCAAGATTTTCCTTTCCCGTATGTTCCTTGTTCCGAAACGAGACAGCTCAAAAATGAGGCCAGTCATAGATCTCTCATTACTCAATCAATACATTCAGAATTTCAAATTTCGCATGCTCACAGTGTCTCAGATACGGCTAATCCTTCGTCAGGATGTGTGGCTGATAACGTTGGACCTCAAGGATGCCTATTGGCACATTCCGATCTCAAAAAGATACCAAAAATTTCTTGCCATACCCTTCCAGAATTCAGCGGTAATGTTCACCCGCCTTCCATTCGGGTTAAATTTAGCTCCCCGAGTGTTTACAAAGATTGTGAAACAGGCCCTACTCCCTCTGGACAAGGAAGGTATAACCGTTCTCACTTATCTCGACGATTGGGTCATAGTGGGCAACTCCCCGGACCAATGTATCAGCCACACGCTCCGAGTATGTCAACATGTAATAAATCTAGGATTTCAAATAAATGTAGACAAATCAGGCCTGATTCCAACTCAGAGGGCGGAATGGGTAGGTCTGATATGGGACACCCAACTTCTCACGTTGCAACTAAATCCCTCCAATGCCCGGCGCCTTCGGGCAAAGTTTTTCCGGGTTCTACACTCCTTCAACATAACACGGAGAATTTGGGAGTCCCTTATCGGCTCCTTCAACGGGATGCAATTAACAATTCCCTTGGGGCGCCTCAAGCTAAAGAGGTTGATAATACTAGGCAACATGTTTTTCCCCCCTCAATAACCTCACATTTTACACGCCATTCCCCCCATCATACACAAACTTCTCAGTTTCTGGGTCTCTCCAGAGGCTTTGAAGTCAGCCATGCCCTGGTCGACGCCTCCTCCCACAATGTGGATAGATACGGATGCAGCGACATCCAAGGGATGGGGCTACCAATCATCCGAGGGGCACCAGAGTCAGGGTTCTTGGGCACCCTCCACACACCACCACATCAATTACCGGGAGTTGTCAGTACCTCTGTTCTTCTTAGAAGCTCATGCTCATTCACTAACAACCAAGTCCATCGCATTTCGCATGGACAACACCACAGCAGTAGCATGTATCAACAAGCAAGGCACAACACGATCTCTCACCCTTCACCGTCTAGCCGAAAAGATTCACAAGCTAGCACACTACCATTCAATCACGATACAAGCCTCGTACCTCCCGGGAACGACCAACCTTTGGGCGGACGCCTTATCCCGGGGCAAGAGTACGTCAGTAGAATGGGCACTCAAACAGGAGGCCTTCAACCAACTCATACTTCCTTACCATCCACAAGTTGTTGTTGTTGTTGTTGTTCCCTAAGCTGCCTGGCCGAACAGCCCCGAGTCCCTGAGGAAGGCCATGGCCACGATCGGGCTTTTCCACAGAGCTCTCATTGAGTGTAGATTATGTTGTTGGCGTAAGTGGTTGTGTGAAATGCAGTCTTCTATGATGTGTTTAATGGTATGGGGTGCTGTGTTACATCCCGGGCAGGCGTCGACAACGGAGTCATCCAGTCTCTTCTGATAGCTCAGGAGAGCTGGATGGTGTCCGCATCTCAGCCTGGCCAGGTGGACTCTGTCCTCGCGAGGGAGGGAGGATTCGGAAGGATGGATTTCGGGAGGTCGTGCATGCAGCTGCGTGTTGTCTGTGAGTGAGTGGATGGATTGGCGAGAGATATGAGTATGGATGTGCTTCTGGAAGTTGGTTCGGGGTGGGCAGGGAGGGAGAGAGGACAATAATTGTGTGTGATACCGTGTGCTGGGTGTTGTTTTGATATTTCTTGGTGTCTGTGGGTGTGTTGCCATGTAGTTTAGTGGGTGGTCTTGGTTCGTGGAGGCTGCTGCCAGGAATTGAGTGCCTCTCATGTCCAGATGGTCTTTGACTTTGAGGATTTTGGTTTCTTGATGTAGGTGATCTGTGGGTGCAGTAGCTGTGCAGCCTGTAATGATCTTCAGGGCATTGTTTTGAATAGTCTGTAAGGTCTTATGATGTGTTTCAGCTAGGTTAGAAGCCCAGGCTGGGCTTGCGTATTCCATCACTGATCTTATGTATTGTTTATATACTGTGGTGGTAGTTTCTTTGTTGTGTCCAAATTTTGTGTGAGCAAGTGACCTGAGGGCATTAAGTCTGGGTGTCAGTTTCTTTTTAATGTTTGTGGTGTGCTGTTTGAATGTCATATGAGTATCATATGTTACTCCTAGGATTTTGGGTGAGTGTGTATGTGTTAGGGGTGTGTTGTTTATGGTGAGTTGAGGGATGTATTCGTGTTCACCTATCCAGCTTGTGAGCAGGGTTGCGGTGGATTTGGCTGGGGCTAGATTAACCCTCCAGCCCCGGCTATGTATTCCATATATATTCCCCGAAATCCGGGGGTTTTGGCCGAAAAACGTCTACGCCTAGGCTACCGCATCTTTGTTATTTTGCTTGCTTCCGCATTCCCGCGCATCCCCAAGCGTAGATGTGTTTCGTACCTGTAGAATGGCGTTAAGTAGAGCTCTCTAAGTCAACTGGTTCAGTTGTGATGATGATTTCATTGGAGATAACTTTATGGCAAAAACAGCCACTTTACACTACTTTTCGATACTTAACAATAACATACGGGCACACACGAACAAGCGACGCACTCCTTCTTGTGGTCGGAGATGCGCGGCGTCGGTCCAGCCGGCTGTTGTTTACATGCGTCGGACGGACGCCTCACACACCAAGCTTACAGGCTTTGAGCTCATGGGTGCCTCAGAGCCCTACCGGCTAGCTCGGAGGGTGTTTTTTATGGGTGCCTCGAGCCCTTCCGGGTCTGAAGAGTTAAGTCTGTTTGTAGTGCACCAGCCATGTAGTGTGTTGAGATAGGGTTGAAGGAGATCTGTTGCTCTTCTTGGGTCATGGTGTGTGCATGTGAGTGTTATGTCATCTGCATAGGAGGCTAAGTTTATTTGGGGCGTATTGGGTGTAGTTATATCGTGCATGTACAGATTGAAGAGTGCGGGCGATAGGACGGATCCTTGTGGGACTCCGTTTGGAAAGTTTCTGATTTTAGATGACTGACCGGCAAAAGATACGTGTGCACATCTGCCTGCTAGGAAGTTGGCCAGCCACCTTTTTGTGTTGTTGTGCATGTTTGTGTTGTAGATTTTGTTTGTTAGGTTGTGGCGGGGGATGGCATCGAAGGCTTTACTAATGTCGAGTGTGGCTAATAGTGATCTGTGTGGTGGTCTAGCTGAGTTGATGCCGTCAAAAGCTCTTTGTGTAAGGTCTGTGAGAAGAGTGTTTGTGGAGTGCAGTGGCCTAAAGCCATGTTGTGTTGGAGCTAGGGGTAGGTCGGGTGTAATTAGTTGTAATACTAGGCGTTCCATGACATTGGAGGGGGAGCAAAGGAGTGTGATGGGGCGGTGCGAGGAGGGTAGCGTGGGGTCTTTGTTGGGTTTGGGGAATGTGATGATGATACCATGCTTCCAAATGTCTGGTATTGTGTTGTGTGAATAGCTGTAGTTTGATATGTTAGTGAGTGCTTGTATGCCTTGTGGTCCCAGGTGTCTGAGGTGTATGTTGCTTATGTTGTCTAGGCCACAGGCGGGTGAGTGCTTGAGATTGTTGATGATATGCTTTGTCTGGTGATTGGTGAAGGGTGTATAGTCAGGGTCTGTGGGGAATTGTCTCTTACGTCGGATGACACGTCGGTCGTCTTTGTGAGGTTTTAGGTGGCTGACATGTGAGAAGTGATTGATGAGAGTGTTTGCTTGTTGTTTACATGAAGGAGTAGAGTCTGTTGTTGTGATTGCAGCATGTGATTGTTTTGTGTTGCTGTTGGAAAGTGTGATGCTGTTTAGTGTTTTGTAGAGTTTTTTGGGGTTTGTTTTGTGATCAAGTGTTTGTAGGAAGTTATTCCAATTTAGTCTTTGTTGGTCTTGTATTTGTTGTTAGTTTGGGTGTTGAGTGCTTGAATTTGTTGTGTGATGTCTTGTGTGTGGGGTGCTGGGGAGTGTTTCAGTGTGTCGCATTGTCTGATGAGGTTTTGAATTTCTGGTGTGAAGTTGGGGTTGTGTCTTTTTCTGTTACCTCTTGGAATGTGTTTCTTGTCAGCGTTTTGGATAGTTTTATTGAGTATGTGTACAGCATTGTTGATGTTAGTGATGGGTGTACTGTTTAGAGTTGTGAAGTGTTGTTCTGTCTCATTTGTAAATGCTTCCCAGTTAGCTCTTTTATAATTGGTGTATGTGTGTTTGTGGGTGATGTGTTGTAAGTGTGGTCTGTATTCATTTGGTACTGTAGGGGATGTTTGGGGAGGGATGTATGTGTTTATGATGGTTATGTTGGATTTGTTGCCAGTGCATATTTTAATTGATTGTATTTCTGTTGTGTTATCATTTGGGGGGAGGAGGGATTTGGTTTGTACACTGGTTACTATGTATGATATTTCATTGTGTACCAGGGTGATGAGTCCACCGCCCCCACCGACAGCCCGGTCTTGTCTGATGGTGGTGAAATTATGAAATGTGGGTGTTTTTTGTGATGTGCGGAGTTTTGTTTCTTGTAAGATGGCAATGTGTATGTTGTGTTGTTTGATGAAGTGTGAGAGTTCGTGTTTCTTTGTGTTAATGCCATCTATGTTCAATTGGAGAATGTTAATGTTATGTGCACGATGTATGTTGGGTGCTGCTGCACGAGGATGGGGTGGGGGTGGGGGTGAGGGAGGGGCTGGAGGTTGGGATGGGTGAGGTGGGGGTGGGGATTGGGGAGCAGGAGATGGGGGTTGGAATGGATTAGGATGGGGTGTGGTATGTTGAGTTGAGGATGTGGATGGTATGGGGAGGTTAGGTGGGTTAGGGAGGAGAGGTGGACGGGTTTTAGGGGGGGGAGTGGATGATATGGAAAGGCTAGGTGGGTTGGGGAGGAGAGGTGGACGGGTTTTAGGCGAGGGATTTGACTGGGAGAGGGAGGGGCATGAGGAACAGGTCCAGGTGTTCGTGTAGTGTTTCTTGGAGGCAAGTGTTGTACAGGTGAAGTGGGTCCAGTTCCTGCATACATTGCAGAGAACTGAACCCTTAGTGTGGCGACTCGAAGTGATGGGTTTTGAGCAAGTTGGACATATGTATGTGTACGTGGGTCCTGGGTTGCTCTCAATGTCTCCGGCTAGAAGAAGTCTTCGAGAAATGACAGCCGGAGAGTCATTTCTCGGTGTAGGAAAAACTGTGTGATGTGTGTGTGTGGTGTGAGAGGTGTGGAAATTCCCGGCGCGACCGAAGCCGCTCCAAGGACCCGTGCCCCCAGAGAGGGGGCAGGGGATAGTTGTGACGGTTTGGCTCCCGAAACTGCTCCCCGCGGCCGGCATCCGGTTGTCCACCACTGGTCGATTGATCTTGTCTCCGGCCGTGGAGGGTCGGCAGCCATCCGCGGTTGGCAGCTCTGGGAGGTGGTCCCACGGCGTAGACGCCGCCACATCAGGACCATCCACAAGTAGACCTTTTTGCATCCCACACGTCAGCAAAGACCCCTCAATATCTGACCCGGTGGTCTGTAACCCCGGCGGGGGGTCCGGATGCCTTTTCCGTCAATTGGAACATGTGGTCGTCCATCTACCTGTTCCCTCCCCCGGACACGACCCTCATGTGCAAAGTCATCCATCACCTCAGGTCATACAAAGGGCGAGTGTGTCTCATTGCACCAGTTTGGCCCACATAGGCATGGTACAGCCAGCTGTGCCTGTGGTGCCCATCTCCAGTAGAAATTCCAATCTCTCAATTCCACTTGGACCAAATTGGAAGCCTGCAGACTTGTCTAAATTTTGCATTATGGACGTTTTCCGGGCCAAATGGCTAAGAGCAAAGTACGATCCTATTTTACATCCTAAACTCAAAGCCCAATATACGGAAGCAACTCTCAGGCAATATGAATCACACTGGCGGAGTTTTACTACCTGGTTGGTGGAGTCCAATCAATGCAATCAGTCGGCCGGCCTTATTCTTTTGTATCTAAATTACCTTTTTGAACATAGACATCTGTCGGTGAATACCTTAAGAAATCATCTTACAGCCATTAAAGAACCGTTCTTTGACCTGACTGGACTCCGCCTGCCTCCTAAAGATGAAGCCGGTTTTATCAAGGCATGTTTTAGGCTCAAGGCACCCCGAAGGCAATTGCTCCCCCAGTGGTCCCTAGACCGAGTTTTAACACGATTAGCCTCTAGATCATATTCTGTGAACCCTTCATTAGCTAAACTGACAGAAAAATGTGTCTTCCTCTTAGCACTTGCCATAGCTCACCGAGTGTCAGAGCTAGCAGCAATGTCTAGATCCCCCAATTGTTTGCAATTCCAGGCCCTAAACCAAAGTGTAACTATAGCCCCTGCTCCGGATTTCATAGCAAAAAAATTAACACGAGGGACACATTTTTACTCCTTTTACTATTCCTGCCTTGAAACAGGGCAATCGGCACCACCCCCTTTGTCCTGTTCAGGCATTGCACTCTTACATTAAGGCCACGAGACCATTGGTTGCCTCACACCTGTGGATCTCTCCAGATGATCAGACTCGCCTCTCGAAGAGACACCTTGCCTCCATAATTGTCAATGTAATCCATGCGGCGGAACCGCGGTCAGTGGCTAGAGCCCACGATGTCCGGAAATGGGCAACTACAGTCCGCTTTCTGAATAATTACTCTATACAGGACATTTCCCAAACGGGGGTTTGGTCATCTCATAATACCTTTCTGTCAAGGTATTTGTCTGTTCATCTGGCGAGACCTTCAGTTCCATGCGTTGCACTACGCCAACCTCATATTCCATAAGATGAAGGTTCTTACGGTGCATGGTTATGCCTTCATTCTTCGAGTCCCCAAATGGGATAGGGGGGGAAGGTAGAACAAAACGAAGTAGGAAGACAATGGTTTTTCCTTATATAATGAATAAATATAAACTGTATGTGGGGAACAAGTATAGGCAAATAGTTTATGTTATACTGGCTACAATACAAGCATAGAATTTCCTTGTATCATACTAATTTTGTACAAGCTTAAGGAGCATTATAGATTGGCAATGTTTATTATAATTTTACGTCTTATTCTCATCACCATAGAGTGATCAAGTAGACAGACAAAGGGTCCTCTTCTATAATGAATAAGCATACGTTATAAGTATGGCATACATAGTTTCCGTTTTATACAAATACAAGAACAATTTTCTTATGTTATACTATTGTTTGTCCAAGCTCTAGGAGCATCATGATATACAAATATTTTGTGACCTGACAACATAATGTCATTTGTATAATTGTACATCTCATTCTCATCAACAAGTTTGATTAAATAAGAGGACGAAGAATCCTCTTCTAAAACGACTCAGTAGGAGTTGTATATGTTGTATAATTGTGTACGAATAGTTTATCGTACACCAATGCACACAAAAGATTTTCTTACTATTCTGTACAGCTCAGGGAGCTTATAATTTGGGAGAGTTTTATGAAATTAAAGCATACTTTCATAAAAGATTTTTACATCTAATTCTCCTCATCCAAAACATTCTAAGTTATAACTATTCTTACATCTTTCCTTCTTTCTGAGGCTTCCCAATGTACCCGCCTCTTCTTTTATAATTAAATTTAAATTTTTCCCGGTGTCAGCCTATCTGTTAATTGGTTCTCTCGATATACGTTGAGCATCTGATGTCCCACCTCCGGTCGTGATATTCTAGGCTCTTCGTGATTGACGAAGGAACCAATACTAAATTACGGGTTTGACAACCCGTAGGGAAGGAAGGAAAACCTTCTATTTAGGAGTGGTTCCGTAGTCAATGACGCAAAGGTTCCCTCCCACCTTCCCGTTCCCATGCACATGCCCAACTTGATATAACATTTGAGGCAGATAAACACACTAGGAAATCTGGCATCACGTGCAAGGAAAGCATGACAACAGCATAGCTGGAGGGCTGAGGTACTGGGAGGTTTGAAATGATAGATTCTTCTTTAAAAAAATTATTTCTAGTGGTATTCATTTTCAATGATGAGCCCTTGGTAAGATTTAATGGGTATTAACCAAGGATTGTTTATTATGCTATATACGCAACGGTTGTGATAAGAACTCCGGGGAATCCCGAACGGGTCCCGGAATCTCAGCCTATATATAGTATAGGCTCTTCGTCATTGACTACAGAACCACTCCTAAATAGAAGGTTTTCCTTCCTTCCCTACAGGTTGTCAAACCCGTAATAGCAGCGTCTGACGCAGACAGGCCGGTGCCCTTGTACCGTCTGACGCCTACTGGACACCGCCCGCCGCCGCCCGCCTACCATCCCCGTCCCGTCCATTTACTAGCCGCCGACTCAGCTCATGAGAGTTGTTCGTGTCAAACTTTTTCTAAAGCCCCTGACGACCTCTCCCGACGTCTCTCTTGAGTTGGCGCCCACCCACGTCGCGCGGCGTTGTAGGCAAAGACCTTGTAACGACCCTTAAGTCGTGGAGCTTCGGCACTTAATTCGGCATAGTGTGACACTTGCTTAAGTAAGATCAGTTCCTCACTGTGATCTGATGTATGAAAGTAAAATTAGCATGAATGAATTGCTAGTGTGGTTTCTTTTAATTATTAGTTGACTAGTCAGATGAGTTAACCACTGCTAAGAAACTACTGTACAGTACACTCGTAATTCAATCATGCTCCTTATAATTCCATGTATAAGATCACTGAGAGGAACAGAACTTATTTATGTGGGCATCTGTATATGTAGTACACTACTGTATGTCGAGGTGGCTTTTTTGAGTGGGCTGACAATGGTGTGAAGTGATGCACACATATACCGATATTCCTGGATAGCAAAGGAAGCACTGGAGGAACTAACCTGGAAGAATCGCCAGGTTACGGTCAGTTAAAAACAAAAAAAATATAATTTTAACTGAACTAATTCAGAGTGGACTCAATTGAGGCCATTCAAACATTAACGGTTACGCAAAGTAGAACCGTCACAATAGTATAAGAGACACCAT
Source organism: Paralithodes platypus (assembly GCA_032716605.1). Lineage (NCBI taxonomy): Eukaryota > Metazoa > Arthropoda > Malacostraca > Decapoda > Lithodidae > Paralithodes > Paralithodes platypus. The sequence continues at coordinate 1,546,181 of CM064526.1, forward strand.
CTAAATCAGGACAACACTTCATATTACAGTATGTACAGCTTCTTCAGTTTGAATTGGTAGATCTGAAGAAGCTGGAAAGTAAAACATTGTCCTAATAGCTCCTCCTCCTCACATGGTGTTTCTCGCACAATCTCTATTCAGTACAATATCTGTTTAGTTTCAGAACCTGGCAATGATTCAAGATGCTGTTGCTTCTGGTCATCGGAGTATTGAGTGTCACGCTGGTGGTGCGTATTCTCTACACCCTGTACATAATCCGGCTCAGTGAAAACACTCCCCTGGTGGTGTCGAGTGGTAGTTGTGGTGACGGAGGAGGAGTGGCGACCCTAGTGGTGCTGGGATCGGGAGGACATACGGGGGAGATGTTAAAGATGGTGGCCGCCCTGAATCACCAACGTTATGCACCCAGAACATACCTGGTGGCTGCCACAGACGCAATTAGCATCAGCCGCCTCAAACTTGCTGAGCAGGATATTCAGGTGACTTAGCATTGTTGATAGGCAAGATGTAAGAATACAGTAAAACAGCAAAATTTCAACTTAGTATAGATATGACTTAAGGAAAGTACTCATCAGTTGAGAAAATACTGTTACTGTAGGCATAATAATATAAATATTGTCTTGTTTTCCTGTTACAGAAATTTATCTTAATTAATTGTACTGTACAATATTTTGAATTACAGCACAGTACTCAATGTGGTACTTACCAGTTTTGTTAACAGTACAGTACTGTACATTAAATTTATATATATTTTTCCCCCCTTTTAACCCGTTCAGTGCCAGTTCCGTCCATTTCACTTTATACTGGCTACTAATAGATTATTTTATTCAGTTTAAGAAGGGCCTCCACCAATTAACAGGCTTTGAAAATTTAATTAACTCTTTTTACTACCACAGATCCTTCTTAATTTAAGCTGCACAAAATCTTCTAAATATATCTAGAATCAAATAAAAAAGACGTCACCAGTACAGAAGGGGTTAAAGCATGACTTTTGTAACTTCTATTCACAGGCATACGAAGGTGGAATATCCAGTGATAAGACAAAGACCAAAGAAATTCAGTACAACTTAGAGATTGTCCCACGGTCAAGAGAAGTTGGTCAGAGTTGGTCCTCCTCATGCCTCACAACTCTCTGGGCACTGATTTTCTCCTTCCTGGCTGTAGCTCGACACCGGCCAACCATAGTCTTGACCAACGGACCAGGAACATGTGTACCGGTGTGTCTGTCTGCCCTGGTCCTCCGCATCCTGGGTGTCTGTTATGGCCGGGTGGTGTTCGTGGAGAGTCTGTGTCGGGTTCAGTCTCTGTCCTTGTCGGGGCGGATCCTCTACCACTTGGCCGACCATTTCTTTGTACAATGGCCAGGATTGGTGGCGTCTTACCCGAGAGCTAAATACCTGGGTCGCCTTGTTTAACACCGACACAAAAATATGACTAATGTAATAGAATAATGGTGAGAGAAACCATACACAGTACTGTACTGTACTGTAAATCAATAGTTGTAGGCCTACAGTACTGTATATAAGTTTTGTTTTGAATTAATTTAGGTGATTTGTGTTTTTTTTTTCGAGTACCAATGAATTCTGCGGAAAAATTGGTGCTTGTGAAAAATAAGTAACATGCTTATTATAATTTCAGTTTATACATACATACTATAGGTTTGATTCCCGAAGGGAAGTGAAGAAAACCTAATATTTAGTAGGGCCCCGTAATCATTGACGACTTCGCCTATTAACATTAATAGTCTCCATTCAACATCCTGCGCCAGCAATTTGAATAACCCGCGTGGAAGATCATGGAGTACTCATCACAAGTGCACGCCTAATTCCCTTATGGGATCGTCATTTTGATTGGGTACCCTACAGAAAAACTCTCCGTAAAAAAATAAAAAAATAAAAAGATAAATTAATATCTGTTATTATATGACTTGCCATATACGTGGATTTCTCATGTTTTGCTTCCCCGATACCAGGCCCCCTAGCGGCCATCCTCGTTCTTCACTGATATACCAAGAAAAAACTATGGAAATCAACGAATGGGAAGTGGGATGGTTGGGAGGGCCCGAGTCGTCAATGATTACGGGGCCCTACTAAATATTAGGTTTTCTTTACTTCCCTTCGGGAATCAAACCTATAATTTAATAGGGCCCCTTCATCATTGACGACTTCGCCTGAATATCAAGACTGGAGGCGGGACATTCGTAAAATATCCTAACCTTAACCCTTCCTACCCGGCCTGTCTTACCTAAGGACGGTCGCCCGTACCCGGGCGAAATGCCTGAAAAACGTCTAGGCCTAGGCTACTGTATTTATGTTTATTTTCACTGCTAGAACTTTCCCACTCATCTATAATCGTAGTGCGGTTTTCAATCTGTATTTTGGCATTGAGTAAAGCTCTGTAAGTCAACTGGTTCAGTTGTGATGACGATTTCAGTGGAGCAAATATTGCAGAGATGTTGCCAATATGGGGGCTTTTCAGACACTAATTTCGTCTGACGTCAGAACAATAACATTGAAGAGTCTTCTCCTTCTTGTTTTCGGAGGTGCGGTGACGCAACGCTTGGGTTTGTTGACATACGTCGTATGCACGGCGTTCAGACCAAGCTTAACCCTCTCACCACGGAAGGGCTCTTGAACGCCCATAAAAAAGCATATAACAGGTACCCGGATGGTATCTTGAACGCCCAGTGGTTGAAAGCCTGTGAGCTTCGTGTGCGAGGCGTCGGTCCGACGCATGTAAACAACAGCCGGCTGGACCGTCACCCCGCATCTCCGGCCACAAGAAGGAGAGCGTCGCTTGTTCGTGTGTGCCTGTATGTTGTTGTTAAGTATCGAAAAGTGGTGTAAAGTGGCTGTTTTGGCCATAAAGTTATCTCCAATGAAATCATCATCACAGCTCAACCAGTTGACTTAGAGAGCTCTACTTAATGCCATTCTACAGGTAAATAACACAGCTACGCTTGGGGATGCGCGGGAATGCGGGAAGCAGTCTGATTAACGAATATACGGTAGCCTAGCCTAGACGTTTTTCGGCCAAAACACCCGGGTTTCGAGGAATATATATATAATACATAGCCGGGGCTGGAGGGTTAATTAGGCTATTAAGCTGCCGTCTTAGGTAAGGACGGCCGGGTAGCGGCCCTTCTGCCGAGCTGTCCTTACCTAAGGTAGCCCGGGTAGGAAGGGTTAAGGAAGAAAATCCGAAAAAAAAAATCTTAAGATTTTTATTGTATGCAATACAAAATATAAAAAAGGTATAACAGATTTGCTAGCAGTGCGTGGCATTAAGAAACTGCTTGCTCATGGTAAGGCCGTTGCAGGCGACCTTATGCATGAAATTGTATGACACGTCCGTGTCCTACCGAGCGAGATCCAGCAGTAGGTACTCGCTCTGATCTTAAAACTAATTGTACAGTAATCTCACTGTGCACTTTGGTAAAAAATATATAGACATAGTTGCATATATGTGAAAACTCTCTTAAAATTAACACAACTAAATACAGGACTGAGAACTCGTCTTATCACAGCTCGTGATATATCACAATCTCCAAGGGTACAGAGGGGATATGGTCTTATTTCCCCCCCCCCCCTTTTTTAACAATTAATTAATAAAAATATACTACTTACTGTACCCGTTGCCGTAAGGCTACACAAGTACGCTTTGGTTTATCTAGAGCGACCGACAGGTAGCGTGTCAGGAATGTATGGTTGGAAGCCCAAAGTTGGGTCTTAGCAATATCCTCAATTGAAAATTTTTGTAAAAATCTGAGAGACACCGCCCACTTCCTAATGTCGTGAGCCCGACCTAACACGCCGGGGTTGCTTTCCTTAATAATGTCTACTATTAAAGAAGCTAACTTCCGTTTCGTAGCACGCGTACCTGTTCGGTTCACCCATGATGCACACTCCACCTTGAGCCACATACAAGATTTTATAAAAATTGGAATGGAAACTTTTATTCCTCATCAAAAGTACAGTAAAAGATCTAATTCACCTAAATGGTTCGACCATAATTGTGCTAGAGTAACTGAACAAAAAGCAATAGCCTACAATGCATACACAAGATCAAAAACACATGAAGCCTTTAATTACTTTAGAAACATCAGAAATCATGCCAAAACTGTATTAAATCTAACTAAATCAAACTTTCTCCACAAGCAGGCAAATAAACTTGCAAATAATCCAAATGATAACAAAATATTTTGGTCTACTCTTAACTCATTCAAAACCAACTTCACTACTGCTTCATCTATCTATCTATCTATCTATTGCCGGACGCCTTACTCCCCTTACGAGGGTGGCCATACACAGAATGTCCCCAAGCAGACCTATTCCCTGTGAGAGGGAAAACCCAAGCCAGTTTATTGAAGGACTTACAGGATTGACCACTCAAATTAGGATCCGTCCGACTCCGAGGCCCTCTGTGTATCTTGTTAGCACTATTTTTCTACAGTGGTGTTCGGCTAATCCATCCACTAACCTGCCTTACCCTTAGGTAAGCAGTACAGATTTTTATCAGGTTTACTCCCCTAGACAGGTTGCCAACCAAGGCTGACGAGTCCCATCCACCCGGATTTGTATAAGGTTGTCTCCCCTAGATGAGTTGCCGACCAAGGCTAACGAGTCCCATCCACCCGTCTTCATCCATTCCACCATTAAAATCTCCGACTGGCAATCTTTTAAGTGATCCACGAGGTAAAGCTAACCTTCTTGCAGATATTTTTTCCACCAACTCAACCTTAGATGAAATAAATCAAGATGTCCCTGTACTTAATTTTAATTCGCCTGAAATTCCCTCACTTAACCCATCACACCCGGAAGAGCTCTGAGGCACCCATAAAAAACACACCCCGAGCTACCCGGAAGGGCTCTGAGGCACTCATGAGCTCAAAGCCTGTAAGCTTGGTGTGCGAGGCGTCCGTCCGACGCATGTAAACAACAGCCGGCTGGACCGACGCCCCGCATCTCCGACCACAAGAAGGAGTGCGTCGCTTGTTCGTGTGTGCCTGTATGTTATTGTTAAGTATCGAAAAGTAGTGTAAAGTGGCTGTTTTTGCCATAAAGTTATCTCCAATGAAATCATCATCACAACTGAACCAGTTGACTTAGAGAGCTCTACTTAACGCCATTCTACAGGTACGAAACACATCTACGCGGGAATGTGGAAGCAAGCAAAATAACAAAGATGCGGTAGCCTAGGCGTAGACGGTTTTGGGGAATATATATGGAATACATAGCCGGGGCTGGAGGGTTAAGATCCACACCAGACATGTTAAAACTATTTTGCAGAATCTCTCAGTAGGTAAAGCTCCTGGTCCAGATGAAATTCCTCCAATAGTATTTAAAAATTGCTCCTTGGTGCTCGCTCCTGTATTGGCAAAAAAATTCCGTCTGTGTACTCATACCTCATGCTTCCCAGTATCCTGGAAAGAAGCAAACATCCATCCAGTTCCTAAAAAAGGTGCCTCTTCAGATCCATCAAACTACAGACCAATAGCTATAACTTCCACTCTTGGTAAAGTCTTTGAAATTGTACTAAATAATCACATACAGTAATTAAGCATCTTGAGAATAATAAATTAATCGGTGATAGGCAATATGGTTGTTGTTGTTCCCCAAGCTGCCTGGCCGAACAGCCCCAAGGCCCCGAGCAATTCCAAGGCCATAACCGAGCGCCCCCACAGAACCCTCCCTGCCGACCACAATAAAGCCTGGGTGACCGAAGCCACTCCATGGCGGGGAGCTCAGGAGGGTGCGGAAACGCCCGGGAAACCAAAGCCCCACCCAGGGCCCTGTGCCCCTCAGCAATTATGAAGAGAAAGTTGAGGGGCAAGGGAAAAATGTGACGCTTTGGCTTCCAATCTTGGTAGATTGGGAGGTCAATCCACGGAAAAGACGCCGTCACTTGAGATCTAGAAAATATATAAGTTAAAGGAACAGTCAGAGTAAGCTATGGGTATGGCAGAGATCGCTCAGTTCTCACTCTGATAGACCAGCCCATCACCACATGACTAGAACCCAATCCTCTCAGCATCAGCTAGGAAAGGCCCTAGAAAGCTGCCTTTGGCGTGGGGATAGCTCCCCTATTTCAACCCCTTTCGGGGTCGGGCACCCGCCCTAGGCAATATGGTTTTAGACGATGTCGATCAACTGCAGACATTCTTTGCCTTCTTACGCATCAAATCAACCAAGCTACAGACCAACATGGTGAAACACATACAATAGCACTGGATATATCAAAGGCATTTGATAGAGTCTGGCATCAATCCTTATTGTCGAAGATGTCACACTACGGCCTTGCATCATTAGTTCCACTAATTTCTTCTTATCTTCATAACAGAAAAATATGTGTAATGGTAGATGGCCTTTATTCTCAATTTCACTCAATAAATGCTGGTGTTCCCCAGGGATCAGTTTTGGCCCCAACTCTGTTCCTCATTCATATCAATGATCTCATATCTACCACTCATAATCCAATACATTCCTACGCAGATGACTCAACACTCCACAGTTCCTTCACATTTACCAATTCTTTCACCCAACCCGATCTTATAAATTCAAAAATAAACACTGCAATTTCTCTGAACCAGGACCTTTCTAGAATTAATGAATGGGGACAAAAGAATCTAGTTTCCTTTAATGCACAGAAAACCAAGTACTGTACTGTACATTCAATTTTCTAACCGACAGAATCTCACTGACTCCCATATATTTTTTAAATTATGTAAATATTCCCACTTCCCCTATTATTGACATTCTCGGTGTAACATTAACTAATAACTTGAGCTGGACACATTATGTTAGAAGCATTGCTAAGAATGCCTCTAAAAAACTGGGACTCCTGTACAGAGTTCGAGAATTCTTCACTGACGAGCAGTTGGCCGTAATATATAAAAGTCATGTGCGTTCTCAGATGGATTACTGTTCACCTCTGTGGAGTGGAAGTGGAGTGGTTGCATTGAGGCAGTTGGACAAAATTCAAAATAAAGCTATTAGATTAATCAATAACCCTGCAATCACACAGGACCTTCCTACATTATCCATACGAAGAAACGTTGCATCCCTTGCATTATTCTACAGATATTTTCACAGCAATTGTTCCGAAGAACTTGCTTCAATTGTGCCGCCTCTCCACATCTTTCCCCGTAGAACTAGGGCAGCTGAGAGATCCCATGAATTTACACTTTCTCCTCCACAATGCAGAACTAATGCTTATCAAAATGCATTTATCCCCAGAACTACTACTCTTTGGAATTCACTTCCCTCGAGTTGCTTTCCACAAACTTACAATTTACAACAGTTTAAATCCAGTTGTTACAAATATTTTATGAATGGAGGATGCCTTTAGGCACATGGACCTTTTTGTTTTATCTGTGATTTTCCTTCCTCCGTTCATTGTCTCTTAACCCTCCAGACCCGGTAGGGCTCTGAGGCACCCATAACAAACACACCCCGCGCTACCCGGTAGGGCTCTGAGAAACCCATAAGCTTGAAAGCCTGTAAGCTTGGTGTGCGAGGCGTCCGTCCGACGCATGTAAACAACAGCCGGCTGGACCGACGCCGCGCATCTCCGACCACAAGAAGGAGTGCGTCGCTTGTTCGTGTGTGCCTGTATGTTATTGTTAAGTAGCGAAAAGTAGTGTAAAGTGGCTGTTTTTGCCACAAAGTTATCTCCAATGAAATTGTCATCACAACTGAACCAGTTGACTTAGTGAGCTCTACATAACGCCATTCTACAGGTACGAAACACATCTACGCTTGCGGATGCGCGGGAATGCGGAAGCAGTCAAAATAAAGATACGGTAGCCGAGGCGTAGACTTTTTTCGGCCAAAACCCCCGGGTTTTGGGGAATATGGCTGGAGGGTTTAAAAAAAAAAAAAAAAAAAAAAAAAAAAAAAAAAAAAAGCACCTGGTTGGCGAGGTTGCGCAGCCCTCATAAACTTTGTGAGCGCTTGCACAGGACATAACATGTGATGAATGAGGCCCCTGAGGGCCGGGACTGAAAATTCAGAGAAGACATGGTCTGAATGTTAATTTTTTGCAATAAATTATTTGTACATGGTCGTGCAGCCTCCCAAACCTGAGACAGTTTGGTTCGTTGCTCATCTCCGCCAGCTCTGATACCCGGTGTCCAGTGGCAAGTGCCATGAGAAAAACCGCTTTCTTAAAAAGTGAGTCAAAGTCCGGCGCATGATTATACTTGCGGGATTGTAGCAATTCCAAAGCTTTATCAAGGGACCAGGTGGGCATGAGCTGGCGAGGAGGAGGACGAAGTTTGAAACATGCCCTCATAAAACCTTTCTCCTCCGCCTGCGGTATGGAAAGGCCGGTGAGATCAAGGAAGGGGGTCCTAATGGCCGACAGATGATTCTTTAACGTTATAACCGAGAAAAAAAATCTGCTCAAACAGATAATCTAAGTACTTGAACACTAGGGCTGACGAAGCAGTTGTCTGCCCCAATTCCACAATCCAGGTTGTAAAAGTTTTCCAATGTGATTGATATTGTCTCCTGGTATACTGATTCAAGAGCTTTTGAGTGACACTAGGCCCAAATTTATTTAGCCATTTGGCCGAGAAAATATCCATAAGGCAAAACTGAGAGAGGTCCGAAGGTTGCCAATCGCTTCCAAGTGGAAGGCGGAGACCGGGAGGGACACCGGGGTCCGGCACCACTGTTGCAATTGGTGACACCATACCTGAGCCGGCCAGAGCGGCGCGATCAGCGCTACTTGGCCCCGGTAATCCCTTAGTTTGTGAATGACCTTGCACATTAACACAGAGTCTGGTGGCGGAAACAGATAGATCGAGGTCCACTTGTTCCAGTCCACCAGCAGTGCATCAGGTCCCCCCGCCGGGGTTACCTCGTGACGGGTCAGAAAGAGTGACAGTCTGTGGTTCTGCATTGATGCAAACAAGTCTACTTGTGGACGGGCCGGCTTTGAAATTATCTTGTTGAAGATCGCCTGTTTGATTGTCCATTCTACTAAAGTACTGTACTCTGCTGGCGAGAGCGAGCGTCTGCCCAGACGTTCGCCACGCCGGGGAGGTAAGTGGCATGCAGATGAATCCCTAGCGAGTCTGCTAGGGTAAACATTTGTTCTGAAACTCTCAACAACTCTCGTGACCTCACTGAGCCTTGCTTCTGAATGCAAAAAAATGCAGTTTGATTGGCCATTCTGAATGCTATTGATTTGTTCTCCAACGTCGTGCAGTGAGTTTGGAGAAAAAACAGGGGAACTAAAAGCTCCTGCTTGTTGATATGTGACTGACTGTTTGCCCCCCAAATGCCTTGTCCCTGGTGGCCTAGACTTGACTGATATCCCCACCCCAGGGACCCCGAGGCGTCCGTGTCTATCCAAACCGTAGGTGGAGGAGAAACCCATGACATGACTGAGTAGAGGACTTCGTGCTTTGTCCAGGCCGAGAGCAAGTTGTGGATTAATGGAGGAATTGGCCATAATTCCTTCTCCAGCAAGAGAGGGAACACTTTGTTGCCTTCCAGGATTAATCGCTTGGTTTTCAGTCGGCCTAGTTTGACAGTTAATTGTATCCGGTTGAGAGAACCGATCAGGGAATCCCATGTTTTCCTGGTCGTATCCAGACTGTGGAGGAACCGGAACAGTTTCCTTCGAAACCTGTTGCGGTTGTCCGCAACTCTGTGTAAGAGTCAGAGCGGCGGTATCCCAGATCAGCGCTATCCACTGAATCGTCCTTGAGGGGACAAGGCGTGACTTTGCCAAGTTCACCTTGAACCCTAGGGCTTGTACATGAGCTAACACTCGGTTGACATGATCCTGACATAATTCTAACGAGTTTGCCACTACTAGCCAATCGTCCAGATACCAAAACACCTGTATGCCTTGAACTAATAGGGGTAAAAGAGCTTGCCTGACAAGCTTGGTGAAAACTCTTGGTGCTAGGTTCAGCCCGAATGGCATCCTTTGACAAAAGTCTCTTTCTGGATTCTCAAGGCGAGAAACTTTTGGAACTTCTTGTTTATAGGGACATGCCAATAGGCATCTTTGAGATCAATCGAACACATCCAACCTTGCGGTGGGAGTGCGAGTCTGAGTTGCTGTATAGTCAGCATCCTGAAGGGTGAATTCTCTATAAATGTGTTCAGTTGCGAGAGAACTAGAACTGGTCGCATTTGCACACTGTCCCTTTTTGGCACTAAAAAGAGGTGTGATGTGAAAACTAGTTGGGAAGCATTGACTGGAATCAGAACTCGTTTGGCAATCATTTCTTGTACTACGGCCTCCTCCTCCTGAGACACTGGGGTATACTCCTGCGGCTGACGCAGTCGAGGCCGCCGGAGCCATCGCCAGGTAATTCCTTTGCTCACTACTTTTCTGGCCCAGGTAAACTTGGGCCAGGCTGAGCGGAATGAACGGAACGACCCCAGGTGCAACCGGGGATCGTCCGTTACGGCAACTTCCCAATCCCGGGTCTTTGAGCTCGACTCCAGGATGTGGAGAGGATGGGTGGCTAGTTTTTTGGAGGGGGAGGTGTGTTGGCCTCGGATGCTTGACTAGTTTTGGCTTGTGTAGTGTGCAGATTACCTTTATATGGGGCCTTACCTTTATACCCATGAGGCTTACCTTGTTTGGTTTTGTACTGAGGACCTCCCTGCTGAGGGGGTAGTCTAGGGTCTCGAGATGACTGTTTCGGATGTGGTTGGTACTGCTTGTGACCGCCCTTTGATTTGTGAAAGGGTTTCTTGGGGGGGTCCTTCCTCGCTTGGGAGGTAACCTGTTTCCAACCCTTACCAAATTAAAGACTAAACTCCAAGTTTCAGAGTAGTTGTTGTTGTTCCCCAAGCTGCCTGGCCGAACAGCCCCAAGGCCCCGAGCAATTCCAAGGCCATAACCGAGTGCCCCCACAGAACCCTCCCCGCCGACCACAATAAAGCCTGGGTGACCGAAGCCACTCCATGGCGGGGAGCTGAGGAGGGTGCGGAAACGCCCGGGAAACCAAAGCCCCACCCAGGGCCCTGTGCCCCTCAGCAATTATGAAGATAAAGTTGAGGGGCAAGGGAAAAATGTGACGCTTTGGCTTCCAATCTTGGTAGATTGGGAGGTCAATCCACGGAAGAGACGCCGTCACTTGAGATCTAGAAAATATATAAGTTAAAGGAACAGTCAAAGTAAGCTATGGGTATGGCAGAGATTGCTCAGCTCTCACTCTGATAGACCAGCCCATCACCACAAGACTAGAACCAATCCTCTCAGCATCAGCTAGGAAAGGCCCTAGAAATCCGCCTCTGGCGGGGGGATAGCTCCCCTATTTCAACCCCATTCGGGGTTGGGCACCCGCCTACTGGGGTAGTCAGCGTCTGCGGGCAAAACCCACGCTGGCAAACATTCACACGATGGGAAGCCCAGCTCTCAGCAGTTCCAACTCCAACCTTCCCCCATCACTCTTTACGATGTTCCTTCGCAGTGAAGTGCCGATCACAAGGACGATTCAGACTAAGCTCCAAGTTTCAGAGTTAAGAAGGGTAGCCGTAAGCACCGGGGATAGAGTTACCCGACGACCTATGTCCGCCGGCAACTTCTTTACCAGATGCACTCTCAAATCTTGGCGAGCTCGTACCGCCTCCAAAATTGCGATTCTAATGTCGCCTAGGGACTGAATGGCATTTTGAAGTGACAGTCTACGAGACAGCTCAATGGTTCTCCGAATTTGGGGGTCAGTGACGGCCGAGATCGTACGTGCTAGAGAGGCGGCTACTTGATGGCTCACCAAGTATTGAGAGAACATCCGGTAAGCCTTATTTCGTAACCTAAAATCTCGCTCCAAGTGAGCAGGCGGTGGTGGAGAAAAGGGGTCATCTAATGCATGCAAAGATACTTTGGGGCCACCAGAAAAGTTAGTAAGGCTGGTGGTACCCCTTCTGCTTTGGACACTGGTAGAGAAAAATAAGTGTGATTCTCTTGAGGAATTTGGTGTGACACTTTGGATGTAATAGTAGTGGCAAATACCTGGGCCTCAATTTCCCAATCCAACCACGGGCCGGCGCCCACCTGCCGCATCTGCAGGACCGGGTTCTGAGCTTGGTCCAGAGCCGGAGTTGTAGCCAACTCCGGCGTAATAGCATTTAAGGCCTTGACATCATTGATGCCATCAGCCTTCGACCAGTCAGCGAAAAGTCGTGCAGAAGCGGCGGAAGGGACTGCCGGAGCAGGTGAATACACAAAATATGCTGGATTAAGGGGACTAGGTACACCTTTAATTAGAACATCTAGCACCCTCCCTGTTTCGTCTTTAGCCCTAAATTTACGATTCTTATTAATCTCTATGGACCATTCCATGGGGACTGGAGGGTCTCCTGACACAGATGGTTGAGCTATAAGAGGATTCTCTGGTACTACAGGTACCCACGAGCAATCAGCACCATAGAGGAGAGGCATAGGGCCTTTTCTCACCGGTAACTTGTCTAAGGGGGGCGGTTGAACGTCAGTGATCACCCTCAGGTTGGACATAGCTAACGCCGCCGGTCCTACAGGACCTGGGGTCGTTGCCTCCACTGGGGTCGGTGATGACGTCAAAATTGACGGAAGATCTAAAGGTCTCACTACAGAAGTACTAGCGGGAGCAGTTGAGGTGATAATCGGCTGATCTGACGAGGCAGGGAGTTGGTACTGCTGTAATACGTCATTTACCTGGTCCGAAGTCATCCATTGTTTTGAGGTATCTTTGGATGAATTTGAACTAGCTTCAGAATAATTACTTGGAAGCGACTGAGGAGCCGGGGAGAACATAGGATCCGCCGGCTCCACACTCTGCTCCAAGAGTTCATGTGATAATAACTCTTGCGAGTCCTCGTGATCCCTCGGGGGCCAAGACAAATCAAGCACCGAAAATGGCAACACGTTGGTGTTGCTATCCTCAGTCTGTTCTAGAGAAGGTTCTGGATGGCGCCAAGGGCTGGGGGTCCTGGTCCATCGGAGATATAACTTGTGCCCCCGCCGGACGACCTCTAAATTGATCGGCCAGTACCCTACTATGGCCTGTTGATTTCACACCCCGGGGAACTAGAGATAATTTTGGTATTGCAAACGTTACATCCGAAGTTACATGCCTAGAATGTTCCTCACTAGTAGTGGGAGTCTGAGAGTCAGAGGGCGGTGACAGTTGTGGGGTCTCCCGCCAGCTGCTTGAAGAGGTATACTCTTCTCGTCGGCGTTTGTGGGACCTCGAAGAGTCGGAGGTAGTGTGGTGAACGCGGTGTCGTGGAGACTTTGACCTGGACTTCGACCTCCGCCGCGTGGCCCGGGTCGAGGAGGGGACCTCTGTGACGTCGCTCTCACTACTACTATTGACATATTCTTTGCTTATGGCTTTAGTTTGGACCTTAGGTCTGACTGCTTTAGAGTGACCAGGTTTTACTAAAGGTAACTTTATAATAAGCTTCTCCCATAGGACCTCGTCATCACACTGGAGGGCCTTATGGGCAACATCTTTAGCATATGTATTGAATGTCGCTTTAACTTCATGTAAAGCCGCCAAACATGAAAGGTCTGTTTTAGCTAACAATGCGGACTTTAATTCTGAGCAAATGTCGCACTTTTTTTAACACCACACGCCGCGTGAGCGATCGAGGAACTTGACACATTTCGTGCAGAAAGTATGAGCAAACACTGGTAAGAGGGAACAAGTGGGGGTAGCACAAAGATCAAATCTGGGCATAGTGCTGTTCAAAGAGAGGGTCCCCTCCTCCATCGGGATCCGATGGCCAACTCTGCCGGAAGGGAAGTCTGGGGTCCTGGAAAGAAAATTTCCAGGAATCAATGCTCATAAGGACAACCTGCGAGGTATTATACATCCTATCTCAAATCCGCCGGAAACTTAATAATAATAATAATAAGCATGTTACTTATTTCTCATAAGCGCCAATTTTTCCGAAGAATTCACTAGCGCTCGAAAAGAGAAAGAAAAAAGAACAAAAATCAATGCATCAAAAGAAGGCTCATATACAACACACATTTAACAATCACTAGCAGTGGCAAAATAGCCTAAACTCTATAGCCATCTGTCATGACACCTCTCCCAAGATCATAGCTTCTCTCAAAGAGAAAAGTCTTAAGTTGTCTCTTGAAGCATTCAACAGAACTCAGTTGTCTCATGGACAGCGGCAACCTGTTATACAACCTCGGAGCCATGTAGGAGAATGACCTCTCAAAGAAAGAAGACTGCTGGAAAGCCCTTGGTTCATCAAGACGAAAAGGGTCATTGTCATGACGCACAACTACACCATGGTGTGCCGGTGGGCGCCTGAGCAGCTCCGCAAGGTACCTAGGCTCACCAAATTTGAGAACCTTAAAAGTCACCAAACACAACTTAAATTCTATTCTTGCTCTTACTGGCAGCCAGTGCAGTTCTATGTGAAGAGATGTAGTAGGAGTTCTAGGTGGAACACCAAAAATTAGTCTTGCGGCCCTGTTAAGAACAGACTGAACTTTCTTCAAAATATAATTTGGAAGACCCACCAACAGGGCATTGCAATAATCAACACGAGAGAAGACCAATGAGTGAACCAACATCAGGAGGCAACGTCTGGTTATAAACGGCTTCACCAAATAGAGATTTCTGATGTGCAAGTAACAACTTTTAACTATCTGGTTTACATGCTCTTTGAAATCTAATCGGGAGTTCACATATACACCCAGATTTCGAACAGAGTTGGCCGGTCGCAGCTGAGATCCACCCACATTGATGGAGAGGGCACCTACCATATCATCAGCTCTTCTATTTCCTCGGATGATGAGAATATCAGTTTTACCATCATTTAGTTTAAGTTTTCTCGCTCTCATCCACTTCTTGATATCAGACATCAACAATTCCATCTTACTCCGTATATCAACTATATTTGTGATTCTCACATAAATCTGGGTGTCATCTGCATAAAAGTGAAAGGTGACATTATGTGCACGAAGCAGAAGAGACAAACTGCTAATATAAATTATAAATAGGATAGGACCCAAAACTGATCCCTGCGGAACACCATACTGCAGGGGTGTCGAGTCCGAGACCACTTGATTTACCATCACACTCTGGAATCTACCTGACAAGTACGACCCAAGAAGCAAGAGAGCGGAGTCACACACACCACAATCATAAAGATCACTCAATAACAACTCGTGATCCACTGTGTCAAAGCCGCAGAGAGATCAAGCAAGACCAATAGTGAGGCCACACCATTGCAAATGTTCTCAACTAGATCATTATATACTCTAATCAATGCTGTTTCAGTTGAATGATGCTGTCGGTAAGCAGACTGAAAAATTGGGATAGTTTCATTCTGCTGAAGTAGTGGTTGTAATTGGTCAAGTATTGCACACTCTAATATCTTTGATATGAAGGACAGGTTGGAGACAGGACGATAGTTCAACATGTTCTCAACATCAAGTCCAGGTTTCTTTAGAGTAGGTCGGAGTAGTGCATGCTTTTCAGAATGTGGGAAGCTACCTTCAGAGAAGCACTTATTAATTATTTTGGAAATAAACTCAACTGTGTGATCATAGACTCTTGGTAGCTTGGAAACATTTATGGGATCCAACGGGCAAAATGTTTTATTGAGGTTTCTTATGTAGGACGAGATCATGTCCACCTCTACTGAGTGAAAGGATGAGAGGACATTATTAGGAATGTGTCGGGGTTGGAGTACAACTGAAAGTTCTTCACCAACAGAAGCATCATCCAATTCCTGTCTTATGCGAGTTTTCTTGCCAGCAAAAAATGCCACAAAGTTGGCAGCCAACTCGGCATCAGGTACAGAAGGTCTAAGCTGACTCTTGTTTTTCCAAGTAAACTGTTTACAATTGAAGCCAACCTCCTCTGGTCGTTACCACACGAGTCAACTTTTCCCTGATAATACACTTTCTTTTCATCTTTGATTTTGTAGACCACAGCTCTTCTGGCTGACAGGTATTGCAACCATGTAGAGTCTGTTTTATTTTTCCGCCATTCACGTTCAGCTCTTCTACGCGCTCTTCTAAGAAATTTAACTCGAGTGCTATACCAGGGCGAATCATCTCGTACTATGATTTTCTTCTCTACTTCTGGACAGTGATGATCGAACACTAATTTAAGTGCATTTCCATGTACCTCCTCCAGCTCATCTGAAGTAAGGTTGGAAGTATCAATACTTCCCAAGTACTGTTTTACTTCACTGCTAGCCAAATTTAGGTCTGCATTTTTATAATTTCTAAATCTGATTACTTTTTCATGTGTGAGTGGCTTAGGGAAATCAAAGCTGAAAGTAATCAAAGCATGATCAGAGGTATTAGGGTCAGCATTCTCAACATCAACATCCAGAACACCACCACAACCCACAGGAGAGAAAACCAAGTCAAGGGTGTGTCCTAAGATATGAGTTGGGTGGGACACATGGTTTACAAAATTGTTCTGATCAGTCAACTCAAGGAACTCAGGAGAGAATGGCTTCAGATGAGGGCTGTCAACCCAGTAATTAAAATCTCCACACATCAAAAGTCTTCCAGTTTTAGCAGAAAATTCCTCGAGAAACTGCCCAAACTCTTCCATAAAACCCCTATCTGTACCACGATGGCCAGGCCTATAGACAACTGCCATTCTTAGAATTTGTTGATGGAGTTTTATTTCCACTTCCAACAGTTCATAATAAAGAGGGGCTGGGTTATGGCTTATTTGCAAGATATTCACCAGAGATGTGGAGTAGACAACTGCCACTCCACCACCCGGATGATCTCCCCTAGGCCAAGGAACATTTATTATGGAATGGGTTTTAGGCAATGCCGCCTGGATAATATTCAGATCTGACTCGAACAACCAGGTCTCAGTGAGACATAATACATCAAGGTTACGTTCATCCAAGATCTCGCAAATATGATCCATTTTGTTACGCAAGGAACGAACATTCAACAGACCCAGTTTCAACCGGCTCCCATGTGCATTTTTCAGTTTTTTGAACCTACAAAATCGGTGTTCTCAATAACTTTATTTCTCTGAGCTGTCATTAAAGGACAATTTCTACTTGAGGCGAAATGATTTGGCGGCTCCGTAACTGATGTGGAGCTCATACAATTTATACATTTGGGGGAAGTCTTGTTGGTGCAGTCTTTTGAGTTATGAGTACCAGCACAGAAGTTGCATTTTGGATCCTCATTTTTCCGATAACACCTGTCACTGGTATGACCAAAGCCCTGGCAATGGTAACATTGTGTTACCCAGAAGCGATCGTATGCACGACATCTCACAAGTCCAACATACACAGAATTGCCATCATCCACAATGGAAGAGCGTATTTCAGGTGACATTTTTACTACCGCAATCTTAGTGTGTGCATCACTCTTTTGCTTAGTGAATAGCAAATTCATAGCTAAGCCATCGTCGACCAGGGACTTTATTCTTGGGTTCTTGTTGAGGATGCTGGGAATGATCTCATTATCCTCAGCGTCATTAGCAATGCCTACCAGAGTCATTTTTGGCATCATCTTCTTTGGTTCGGAGACACTGAAGGCACTGTCCACCCCCAAATACTGATTGATGGCCCTTCCTGCATCTTCTTTGGCTTTCTTGGATGGAAGTCGTACCACCAGTACACCTGACTCAGTTCTAGTTAACTTGTTAACCGGAACCGAAGCCAAAGCAGTCTCGATTGCCTTTGTATCTGGTGGGCTTACTGGCTCGGAGGATCGGTCTTTTGGCTTCACTACCAGGACCTGATGGTCCCAGACAGTTTTTTTCTTTCCACCATCTACCACCTCAGTGGTGCGTTTGGTCGGCTCCTTTTTGGTCTCCACTGTTTCCCTCACTACCTTTTCCTTGCTCTTCAAAACCTGCACTACATTCTTCTCAAACTCTCTTTTCTCTTTTCTCTCTCTTCCACCTGCTCCTTCATGATTTCTTCCAATGCATCCACCTTAGCATTCCCACCCTTGTCCACTCATCTTTCTCCTCACTTATTACTCCCTTTACTTTCTCACTTAAATGGCCCTCATACTCCTTTAGCTGCTCCTTGAGTGCCATGTTCTCTGCCTCCAGCTCATCTACTTTCCTTATCACTGCATCTAGGTTAGCAATTAATGGCCCATCTGCAGTTGCTACTGAACTGGCTCCACATATTTCTGTCAGTGACTCCACCTTCACACCTATATCTCTCCTCCAATTCTCCATAACTCCCTTCCATCTTAACAGACCCATCATCTGTCTCTTCACTACAGTCAATTGATCCTCCACTTCACTACCCTCTGCCAGAAATCCCTCAAACTCATAGCTCTCTTCATCTCCCAATAAACTCTGCCTCCGTTTGCCTTGGCAAACTTAGTGGAAAGTGCACACTTATTCTAACCTTCCGCCGGATCTGTCTAGCTGAATTTCTCACAATTTTACCTGTGACAAGCATCACAGGTCCCTGACCTTATTAAGTTGTGACTGTATCTAACCAGTTTGCAAAACTAATATATCACGTCGTGAACACTTGACTGATGTTGCCGCGGGCGATGAAGTCGTTACGTGTCACTAGGCCAGACAGGGTGAGTTCCCTCGGCGAGCCGAGATGGTGGCCCTGGAAGGAATGCAATTCCGCCGGGAGAGTGGTTCAGCCAAACCATGCCGGGATCTTCTGAATGTTCCTATCCGTCAGAGGCGGACACTTGGCCCACCGCACGGGCCGCCGGAACAAACAAAAACTGCCGGGAAACAGGGATGGCACAGCCCTTTTCCTGCAGTCCCACACACATATAATAAAATGCATCATGACATATAGGGACGTCTCCCAAGCCCCAAAGGATCGAGCTAGCAAGCTAGAACCAACACAGGGGGAAACAAACGTAATCAATAACAACAGAAAAATGTAGACACCTAAATTACCTGTAGCCTAAGACGGAGACCCCTAATTATGACGACCACGTAAACCGAAGACATCCCAGCCGAAGACGCTCGAGAACCCGCAGCCGCACCAAGTAGAGGAAGGCCTTCATCAAGGGGCCTAAGCAAAACACGAACCCTGGAAGGTGGAGCACCACGTGCAGACACCCTTAAACCAGAGCATTTGCTGATAATTGAAGACAGTAGCATGTACTATCCTCAATAATGACAGTCTGTATCATGCCTTGTAGTGTGGTCGCCTTCTAGCTAAGTAAACACAACAGCTAAGGCGTCATACACAAATAAAACAACACACGCGGTCCACCCATCCGGGACTCCTGGACGCCTGTGACAATGGTACCCTATTTTAACACACTCTTCCTGCGGACCGACCAATCTGGCAGCCGTGCTAGCTAATCTAAACCTTGTTACTACAACACAGATATATACATATGAGTAAGGACTCACTAGAAGCTCTGCGAACGTCGAATGAAGCGGACACGGCGCAAGCCCTGTGATCGGGAGGAACGCGGAAGGAAGAACGAGGATGGCCGCTAGGGGGCCTGGTATCGGGGAATCAAAACATGAGAAATCCACGTATATGGCAAGTCATATAATAACAGATATTAATTTATCTTTTTATTTTTTTTATTTTTTACAGTTTTTTCTGTAGGGTACCCAATCAAAATGACGATCCCATAAGGGAATTAGGCGTGCACTTGTGATGAGTACTCCATGATCTTCCGCGCGGGTTATTCAAATTGCTGGCGCAGGATGTTGATTCGTTGAATGGAGACTATTAATGTTAATAGGCGAAGTCGTCAATGATGAAGGGGCCCTATTAAATATAACATTTTAAGACTGAGTGCTCTACACATATGTGCACTTTCAGTCTCTTGTCCTAGTGGCGGCATTCCAGGCAACCCTGTTAAGGGTTGCTTCACTTGAGATCGGCACATATAGTCCGATCCCAGGTCTTAATTGAGACAAAAGTAAATAGGCATAACGTTTCAATATTTATTAAACTACAGATACAGAATAGGGAGCAGATTCTCAAGCCTGCATGTGGTACAGTATATTGTATTTACATTACCATAGATAATTTATATTATTTAACATATAATATACAGTAAACTCTCATGCTTGGCGCGTTTTAGTTTTGAGAAATTGAGTTTGGCATCATAATCTAAAAAATACAAAAGCTCTAGTTTGGCGGGTGGCCGAAAACCAAAATACCTGAGCAGCGAATCGACTCAAGTGCATACCTCTCGGCACTTATCAGTGATGTTAGGGCAGCGCAGCTGCTATTTTGAGTTAATTTACTTTATTACCAGTTCCCTGTCAATCTTGATACTGTACTATCATTTATTGCTCTCTCTTTCTCTCAATTTGCGATATCTGGACAATGCCAGCCGTGGGACCAAGTGGTGGTGCAGTTCGTGATGAAGGGCCACCTGAAAAGCCCAAAGTGGAAAAGAAAATCGCGATTATAGGAAAGGTGTGCAGAAAAAGCAATATACAGTACTGCACTTACGGTACCTTAACTTAAAGCTTGCTTTATGTTTTATGTCTTTATGAGTGATATAATAACTGGGAAAATAAACATAAGACGTTCATAGCCTATTCGTTCGGCTTAAAATAAGATAGTTCTGGTTCGCCCAGTATGTACCTTCAGCGGCGACAATTAGAAGACTGCGAAATGAACCAAAATGACGACATGCTAGATATCGACGATCCCAACTTTGAAGGCTTTGTGAGGCAAGCCATTAGGACTGAGGAGCTTAGACAGCAGGCTATGAAGAACCTTTGGGCTCCAAAGTAGCAATCATGGTGAAGAGGAGAAGGATGAGGCGGACACCCAGTAGCAAGATGAAGCACCCACAAAAAAATATAATTCAATAAAAGTTTTAAAATGTCACTGGTTAGTCTTAATATTCTTTATATACAGTATTATAATTGGCATGTATTATAGTTAGTATTATAATTGGCATGTATTATAGTTAGTATTCAGGAATTTGTGATTAGAATATGAAAAAAGGGTAAAATAGGCTAACTTGAGGGTTGTTGTTGTTATTTCCTAGGCTGCCTGGCCAAAAAGCCCTGAGTCCCTAAGGAAGGCTATGACTATGATCAGGCTTTCCCATAGGACTCTCAAGGAGTGTAGGCTATGATGATGATGTTGTTGTTGTTGTTGTTGTTGTTCCCCAGACTGCCTGGCCGAACAGCCCCAAGGCCCCGAGCAAGGCCAAGGCCATAACCGAGTGCCCCCACAGAACCCTCCCTGCCAACCACAATAAAGCCTGGGTGACCGAAGCCACTCCATGGCGGGGAGCTGAGGAGGGTGCAGAAACGCCTGGGAAACCAAAGCCTCACCCAGGGCCCTGTGCCCCTCAGCAATTATGAGGAGAAAGTTGAGGTGCAAAGGAAAAATGTGATGCTTTGACTTCCAATCTTGGTAGATTGGGAGGTCAATCCACGGAAGAGACGCCGTCACTTGAGATCTAGAAAATATATAAGTAAAAGGAACAATCAGAGTAAGCTATGGATATGGCGGAAATCGCTCAGTTCTCACTCTGATAGACCAGCCGATCACCACATGATGGGTGATGATGGGTGATTTAATGATGTAAATATTCCCACTTCCCCTAATATTGACATTCTCGGTGTAACATTAACTACTAACTTGAGCTGGACACATTATGTTAGAAGCATTGCTAAGAATGCCTCTAAAAAACTGGGACTCCTGTACAGAGTTCGAGAATTCTTCACTGACGAGCAGTTGGCCGTGATATATAAAAGTCATGTGCGTTCTCAGATGGATTACTGTTCACCTCTGTGGGGTGGAAGTGGCATTGAGGCAGTTGGACAACATTCAAAATAAAGCTATTAGATTAATCAATAACCCTGAAATCACACAGGACCTTCCTACATTATCCATACAAAGAAATGTTGCATCCCTTGCATTATTCTACAGATATTTTCACAGCAATTGTTCCGAGGAACTTGCTTCAATTGTGCCGCCTCTCCACATCTTTCCCCGTAGAACTAGGGCAGCTGAGAGCGTCCATGAATTTACACTTTCTCCTCCACAATGCAGGACTTCTGCTTATCAGAATTCATTTGTCCCCAGAGCTACTACTCTTTGGAATTCACTTCCCTCGAATTGCTTTCCACAAACTTACAATCTACAAATGTTTAAATCTGTGCTTTAAGAGCACAGATAAGAAGTTAGAAGAGGTTAGTATTGTTGTGAAGGATTTGGAAAAGTGGATGAGTGATACGGAGAAATGGAAGGGGGATATTGGTGAGAAAGTTAAGGCACTGTGTGTAATGTGTGGTGTGATAGGTGGGGAAGGGAATAGGCCTAGCGAAGGAAGTGAATGCAGGCCTTTTTTGGCAGTTAATGAGAGCCTAGAGATGTTATTGAAAAGGGTAGATGAACTGGGAGCAGAGAATATGGCATTGAAGGAGCAGCTGAAGGAATACGAAGGACGTTTCACGGAAGTAAAGGAGTCGACTGCATGGACGGTGGTAGGTAAACAAAAAGTCAAGGATTTGGAGGATATTATGAAAGAGCAAAAGGAAGAAATGAATATGACCAAACAAGTTTTGAGAGTGCAGTTGTAGGGGTCATGAAGAACAAGGAGAGTGTCGTGAGGGAGGCCATGGACAGGGATAGGGGTGTAATCTTGTATGGAGATATAGAGACTCATATGAATGATAATGGAGTGAGAAAAGTGAGGGATATGGAGACAGTGAAGGAGGTCTTGAAAGGTGTGGATGAGGACGAATATGGATGGGAAGGGCAGGTGGAGGAGATCAGTAGGATAGGTAGATATAAAAGGGGAGAGATGAGACCTATAAGGGTACAGTTTAAAACTAGGGTAGTGGCGGAGACTGTGACAAATTTTAGTTGGAGGCTAAATACAAATGATAAACTGAAACACATAAGACTAAAGAAGGATTTGAGTATAGAACAAAGGAAAAAAATTAAGGAATTACAAGAAAAGGCTGATGAAAATAATGGAAAGTTGGATGAGGAGGAAAAGAGAAATTTTTACTGGAGAGTGAGGGACGGAAAAGTGAGGAAGTGGTTTATAAGAGTAGAAAGGAGGGGGAGATCAGGGAGGGGAGAATGTGATGAGAGTTGTGACGGAGGAGGAGAACGGGGTGGAGGTGTCACAGGGAGAGACAGGAGACAAAGAGTCAGACCCAGTAGTGCTAACAGGGGAGTAGGGTACGGACTGGAGGAGCGGGATGGTGTAATTGCTGGAGGAATGGTAGATGGATTAAGGATTATGTTTAGTAATGTGGATGTGTTTACTCAGGACAAGAAAAGAGAACTGATATGTAGGTTGCAGGATGAAGAGGAAAAACCTGATATCATAGCCCTACAGGAAGTAAGACCAAAAAATGTTAGAATTGAGAGGGAACTGGTGGAATATAGTTTGGAGGGTTTTGAGTTATATGAGAGAAATGCTATTAGAGCAGAGGTTGGAAGAGGACTGTTTATTTATGTAAGAAAAGAGCTCAAGGTTAATGAGGTGGATATGAGACAGCAGTATTGTGAGTATTTGTGTATTGAAGTAAAATGTGTAAGAGGATCAATTCTAATTGCCTCTATATATAGAAGCCCAAATAATAGCAGGGGAGAGGATGATAACCTACTGAAAACAATGGAGGAGATAGATAATAGAGAGAACAAATATAAAATTTTGATTGGAGATTTCAATTTGCCAAGGATCAACTGGGCAAATTGTACTACTCCAGCGGGACAGGGTAGCCTGGAAAATAAGTTTATAGAGAAAGTGAGAGATTGTTTTTTAACGCAACATATTGTAGAGATGACAAGATATAGAGATGGGACGCAGGGGAGTGTACTTGATTTGATTTTTAGCAATGAAGAGGATATAGTGGAACATGTTAATGTGGATAGCCCTATAGGTCGTAGTGACCATGCCTGTATAAGCTTTAGTTGTAACATTAAATCGGAGAGGGATAATAAAAGCAATAGAAAAATATACATGTATGATAGAGCAGATTATGAGCTGCTGAGACGGTGTTTGGACATTGACTGGGGGGAATATTTGAACGGTGAAGACGCTGAAGGAATGTGGAGGAAAATTAGAGTCAAACTGGAGAATGCTGTATCCAAAAGTGTACCAGTAAGGGAATATAAGGATAAAACAAAATTGAGGAAAAGAACTAACCCAGAATTGCCAATGAAAAGAAAGCTTTGGATATTGATTAGAAGAAAGAAACGATTGTGGGAAAGATTAAAATTGTTAAAAAAGAACAGGGGGTCTAGTATAGAGGCTAAGGAAGTGGATCTGGAACGCAGACAAATAAACAATAAAATAAGGTGGGAAACAAGGAGGGGGGTGAAGGAGAGGGAGAGAGAGATAGCTAGAAATGTGAAGGATAATCCAAAAATATTCTGGAAGTACATTCAGGAAAAATTAACAAGAAGAGTAGGGATCCCAGAGCTGGTGGGGGGGTTGAATGATGGGAGTAGAGCGGAGACTGATAAGGAGAAAGCAGAGGTGCTGGGGAAATACTTTGGGGGGGTACTAACAGTGGAGTCGGAGGATGCAGTGCCTACTATTCCCATCAAACAGGCACCGGCACTAGAACTAGTAGAGTTTTCCCATGCTAGAATAAGAAGGGCTATAGAAAAAATGAATAGAAGTAAGTCACCGGGACCGGATGGGATACACCCAAGAATCATAAAGGAAGGAGGGGAGATGTTAGTAGAGCCATTGAAAATGTTATTTGAGGTATCGTTTAATACAGGACAAATCCCGATGGACTGGAGAGAGGCGAACATAACAGCTATATTTAAGAAGGGAAAGAGAAATGACCCAGGGAATTATAGACCAGTCAGTTTGACAAGTGTTGTGTGTAAACTAATGGAAACGGTAATTAGAGAAGGAATAATGGATCATATGAAGTCAAACCAACTTTTCAGTGGGAGACAGTTCGGATTCTTGCCGGGGAGGTCGACGGTACTACAGCTAATTAAGGTGGTAGATGATTGGATGCAAATTCTAGAAGATGGTGATGTAATAGACGTGGTATATTGCGATTTTATGAAGGCCTTCGATAAGGTCCCACATAAAAGGTTAATAGAGAAAGTTAGAAGCTATAATATAGGGGAGAAATGTGTGAAATGGATAGAAGCCTTCCTGAAAGATCGGAGACAGAGGGTATTGGTGAATGGAATAGGCTCGGGGTGGAGGGAAATTACAAGTGGGGTACCTCAGGGATCTGTGTTGGGACCATTGCTGTTCGTTATATTTATCAACGACTTGCCTGAAGTTATAACTAATGGAAGTGAGGTATACCTGTATGCGGATGACACTAAACTGTATAGAAGAGTGAGGAGTAAGGAAGATATGGGTTTGCTTCAAGGAGATGTGGAGGGCATGAAGGGATGGTCTGAGCATTGGTTAATGCCTTTTCATCCAAAAAAATGCAAGTACATGCGGATTGGGACCAGCAAGATAGACAAGGTAGGATACAGTATGTATGAAGCGATGGAGGAAGTGAGTGCAGAAAAGGATATAGGAGTAGTGATAGATAATAAGTTAAATTTCTCAGAACATTTAGCGGAAAGATAAACAAAGCCAATAGAATTGTAGGGCTGATAAGGAGGACATTTGTGTCACTTGACGAAGAAATCTTCAGGAATCTATATACAGCGCTGGTTAGGCCACACCTGGAATATGCAAACCAGGTGTGGGCTCCATATATGGTAAAGGATATAGAAGCAGTGGAGAAAGTGCAGAGAAGAGCTAGCAAGCTGGTACCATCGTTGAAGAACGCGGGCTATGAGCAGAGGTTGAGGACACTGGGACTTCCGACAGGAGAAAGAGAGGGGATATGATAGAGACTTTTAAGATAGTGTCAGGAAAGTACGATGAGGATGTGTGTGAAGGTATCTTCTTGATGCGGGAGGGAACAAGAACGAGAGGACACTCTAAGAAAATTTACAAAGAAAGAAATAGGCTTGAGAAGGCGAAGAACTCATTTTGTGATAGAGTGGTAAATGAGTGGAACGCACTGCCCCAGTATGTAGTCGATTCCGAATCAATAAGGGAGTTTGAAAGTAATCTTGATAAAGCATGGGGAAGACAAGATTTGAAGTTTGATTATAAAACAAAAATACAGAATAGTAAAAATGTTGCGTCTGCTACCGCCGCCGCCAACACCGTGAACGACCGCAGCAGTGCAAGCACTGGTACTGAGCTGGATACACAGGCATAGTTTGCCTTTTTCCAGAGGATCTACTGTAAGAAACTGTAAGAAATCCAGTTGTTACAAACATTTTATGAATGGAAGATGCCTTTAGGCACATGGACCTTTTTGTTTTATCTGTGTTTTTCCTTCCTCCATTCATTGTCTCTTTAAAAAAAAAAAAAAAAAAAAAAAAAAAAAAAAAACATGACTAGAACCCAATCCTCTCAGCATCAGCTAGGAAAGGCCCTAGAAAGCCACCTTTGGCGGGGGGATAGCTCTCCTATTTCAACCCCTTTCGGTGTTGGGCACCCGCCTAGACTATGTTGTTGTTGTTGTTGTTTTTCCCCAAGCTGCCTGGCCGAACAGCCCCAAGGCCCCGAGCAAGGCCAAGGCCATAACCGAGCGCCCCCACAGAACCCTCCCTGCCGACCACAATAAAGCCTGGGTGACCGAAGCCACTCCATGGCGGGGAGCTGAGGAGGGTGCGGAAACGCCCGGGAAACCAAAGTCCCACCCAGGGCCCTGTGCCCCTCAGCAATTATGAAGAGAAAGTTGAGGGACTATGTTGTTGGCGCAAGTGATTGTGTAGAATGCAGTCTTCTATGATGTGTTTAACTCAATGACTGTGGGCTGTTATATTATAATGTAAAACTTGCAAAATAAACAAACTAAAACTGGGACGATACAAGATAAATGCAAAAAAATACCGCCGCCGCCAACACCGTGAACGACCGCAGCAGTGCAAGTACTGGTACTGAGCTGGATACACAGGCATAGTTTGCCTTTTTCCAGAGGATCTACTGTAAGAAACTGTAAGTAAGAAAAAGAACTGATCAAAATCGCTATGTGGAAACAACGCTTAATAATTTTGATAAAATGTTGAAATAAAAGAACACAATCCACCACATAGGGTGTACACAACTACATGAGCAAGTCAATTTGTTTCCCAAGTAACAGGGCCGGATTTACGTGTTATGGGGCCCTGGGCACTGGGGATATGCGGGGCCCCTGAGTAGGGGTGGGGGGCGAGCAAAGCGAGCCTTTTCAGCTGGGTGGTCCTGAGGGCTGGTGTGTGTGTGTGTGCCCCTCCCCCCCCCCGATTGTT
This sequence comes from Paralithodes platypus, assembly GCA_032716605.1. Classification (NCBI taxonomy): domain Eukaryota; kingdom Metazoa; phylum Arthropoda; class Malacostraca; order Decapoda; family Lithodidae; genus Paralithodes; species Paralithodes platypus. Next base: position 1,573,378 of record CM064526.1, read on the forward strand.
TTTGTTTTTGTTTTGGAAAAATAAGCACTTTTAGGGGCATTTTGAGGGCTATGGAGAGTGAAATCCTGTCATTTATAATATAAAGTTATACACATGTAACTGTACCTAATTAGGCATCAATTGCATGGCAAGAGCAAAACATTGTGTAATTTGCGATCAAACATATATTTCAGAAATCAAAATACACACACAGTCACACACCCATTAAGACATTGACATTAGAGTATTGTAATGTAGAGCATAGTGTACTTACTAGTTGTACTTACACTAGTTGTATTTGCGGGAGTGAGCATGCTCGTTAATTCCCGCCTCCTAAGATATGTTTGTCATACCGTGCTTTGAAACTATGCACTGATGGTGCAGACACTACTTCGACTGGCAATTTGTTCCACCCACTAATCGAGTTGGTAGGAAATCTTTTACTTTTCAGATCAGATTTACTATTAGGCACTTTCAGTTTGTAGCTGTGACCTCTTGTTCTCTCACCTCCATCCCTCTCTATGAAGTTTTCTTGGTCGATTTTGTCAATACCTCTAACACATTTGTATATCTGAATTTGCTGTCCTCGTTTCCTTCTCTGTTCCAGTGTAGGTAGATTCAATCTCTCGAGCCTCTCTTGGTACTCCAAATTTTCCAAACCTGGGATCATCCTCGTAGCTGCTCTCTGTACCCTCTCAATTTTGTGGATATGTTTCTTCATGTGAGGGGACCACACTACAGATGCATATTCCATCCTGGGTCTTATTATTGCCGTTATTATTTGTTTCATGGTGTTTTCATTAAGATAATTGAAAAACATCCTGATATTTGCCAATAGTGTTAGTGATTCTCTCACTATCTTATTTACGTGGCTTTCCGGAGACATGTTATCCTTAAATTCTATCCCCAAGTCTTTTTCTTTTTCTGCTTGGGAATCACTTCGTTAACTAGTTTATAATCTTTTCTAGGTCTGTACTTGCATTTAGCCATTTCTAGAGTCTTACATTTTCCTGCATTGAACTCCATATTCCATTTGATGCTCCACTCATGGATCTTTTGCAAATCTGATTGGAGTTCAAGGCAATCCTCCTGGGTTCTGATCGTTTTAAGCAGCTTAGCATCGTCCGCAAACATGCTCATGTAGCTTGTTAGTCCCTCAGGTAAGTCATTTACAAATATTAAAAACATGATTGGGGCTAGGACAGATCCTTGTGGTACTCCACTCGTAATTTGAGTCCAGTTTGACGATTTCCCCCTTACTGTTGTTCTCATCTGTCTTTCGCTAAGGTAGCTCTCCATCCATTTCAGCAGTTTGTCTCCTACTTTTCCCTCATGTTTTAATTTCCACAGCAATCTCTTGTGTGGAACTTTGTCAAATGCCTTTTTAAAGTCTAGGTAGGCACAGTCTACCCATCCTTCCCTCTGGTCCACTGTGTTTATTACTCTAGAGTAAAAACTCAACAAGTTGCTTACACATGATCTGCCTCCTCTGAATCCAAATTGTCGGTCAGTAATTAATCTTTTGGATTCCAGGTAGTTCACCCATTTGTCCCTTATTAATCCTTCCAGAATCTTCATGAGGATGCTCAATAGTGATACAGGTCTATAGTTCAGTGGTTTATCTCTGCTTCCTCCCTTAAATATAGGAATAATGTTTGTTCTTTTCCATTCTGTAGGTACTATCCCCGTGTCCAATGATTTGGTCATTATATCATATATTGGTATACTCAGTTCCTTGGCATTTTCTTTAATATTCCAGCCTGATACTCCGTCCGGTCCAGCGGCTTTGTTTGGATCCACCTTACTCATTTTGTCTATGAGCTCTTCTCTGTTAAATGTGACTTCCAGCATTTCCTCTATACCTATCTCATTGGTTTCTGGTGCAATGAATTCTCCTTCTTTTGTAAATACTGATGCAAAATTTCTATTTAGTTCTTCTGCAATTTCTGTATTATCTTCTATGATTCTGTTTCCACTTTTAATTTTTAGGATTGTGGCTTTTATCTTCCTTTTGCCGTTTACAAACTTGAAAAACATTTTTGGATTCTTTTCATAGTTCTCCACTATCCCTTTCTCATGGTTTGCCTCTGACCTCCTCCTCATTTCTGTGTATTTGTTTCTCTCCTCTTTATACTTTTGCCTGTTTTCTTCTGAATCCCAGTTTCTCATCTTTTTCCAGGCTTTGTTTTTTGCTTCCTGTGCTTGCCTACATTCGCGATTAAACCATTCTTTGTGATTTCCTTTTTTTCTGTTATTAATGTACTTTGGGACAAAAGTTTTTATACCAGTATCATCGATCTCCATGAATGCCTTGAGTTTTTTATCACTTTCAGATAACACTTGATCCCAATTTTGTGACTTGAAAAAATCCCGTAGTCCTGCGAAATCGGTTCTGGAATACATCCAGTGATTTTCCTTGTGCTTTTCCCTTTCCTTGGGTAGTTTATGCTTCAATAGTAGGTCTATGTCGAGAACTGCATGGTCGCTTTTTCCTAGTGGGCATAGGTACTGAATACTTTGAACCTCCTCCTCCCTTCTTGTGAAGAGAAGGTCCAATCTAGCTGGTTGATCACTTCCCCTTATTCTTGTTGTCTCTTTTACATGTTGGTATATAGAATTTTCCATGGCCATACTTAAAAATTCATAGCCCCAACTTTCCTCTCCTGTTCCGGGTTCAAGTTCTTCCCAATTTACTTCCATGCAGTTAAAGTCTCCACACATGACTATTTCATCCTTTGAAGCTAAGATATTTTCTAGCACACTAATTGTTTCCTTATGCATTAGGCTATGCTCCTCCTTACTCCATGTCTTCGTCTTGGGAGGTACATACGCTACTATCACTACTATTTTTTCGTTTCCACCAATTTCTAGTGCTAAAACTTCTGCTGTTGAAGTTTCTAGTTTTATCTCAGACACAATCAAATCTTTCCTAGTAAGGATGCACACTCCACCTCCATGTCAAAGTTTTCTGTCCCTCCTCCAAATCTTGTATTCATACCATCCTAGCAGATTTATATCAAGTTCCTCTCTTAGTTTTGTCTCAGTGAGACATACTATTTCTGGTTTCTTAGTATTGAGTAAGTCTGATAGTTCTAATTTCTAGAGATTATCCCATCGACATTGCTATATAGAATCCTTATACTTTCCAGTCCCCCTTTTCCTGATTCAAGTGCCTTATCTGCGGCGGTCTGTACCCTACCCTCTTTTTCTTTTAGTTTCTATTTACCGGAAGTTTCATAATCTTCCCTTTTCTCACTCCGTAAAAAAACTTATTCTTTTCTTGTTCTGTCCTCTTGCTATTTTCCTCTTTGGCAGTTTTCCTTAGTTCAGCCTCCTTCTTTCTCTCTTCTTCTATTATGTCACGCCTGATGTAGATTTTGTCCATACCATCTAACTCTTTTAGCCTAGCTGCTACTGCCATGATTTCATCACATGTCCTTCTTGACTTAAATTCGATTTTTACCAGTCTATTGTATTCCTTTGTGTATTTTCCCAGCCTAAACATGTCTGATATTTCCTTCTTCCAGTTGTCCTCCTCATCCTTAATAGATTCCAGAATCTTGTTGATGCGACCTTCATCCTTCTCTCTTTTTGTCCAGTCTAGTTCCTCCTTTTCTTTCACCCCTGATATTATGAGGCATTAGCCCTACGACTTTCTTCCTGGATGGCCTGAGAGTTTTCGTGGATGCCTTGCGTATATGTGAGTGTTGTGCATGTGAGTTTGTGCTTTATACCATAACTATTGTATACGGCAGTGAATCAGTGATCCTATATACAGTAATTGATATATAGTTACTTCTTTCGCATATGTTTTCTTTCATAAATCTTAATGTAGAAAGTTGTTGTTGTTGTTGTTGTTCCCCAGGCTGTCTGGCCGAACAGCCCCAAGGTCCCAAGCAAGGCCAAGGCCATAAACGAGCGCCCCCACAAAATCCTCCCTGCTTACCACTAACAAAGCCCGGGTGACCGAAGCCACTCCAAGGCAGGGAGCTGAGGAGGGTGCGGAAACGCCCGGGAAACCAAAGCCCCACCCAAGGCCCTGTGCCCCTCAGCAATTATGAAGGGAAAGTTGAGGGGTAAGGGAAAAATGTGACACTTTGGCTCCCAATCTGCCAACTTCTAGGTTGGCAGTAGGGAGGTCAATCCACGGAAAAGACGCCGCCACTTGAGATCTAGAAGATATATAAGTAAAAGGAACAATCAGAGTAAGCTATGGGTATGGCAGAGATCGCTCAGTTCCCACTCGGATAGACCAGCCCATCACCACATGACTAGAACCCAATCCTCTCAGCATCAGCTAGGAAAGGCCCTAGAAAGCCGCCTTTGGCGGGGGGATAGCTCCCCTATTTCAACTCCTTTCGGGGTTGGGCACCCGCCCAATGTAGAAAGTAAAAATAAAGGGTTAACGTTTTGGAATACTGATAGGCATTTAAAATGTAAAAATTAGTTAATAATTATGAAAGTATAGACTGTATAGCTACAATTTATTAGATATAATGCAGGTAATGTGAGATAAGAAAGTATAAAGCAAAGCAAAGATGTATTGGTTTTCTAGTTACTAGGCTATAATTAATTCATTATAGGTAGAAGGTAGGCCTAACACTTTGACCACTACAACCTCTAAAAAATCATAAAGAACTAGAGTACACTCGACCCTCCATTTAACGGACAAATGCGTGCAAGCACCTGTCCGTTCCTGCTAAATGTCCGTTGCTGCTAAATACTGTCCAGTCCGGATGTAATCCGGAAATTCCTTGAGAAAAATCTGGTGTTGAGTACAGGTGTCCGGATCGTGACATTTAACTGTTATGCATCCTTTTTTTTACTGTATCTGAAATAAATCCTGGTAATCCCTTGTGCTACACCCTATTGATAATGCAAAACTATTGAACACACTTAAAAGTGTACATTATTTGGTCTCTATATAATCTGTGAATCATTTCCGATATGATAGAATTAAAGATTTTATTTTCCACCAACTCATAATCAGCAAAAACGACACAAATGTCAATTAAAAACATGTTATAATATTTCCCCATCATTTTGTGTATACCGTGGGAACAAAAAACAAACAAAAATCTATCAAACGTAAATCTCCCGTCTGGGAAGCTCGGCGCCTAGACGGAGGGGAGGGTTGAAATATTTTGTTGACTATCTCATTTATTATTTATCTATGTGCTGGAAGGATATTATATTTTTCAATTCCATCACATTAGAAATTATTCAAAGATTACAAAAAGTCCAAATAAGACATAGTTATGTTAATGTATAAGGGATTTAGGTAGATGAATTAGAGAGATAGATAAATAGAAAGTGTGTATATCGAGGGAAAAAAACAAAACAAAAAATCTATCAAACGTAAATCTTCCGTCTCTGCTGGCACGGAGGGGAGTTGAAATATTTTGTTGACTATCTTATTTATTATTTATCTATGTGCTGGAAGGATATTATATTTTTCAATTCCATCATATTAGAAATGATTTAAAGATTACAAAAAGTCCAAATAAGACATAGTTATGTTAATGTATAAGGGATTTAGGTAGGTGCATTAGAGAGATAAATAGATAGAGCAACGGACTTTGCTCCAACTTTTTTATAGCAACGGACCGTTGCTGGGTCCATTGTCCGGCCTACATTTTTTGACCGTTATTGCCGATATCCGTTAAATCGGAATCCGTTAAATGGAGGTTAGAGTGTAATTGAATTAATATTTTTACCATTTAGGAAGGGTCAGCCAGGGAATAAGGAATAGTGTTTTTTAGTTACAGTACATAGGTTAGGGGTCATGATTTCTGCCCTACCTATATTGAATGGACTGCCTGTGTAGTTACAGTTAGGCCAGCAGCTGTAAAACCTGCTGTGGGCCACAGCAGGTTTTACAGCCTTTGGAGTGTGGCGTACTCTGTCTGAGTGCTCACTAGGGGTACAAATGAGGGGAGGGCACAGTAGCCTACTATAGTTCTTCCAGCTGATGGTAAATTGAATCCCTTACCAACTGATTTATCGATACTTAATGGGAATATATGTAACTACCATGTCTTTGCATCATATATATATACCAAATGTTTCATAATTAACAGCATAAGTAGCTAGCCTACACAATTTTTGTAATAATTAATTAAACAAGGTCAAGATGGGAGCATGTCAATTTAGGCCTACCATCAGCTAAAAAAATAGACTATAGCCTACTACTTGTCAACCTGACCTGTGACCTCAATAATAATTACGAAGCCCTAAATGGTGTGCAACATTTTGCTCGAAATGACACTGGTATGATGATTAGACTATAAACATTAAAAAACAACGTATACACTTACTCACTTAGGCTAGGTTTCGAAAAATTATTTACAATGTACAATCCTCACGTCATTCTGTAAGTATTCATAGTTCTGAATTTATAATGTTATAATTTATTCATTTGGCATGGTGTGATATGCACAACACTTACCGATAAAAATGCAGTGGTAAAAACGGGAGAGGAGTGGACCAGATCGAAGTACTCGCTACTTGGCCCCCGCTCTGCCTGCTTCGTTGGTTTCACTTTTGAACACGTGCGGGGGCTGACGGAGGCGGCAGGAGGGGAGTGCATGCCCGCATCCCCACCCTTCCTGCCGCCCCCAACTAATTGTAGTGGGCCCTATCATTTCTCATCCTTTCTGTTTTCCGTTTTTCCCTTCTTCCCGCTGCCCCCTCCTTTGGGAGCACCGTGACTGTCATGAGGTAAACGACCGTACTCACTCTTTGGTTTCGTTGGAGGGTGTTGTGGGTCGGCAATCCCTACACCCGTCGAACTGTGGTACTCGACGTGTTCGAGCGAGGGGAAACTTTTATGCCAAACCCTAACCCTTGTGCTGGGTCGGCGATCGACGGATCGACGGCCCTTAAGGTGCATTAGTCGGGGTGTATATCTGCAAGAATTCCTAGGGCGGTCGTCCCGTCCTCTAATTGTGGCTCCATGGTGGGTTTGGAATCTGACTCAGATGAATTTAGAAATATTCGTCCTATGGAATCTAAAATTGCCCCCTCCGACGCCGACCCCTGCGAGAAATTGGACTGCCTCAAGGACCCTTCCCCTGCTGCCAACAGTACCGGAGTTCCCCACTCAGGCATGGCACCCACAGACCTTGGCAAACCTCCTAAGGATACTGTGACGAATTCTCCATCGTCGGGTAGTGAGATCCATCAGGTGATCTCCCCGGCATCAATTCCTATGCACAGTACTGCCTCTGTGATCAATAATAGTGATGACAACCCCACAGTCTCGACTTTAACTTCTACATTACCAGATTATGATTCTAGCCTTAGCCTACCTCTTCATTCCGTTGACAACCTTAATGAAGAACCTCGCATGCCCTCAGCTGACACCCCTACGGATGCTTCTTGCATCCCTGACCCGTCTGTGACTCCATCTGTTACCATCTTCCCTCCGGATGCAGGATCTACTACCTCAATTAAACCTGCTTCTGTACCTCCACGATCTCAACGGGCCATTGATGCAGGTACAGGAAAAGACCTTGCCGGTATTTCCTCTGCCTTTCACACGCTTCACCCGTTCGTACCTTTGCATAACCGACAAAGGCGTAAACGTAACACGTATACCCCTGCTTCGAAGGACACTTATAACGCTATGTTCAGTCCCCCTGATTGGTCACGGTTTTTCACGGTCTCTGGTGAACCTATGGATGATTTCAGTCTATCCGATACTCTCGCACAAGATATTGGTGACTTCACCATGCATGCTGTTGGATCGGCCAAGCGCATGATTGAGGTGAAAACACAGGAGCAATCAGAAGCCTTACAAGCCTACCTCGACACCCCCAACGACAGATACACAGGTAAACCAGATGAATACCTGAATCAGTGTACTGGCACAGTTGTGCTCCCTTCCGACTTCGAATTTGCAGATCAGAGCTTTACAGACTCAACCAATCATATCTTAAAATTATTGCAAAGAACTGACCCCACTGTTGTTAAAGTTGACACTTATACTGCTCCTCAGCGTGGAAATCGGCCCCCACTACGCATTGTCAAAATCTATTTTAAGCGCCATGACCTCCCTATGCATGTCCGTCTTGCAGGTCGCCAACTGCAGGTACGAAGGTATGTTAACAAGCCGAGACAATGCACAAATTGCTGGAAGCTTGGGCATTCAACCCCACGGTGTCGGGCTCTCAATGCTCGTTGCTTAAATTGCGGCTCAGAACAATATGCTCTCAACAATTGTCACGCCAGCGCACCCCGTTGTGCAAATTGTGACGGGTCCCACAAAGCCAATGACAGAACATGCCCGCACTTTGCGTTTCATCATGACGTATTACATTTACAGGCCACAAAAGGACTCCCCTTCCGGTCTGTTGCAGCACAATTAAGGCAGGAAGGTAAATCTCCTCCATATCGACGGTATGAATCAACTACACCCGCTGACTCCTCTGACCACCAGCGTCCAGAGCAGCCTCCGGCACCACCTATTAGCCCACAACATTACCCCACCAATGATACCTTCCGTTTAGTTCACCTTAACTCCCCGGACCTATCCACCTCTAACAGGTTCGAGGGATTTACTAACTTGACCGATGATACTGAGTTTTGGAACATGACTGCCGAAGAGAACCTCATGGAATGTAACACAGTACCAGATATAGAGACTTCTCCCCAATCTCACTCCACCCAGTCGCAGCCTCGGAAAAAGCGTAAGGTTGCAAGTCCTATCCGGTCATTATCCCGGACCTCGAAACTCGGTTCCACCACACAGAAGTGGGTTATGCCTACCCACGATCCGGACTGTGGCTGCCATAACTGCGGCCGATACTTTCTACTTCAGCACAAGCCTTCTACCCGTACAGTACTCACCGAACATCTTCACAAATTTCTTTCCAAGCGAGCTCCAGCGGAAGATGCTCAAATTCACCCGACTCCTTGTTATTGTGTCACCCATATTTGTGAATCTGATCCTACGCCCTAAGGACTTGATGCAGAGATTCCTGAAGGACAATAACCTGTTGGATTCTGACTTGACTAATATAGAGCTATCACAATCCCGATTTGATGTTCACCAACCTCCTGTCAATGTGCGTACCACCCTCACCACGCTTGATCCTCCCTGTAACCTTGAGCGACATGTTCCGTTAGCCGCTCCCCACTGCCCAGATCCCAATGCTCCCAAACCTAGGGACATTCCCCCACAAACTCCTGCTAACCCTACGACACCATCATCTGACGAACCTTCGATCAAGACTCATCATACCCCGAGCCCCTCACAATCTCCTGTATTGATATGTCACACCAATATCCCACCTGACAAATGTGGATGTCCAATTTGTTTCCGTAATTACATCACACCCCATATCTGTGCCACGGATCCCTGCCTCCTTGCTCGGACGCAGGAATTTGTCACCACACGTACACTTCCCCCTAACCCTGATGAAGATGTTACCTCCGCTTATCTATTTATGAACACTCTGCGCCAAAAACTCCTCCACTGCCCCACCCTTGTTCCTAAACTAGTCACACAATTCACAGCTATTTCTGACAAATTTACAGACCTTACATCTACCCCTTCACCTCCATCCACACAACCCTCTCCACACTCACAACCTTTACCAGACTCTCTTCAAGAGACCACTATTGTCGATGACTCTGACAATCCTATTCTTGATGGCATATAACATTTTGCAATGGAATATAAACGGATACCAAACTCGCCTCCGTATGGGAGAATTACAACGATTACTTAAATTATATTCACCATTATGCATTTGCCTCCAACATGTAGGCAATTTTGTTGTCCCCCCCAGGCATTATACTGTTGCTGCTAGCTCCCCTCTAACCCCTTCATATCTCCGAACGGCCATCCTTGTGCACTATAAGTGCGTATTTGTTCCTGTCACCCTTGACCCCAACCCTTTTCAAACAACTGCCGTCTCCATTTCATTACCAAACCTTCCTTCCTTGACTGTTTGCTCCTCCTACAATCAACCCTCCTGTCATTACAATACTTCAGACCTTCATCAAATAGTACAACAACTGACCCCACCGTACCTTATTCTGGGCGACTTTAACGCACACTCTCCCCTTTGGGGCAACCCAAACACAGACATCCCAGGCGATAAAATTGAAAAATATCTCCTTCATTCTACTCTTTGTTGTCTCAACTTTGACACCCCCACCTACAGATCTGCTACCCACTGTACATTTTCCGCTGTTGATCTTTCCTTTGCCTCGGATGACGCAGCTCCCCTATTTGACTGGTCAGTTTTACAGGATTGCTTCTCCAGCGACCACTACCCTATACTCCTTAAGTATTTGTGCCCTGCATCCTCCCCTCAAATATCGAGTTATAATCTCTCTAAAGCTGATTGGACGTCTTATACGCACTCCTCTGCAGACGTTTCGGACTTCTCCCCTACCTCTTCCCCTGCACACAATTTTGATTATTTTTCGTCCTTCCTGAACTCCATTGCTCGCACTCATATCCCGCTTACCTCCTCGCTGACGCACCCTCGCCAGGTCCCTTGGTGGACGCCCACTCTAGCCCAAATGATAAAATTCAAGCATCGTGTGGAACGCCTTCTTAAGCGTCTGAGTGTTCGGCAGCGGCGTTTAAAGACTGTTTCCCCCCGACTTTTTTCCACTAATCGTTACTTTGACCTTATAACCATCACTATTGAAAAAATTGCCCTTAAAACGTTCTATAACAAGATCTGTGCAGTTGTCAAACGCAGTATCCTTGACAACAAGATACTTTCATGGCGATCATATATCTCGTCCTTCAATTCCCGCACCCCTCTCTCTACTTTATGGAAAAAGTTTCGCAGTATCAACGGACGCACTGTACGGCCTCCACTCTCTCTACTCAAAGACCCTGCCTCGGACTCGCTTACACATGACCCCCTTGACATCGCTGCCATACATGCCAAACATTTCTGTCACGTCAGCTCAGACCAGTCATTGCCTCGTCAATTTCTTCGTTATAAATGTATGGAGGAATCTCGCCCGCTATCTTTTCATAGCGGGAAAACACATGAATATAACACCCCTTTTTCAATTCCGGAATTGCGACACGCGCTCGACCTGTGTACAGACACTTCTCCTGGCCCGGATGGATTCTCGTACGCTCTCATCCGTCACCTCCATCCACGTGCGCTACAACATCTTTTACAACTGTACAATCAGTTTTGGATAAGTAACTACTTCCCACCGTCTTGGCGGCATGCTTACACTATACCCGTACCGAAGCCTGGAAAAGATCATAGTCTTCCCACAAATTACAGACCGATTGTGCTTACCTCATGCCTCTGCAAATTAATGGAAAAAATGATCAATCCTCGACTTTTACATTACGCTGAGTCACATGCCCTCCTATCCCCATATCAGAATGGTTCCCGCCCTGGCCGTTCTACACTGCACTCACTTATTCGCCTTGAACACCAAATACGTGATGGGTTCTCCAAGAACCAACCCACAGTGGCAATATTTTTTGACATTGCTAAGGCTTATGACACAGCATGGAGACACAGGATTTTAAAAAATTTACACGATTCTGGCATGCGGGGTCCTCTTCCCTGCTTTTTACAACATTTTCTCTCTAACCGTACATTCCAGGTCAAAAATAATGGTCTCCTATCGGACATTATGTCACAAATTAATGGAATACCACAAGGATGTGCCCTTAGCAGCTTACTCTTTATTATGGCGATCAATAGTGTCATACGCAGCCTCCCACCTGAAATATCGTATAGCTTGTATGTGGACGACTTCGCAATATATTATACTTCTCCCAGTCTGACTCACATACAACGGCGTCTCAACATTGCTCTAAAATCCATCCACTCTTGGGCATCCACTGCTGGTTTTCAATTTTCTGCTGAAAAGACTAACGCCGTTGTATTCTATAGAAATTTTCGACATTTACGTAAACAGTCCATTACTCTCACCATGGGACATTCTAATATTCAGATCCTTCCACATACCAGGTTCCTTGGTTTAATCTTTGATACTCACCTCACTTGGAAGAGTCACATTGCCTGCTTAAAGGCACGTTGCCTCCAGAGAATTAATGTTCTGAAAACAGTCGCACGAGTCCATTGGGGCGCAGATCGCGCTACGCTTTTACTGTTCTACAGAGCTACCATCCTCTCAGCCCTAGATTATGGTAGCCCTGTCTATGGCACGGCCTCTGCTTCCACATTAGGAACCCTCGACAGCGTACACCATTTGGGCATCCGCATTAGCTCGGGGGCATTCCGTTCCTCTCGTGTCTCCAATATCCTATGTGAGGCTGGGACCTTACCTCTAGCCTACCACCGTCGATTAGTCCTCATGCGTACGGCTGTTCGCCTCCGTCATGACCCAACTCTACTAGAACTATTCCATTCCACAGATAACTATCGTTCAAACATTCCAGTGCCATTCCCAATATTGTCTCGCCAATTGCTCTCCACTTACAGTATCACCGTTCCTCCCATAACTCCCCCTCCTAGTCACATCACTCCGTGGACCCTAAAACACCCTACAGTTTGCTTTCACTTAGCGGATCAACTTGATGCCCAAGCCCCATCTCAATGTCGACATCTCGCTTTACACCATCTTGATGATCACATCCCGGCTGTTTTCATTTACACCGATGGCTCGAAAACTGCGGATGCCGTGGGTTGCGCTGCAGTCTCAGACCATGGCTTGTATCAAAGTACCTTACACCATCACTCCACAGTTTTCACTGCTGAATTATGGGCTATTCAAGGTGCTTTAAGCACCATCTCTTCATTGTCGAGGAACTCTCCACGGGTCGTTATCTGTAGTGACTCAAAGAGTGCACTGCAAGCCTTATGTGTATTTGCCCCCAAGGACCCATTGGTCAAGACTATCATCCACACAATACACAAATTACAGTGCGCTAATCGTTCCATCACACTGTGCTGGATCCTCGCGCATGTAGGAATTCCCGGGAATGAGCGGGCAGACTTCCTCGCTAAGCAAGTGTGTCATGGTACACCCTCTACTACTTTGCTGCGTTCGGAGGATATGCTCCCTGTCCTCCGTCGCCATGTTTATGACGCTTGGCGAGTTGAGTGGAGAGCGCAACCATTAACTGGCCACCTTCGCTCCATTAAGGATGACATACACTTGTGGCCCTCTTCAATTAATGGTTCACGTGCAGACCAAACCCTATTAACTAGATTACGTTTAGGCCACACACGCCTCACACATGGTTACCTGATGTCCACCCCTCGTGGTCCACCACCTGAATGCCAACATTGCCATACATCATTGACTGTTTTTCACTTTCTTTGTATTTGTCCCGTCTATGCATCTGAAAGACGGAGATTCTTGCTGAACACCTCATTACATGGCATCCTCTCTGACTCAGACTCTTTCAATTTCACCCCTATTCGTCACTTCCTGAGAGCGATAAATTTATACAATGACATATAACTACTGACATATACGTGACTTTAAACTCTGTACCACCTCCTCCACCACTAGCCTTGAGAGGGCCTAGGCCCAGTGGGCTAGTATAAAATAAAAGCATCATCAACAACAACAACTCACTACTTGGCGTATTTGACAAGACTGAGACAGGTTCGGAACTTCGGAACTTCGAACCGTTCGGTAATGTCGGTACATTAGTTGCTAGATCTGAACATGGATTCAAATTTCAATACCAAAATCGTCCCTCAAAAAAAAAAAAAAAAAAAAACGTGCAGGCCCTGGGCACTGGCCCTTTGTGCCCTGCCCTAAATCCGGCCCTGCCAAGTAAACTGATCGCACATATAACAATGCACCTCGTCATGTTCAAGGAATTAGTCAATTTGGGAAGTCCGGGACGTTCTGGTAAATTTTACTAAATTCTGTATGAATAAAGAAACTACAATTTATATCAAATTTTATATTAAGCTAAATTTGCAATTTGACAAGATATCAACAAAAGTGCAAAAAACATACATATTACATCTCAAGATTATACTATTTATTATGAAATCATTATAACCATCTATCATATAATTTTAAGGTGTTTTAGTTACAGTGTCTAGATTTATATGGGGGACTGTACATTATAGAGGTCAACAGATCATTCACCCCTGTGATGTATTGTCTGGTCAGATCCTGTCACACACATGCAGCTGAGATGACACTCACTGTACCTTCTCCAACGCCATCTTGTAACCACGGGTAGCCATCTTGTAACCGGGAGGTGAATTATAGGTGTGGCTTTGAGGTGGTGAGAAGGTGAGAGATAGGGAGAGCAGGCAGATAGAATCGAACATCCAGGGTGATAACATATACCCAGAGATACCCTCTTGATTTAGGGTTTACTCTTATATTACTTTATAGTACTCCTGTATATCTTTCAGATTGTAACTTAAATATATCAAAGTGGTTTTGGACCAGAGATCTTTAATTATATTCCCTTTACCTATATCTATCAATATAATATATATATATGGTTGTTGTTGTTGTTGTTGTTGTTGTTGTTGTTCCCTAAGCTGCCTGGCCGAACAGCCCCGAGTCCCTGAGAAAGGCCATGGCCACGATCGGGCTTTCCCACAGAGCTCTCATTGAGTGTAGATTGTGTTGTTGGCGTAAGTGGTTGTGTGAAATGCAGTCTTCTATGATGTGTTTAATGGTATGGGGTGCTGTGTTACATCCCGGGCAGGCGTCGACAACGGAGTCATCCAGTCTCTTCTGATAGCTCAGGAGAGCTGGATGGTGTCCGCATCTCAGCCTGGCCAGGTGGACTCTGTCCTCGCGAGGAAGGGAGGATTCGGAAGGATGGATTTCGGGAGGTCGTGCATGCAGCTGCGTGTTGTCTGTGAGTGAGTGGATGGATCGGTGAGAGATATGAGTATGGATGTGCTTCTGGAAGTTGGTTCGGGGTGGGCATGGAGGGAGAGAGGACAATAATTGTGTGTGATACCATGTGCTGGGTGTTGTTTTGATATTTCTTGGTGTCTGTGGGTGTGTTGCCATGTAGTTTAGTGGGTGGTCTTGGTTTGTGGAGGCTGCTGCCAGGAATTGAGTGCCTCTCATGTCCAGATGGTCTTTGACTTTGAGGATTTTGGTTTCTTGATGTAGGTGATCTGTGGGTGCAGTAGCTGTGCAGCCTGTAATGATCTTCAGGGCTTTGTTTTGAATAGTCTGTAAGGTCTTATGATGTTTCAGCTAGGTTAGAAACCCAGGCTGGGCTTGCGTATTCCATCACTGATCTTATGTATTGTTTATATACTGTGGTGGTAGTTTCTTTGTTCTGTCCAAATTTTGTGTGAGCAAGTGACCTGAGGGCGTTAAGTCTGGGTGTCAGTTTCTTTTTAATGTTTGTGGTGTGCTGTTTGAATGTCATATGAGTATCATACTGTATGTTACTCCTAGGATTTTGGGTGTGTGTGTATGTGTTAGGGGTGTGTTGTTTATGGTGAGTTGGGGAATGTATTCGTGTTCTCCTGTCCAACTTGTGAGCAGGGTTGCGGTGGATTTGGCTGGGGCTAGATTAAGTCTGTTTGTAGTGCACCAGCCATGTAGTGTGTTGAGATAGGGTTGAAGGAGATCTGTTGCTCTTTTTGGGTCATGGTGTGTGCATGTGAGTGTTGTTGTTGTTCCCCAAGCTGCCTGGCCGAACAGCCCCAAGGCCCCGAGCAAGGCCAAGGCCATAACCGAGCGCCCCACAGCATGTGAGTGTTATGTCATCTGCATAGGAGGCTAAGTTTATTTGGGGCGTATTGGGTGTACAGTGGAATCTCGCATCTAACGCATTTTGATCTAACGAATTTGCATCTAACGACCCTATTGGAGCTCTACCCGATCTCAATCTAACGAACCAAAATCCATATCTAACGGCAATTATTCTGGGTGCCCGGTATCGAATTTACAAATTTCCCGCCAAATAGGCCTACCGTACTGAGCTAAGTGGCATCCCTCCCTCCTCCCTCCCTCCCCGTCACTGTCGTCAGTCCAGTCCGCGCTGCGCTAGGCCTACATTACTCAAACCAACTCAATCTTTTGTTGTGTTACTCGCCCCAACCTTAAGCTTTTGTTGTGTTACGCCTTTTGTGATGTCGACCCAATCCTCAGGTACTGGAGAGGGGGAGTGGTGAAAATGGAAATATGCATGAAAGAAAGACAAAAGTACCAGTGAAGAGGGTTACGCGTGTTGGAAAAAAAATTAATAAATTGAGGATAAAGCGAAAGTGATTGAACTAATTGAAAAAGGCCTCAAGAACTGCGAGATAGTGAAAATAACTGGGTTTCCCGAGGGGACAGTGCGTAACTTTAAGAGTCAGAAAACTAAAATTAAAGCCAGCCTATCTGTTGCAAAGACGTGTTTTAGTGGCAATGTTAAGAGAGGGAGGCGGTGGTGGAGGTGAGAAGGTGCGCGGCGCATCCCAGTTAGCCTAGCCTCCCTGCTCGGATATCTTCGACATCGTCTAACCTACACACTTCATTATTCACTCACAGGTTGGTTTATTATTAATTCTTATAATTAATATATTATATGATTTTAATATATTTGATGTCACAAAATAGCACTCGGAAGGGCAAAAATAGGTAAAAATGGGGACTCTGTCTAAATTTTGGCACCAATTACCATTTTTTCCCATTAGTTTATGTATTCATATCTAACGAATCTGGATCTAACGCGATTTTTTCGGCACCTATTATTCGTTAGATACGAGATTCCACTAGTTATATCGTGCATGTACAGATTGAAGAGTGCGGGCGATAGGACGGATCCTTGTGGGACTCCGTTTGGAAAGTTTCTGATTTTAGATGACTGACCGGCAAAAGATACGTGTGCACATCTGCCTGCTAGGAAGTTGGCCAGCCACCTTTTTGTGTTGTGCATATTTGTGTTGTAGATTTTGTTTGTTAGGTTGTGGCGGGGGATGGCATCGAAGGCTTTACTAATGTCGAGTGTGGCTAATAGTGATCTGTGTGGTGGTCTAGCTGAGTTGATGATAGGAGCTGTCGTGGTCTAACGGGCTAAGGCTCTAGCGCTATGTTGGTGACGACTAGCCGCGTGGGTTCGAATCTCGGCTATACTATGACAGTTTCCAGTGCTATATAGCCTTCGTCGCTTAGTACTGTAGAATTAATTACAGTTGGGGATATCCCTCAGATGAAATTAATTCATAAGGTTATTATTATTATTAGCTGAGTTGATGCCGTCGAAAGCTCTTTGTGTAAGGTCTGTGAGAAGAGTGTTTGTGGAGTGCAGTGGCCTAAAGCCATGTTGTGTTGGAGCTAGGGGTAGGTCAGGTGTAATTAGTTGTAATACTAGGCGTTCCATGACTTTGGAGGGGGAGCAAAGGAGTGTGATGGGGCGGTGCGAGGAGGGTAGCGTGGGGTCTTTGTTGGGTTTGGGGAATGTGATGATGATACCATGCTTCCAAATGTCTGGTATTGTGTTGTGTGAATAGCTGTAGTTTGATATGTTAGTGAGTGCTTGTATGCCTTGTGGTCCCAGGTGTATGTTGCTTATGTTGTCTAGGCCACAGGCGGGTGAGTGCTTGAGATTGTTGATGATATGCTTTGACTGGTGATTGGTGAAAGGTGTATAGTCAGGGTCTGTGGGGAATTGTCTCTTACGTCGGATGACACGTCGGTCGTCTTTGTGAGGTTTTAGGTGGCTGACATGTGAGAAGTGATTGATAAGAGTGTTTGCTTGTTGTTTACATGAAGGAGTAGAGTCTATTGTTGTGATTGCCGCATGTGATTGTGTTGTGTTGCTGTTGGAAAGTGTGATGCTGTTTAGTGTTTTGTAGAGTTTTTTGGGGTTTGTTTTGTGATCAAGTGTTTGTAGGAAGTTATTCCAATTTAGTTTTTGTTGTTCTTGTATTTTGTTGTTAGTTTGGGTGTTGAGTGCTTGAATTTGTTGTGTGATGTCTTGTGTGTGGGGTGCTGGGGAGTGTTTCAGTATGTCGCGTTGTCTGATTAGGTTTTGAATTTCTGGTGTGAAGTTGGGGTTGTGTCTTTTTCTGTTACCTCTTGGAATGTGTTTCTTGTCAGCGTTTTGGATAGTTTTATTGAGTATGTGTACAGCATTGTTGATGTTAGTGATGGGTGTACTGTTTAGAGTTGTGAAGTGTTGTTCTGTCTCATTTGTGAATGCTTCCCAGTTAGCTCTTTTATAATTGGTGTTTATCAAGTTGCTTGACAGGTCGCTAAATTCCATCAGTTTTATTCTACCTAATTTGTCTCTTGATCTGTGTCATCGACGTAAAGTTGGTGCCCTTAGTCTTTTATTTAAAGTTTTTAACAACCCTCAGCATCCCTTACATGGGGTTCTGCCTGGGCCCTATGTCCGGGCTCGTGCAACTAGATTCACAAGCAATCTTAATTATCTTGCCATGAGCCGTGTTAATTTTTCTACTACACAGTTTTCACGGTGTTTTGTGCCGGCCATGGTTGACTTGTGGAATAAGTTGCCAAATGAGCTAGTCAATTCAGCTAATATCTCCATTTTTAAGTCTAGAGTTAATGCTTTTTTGCAGCATTAATTCTAATTTTTAAACTTATTTTATTCTATTTTATTGTATTATATTTAAGCTTGATATCCTCCACTGCATAATATGTTATCTGTGTTTAATATGTGTATATGTACAGTACAGTATACAGTGTATGTTTTTTTTTTTCCTAAGTTGCCATAGTCTCTCTCTAGTGCCTCCGGGTGTTTTGTGTGGATTGATCTTGATGGTGTTTCTGCACCCTGGTTGGAGACTTTGGCATCTCATATAATAATAATAATAATAATAATAATAATAATAATAATAATAATAATAATAGTATGTGTGTTTGTGGCTAGCTGGGGTGAGTCTGGTTTTGGTGGTGATAATGATCGGGAGGTGGTCAGAGCCTAAGGTTCTGACCACCCTCCAGGATGTTGTGGGGGCGAGTTCTGGGGAGCAAAAGGTGATGTCTGGAGATGATGGGTTATAGAGGGCTTGGTGAGGAATATGGGTATGTTGATGGATGTCGTTAAGGATGATGAGGTTATCGGTTTGGTTTTGTAGTACCAGCCCTCTGTCTGTGTCGGGGTTGTCGACAAACCAGGCCGACGTCTTGGCGTTGAAGTCACCACCCAGGGTGATGTGTGGGGTGTTTGTGATGTGTTGTAAGTGTGGTCTGTATTCATTTGGTACTGTAGGGGATGTATGTGTTTATGATGGTTATATGTTGGAGTTGTTGCCAGTGCGTATTTTAATTGACTGTATTTCTGTTGTGTTATCATTTGGGGGGAGGAGGGATTTGGTTTGTACACTGGTTACTATGTATGATATTTCTTTGTGTACCAGGGTGATGAGTCCACCGCCCCCGCCAACAGCCCGGTCTTGTCTGATGGTGGTGAAATTATGAAATGTGAGTGTTTTTTGTGTTGTGTGGAGTTTTGTTTCTTGTAAGATGGCAACGTGTATGTTGTGTTGTTTGATGAAGTGTGAGAGTTTGTGTTTCTTTGTGTTGATGCCATCTATGTTCAGTTGAAGAATGTTAATGTTATGTGCACGATGTATGTTGGGTGCTGCTGCACGAGGATGGGGTGGGGGGGGGGGGGGGGGGATGGGTGAGGTGGGGATTGGGGAGCAGGAGATGGGGTTGGAATGGATTAAGATGGGGTGTGGTGTGTGGAGTTGAGGATGTGGATGGTATGGGAAGGTTAGGTGGGTTAGGGAGGAGAGGTGGACGGGTTTTAGGGGGGGGAGTGGATGATATGGGAAGGTTAGGTGGGTTGGGGAGGAGAGGTGAACGGGTTTTAGGTGAGGGATTTGACTGGGAGAGGGAGGGGCATGAGGAACAGGTCCAGGTGTTTGTGTAGTGTTTCTTGGAGGCAAGTGTTGTGCAGGTGAAGTGGGTCCAGTTCCCGCATGAATTGCAGAGAACTGAACCCTTAGTATGGCGACTCGAAGTGATGGGTTTTGAGCAAGTTGGACATATGTATGTGTACGTGGGTCCTGGGTTGCTCTCAATGTCTCCGGCTAGAAGAAGTCTTTGAGAAATGACAGCCGGAGAGTCATTTCTCGGTGTAGGGAAAACTGTGTGATGTGTGTGTGTGGTGTGAAAGGTGTGGAAATTCCCGGCGCGACCGAAGCCGCTCCAAGGACCCGTGCCCCCAGGGAGGGGGCAGGGGATGGTTGTGACGGTTTGGCTCCCGAAAATGCTCACCGCGGCCGGCATCCGGTTTTCCTCCACTGGTCGTTGATTTTGGCTTCGGCCGTGGAGGGTCGGCAGCCATCTGCGGTTGGCAGCCTCGGGAGGTGGCCCCACGGCGTAGACGCCGCCACATCAGGACCAATATATATGGTAATCGGTGGTGGCAGCATTATAACTACTTCTATATATCAATCGATTAATCTATAATCAATGAGCAGAGAACGAGAGCTGAGATCAACATCTATAGTACAATCAACCTATAACTAAAATATAATATCTACATCTCTTTAAGGCCATCGACACCTTCAGTCAGCCTTATATAGAGTCAACAGTTAACCCTTATCATAAATATAGGATCATAAATCAAAACGTCCTATTACTCCTACCTGGAGTTAACCCTATGAATACATTTGACTACTCCTAATAGTCTTACGTAACATACATCACTCACTAACGATAGTGCTATCGGGTAGGTACCTGTAAGCATAGCATGCTTCAAGTGACCCCTAACAATTACTACCCTACTAATAACCTACATAATTATATAAAATATGGTCATCACTGCAGCATTTATCATATGACTATTGACTATGGCCTTGTACTACTGCGTAGTACAAGGCCAGGGAGGCAGGCAAGCGAGTCAAAGCAGTGCATGTCCGCCCCATCCATCGCCCACAGTGTCTGGGCGCGCACTGGTGTCGGTGGGAGACATCTCCAACTCCCTTACAGACTTGAGGATAGCGAAAAACGCTTAAACTCGCTAATTTTTACTGATTTAGCGTCACCTGTGCATTATCGTTGCATGACAACCAGTGATCGTACAGACATGATTCAGGTGTCATTGGAAAGGTCTATTCCTCTCCTTCCAGGGATATGTCATTGAAATACGTTCTAGCTCTTGTTTACACATGAAAATGTGCAGGGAATTAAGGTCACTTTTTAGTCCAAAACCCCCGTATGGTACAGTGGTGACCAAACAATTGTCATATGGCAAGTGCCGCAGTAATTGTGTTAATATTATAGGGCTGTTCGGCCAGACAGCCTGGGGAACAGCAACAACAAAAAACTATGTTGCATCCTGGGCAGGTATCGACGACGGAGACATCCAGTCTCTTCTGATAGTTCAGAAGGGCTGGATGGTGCCCACTTAACTTGAGGGTAACTAAAGACTACCATAAATTTTTCTCATATAAATTACAATGCGTCTTTCGCAACAATCGTGTTTGGGGCTATTTTTTCCAGACTACTAGGAATGCGAAACGTGAGAGTTTACTGTAATCAACCATCTTTGTAGTGCAGCAAAAGGAGACACCCATCTCCATTTAACAGTAAACTTTGCCACACAAGCAGTTTAACGTCTTCAATACGATGACATTTTATGTGGCTATTCTGGCTAACAATAGTTTTACTAAAATTTAGGCATATATATATATATCTTTCATTATCAAGGGGTACATTAGAATTTACAGCATTTGCTATAATATATTTAACCCTTTCGCGCACAAAGACATAAATTGCGCCCTTTCTAAGACACGTAAAAGGCTTTGTGACCACCAGAGGTATTTCGAAACCTTTAGTTTAGTAGTACACTTAGTAGTTGTTCCCTAGGCTGCCTGGCCGAACAGCCCTGCCTATAGTTTAGTTACTTCCACCTCTGCAGTTGTCTTTGAGCGAGCTTTGGGCAGAAAACTAATTTTGGAGAGGTAATTATGAACTAGGAACATTCTATTTCTGAATACTAAACGGCAACCTCCGATGCGTGAAAGGGATAAGAGATACATAACATACATAAAATGTTAAGACTGAGTGCTCCACACATACATGCAGTTTCAGTCTCTTGTCCTAATGGCGGCATTCCAGACAACCCTGTTAAGGGCTGCTTCACTTGTCAAGTTTTTTTATTTGAGATCGGCACGTACTGTATAGTCCGATCCCAGGTCTTCCTCGGTCCACCCCTTGGTGCAGCTCCCTTCACAATCACAGACCTGCATTTTTTCACCCAATTTTGTTCATCCATGCTCTCCACATGTCCATACCATCCCAGTCTACTTGTACGCATCACCTCGCTAATACTCTTTATACCAAAACGTCTCCTCATTATTATCATCATCATCATCATCATCATCATCATCATCATCATCATCATCATCATCATCATCGAAGCCTTGTGTCCCCCTGGGAAACCCCCGCTAGAGGATGGCATGACAGAAACGTCTCCAGGCTACTTTGTCAAGACATGCCTCCTTTGCCCGTGCCACAATGCCCCTTCCACTACGTGGAAGTTTTTCTACAATATATTTTTCCACTTTCTTTTCCCATACCATGGGTGGTCTTCCACTACTAGCGGTTCCACTCACCTGACTCCCATATACCTTTCTTGGCATTCTGTCTTCATCCATTCTCTGAACATGACCATACCACCTCAAAGTACAGTCGACGCTCGATTTAACGGACTAATAGGGGGGAGACCGAGTCCGTTGCTGGAAAAAGTCCGTAGCTGGAAAATTGCCTTCGTATTTTGCCCCCCCCCCCCCCCCCTTTTTTTTTTTTTTTTTTTTTTTTTTTTTTTTTTTTTGAGGGACACGTTGTCCTGTACTGTCCCTGAAAACATAATAAAGGTCTTATTTGTCATTAATATGATCAATTTCACATGGGAAAAAAAGGAAGGATATCCCCGCCGCTGTAGGCCTACTCCCTCCCCTCCCAGTCCCGGCCTCAACCCCGACCCCGTTACTGTGATAATATTGATAAGCTTTGTGCTACACCCTATTGATAATGCAAAACTATTGAACACACTTAAAAGTGTATGTTATTTGGTCTCTATATAATCTATGAATCATTTCCGATATGATAGAATTAAAGACATTTTTTTCCACCAACTCATAATCAGCAAAAACGACACAAATGTCAATTAAAAGCATGTTATAATATTTTCCCATCATTTTGTGTATACCGTGGGAACCAAAAAAAAAAAAAAATCTATCAAACGTAAATCTCCCGTCTCGGAAGCTTGGCGTCTAGACGGAGGGGAGGGTTGAACTATTTTTTTGACTATCTTATTTATTGTTTATCTATGTGCTGGAAGGATATTATATTTTTCAATTCCATCGCATTAGAAATGATTCAAAGATTATAAAAAGTCCAAATAAGACATAGTTATGTTAATGTATAAGGGATTTAGGTAGATGAATTAGAGAGATAGATAGATAGAAAGAGAGTGTATATCGAGGGAAAAAAACAAAACAAAAAATCTATCAAATGTAAATCTTCCGTCTCCTTCCGTCTCTGCTGGCACGGAGGGGAAAGTTGAAATATTTTGTTGACTATCTTATTTATTATTTATCTATGTGCTGGAAGGATATTATATTTTTCAATTCCATCACATTAGAAATTATTCAAAGATTACAAAAAGTCCAAATAAGACATAGTTATGTTAATGTTAAAGGGATTTAGGTAGGTGCATTAGAGAGATAAATAGATAGAGCAACTGACTTTGCTCCAACCTTTTTTTCCAGCAACAGACTTTGTCCATTGCTGGGTCCATTGTCCGGCTACGGACAGAGTCCGTTAAATCCGAAATCCGTTGTATCGGGGTCCGTTAAATCGAGCGTCGACTGTACTTCTCTTTATCCACTCAACCACACCACAATCAATGCCCAAAGCCTGCTCTTCCATTCCAAAGGACTCGTACACTTCCCTATTACTTGGCCCATCTAGCCTATTAATGCCAGCTGCCATTCTGAAAAAGCTCATCTCCACAGCTCTCAGTTTGGAGAGGTCCTCGTCACTTGCTGTCCATGTCTCACTTCCATACGAGTGTTGGGAGCAGCACACTGTTTCTCAGTGACTTTTTGACTAACCATTCTTCCTTTGAGAATACTATCAAGTTCTCCAATCACCTTTCTCCCTTGCATTTTTCTCTCTTTTATCTCACTCTCCATTTTACCATATTTGCATAGTACAGCTCCCAAATACTTGAAACTTTCAACCTCTTCCAGTACTTCATTTTACAACTTTCTCATGTATTTTCTTGATTCTATATTTTTCCTTAAAATCTATGGTTTCATGCATTCTTCTCTCAAACACCATTACCTTACATTTCCCTACATTGACCTTTAACTTTCTCTTTTCACATACCCTGTCAAAGTCAGTGACCACTTTCTGAAGTTCTTCCGCATTTTCCGCCAACAGGACTGCATCATCCGCATATAGGCATGTTAAAATCTTCCATGCTCTTCCCTCTGATTCCAGTCTAGCTCCTACACCCATTGATCCCATCCTACATTCTCTAATCACTCCAATGTATATATTGAATAACCAAGCTGACATGACACATCCCTGTCTTACTCCTACAATTTAGTAGTAGCCTCTACGTTCCAACGTAGAGCTTATACTATGACGATGTAATCTGCTTCGCTCTAGAGCGGCAATTATCGTATACCCATAGCGCGAATTAAATCGATAACATCTAGAGTAGCACCTTACTCTCTCTACTAGGTACGTTGTACATACTTTTGAGGTCTTTTAAATAGAAAATTGAAAAGAGAAACGAGAAAGAAAAGAAAAAGTTGTCGACTAGGCCATTCCATCTGGCTCTTCACACCGTTGTCAGGGGCGTACCTTCTAACCCGTTCCTGATTAAAGGGCATCTCTTTCGCGCTACCACTCGGATATACACGTGTCTTTTGTAGTGCTCCGTCTTTTTGGTGTCTTCCACTCCTATCTTCGTCACCTTTTGGGCCTTTTCTTGGCGCCTGGAATTATAGATAGATGATCCGTGTTGTAGGCACAACGTAAAATGGGCACTCAGGTGTTTTATTCGAGTGTTTGCGTTGAAAGTGGAGGTCTCTCATGTTTTCAGCCCTCTGCGCATGCGTGTCTCGGGACGACGCTAGTATGAAAGGCCTTTGCCTTATTTTGCTTTTAATTTCTTTGCGGTGACTTTATTTTAGGTTTTGATAGGTTCTATTCATTTAGGGCTTCTTGTCACTTACTTAGTTTCTGACTTACGCGCATTTTTTCGGTGGCTAGGCTAACTTCGGTTTTTCGGGTGATGTTATGGTGGGGGGCGCCGACCCGGGATGTCACTTGCCCCATGATTGGTCTTTTAATGTCGCACTCACACCTCTTTGGGTGTGCGGTTGCTAGTGGCGTCCTTCTTTTTATTTATTCCTATCACCTCGTGCCGATTAGGCTAACTTTTTGTGGGTAGCCTAGCTTACAGGGGGGCATTTTGTCGTTCGATTCTGTTGCAACCCCTGGGGATGTCCCTTGACCCCTCTTATTGTGTTTTATGGGGTTCGCACCAGTTATCTGACTACCTCTGCTTTTTACCTTGCTTTGCCACCTTTGGGCCTTGTGATTAGGCTATGTCTTCCTCTGCTCCTCCCTGTTCGTGGGTCACGTCCCATGCCAGGTCGGTCTTTGGTTGGGGGGGCCTTTTTGGCAGACATGACACTTCTCCCTTTTCAGGCTTTCTGTCCTAAGTGTCGTCGGTGAGTGTCGCTTCGGTCCTCTGTTACTTGGCCCTGGCTCGCCACTTCGCTCTGGAGCGTTCGTTCTTACCGCTCCAGGGCGAGCGTCTGACACTCATCGCATGTTTTTTTTCGCTTGGACCTGCCCTAGCCCTCAGACTTTTCATATGCTGTTCGCCACTCCGTCCTGGGGCGTCGGTATTCCCGCTCCTGGGCGTGTTTTGGTGACTGCGTCTAGTCTGTCCCTCTTCGGCCCCGCTCTAGGTCGGTTTTTGTACCGCCCTCGAGCATGTCTTTGGCCGCTGTAGACCGGGCGTGAGTCCGCTCTGTACTCCTCCTGCTCATGCATGACCGCCCCGCCCTGGAGCGATGGTTTTCCCCGCTCCAGGTCAGTTCGTTTGGTTTTTCGGCTGGCTCTCTTGATGTCTTTCCCCGCCCTCGAGCGCGGGTTCTTCCCCCGCTCTGGGTCGGTCCTTACTCGTCTCTGCGGTGGCTGTGGCCCGCTCTGGAGCGCATCGGTGTCCGCTCCAGGGCGTGTTTACCCCGCCCTAGGTCGGTCCTACTCGTCTGTGGTGCTGGTGGCTGTGGCCCGCTCTGGAGCGTATAGGTGTCCGCTCCAGAGCGGGTTTTTCCCCCGCTCTACGGCGGGATTATCCCGCTCTATGCCGGGTTTAACCCCGCTCTACGGCGGCGTGTGTTCCACGCTTTTTTGGCTGTCCTGTTGTCCCGCCCCAGACCGGAGGGTCCCTTGATGGTCCGCTCCTCTCTGGGTTTTTTGGGTTGGGGAGTGCATTGCTACTTGTCCATGCCTGTTGGTGCATCGGTTCTGGTGTTTAATGCTCTTCTCCCTTTTTTCCCAGGCTGTGCTCCGCTACACTTTGGGTGCTCTCCTGTGCCTCCCTCGCTTACGCCTAGACCTACAGGTAATGTCGCCTTCTTTGTTCCCCTAGTGGGGTTTACAAGGGGGGGGGGGGGGGGGGGCTACACTCTCCGTTATCCTTCCTTGGGTTTTTTTCAAGGGGGGTGGGGGGTTATTATCCTTGTCGGGGGAAACGCTTCAGCTTCAAGGGTAGGGGCCGCTCGCGGGTGGTTTTCTTCCTTTTGTGCCTGTCTCTGTTTTTTAAAGGATTTTTCTGTCTACTTGTCATTTTACCTACTTGTTTGGTGGCTCAAGATGGGTTTTTTCTTCCGGTTGCAGGTGTGATGCCGCTCCCTTTCTGCACCAGGCGGGGCTGTGGTAAGCCTGTGGTCAGTCCCGACCATCTCGAATGCCCTACCCAGGTAGCTTGTTACTCCAGGGATGGTTATGCTCCCAGGAGGTGCGGCCCTTGCATCATTAATGTCTTGGCGGTGGAGTCTCAACCCTCGTCCCCTGCGGCGGCGGAGGCTGCGGCGCACCTCCTGACTACGTGGGAGGGCATTTCCCGATATGTTGGACGGACCCTACACCGCATCCCTCACTTCAAGGACGAGGCTGTTCGGCTCCTGCTCCGCCTTCCTTCTGCTCACCCGTCAGGGCTCCAGGCCACCCTTCCTCAAGTGCCTCCTGCGGACCTCACGTCGTCGTCTTTGGACCGCGGCAGGAAGCGGAAGTCTCCACCTTCACCTGTTCGGCTGTCAGGGTCGACTACCTTTAGGGCGAAACGCACTGTACCACTGCCTCGTGTTGTGTCCCCTCACTTTGCCCCACCTCGGAGGACTACCCACGACTTGATCAAGGAGATTGAGGCGTCTCAGGCTGCGGGACATCAACCTGTTCCTCCCCCTCCTGCCAGCGCTTCGTCGCCTGCTCCACGGGTGGTCTCCTTTTTTGGTCCGGCCGTTAATGTGCACACCCCGCCTCTGTCCCCTCTGGGGTCCCCGGGTCCTGTCGATCCGGCGTTTCGCTGTGCCCAGTCCTCTCCTGTGGGTCGTGATCCGTCGCCTCCTCCGGCAGTGCCAGACGCCGCTGAGGAGGACGAGTGGACTGACGTGGAGGAGGATTTTGTGGATCCTGGGGACTTCGACAGGGGCGTTTGGATGAAGCCTGAGGAGGACGCTGACGTGGTTGTCTTGGAGGACTCCCCTCGTCTGGATCTACACTATACACCTCCCCCTTGCTTCCCTGCAAGGTCTCGGCTGCGCGTCGACGTATCGACTTCCCCTGAATCGACGTCGCCTGAGCGCTCGGCCGCGGCCCCTGAGTGGCTTGAAGCTTTCAACTCTCTCAAGGAGGAGAAATGTGCTAGGTTTGGGGTTTTGCAAGCAACCCTAGACCGGCTTACTGAGGCTCTGGTTAAGCCTCCTCAGCTTCCTACAGTGGTTCCTGTTGTTACCCCTCTTCCGCCATTTGAAGATATGCTGCCTACTGGCCCGGCAACCCCTGTGGTGGCGACCCCGGCTCTGCCTGTGCCTGCCCCCTCTACGACTCCCTCGCAGTCTTTTGTCGTGATGCCTGGGAGCGGCCTGGGGTTGGTTGGCCAACCCGTTAATGTTCCCCCACTGTCTAAATTTAAGATCCCCAAACGTGTCCTCCCTTCTTTGTATGGTGAGCCTGCGTCTTGGCAGAATGTGGTGGCTACTAACCCGGACCTGGCACCCACTCATGCACGGGGGGAACGGCCGGTTGCTGATAATTGGGCTATCCAGATTAGTGCTAAAGGTGTCTTTAGAGCCCTGACTTCGGACGGCCTAGTCCCAGAGGTCGATATCCGGCCTCACCCCAGTAGGTCGGATATGCAGTTTTTCACGTACCGTCCTAGGGTATCTCCCTCTGGGTCTACACGTCTCTGGTCGGACTACACCCGCCAAGACATCTTAGCTGATGCGCCCGCTCTGTCAGCCATTGCCGGTCTTCCTCTGGTTAAGAGTGCTCGCGATGCGGAAGGAACCGTCATGCTCGAGCTCACCAATCTTGAGGACAGGCCGTGGGATCGATGGCTGGCGGAAGGGGTTGATTTTGGCGTCAGGTCGGCTGAGAGCTTTATTTCTCTCCCACCGCCTGACAGCACTTTTGTGTCTGGGCTCGTCCTGACCTCGTCCGGGGTCTCTTCCAAGTATTGGTCATGGTTGAATGCCCCTAAAATTGTGTTAGATCATTTGCCCTCATCTTTATTCGTGCCCTCGGAGAAGAGTGCCCTGGATCGGGATCTCCGGCAACGCGCCACTCGATTGCTCTCCACCCTCCTTCTGCAGTTCCAGATGGCGAGGATTCACCTCAGGCTTCTGGAAGCCGAGCCGGCTGGCGACCTTAAGAAGGGTTGGGAGACCTTGCGGCGCGTGCAGCTGCAGCTCGCCCTGAACTCGGTGGGTGACCTTCAGGGTGCCGTCCATGAGGCTGCTCGGTGTCGGCAGTCTCTGAGGGTGGCCTTCTGTAAGAAGGCGCCCGCTGAGGTCAGGACTAAGCTGCTCCTCTCTGAACTCGCGACCCCGGGTCTCTTCTCCGATGGTGCGTGGCAAGAGGCTTACCTCTTTGCGACTGCGGGCCGCTTCGCGCCCCGTGTTTCTGGGGCGTCGCGGCCTCCCGCAGCCGCTTCCTCCCTGGGTCGTGGGAGGAAGGCCGGTCCGCCTAAGGGACGCCAGCATTGGCGAGGTGCCGTCGATGGGCAACGCCAAGGGGGCTGGGGACGGGCCTCGCGCCCTTCTGTCCGCCGCTCGCCTCTTCGCCCATCTCGTCAGCTCGCCATTGAGGCGTCCTTGCGGCGTTCCGACCAGAGGCAGGAGTATAGCCGCCCAGTGCAGGATCCTCTGCGCCAGTTTCAGGGACGCGGTCGCTCCAGGGGAGGGGGTGCCCGTGGAGGTCAGTCTCGCCGCGGCAAGACTGACGACTATGCTGGGTCAAAAAAACGCTAGGTCCTCCGGCTTTTTCCCCCTTCTCTCCCGACCGCCTCCCCGAACGGGTGTTGAGGCTCACACAAGGAGCCCCTACCGGCTTCTTTTGCCCCCACTATCGGCAATGGCCTCGCCGATCGTGGGCGCGTCGGGTGGTGAAGCGGGGTCTGTCCTGGAGGTGGCGGTCTCGGCCTCCTCTCAGACGTCCTCCCCGACATCGGCACGTCTCTCCAGACGTGGCCAAAGTTATCTTGTCGATGCTCGAGAATGGGATTGTTCGGGAGGTCTCCCCGCTCAAGCGGGTCTTCCTCTTCCGTGTGTTTCTGGTCCCGAAGAAGGACTGCAATGCGATGAGACCGGTGGTCAACCTGTCGTGCCTAAATTTGCATGTCGTGAACGCCCGCTTTCGGATGCTCACCATCAGTCCGGTGCGGTTGGCGCTCCGTCCCGGCTGCTGGGTGATATCCCTGGATCTCAAGGACGCTTACTGGCATGTACCGATTGCTCCTCGGTTCCAGTGCTATCTGGCGCTCCAGCTGCATGAAAGGGTGTTCACGTTCGACAGGCTGCCCTTCGGTCTCAATATCGCACCACGCGTCTTTACGAAACTCGTCAAACAGGCTCTGACTCCTCTGCTCCGTCAGGGGATTCAGATCCTGTTTTACTTGGACGATTGGCTCATCTCCGCAGACTCTCCCACTCAATGTGCACAACACACTCTCCTTGTCATCCAACACATCACACGTTTAGGTTTCAAGGTAAACATTCGCAAGTCGTGCCTCACCCCGTCGCAAGACGTGACGTGGGTGGGCCTGGACTGGGACATGGCGAGCGCGACCGTCAGACAGAGTCGGGTGAACGCATCGAAGATTCGAAGGAAGCTTTTCGCTGCATTGCACTCGGTCTCCATCACCAGGAAACTCTGGGACTCGTTGATCAGGTCGCTCAATTGGGCGTGTCTGACCATTACCCTAGGGAGGCTCAGGATCAAACGCCTAATTCAACTGGGCAACAAAGCATTCCCACTGTTGCCTCCACATCGGCTTTGGCCGATTCCGCGCTCGATCCATTTACTTTTGACACACTGGGTTGTTCGGGGCAAGCTCGCGAGAGCTGTGCCTTGGACTTCGCCCCCGCCGACCATCTGGATAGACACCGATGTGTCGAGCGAGGTGGGATGGGGCTACCAGTCCAACATGGGTCACCAAAACCAAGGCAGGTGGTCAGGTCTCACTCACCTACACATTACCGTCTTTGAACTGTTAGTCCCGTTGTTCTTCCTGCGCGATCATGGGCACGCCCTTCGGGGCGGGTCGGTGGCCTTCAGGATGGACAACATGACTGCAGTTCATTGCACACAGAAACAGGGCTCTTCCAGATCCGTGGTGCTTCAGGATCTGGCGGAGAACCTGTTTTTTCAGGCAGATCGTTACAACATTACACTGCATGCAACCTACCTGCCCGGGTCTGCCAACCTGTGGGCGGATGCTGTCTCGGGGACGGAGCACCCAGGTAGAATGGTCGTTCAAACAAACCGTATTCGACGGCCTGGCAGCCTCCTGGGGTGTTCCGCAGGTCGACTTGTTCGCTTCTCACGAGACGACCAAGTTGCCTATGTTCCTGACCCGCTGGATTCGCACTCCAGCGGGGGGACCGGACGCTTTCAGCGAGGACTGGAACAGGTGGAAGTCACTGTACGTGTTTCCGCCACCCGACGCACTTTTGATGTGCAAGGTCCTCCACAGGCTGAGAGAGTACCAGGGCAAAGTTTGGTTGATCGCGCCCCTATGGCCGGCCAAAACCTGGTACGCTCAGCTGAAACGATGGTGCCCGGATCCCGTGTCTCTGTCGGTCTCAAGCTTCCACTTGGGGTCGATTGGAGACCTAGGGACCTCGTTGGCATTCGCATCGTGGATGTTTGTGAGGCGGGGTGGCTCCCCTTGTTTGGAAGATCATTAACTGACAAATTCACTCTACATTGGACACCATCTACATGGAAGATATATGAATCTCACTGGCACAGCTTTACTTCTTGGTTACACACCTCTTCGCAGACAACTCCATCGGTGGCGCTTGTTTTTCACTACCTCAATTATTTATTTGAGGAGCGTCACTTCATGTACACCACTGTTAGGAACCACCTGTCTGCCATTCGGGAGCCTTTTGAGACCCTCACGGGGTTGGTCGTTCCTCAGAAAGAACTACAGTTCTTCATGCGTGCCTGCTTTCGGCTCAGACCACCCCCGCGTCAGATTCCCCCTCAGTGGTCTCTGGCGGCGGATCTCAATCGGCTCTCGTCTGCGGCCTACACTCTTAACCCCACACCTGACAGATTACTTGACAAGACACTGTTTCTTCTTGCGTTAGCGACGGGTGAGAGGGTCTCAGAGTTGGCTGCCATGTCTCGGGCCCAGAACTGTTTACGTTTTGCTCCCATCCTCGGGTCGGTAACTTTGGCTCCGTATGTTCATTTTGTTGCTAAGAACGAACGAGAGGCACACGTGTTTAAGCCTTTCACTGTCCCCGCTCTTAAGCGCGGCCATCGTCATCACACGTTGTGCCCTGTTCTTTCACTTCATTTTTATGTTCATTCAACTGTGCCGGGGTCAGGGTTGGCTCTCTGGGTGGCGCCTAAGACCGGTAGGAGACTGACCAAACGTGCTGTGGGCCTACGCCTGTGTCGCATCATTAAGGATAGCAATCCTCTGGTTCGGGGTTCGGCGCATGACATCAGGTCTTATGCGGCCACGCTCCGCTTCCTTCACAATCACTCCCTCAGGGACATTACTGACACAGGGCTGTGGTCTTCCCCCAGCACGTTTGTCTCCTCCTATCTGTCCATGTCTACGGCCAGGCCAGGGCGTCCTTGTGTTGCGTTGGGCCAAAGAGTTACTTAGGGGTATTCCTCTATGCTTGTCCTTCCCCCTACTGTTTTTTCTCCTATCCTGTCCGCTCCTATTTTGGGGGGAGGGGGGAGAGGGGTGGGGCAATGGGTTACACATATATGTATATAATGTCGCCTAGGGTTAAGGACCTTACCTAGGCTTAAGGATATTGTTTTTCCTTCATTATTACATTCTTTGTTTGAAATGTAAGTGTTACTATGTGTTTCATTCATTTCTTCCCATCATCACATTCTGTTCGTTCTGCATCACCCGCTTGTGTCATGTTCATACATTGTCATTGGGGTGTTTGTCCTACTGTTTTTACTGGTAGTCCACAGAATTAAGTGTGCAGTCACTTATCTACTGGGTGTCACTTATCACCTCCGGCACTTTTTTCATTATGCTCGGTACTCTTAGCGGTGTTTACGCTTGGTGTTCTACGGTGTAGTACTTCCTACTTACTCCATATCATGATATGGGGGGGGGGGGGGGCATCCTGTCATCCATATCCACCATTATGATATGTAACATTCATACGATTCGGTTGAGATCTACAAAGAACATGACATGACTGTACGTGATCTCTCTTAATATGCACCTGTCCGTACACTCTTTATATAAACTCTCTTGTTTAAGTCTGTCTTTTCTTTGTCATGATCCTTAACTAATTGCTGATGTTTGAGTTTTTTCAGCTTGGATGTCCGCCTCCAATTTTGGTACTCTAAGCTCTACGTTGGAACGTAGAGGCTACTACTAAATTGGGAGGTTTAACGACCCTCCCAATACCAAATAAGGTAAACCTCCTATTTGGTTGTAGCCTCGGAGTATCCAACGTCATAGTATCCCTCCCGCAGACCGTGCCCCTGCCCATCCAATCTTGCCTCTTTTGTTGCTTGATATCGAGATGCCCTTTAATCAGGAACGGGTTAGAAGGTACGCCCCTGACAACGGTGTGAAGAGCCAGATGGAATGGCCTAGTCGACAACTTTTTCTTTTCTTTCTCGTTTCTCTTTTCAATTTTCTATTTAAAAGACCTCAAAAGTATGTACAAAGTACCTAGTAGAGAGAGTAAGGTGCTACTCTAGATGTTATCAATTTAATTCGCGCTATGGGTATACAATAATTGCCGCTCTAGAGCGAAGCAGATTACATCGTCATAGTATAAGCTCTACGTTGGATACTCCGAGGCTACAACCAAATAGGAGGTTTACCTTATTTGGTATTGGGAGGGTCGTTAAACCCCCCATTGACCTTAAAACTTTCACTTAACTTATCTCCTACCTTCACATTTGCCATTGCATTCCTATAAAAATATTTTACTGCCATTAGCAACTTTCCTCCCACACCATATACTGTTAACAAATCCCACAGACCCTCCCAGTCTACTTTGTCGTAGGCTTTTTCCAAATCCATGAATGCTGCATAGTTTTCTGTTCTTGGCCAAATACTTCTCTACCAACAAACGCATTGAGGCTATCTGGTCAACGCAGCCCCTGCCCTTTCTGAAACCTCCCTGTTCCTCGCCTATTTTGTCATCCGTTATCTTCTGTAGTCTCTCTGTTACTACTCTTGCGTGTACCTTTCCAGGTATGCTAAGCAAGCTAATTCCCCTATAATTCTTACACTCCTCTTTACAACCCTTCCCTTTGTACAAGGGTACTATCACTGCTTTCCTCCAGTCCTCTGGTACACTTTCCTTTTCCCATGCTAATTTACATAACCTATGCATTATGTCAACAGCTTCTTCTCCCCCATATCTCAGCATTTCACCTGGGATGTTATCTACTCCAGCAGCTTTGCCCATTTTAAGTCTATTGATTGCTTCTTTTACTTCTTCTCTGCTTATCTGGCTTTCAACTGCCCTGTTTATTCTACCTCTCTCCATTCCTATGAATGAGATCTTTGCCTTCCCCCTACTCTTTACAGTTAAGCTACTAAAATTATCTTTCCATACTTTCACTACACCATCACCCTCTACCACTTCCCCATTCATTTCCCTCATCCTACCACCTGAGACACTCTCAGTCTTCTTCCCTCTGGCTTCTTTCACAGCTCTGTACTGTAGTATGCTTTCTTGTCATTCAGAAACTGTTCACTAATCTTTTTCCCATATTCCTCATCTGTCTTCCTTTTAGCGTCTTGTATCGTCCTCTTCACTCTTTGTTTCAAGTTTTTATATTCTTCTTTCCTCGCATCTCTAGTTTCTCTAGGTATATTCTTTTGCAGCATACTCTTTCTCAACTCTTTCTTCTTTTTCACTATTTCTTCTATATCTTTGCTAAACCATGCGTTACCTTTCTTCTTCCACATTTTAAATGTTTTCTTCCCACATACTTTCTCAGCTGCTTTAATCATGGAGCCTCTTGTACCTATCCATACTTCGTCTACAGTATTTCCTAGGTCTATCATATCATCCATGCCCTTTATAGTCTCTTTCAGCATATCCCTGTATTTTGTTGCATTACATTCTTCACTTAGTTTTCTCACATTTATTCTCTCTACTGTCAGTTTTCTCTCTTGTCTCTCATATTTCCACTCCTTCCTTATCCTCACTTTTGTCAGTACTGTATAGTGGTCTGATCCCGTCAGCATACCTCGTACAGCTTTCGAATCTAAAATTCTTCCTTTTAGCCCAGAGTCAATTATGGCATAGTCAATTAAAGATTTCTGTTCCTGCTCACCTTCTCCTCTGTGCCATGTATATCTATGGATGTGACGATGTTGAAAAAACGTGTTGGCCAGAAACATTTCTCTCTCCGCACATACTTCTACAAGAAAGTCACCATTCATGTTCCTACCCTCCACACCCCATTTACCCACTATACCTTCTATCTCCTCATTTCCAACTCTACCATTCATGTCACCCAATAAAATTACCTGTGTGCACTCTTGCCTTTTTCTTATACATTTATTGACTTTAAACCAAAACTTTCTATTTTCTTCCACATCTTTCCCAGTTTCTTGGTTAGCCGGTGCATACACACACATAAATGTATACCTCTATCCCGATCTTGCACTCACATCAAACGATTCTTGAGTCCACGCATCCATAGTTTTTCACACACTTCTTCAACCTATCTGACAAAATCACTGCTACCCCTTCTTTTTTCTTACGTTATATTCTACATCCATCCCAGACCAGGCAACCCACCCTTCCCCACCCCACAAATCATGTTCACTCTCACCATCCCACACTCCAGAACCCAACAGGTGAGTCTCACCCACCCCACATTATGCCACACACATCCACACATCCATCCTTGAGTTCTCGCATCAAACACTCTCTCTTTCCAAAATCATTTATGCCATTGGCATTGAAGGGACAGACACGGAGCACGCTTTCTTTCACCCGAAAGACGTTTGCGCCACTTTTCTGCTTTGCTCCTCCACCCCAGCGGGGGTCCTGGCCGGCAGCATACCGAGCACAGTTGTTTCCCAGGAGGACTTGGGGTCTGGACATAATGCCTCCAAAACAGGGCGCCGGATTGTCAAAATCTTAGATAAAAAGTACCTCAAAAATCAAAATACTGGTACTAACAACAGTAAAAATGTTAATAAAAAAAGGATTTAAGATTAAAAACAAAGTGTACTGTAAAAGAAACAGCACACCCGCCCTCCCCTTTGGTTCCACCGTCAGAAAAAAATAAAAGTTAAGAAATTTAAAAAGGAGGATTAAAACAAGGAAGGTGTAGTAACAAGGATACCTCGAGAAGGGGCGGTAAGACTTGCTAAACGTCTCCTCAGCTCAACATTTGTTATTCTATCCTGTAGCATGTCCCCACACATCCATCTCACCATTCTCATCTCATTACATTCCATTCTGTTGACATCCTCTACTTTAACAGCCCATGTTTCTGAGGCATACGTCATTGCACATCTAACACATGAGGCATACATCTTTCCCTTCAGGGGGAGAGGCATTCTTTTCATGGTCAGGATTGGCAGCAGTTCTCTAAACTTCCCCAAGCCACATCTAATTCTAGCGACAGTGGCAGCCTCGGCCCCACCACCGGCAGAGATGGTATCTCCTTGGTAACAAATCTTGTTCACCAGCTCCAATGACTCATTTCCAAAATTCACAGCCACAGGATCATCACTTAACACAAGCTCACCTTTGCACACTTGGCACTCAAATTTCTCTATTTCTGACTTATCCTTCGGCAGGGGTCCCTTTATTCTACTACAGCGCTTGCTCCCATGGTGCACCCAGCGTCGACAGATGCTACATTGAATTGCGTTAACGCCCACACCCTTTCCACACACTGCACATGGGTATGCACCGCTCTTTTCCACATTGCCTCGTCTCAATCTACAACGCATAACCTTGGTTTTGTTAATATTGACTCTTAAACCCTTGCTCGCCATGCCTTCTCTCCATTCTCTGAATTTGGCCTCAGCATCTTTCATATTGTAAGCTATTAGGACTAAATCGTCTGCATAAAAAAGTTCCAGCGGGAGTCCGCCTCTAAAAAACTCTAGACAGTGCCTCCAGGACCATTATAAAGAGGAGGGGGCTTAACACTGAACCCTGATGGACTCCAACACGGACTGCGAACTCATCACTCAGTACACCCTTCACCCTCACCGCACTTCGCGAATCCTCATACATCTTCAATTTAATAGTGGCCCCTCCATCATTGACGATCTGCCTATTAATATAATAGTCTTCATTCAACACCCACGTCAGCCGTTTTGAATCCACCGCCGCGGGGATGAACAGAGTATTCCTCATAAGTGTAACGCAACTTCTCTTATGGAGTCTTCTATAGATCGGGTACCCACTACGAAAAAACTTTCGTAAAAAATAAGAGAAGAAAAAGATTTGTTTTAACTTAAACAATGTTATAACACACTTCCCACTTTGGTGGATTTCTTGCGTTGTGGCAACCTAGCCGCTCCTCACCATGCGGCCATACCTCCTTCTCTTCCCCGCGAGCAACCAAGTCGGACGTGTCTCGCCTGCGCTCCGCTTCATTTGTCGTTCACTCAGTTTCTCGTGAGTCCTTACTCATTTGTATATATCTGAGTTGTATTGAACAGGGTTTAGGACTAGCTAGCACAGGTCCCGTTTGGTTGCCCGCAGGAAGTGTTAAATTAGGGTACGTGTCAGGCGCTTACGTGTTCTCCAAGTCAGTTGCCACGTGTGTTTTCTTGTTTATACGCGCCTTAGCTGTTGATTATTTCTAGTTACCAGGCTAGTTTCATCGCAGTAGGTCTTCAGTCCAGCGTGTGGGCCTAGGGGCCATATGTTTTTTCATATTAGCAGACGCTTCAGTTTAACCTAAGAAGTGCGCACCGTATGTAGTGAACACCATGCCCTAGTGTGGACCTATTTCACTGTTTCCATCACTAAAATAGTTATTTTACCATAAATATCATTAATACTTATCCATATGTGCCTATTTTACGTTTAATATGAAGATATTAACATGTTACAACAATAAAACAAGTGGAAACAGTGTTTGGCTGGTCAAAATCGCGAAATGAGAGCGACAGTTTCATTCATCAAGTGTGAGCCAGCCTGGCCTACATCCACCCCTCACGATGCCTGGAGAGACACTGACGTCTCTCTCCTTATCTCTTGCTCTTTCTCACGCTTGGTAACACATATGACCACGCCCTGCTAGCAACTCGCTATTGTTAGCACGAAAATATACCTAAGAATAAGGGAATAACAGGGAAAATAGGTGATAATTGAAGGGGGGGGGGGAGAAGGAGGGGATGTGGAGGAGTGATATGTGGCATGGCCAAGGGGCAAAACAAAAATAAAATAAATAAAATAAATAAAATAAAAAAATAAAAAAATAAAAACAAAAGTTTCAAGTGCTACTGTGGTGTTTTAAATGTTTTTTTGTTTAGGCCTAGGATCATAAGAGTCTTCCCGCAGTGGCCCAGTAAAACTCATAAGTCTCTCCCCACACTTGACAGGTTAAGGATTGTCACACGTGGTGTGGGATCTTCTGGTGTTCGAGCCTCCTCCCGGGCCCCTCTCGTGGGCCTCTCCCCTTCGTGCTGTGACCGTGTTGTCTTCAGGGTTAGTCTTTCTTCCCAAGGTAAGGATTACTTATGCCTAGTGGCCAGCCACGTTAGGGTCTCCTTAGGGTTTAGGGGTGCATTGTTATTATATGATATTTATATTATGCCCTCCCCTTTTTTCCTGTGATATCCGGTTCGAGTTTCATCTCGTTCCTGGATCTCTAGGAGTCATTCTTATTTTGTGGGGTTGTTTTGGTTCGGGATTAGTGGTCTTGTGTGTTAACATAGGCAAATATGTTAATGTGTGTGGGAGTGCAAACTGGTTATATATGTGAGCAGACGATCGACACAGGAGTTTGCCCAACTAGTTTCCCGCCAAATTGCGTGGTCTACTATATGCTGACGTGTAAGAGATGACGTCACAACCGGACCGATTAGGCGGGCTAGCTGTCAGGACGGAGCCAGTCGTTTACATACGGGTGAGTGGTGAACACGGCCATTGAGCTAATTAACATTGGTAGCAGAGCGTAGTTCGGAAAACAATGGCGTGTTCAACTAAGTGGCCACCGAAACTGGAGAATGAGGATGGGTATGAAAACTGGAAAAAATATATAAACATTTGGTGTGAGTTGACAGATTTGGCCAAGAAAAAACAGGCATTGGCGATCCACTTGTCTCTAACAGGGCGGGCAAGAGAGGCCTCGTCCGAAATACCCGCCGCGGACTTAAACAAAGACGACGGAGTTGAAGTATTGTTAAAGAAGCTTGATGAGTTGTTACTGGTGGACAAAGGAAGACGGCAGTTTGTGGCGTTCCATGACATTTATAATCTACGGCGGCCTAGTGACATGAATATGTGTACCTTCATGTCTAAGTTTGAGCATACGTATTTTAAATGTTCGGAACAGGATATGACATTACCGGATGCAGTAAAGGCCTTTATGCTGTTGTCCGCTTGTAATTTGTCTGATAATAAAAGACAGTTGGCCATGTCTGCAGTTACTGAAGTGAGTTATGAACATATGAAGTCAGGTCTGTGCCGTATTTTTGGTGGTGAGACAGCAGCTGTTGGGACAAGTGTTGTGAATGTTAAAAGTGAACCTGTGTTTGTTACTGAAGGTAAAAGTGACATGAAGGAAGAGGAAGCATTGTATACAGGCGGTGTGGGTCGAGCACGGCCTTTAGCTAGAAGAGGTGCTATGAGAAGCCGTGGTAGAGGTTTTAATCATAGATATGGCAGGAAACAAAATCCTTTGGGGCCCGATGGTAGAGTGTCAAAATGTGCAGTTTGTGGTTCAAAATTTCATTAGGCTAGAGATTGTCATGATGCATATGAGAATAAAGGGAATTTTTGTGAAAGGGATGATGCGGAAGAGACAGTGCATTTATCCATGTTTATGGGTTATGCTGGTGAGGATGACAAGCACAGTGGAAAGTTGCAGAAGCTTGTTGATGAAGCTAAGGGTTGTGCTGTACTGGATACTGGATGTTCTACAACTGTGTGTGGATCGGAATGGATTGAAACTTACATTCATGAGTTCAGTGATTATGAAAAAGCTCAAATTACCGAAGGCACTTCAACTTCGACTTTTACATTTGCGGATGGACCCACAGTGCCAACAATGAAGCGAGTGACCTTGCCATGCCAGGTGGGCAATATGCGTGCGACTATCGTGACGGATGTGGTAGAGTGTAACGTTCCTTTGCTTTTGAGTAAAAAGTCAATGAAAAAGGCGAAAATGGTGTTGGATTTTGAGACGGACATGGTGAGAGTTTGTGGACAAGACATTCATTTGGAGTCTACGTCATCGGGACACTATCTGTTGCTCATTTCGTTCTGGCTGAGCCAGAAATCCAGGAGTATGGTTACACTGGCATCATTAGAAACCGGTGGAAAAGGAACTGCACTGAAGCTTCATAGACAGTTTGGTCACCCTACGTCGGCTAAGCTATTGAAACTTGTGATGGATGCGGGAATTAACAATGCTGACTTGGAACGGTCAATAAGCGAAGTGTCTGAAAACTGTGAAGTTTGTTGCAAATTCAAGAAGGTTAGGCCTTGTCCTGTGGTGTGCCTGCCTATGGCGAATAAATTTAATGAGACTGTGGCTATGGACTTAAAGGTTTGGGGGAGACAGTATTTTTTGGTTATGGTTGACTTGGCCACAAGATATTGCAGTGCGGTAGTAATTAATGATAAGTGTGCCTCTACCATCCTTCATGGAGTGTTTCGGAGCTGGATTACTGTATTTGGCCCACCAAGGAAGTTTCTAACCGATAATGGGGGTGAATTTAACAATACTGATATGCGTACGCTTGGTGAGGCTTTTAACATAAAGATTATGGCCCCAGCTGCTGAGAGCCCTTGGAGTAATGGGGTTTGTGAACGTAAGAATGCGGTGATAGGCGATACTGTGAGGAAAATCATGGCAGATACACGTTGTAACTTAAGAGGTGGCTTTGGCTTGGGCGATTTCTGCGAGGAATGCCCTAACGAACTATTCGGGCTTCTCGCCTAACCAGCTTGTTTTTGGCTACAACCCTGTGTTTCCTAGTGTCTGGGCCAATGACCCTCCTGCGTTGGGGACGCCTCCATCTTGCATTGTGAGGGATAATTTGAATGCTCTTCACACGGCGAGACAGGAATTTCTGCGGATAGAATCCTGTGAGCGGTTAACCAGGGCTTTGCGGCACAACGTGCGCCCAAGTGATTCGAACATTGTACAGAATGGTGATGAAGTATTTTATAAGAGAAATGACGGTCATGAGTGGCACGGCCCTGGTATCGTAATCGGCAAAGATGGGAAGCAAGTTTTGGTAAGACACGGGGGCATCTATGTGAGGGCTCACGAGTGTCGTATAGCGCCGGCTCCGGGAAAGGATACAGTGGTTGAGGTTTCCAATACTGAGTTGGGCGAGAAGGAATCTAGTGAAGTGTCTTTGGGAGCTGTGTCGCAATACCCTCCGGATGATGAGTCCGAGGATGGTGACATGGTGGACCTTCAGCCGGCAGTAGCTGGTACATCTGGTGATCAGGCTTCTAAGATCAAGATTGGCCAGCGGATTAGAGGTATTCATGCAGAGAGTGGAGCGTCGGTGTCTGGAAAAATTGTGAGTCGTGCCGGCAAAGCAACTGGGCAGTATAAAAATTGTTACAACTTACAACTGGACTCTGATGGCGGTATTGGCTGGGTGGATGTGCAGAAGGATTTTAGCACGTGGGAAGTGGTAGATGATGATGTTGAAATGTTGATTCTGTTCCATTCTGAGGATGTTTTAAAGGCCAAGGACAGTGAGATTGAGAACTGGAGGGGTAATGATGTGTACGAGGAAGTTAATGACGTTGGACAAGATACTATTTCTGTCCGTTGGGTGATGACTGAGAAAATAAAGAATGGCAGGCCAGTTGTTAAAGCACGTCTAGTAGCCAGGGGATTCAAGGAGGACACTGGATTTACGAAAGGACTCGCCTACGTGTTCAAAGGAAGCGGTACGTCTGGCTCTTGCGTTTGCCTCAGGTAACCAGTGGGTTTGTCACTCTATGGATGTGAAGGCGGCCTATCTGCA
This sequence comes from Paralithodes platypus, assembly GCA_032716605.1. Taxonomy (NCBI): domain Eukaryota; kingdom Metazoa; phylum Arthropoda; class Malacostraca; order Decapoda; family Lithodidae; genus Paralithodes; species Paralithodes platypus. The sequence continues at coordinate 1,615,208 of CM064526.1, forward strand.
AGGGAACATGATTGAACGAGTGATATATCTACGCCCTCCTCCAGAGTATGCTGATGGTAGGCTGTGGAGGTTAAAGAAGACAGTTTACGGTCTATGTGATGCTGCCAGGCACTGGTATCTGCGGGTTAAGGATCAGCTGTTGTGTCTTGGAGCTCAAATGTCATCCTTGGATTCAGCATTGTTCTTCTGGAGTAATAGGGGCAGCATTGATGGCATAATATGTATATACGTGGACGATTTTCTCTGGGCCGGCACACAGGAATTTGAGCGACACGTGATAGAACCAGTGAGTCAAGCGTTCCTGGTCAGCAGCTCGGAGTCAAGAGCCTTTAGATATGTGGGTTTGAACATCATATCTGAAAGCGATGGCAGCATAACTCTTGATCAGTTCCAGTACGCTTCATCCTTATTACCAATCACAATCAGCAGACAGCGAGCACTGGTAAAAACGGGAGAATTGTCTGAATCAGAGAAGTCTGAGTATAGAGCATTAATTGGACAGCCACTCTCACTAGGCCTGACATCGCCTTTGACGTGTGTGAGTTAAGTGTGGCCAGAAAACAGGCTACTGTTGCAGAATTGCTCAGGCTCAACAAGGTGATTGACAGGGTGAAGACAGATAACATGAAACTGTATATTCCTAGATTGGGACCCATCCATAACTGCCATCCGGAATGTTTCTCGGATGCCTCGTTTGCCAACCTCGCAGGTAACGGTTCCCAGGGTGGCTTTGTGATCTTTCTGCGAGATGCCGATGATAAGAGATGCCCAATATTTTGGCAGACTAGGAAGATAAGAAGAGTTGTCAAGTCCACTTTATCTGCAGAGACGCTAGCATTACTTGAGTGTGCGGAATCTGCTGTTTACCTCTCCAGCATTTTAAGTGAAATATCTGGGGGCGGAAGCTACAGAATAAAATGCTATGTGGATAATAAGAGCTTAGTAGACGCACTTCACTCATGCAAAAGTGTGGACGACAGGAGATTGAGGATGGACATTGCAGTGCTGCGGGACATGGTGGACAGGGGAGAAATTGAAGAGGTATCTTGGGTGGAGACGTCACAGCAACTGGCTGATTGCTTGACGAAAAAAGGCGCCTCACCCGGGCGGCTGCGGGCTGCAGTCAGCCGGGATTAAATGAGATAACTTCTTTGTGGTATCACATATTTGTATGTGGCTGTACTACATACCAAGAAGGGCGAGTGTGATTTACATGTCGCCCACATTAACCCTCCAGCCCCGGAAGGGCTCTTGAACGCCCATAAAAAACACACCCGAGCTACCCGGAAGGGCTCTTAAAGACCCATGAGCTCAAAGCCTGTAAGCTTGGTGTGCGAGGCGTCGGTCCGACGCATGTAAACAACAGCCGGCTGGACCGACGCCCCGCATCTCCGGCCACAAGAAGGAGTGCGTCGCTTGTTCCTGTGTGCCTGTATGTTATTGTTAAGTATCGAAAAGTAGTGTAAAGTGGCTGTTTTTGCCATAAAGTTATCTCCAATGAAATCATCATCACAACTGAACCAGTTGACTTAGAGAACTCTACTTAACGCCATTCTACAGGTACGAAACACATCTACGCTTGGGGATGCGCGGGAATGCGGAAGCAGTCAGAATAACAAAGATACGGTAGCCTAGGCGTAGACGTTTTTCGGCCAAAACACACAGGTTTCGGTATGGAATACATAGAGGCTGGAGGGTTAAAAGAAGAGGACGAGAGTGTTAACATAGGCAAATATGTTAATGTGTGTGGGAGTGCAAACTGGTTATATATGTGAGCAGACGATCGACACAGGAGTTTGCCCAACTAGTTTCCCGCCAAATTGCGTGGTCTACTATATGCTGACATGTAAGAGATGACGTCACAACCGGACCGATTAGGCGGGCTAGCTGTCAGGACGGAGCCAGTCGTTTACATACGGGTGAGTGGTGAACACGGCTATTAAGCTAATTAACATTGTGCTCTTGACTGGTTTTTCCTTGGCCCGCCGGCCCTCTGTCTTCGTACTAGGCCCGGCTACCGCCGCGCTGGCGTGCTTGGACTTGCTTTCCCCTCCTTTGACTAGTAGTGTACCACTACCCTCCCTGCCGGCGGTCGAGCACGGGCCGGCGGAGGGAGGACGGTTTTCAACCGTTGATTATCAGACTCGCCCTGTTACTTACCAGTTTACCCCGCCGGCCCAGTTGGGGGGTTAACTTGCTAGTTTTTCCCTCCCACTACGCCCGGTGGCACAGTTGGGTAAAAGGTGTAGCAGTGTCTAGTTAGCAAGCAGCTGCAGGACGACGCTCGCTAGTCGTCCGAATAGGGCCAGTGACCCATGTCATAGGTAAGCAGTCACGCGTGACTTCCCCCCGATTGAAAAGGGCGCGGGGTTGTTCACGACACCTACCTGGAGGCGAGAAAATAGGTGGGCTGTGGCTCACAAATGTTTTCGTCGCCGAGAAGTAAGAAGGATGTTATTATCACCTCTCAGGTTATCCTTATGAGCATTGATTCCTGGAAATTTCTATTTCCAGACTCTTCACATCCGGAGCAGCACAGCTGAGGAGGGACTGTCCCCGGTGGGGAGGGGAGTCAGTAACCATGCCTAACTTCTGGATTTGCTCTACGCCTACTTGTTTGTCTGTCCCAGTAGCGGCGCACAGGTTATGTATCCGTTGTGTTAGATGTTTGGACAAGACTACCTTTTCATAGACGGCCAGTAAATGTCCGGTTTGCTCGGATCTGTTCGATGAATGGCTAGACAACCAAGATATGTCATGCTTGTTAACTTTGATTGAAATCAAAAAATAAGTTTGAGTCTTACGCTGCAAGGGTAGCGGATGCTGAATTATTCTGCGACACAGCAGAATTAATGAGAATCATACGCCTGTACTCTTTTGATGATCCCTTAGTCCGTCAGGCAATTGTTCCTTCAGTACCCAATTCAAACCTTGCTTCCTCCCATTCATCTGAGTCATCTGAAAGTCACTCCCCTCCCCACACTAAGAGAGCTCACTCTGAGTCGCCGGAGATTGTACTTCCTACTCAACAGGACTCATCCCAACGACTTCGTCAGAAGGCGTCCAGTGTAGAACACCTGCCGGCTAAGGTGCGCAAGTTGTCCAGTCCGCGCCACACCTACAAGGCAGCGGACACCCAGGATAGCCCCCTCACCCAGATGTGTAAGTCAGCTTCGTCGCCGGTTCCCTCGACATCCGCTCCGACGACGCCGGTGGTTTTCCCCGGTTCCGGCGGAGCGAGTGCCGAGCAACCCCTACCGGCGGGGAGGGTTAGACCAAGAGTTAGAGTACGACTTCAAGGTTCTAAGTTAGTGCTATCTAAAACTAATTTACCAGACGGCAAAATTGGGCTCAATTTGTCTCCGGTGCCTGCCACGGTCCAAGGTCAGGATACAACGGCGGGAGTAGTCACGCCGACGATAGACGCCCCAGGTTTGTCCACTAGGCCGGAAGCCAGTAACACAAGTTTAGTAGCCCCTTCCTGTAGGTCAGAGTCTGTCCCTGCAGGCCAAACTAGGGTGGAAACTGAGTTAAGTACAGTCCCACGGGATGAGGTTCGAAAACCCGGGGACACGCACTGAAAGGTCACCGATAAAAGTTCCCCACCCAATAACTCTGCGGGATGAAGGTAAGGAACTAATAGAACCAAGTCTAATGGTACAGGTAGAGGAACCAACTCCTGCTGGAAAGGTAAAATCTATGTCCCTAAAGCGACAAAGATCTCAATGTGTCACGGCGCAACAGTCAGATGAATTATTGCACATGGTCCTCCAACAATGTGCTATTTCCAAGCGCCCTAGGGATCATACTGAGGTAACGGTCACCCCACCACAAGGATCTGTGCCTGTCACCTCGGCAGACGATGAGATTTTGTTGTTACATTCGGTTCCCCCTAATCCCCGGTCACCAGCCACTAACGTAATACCAGAACACGGTCCAGTCCGTCCCCTGTCACCAACCACAATCAATGTGATTCCGGACCCAGATATGCCAACGGCTGCGGCAATGTCTAACTTAAGACTCTCCGATGATAGTAAACGTGCGGAGGACTTACAGACCGGGTCCGGAGTCACACCAAGGGGGGTCAAGGGGACCCAACCAGGTGTAGACGGTCCCGATAAGTTGTCACAGGCTAGCAGGCTGGCAGGTAACGTGGTGGAAACGGAGACAGTTTCGAGCATGCAACCTAAGGCCACGCCTTCCAAAATTACTGTAGCAAGTCACTCGACGGCGGAACCCTTGAAGCTTCCGTCGGGTCACATCATAACTTCTGGCTCTGACCCCATTGTTCCACTCCCCCCATCTCAGTCACAAACGGAAGATCAGCTTCAGGGTCGTCAAGAACCGGGCAGGCTGTGGCTCCCGGTTACCTCGTCTAAGGCAGGGGACAGGCACAAATCCATATCTGGTGAGGTTCCAGTACCACAGGAATGGACCATTGAGGTAAATAGACATAAAGCTTTCCGGGCCAAAGACGCCCAGGGTAAGGTCATAGGGGGTCCCTATTATAGCAATGCCTAACTCTACCAGTTATCAGTACAAAGGAGTACAAAGGAGTACAAAGGAAATCAAGCAACAACAGGTCTATTGACCCTTCTAGGTTGCTTGTCCTCCAAAACACTGAGGATCAAGTGTCCAAACAGTGGTTTAGAGTGGGTAAGGGAACATTGGAAAGGGAATTACTGCCCTGGAACTAATGTCCTTGGCAGGATTAGGAAGTTAGTAGAGGACATAAGGGTTAGTAACTGAGGGGGGGATAAAATAAAGTTATTCATTTACAAACGCAGTCAGTCGCGGGTTTGATGAGAGATATTTGTCTAGGCGGAGTTTAAATGAATCAACGGTGATGCAGTCTATAACGTTTCGGGGAAGCCCATTCCACAAGTTGACAACTCGATTGAAGAAGAAATTCTTAGATTCGTGCGAGTTAAAAGATTTACCAATAATTTTGCAACCGTTTCCCCGCGTGTAATTAGATTGGTCGATAGTGAAGTACTTACTACAGTTCATATTGTCGATGCCTTTGATGATTTTGAACACTTGAATTAAGTCACCTCTTAATCTGCGCTGGGTTAAAGGAAATAGATTTAATTCTCTAAGACGCTCTTCGTATGGTTTGTTCTTTAGGCTAGGTATCATTTTGGTAACTCTACGTTGAACTCGTTCTAGCTTGTTTATATCTTTTTGGTAATAAGGGCACCAGGATTGAACGCAGTATTCCAGAAGAGGGCGGACTAAGGAATTGTAAAGGGTTAGGATAACTTCTTTGGATTTATGCTCAAATGACCTGCCTATAAAGCCAATTATTTTGTTTGCCTTCTTAACAACTTCTGAACATTGTTGACTCGGTTTTAGGTTACTCGATATTGTTACTCCCAGATCGGTTTCTCTGTTTACATTCTTAAGCTGAGTGCCATTCATCGAATAGTTTGCTTTCTCATTTAGGTATCCGACATGTAGTACTTTACATTTATCCGCATTGAAACTCATTTGCCAAATTTGGGCCCAACATGACAATTTATCTAGATTGTGTTGCATATCGTCAACTTGTTCTTTTGAGAGTACGCTATTTGCAATTTTTGTATCGTCAGCAAATTTTGAGATTGTACAGGTGAGACCCTCATCTATGTCGTTGATGTAAATTAGAAAGAGAATTGGTCCTAGTACCGATCCCTGGGGTACCCCGCTACTTTGTCTACTTTGTCTATGAGCCAGGACGGCTTGCCCCTCCTCCCCCAGATGTTCCTAGTTGCTCTTCTAGCCCTCAGGCCAACAATAAAGATAATTCTAGTTGCTCTACTAGCCCTCATGCCAACAATAACGATAATTTTCCGGGTTTGATTGAACCTAGTCTAACCTTTACTCCAACTCGTTCACAGCTAGAGCAAAGGGAATTAAATCTGGGAGAGGTGGGACATGGCCCATGGGTGCACTGGGATCAAGAGGTCCAACAGTTTGCTATTGACATAACGACCAATGTTTCCCTACCAGTTCCACCACCGCACCATATGGAGTTTGACTTGCTGAGGCCACGGCCAGGCGGAGTCCCACGAGCTATATTTGAGTTCCTCATTGCCCCTCAATTAGAAGCTAGACACTTCCCAGCTCCTTTCTTAACTCCAGACTCTATTGAACTCCAACGGGAGTTCCTGGTGCGGGATAACACCCATTGGAAGTTTATTGGTTTTCTGCTTACTAGAGACACAGCTCAAGCCATTGCTAAAGCGATACCCAATCCGCCGAGATGTCGGGAGGAAACTGTTAAGAGTTTTTCAACAGTACCTCCTGCCGAACCCGGCGGGATCACTCAGGTATATCCGAACAGCCTTGTTTGAGGCAGTTCGAGCCAGGCAGCTTCTCAGACTCCATATGGTGCAAGGGTTACCTGAGAATGTGTATTATAGGGTAATTTTTTCCCCAATCCTAACAGTATCTATGGTGGATTCACAGACTCAAAAGAGATGTAAATATGATGCTTAGGGTCAGTAGAGTGGCATCACACTCGGTTGTCTTAGGCTGCGGACACGACGATGGCCAGCGACAAGCGGAGACACTCTGTTATCACACTGTAGTACCCGCTTGTTGGTTTTTACTCCCAACTCTTGGAAGATTTCCTCGTCCCAAACCCCTTTTTTGTAGATCTCTCTCCCTACACCGCGCTCTGGTACAGGGTCCCGAGGTCTACAGTGCCCTTACATGAACACCCAGGCCGCGCCAAGGGTCATTGTTATGTTTCCGGGCCGCGTCTCGGCACATTAGACTTAACTGGTTTTACATCTAGACTTCCGCGGTAACCTACCATGGAACTGACAGGTGTCGGATATCTTCTGGCACACGTTACACATCACATAAGCCGTAGGGGGGAGCACTGGTCAGCGACACAGACTGAAGTTTACCTCCCCCCTCCAACGGCCAGGTTTTTTCGGCGACACAGCCTGCCGAGGCCCATGTAACCAGTGTAGGGCACGCTCACCATGTGACGGATGCGACAGGTAATCGTTCTACGAGCTGGGTGGGTAGGGAATTCTCACAGGCTTAGTTAGACTCCCGCCGGTCGCTGGCCAACGCTGTCCGAATCCTCCACTGTCTGAAGTCTGGTAAACTCACTTAGTGAAACATGTTTCGACCAGGGTTAGATCGCTTATATTCGGCATAGGTATCAGGACACCAGGTTGATTAGACAGATATAAACGGATAAGGGCATCTCTTTTGGGACTATTGTCACAGGCATAGTGGGCTCTTGTGTCCCTAACACAAATAATTTTTTTTTTTTAGTTAACCCGTTGAGCCCCGGCTAGTTATAATATTTTGTTCACCCCAGTCCCAAGCCATTTTCACTTCTTTTTTTTGTTTGCTAAAATGGAAGACAAGGATGAGAAATGAAAAAAAAAAAAAAAAAAAAAATCACCTCGGACATTTTTTTTTTTGGGAGGGGGGAGCCTCAAAAAAATTTGTTGAGCCAAAATGGAAGAGAATGGTGAGAAATGAAGACAAAAATAAAAAAAAACTCATTTCGGTCATTTGGGGGGCGGGGGGGGGGGGGGGTTTCAATAGTTCGTCTCCCCCGCATGACCACCCGCCCGGGAGCACTAGGGTAAAAACTGAGTATGGCATTGTACGGCATACATCCTAAGGAGTGTCTCACATAAATCTCAAGCCTCTAGCTCCCATACGACCGGAGTAATGAAGGTTCAAAGTGGCGGTGAACTAAGGGTGTAAACTATCCCCACTAAGCCCACCACCACCAGCCGCGCGGCTGTCTCGGCCCGCTCACACCTACTGGCCCGGCTCCCACACACACTACGGTACCTCCCCCTCCTATTCTCCCGCCATTTCCTACCTTACGAGCCACGTAAGTGTTTTTTATATGTCGGACGCACGTGATGCGTCGCTGGGAGTTGGTGATCAAACACTGCCGACGCAACACGTGCGACGCTGGGTCTCACCGGGTTAACTATTCATAGAACAACGTTTTTAGTTTAACTCCTCCATGGGTCATAGCGAGAGCGTGTCGACTCTCGGGTATGCAACAGGCCTCAGTCACAGGTGGCACGGTATTCGGTACAGTTCTCACCTCGTAATAACAATGCTGTTTAAGAATGGTAACTTCTTGGGGATACACATACGGTCGGTTCTACTGATAGCCTTAGGTCGTATGAGACCACCAGCAATCTTGAAATACCATGCCGGCCTCCCCCCCTTGCAGTTTCCAGGGGGCCTGTGCGCTCGTGCTATGCCTCCAATTTATGCTCATCCGGTCCCCCCCCCCGCCGGCGAAGGGGGGAGGGGGGGGGACCAAAACTTGTTTAATTCCTCCCGCCGCTGGCATGAGTAGCTTAGGCACTAGGAACCATTGAGGGCAAGTATACCAGTTATGAGAATGTTACATTAGTCAACTCAGTCACACTTGCCAATGCTCCACCCCCGTGGTTAGCATTTTCTCTCCATCATCCGTTCTTGTGGTTCCGTAGGACCCCGCTTCTATAGCACTGGCAGCAACCAGACAAGGTTGCAGGCCTAGTAAGACAAAGCTCAGATATACATTCCTTCCGGTTTCCGGAGGTCAGCATTCACGCCGGCAACAGACTTGACAGCGAATAAGAGAGCGAAGGTCATCCAGATGTCCTGTGGTTTATGGGCTATCAGTCCACTCCGTAGCCGGTGGTCTTTTCATACGCTGCACTCTTTCTGACCATGTTCGCTGCAATCGGTCCGGACAACCAAGGTCCTGGATTCCCCCTGGCTAGGGTTTTTTTCCTTGTAGGCTTGTCACGATCGATAAATCATCTAACTCACTAAATGTAGCATCCGGTAAGGCTCAAAGCTAGCCTGTTCGGAAGTTCAGGCATACGTTCGACCGGAGCCACAAGAACGATGGACATAGATCTACGTGACTTAAATAAATTAACCTGTATTCTTTTTTGGACCACACTATGGTGTTTCACGTTCACAACGGATTAATCAGTCCTCGGCTCATATATAGCCTCATGCTCCGGGCCATCAGAATGTTTAGTTGTAAGACATCATACCTGTGCTTAGGCAGACTCAGCTCCAGGGGAACGTATTAAGGCATCGCCCCCATAACTTCTTTTGTCTTCTCCTTTCTGGTCCCCGGCCGGGGAAAAGTTTTCCGCCGCCCAGAAGGGATACGACAACCAAGGAGCTGCCCGAGCAGAGAATAGCATTCATTGCCTCAGGCTTATTACAGGTTAACTGTTTTTACAAAACATATACTAAGTTCCTCCCTGATAGTGGACGGGCATGCGGATCCTTGGGTGCTATAGGAGAGAGCCTACAACGGCTACATTAAACTCCCCTACTCTTGAACCCCGCTTAGGATTAACCTACAGCAGTGGTTTCCGTCACGAAAAAGAGTACCCCCCTACCATCATTTGTATAAGATATAAATGTGTCAGTGGGGCCCCCCCTTTATTTTGCTCAAGAGAAGTTGTCGGGCATCTCCTTTTCGTGACGTTAGCCATTAGCAAGCGCTTTAGGTGTTTTTTCCGGCTGAGGAGCTACTAGGTCATTGTGATAATAAGTTAAATCCCTCGTGGGACGAAAAAATGGGGGGGGGGGTGAGAGTATCACAATACTGTATACCCTCAAAGCCCCTCCGCCGGAAACAGACTCCTCCGCCGGGAAAGGCCCCTGGTGTGGCTGATATGAAGCTAAGTGAAAGATCACTTGTTATTTTTTTTCTAATTTTCTATCAGTATTTAAAAGAAAGGCTATGTTAAAGCCCATTAATTAATTTTAGTTGTATTTTAAGAAAATTCTTCTTTCATAGTTACAACTATGCAAGTTCTGGTTGAGTATGAATCTGGTCAGCAAATGTCAGTTTCATGCCAGATAATAAACTGTTAATAGTCTACAATCTGGTATAGTGATAAGGGAGCCATGAATGTCTTGTCAGATCGCTATCAAATAGAATCTCGAGTTGAGATCCTGTTTTTTTCTTCTAGGGAGCAGATCTTCTTTGAAGTAATGTACTGCTCCCATCTCTTTTATATTTTTAGATATTTTATATTGTATGCTAACAATAAAGACTTATTCTGTTATACGAATCCTTGACTTAACCTTACGGTTCTGAGGTTTAGGATATTATTACGAATGTCCCCCTCCAGTCTTGGGAATTCAGGTAGATCGTCAATGATGGAGGGGCCACTATTAAATTATAGGTTTGATTCCCGGAGGGAAGTAATGAAAACCTAATATTTAGTAGGGGCCCCGTAATCATTGACGATGTAGGGCCCTCCCATCCATCCCCTTCCCATCGCCGTAATATCTTGGTTGTTATCTTGATATAGCAGTGAAGGAGGTATGGCCGCATGGTGAGGAGCGGCTGGGTTGCCACAACGCAAGAAATCCACCAAAGTGGGAAGCGTGTTATAACATTGTTTAAGTTAAAAAAAAAAAAAATCTTCTCTTATTTTTTACGAAAGTTTTTTCGTAGTGGGTACCCGATCTATAGACGACTCCATAAGAGAAGTTGCGTTACACTTATGAGGAATACTCTGTTCATCCCCGCGGCGGTGGATTCAATATGGCTGACGCGGGTGTTGAATGGAGACTATTATATTAATAGGCAGATCGTCAATGATTACGGGGCCCCTACGGTTTTCATTACAGTATATACTTCCCTCCGGGAATACAGTACTTCCCTCCGGGAATCAAACCTATATTATCACACGCACCAGCCACTCTTCCACACCAAGTTTCCTCATAGCCCACTGCACAACATCTCTAGGCACCCTGTCAAAGGCCGTCTCCAGGTCTAAAAACACAAAGTAAACATCCCTGCCTTTTAGCAAGCATCTTTCCTGTATCTGCCTGACTATGAAGATGGCATCGGTTGTACCCCGTCCTGGCATAAAACAAAACTGCATATCATCAATGGAGATGCTTTGCCTGATCAAACCCTCAAAGACACTCTCACACACCTTCATGATTTGGTCAAGCATTTTCAGGCCCCTATAATTTCCTCTATCTAGCCGCTCTAGCGCATCCCCTTTTCCTTTGTATATATTTACTATTACACTTTTGAGCCAATCCTCTGGGATTTTCTCATCTTTAATAATGGTGTTTATCAACTCAGTGACTAAGTTGACACCAGTCTCCCCTGAGGCTTTTATCATCTCAGCGACAATGTCAGAGCACCCTGGAGCTTTACCGTCCTTCATTTTATTGATTGCGTCGCTCACTACAGCTGGTGCTATCAAAGGAGGGGGTCCAGATATTGGTTTTTCAATACTAAGCTGTTCCTTATCCCATTCAAACTCTACATTTAGCAATCGTTCATAGTGTGCCTTCCATGCTTCTCTGATTTCATTTTCTGCATACACAATCTTCCCATTATCATTTCTAACACACTGTTCACCTATAATATCCCTACGGTCATTTTTAACTCGCCTAGCTAGGTTGAAGATCCCATTGGGATTGTCAGTGTTACACACTTGTTCGAGGACCAGGTCCTTAATGCCTTTTTTAGCATTGTAAATAACTCTTTTGGATGACTCTGTCGTCGACACCTGCCCAGGTTGTAACACAGCACCCCATACCATTAAACACATCATACAAGACTGCATTTCACACAACCACTTACGCCAACAACACAATTGACACTCTTTGAGACCTCTGTGGGAGAGCCCGACCGTGGCCATGGCCTTCCTTAAGGACTCGGGGCTGTTCAGCCAGGCAGCTTAGGGAACAACAACAACAACAACTCTTTTGGCAGTTTGTATGAACTTTATTTTGTTATGGTCAACAGTAAATAATAAATTCAGTTTCACTACCGGTATATCCTCCCCTAATAAATGGATTGAAATAATTCTTATGAGTAAACACTAACCACCCAGTTGCTTCTCCTTATCCCAAGGAATACAAAACATAGAAGTTATACAAAAAGGTACAGTACACAAGTTAAGATAAAAGTACTAAAAAACACTTTATGGCTACCATTAGGCAACTTCTTCAGCTTAACTAGGATCTACATACATACATAAAAGTTTAAAGATTTTTACATCCGCAGATAGTGTGGTTTCAGTCATACATCCTAAATGGCAGCATTCCAGTTGACCCATGTTTGGCTGCCTCTGTCGTCAAGTTCTGTATGTTGAGATCGGACCGAAGTACCTGATCCCACGTTTTTCTAGGTCTACCCCTACGCATATCTCCCCCTACATTCATAGTCCGCCATTTCTTCACCCAATTCTGATCATCCATTCTCTCCACATGTCCAAACCAACCAAGACTCTGCTCATGCGCATCACTTCACTGATAGCCTACTCCTAATGCCCAGACGCCTTCTTAGTTCTGTGGGTGTCAAAGAGTTACCTGGGATAGTTTATATGTAGGTCCTCTACTTTATAAAGGTTCTTCCTAAGCAGAATAAAATTGTCTAATGTTAGCCAGAATTAAATGAAAAGGGTATCATTGTACTGAAGGGGTTAAGGAGAGCGTAACAAAGTGAGATTAGAGGGAGTAAGAGGCGAAAGGGTACGAGACCTGCACACACACACACACACACACACACACACACACAGAGAGAGAGAGAGAGAGACCCACCCAGAGAGAAGACAATAATAAAGAAGAGACATGATAAATAGACATAATGTATTGAGATTGTACAATCCTCAGCAACCAAATGTCAGAGAGAGATAAGGAAATAGAAGGGGAATAAAAATAAAATAAAAAATCTTATGTTTTGTTTAACAAAATACATCACAGTATTTACTTCTTTTGTCATATTAAATACATTCCCAACCAAAAAAGGCAATTTTTACAATGAAAATTTTGAAGGTAGGTTATCCTCAAAATTAACAAGTTGAGGAACACCATGTTAGCAAAGGATCTGTTTATAATTCACAAACAATGTGTAACTTATAATCAAAGAGGCTTGGGAGCATGTATATCTGTGTAAACCTTGTTCACCTAAATACTGTACTGTATAGCACACTTTGCGGTTGACTCAAAGAGAGGAGTCTGCAACAGCAACACAACAGTTATGTGGGAACCCCTGGATCCTCCACTATCGTACTACTTCTAGGTAAGCTTAAAATGTAGTTAAATGGAGATTTCTGTGGGGGCACTGTTAGGTACTGTAGTACTGTAAAATGGGCTAACTTTGGGCATTTTGGGATAAAATACATGTTTTTTTCTTATTCTATGTGAGTGAAGGAGATGAAAGGCAAAGCTGTCTGTAACAAGTGTCTCCCCCACAGTTGAAAGAGTGACAGAGAGCCAAATTTAAGGTACGTTCGAGTCAAAATGTCTGGACACACGCAGCTTGAAGTAGTTTATGTCATAGGATGAGGAGAAAAAAGATTGAGGGAGTGTTCCACAACTTACTTGTTGAACTTCTGGTAAGCTGTTTTGGCGAGAGTGGTAATATGATTTTTCCAAGAAAGATCAGAAGAAAAAGAAACACCAAGAATATTGAGAGAAGATGAAGGGTTGATTTGTGTATTGTTGAAGAGTAAGGGATACTCATGTGGATCTTGTGACGGGTAGATAGATGGATAAATTGGGTTTTGGAAGCATTGGAAGCATTAAAAGTAACAAGATTCTCTCTGTCTCAATCGGAAATAGTTGATCAGCATATGATTGGATAGGACTAGAGGTACAGTTGAGATAATTAATGAACATTAGAAAGAGAACTGGAGATAGGACAGAACATTGAGGAACACCAGAGTTGATAGGTTGAGGAAGTGAGTGATGGCCATTCACAACCGCAGCTATGGAATGGCCAGAAATGAAATAAACTATATAAAGAGCACTATCTGTCTGTTCACGAACGACTCCCTCAGTTTTCAAGATGGAGAGCCCATACTTTGCATGCATACTAAGGGGGTGCAGAATAGGTTTTTAAGTAAACAATTTTTTGTCCCCTCAACCCACGGGGGGAGGGGATGGAAAGACCTCCCCCCAAGATATACAGCCCATACTTCGATTTTCCCTTGGGCAGCGTCGGGTACCTCAGCTAGTTAGAGATAAAGGCACAGACGGAGCGGCGATAGAAACCGATGGAGGGTAGAAATTAGATTTATGCCAAACTCTATCGAAGGCTTTTGATATGTCTACGGCAATAGAAAGGAGGATGACCAAGAGTTAGTAAGATAAGAAAGGAGATCACCAGTAGAGCCACCCCAAAGGAAGCCATACTGGTGATCTGAAAGTAGAATATGAGAAGATAAATGCTTAACCCCTCCAAGGCCCAGTGCCGTATATATACGTCAGTAGCTAAGTAACTTCCCAGTCCCAGTGACGTATATATCAGTCAGTAATGTACTTTCCTTATAACTGCCTGTACAACCCTGTACCAGTTACCACAACCTTTTGAGCACTGCTCCCGTGTTGGCAACACTTCTCAGCTTATATGAGACCCACTGAAGGGTGACAGAGCCAGTCTTGCCTCATCTTTGGAGGTGGATAGGTGGTCTCTCCTGCCATTTTTGCCACATTGCTTGGGACTGCTGGGGACTTTTATTACTGTATCCTACGGTACAGTACGGGTTAAGAAATTTTGAATTAAGAATAGATTAAAAAACTTTAGAGATGCAAGAAATTAGAGCAATGGAACAGTAGTTGGAGGGTTGATAGTGGTCACCCTTCTTTGGGACAGGTTGAATGAGAGCAAACCTCCACCAAGAAGGGAAGATGTTAGAGAAAAGACGGAGACGGAAGCGTTTGCCTAGGCAGGGAAGCAGCATGGAAGATTTTTTTTTTAGTAAAACAGGATGAACACCATACGATCCAGTCTGTATGCCTTCTTAGTACAGTATTATGCCCAGAGAGAACAGAAAGTACATCCTTAAAAGAGATTAGGATATTAGGCATAAGTAAGAGAGAGGGGGGTGGAGGAGGAGGGTAGCACCAGAATCCTCACCGTACCTCATTGTCCAAAGTTAGCCTATTTTACAGATAGATATTTAACCCGAAAATGGCGAGGGGGGGGGGTATTGAACTAGCTCCCCATGGGCGAGCATATTGGCTCCATTCAGGCCTATAATCGTCATTTTCTTACAGTTTCTTACAGTAGATCTATCTATCTATCTATCTATTGCCTGACGCCGTGATCCCCGAAGGGGTGGCCAGTAGATCCTCTGGAAAAAGGCAAACTATGCCTGTGTATCCAGCTCAGTACCAGTACTTACACTGCTGCGGTCGTTCACGGTGTTGGCGGCGGCGGTAGCAGACGCAAAATTTTTACTATTCTGTATTTTTGTTTTATAATCAAACTTCAAATCTTGTCTTCCCCATGCTTTATCAAGATTACTTTCAAACTCCCTTATTGATTCGGAATCGACTACATACTGGGGCAGTGCGTTCCACTCATTTACCACTCTATCACAAAATGAGTTCTTTGCCTTCTCAAGCCTATTTCTTTCTTTGTAAATTTTCTTAGAGTGTCCTCTCGTTCTTGTTCCCTCCCGCATCAAGAAGATACCTTCACACACATCCTCATCGTACTTTCCTGACACTATCTTAAAAGTCTCTATCATATCCCCTCTCTTTCTCCTATATGCCAGTGTCGGAAGCCCCAGTGTCCTCAACCTCTGCTCATAGCCCGCGTTCTTCAACGTTGGTACCAGCTTGCTAGCTCTCCTCTGCACTTTCTCCACTGCTTCTATATCCTTTACCATATATGGAGCCCACACCTGGTTCGCATATTCCAGGTGCGGCCTAACCAGCGCTGTATAGAGATTCCTGAAGATTTCTTCGTCAAGTGACACAAATGTCCTCCTTATCAGCCCTACAATTCTATTGGCTTTGTTTATCTTTTCCGCTAAATGTTCTGAGAAATTTAACTTATTGTCTATCACTACTCCTATATCCTTTTCTGCATTCACTTCCTCCATCGCTTCATACATACTGTATCCTACCTTGTCTATCTTGCTGGTCCCAATCCGCATGTACTTGCATTTTTTTGGATGAAAAGGCATTAACCAATGCTCAGACTATCCCTTCATGCCCTCCACATCTCCTTGAAGCAAACCCATATCTTCCTTACTCCTCACTCTTCTATACAGTTTAGTGTCATCCGCATACAGGTATACCTCACTTCCATTAGTTATAACTTCAGGCAAGTCGTTGATAAATATAACGAACAGCAGTGGTCCCAACACAGATCCCTGAGGTACCCCACTTGTAATTTTCCTCCACCCCGAGCCTATTCCATTCACCAGTACCCTCTGTCTCCGATCTTTCAGGAAGGCTTCTATCCATTTCACACATTTCTCCCCTATATTATAGCTTCTAACTTTCTCTATTAACCTTTTATGTGGGACCTTATCGAAGGCCTTCATAAAATCGCAATATACCACGTCTATTACATCACCATCTTCTAGAATTTGCATCCAATCATCTACCACCTTAATTAGCTGTAGTACCGTCGACCTCCCCGGCAAGAATCCGAACTGTCTCCCACTGAAAAGTTGGTTTGACTTCATATGATCCATTATTCCTTCTCTAATTACCGTTTCCATTAGTTTACACACAACACTTGTCAAACTGACTGGTCTATAATTTTACGATAAATATCGTTATTACTTATTCATATGAGCCTATTTTACCTTAACTATGAAGATAGTAACCTGTAACAACAATAAAACAAGTGAAAATATAATTTTTCTGGTCAAAATCGCGAATATAGATGGACCAGCCCATTCATGAATTATGGAGAAAATTGAGGCAACCCCTCCCTCCACGAGGCCTCAAGCCACACTGAGCCTACTCATACACACACTCGGTCATGTAACACACCCACTAGGTACGTAAGCACATCCTCCACACAGTTTGCTAATGTTAGCACAAAAATATACCAACGAATTAGGGAATAACAGGTAAAATAGGTGATAATTGAAGGGGGAGGGGAAAGGGAGGAAGGAGGGGATGTGGAGGAGTGACATGAGGTATAGGAAAAAACAAAAAAAACAAAAAATTGTTTAGTGCTACTGGGGCTGTTTAAATGTTTTTTTTATGCCTCCCTCTTAAGAGCTTTGCCGCCGTCGCCCAGTAAAACCTCTTAAGAGCTTTGCAGCCGTTTACGGGTTAAGGGGGATGATTGGTTTTTATGCACCCCTTCTCCCTCATGTTTTTAGCCCCATTAATTTTCAGATTTTAAGATGTTCGACCCACTAGTTGGGCGATTTTAAGACCTTTCACCCCATTTCTTTGTCAATATTAGAAACTTTTGTGAAATTTTGGTGTCGATTTTATTCCTGGCGAGCGGTAACGACCCTGTATTATAGTAGTAACCGGCCTTCGGCTGGGACATTTTTCTATAAATTTTTTTACAATTTTATCTTGAAGGAGGGTGTTGGGGGTGTTTTTTTATCCTTGATGAACTTAGAAACTAATATACTGTGTAGATAAACAAGCGAATAAATACGCCCATCCCCCCTTAATCATATATGGCCGTCACCGCAATAACCAAATTTGTAGGTGAGTGAGGTGCAACCATCCCTGGTCTGTTGTGCAGAAGGGACCCTGATATCATCATTAATTAATTAATTAATTATAGTTAACTTGTCATCCTTTACCCCTCAACTTTCCCTTCATAATTGCTGAGGGGCACAGGGCCTTGGGTGGGGCTTCGGTGCCCGGGCGTTTCCGCACCCTCCTCAGCTCCTCGACTAGGAGCGGCTTCGGTCACCTGGGCTTTCTTAGTGGTAAGCAGGGAGGGTTCTGTGGGGGTGCTCGGTTATGGCCATGGCCTTGCTCGGGACCTTGGGGCTGTTCAGTCAGACAGCCTGGGGAACAACAACAACATGTCATACTACTGGTTGACTGAGGTGCCACAAAGCGAGGAGAGAGAATGAAGAAGAGAACAGGAAAGGAGAGAGCAAAAATAATGGAAGAAACAAAATCAAAGAAACTAAGACAAGATAAGAAAAGATTGCTTGATATGAGGTGTAGAGATAAGAGGAGATGAGAAGAAAAATTAAAACACAAGACAAAACAGAATATTGATGATGATTTAGGTAAAAGCTATGAAAATACCTATAAATCCTCATGACCTCGGTAATCTCAAGTCAATAACCAAACTTCTGGTTGAGTGATGTTCGACCATCCCCAGACTGTTGTGAAGGAGGAACCCAGGAGTCATAGTTTGGGTCATCTTCGTCGTACTTCTTGCGGTGCTTCTCACCCTTTTTCTTCTTTCCTCGGCTGAATTCCTGAAAAGCAAGGATTTGAGTGTTCTGAATACAGGCAGGTCTCGATATACATACACCCGTTTCGTATACACGGATTCGTTTGGACACGGTAACCCCACAAAATTCCTAAGTCGGCCACAAAACGGATTTTTTTTGTATATACACGAACATTTGCAGGCGACAGGGGTCCTGCTGCAACTCTGGGTCGGCGCCGGACATTTCCGCACCGCCGCCGAATATTTCCGCACTGCGCGGATCGTAGCAGACGACACAAAACATAGTGTGGCTTGCTTATGTTGCAGGATATTGCCTGCTTGATATGCATGTACTGTAGGTCAGTAGCAGGTCCGAAACAGTTCTTATTGATACTGTTATTGCCTGCCTGACATGCTAATATGTTTTTGTTGGTGGTATAATGTCGGTTTAAGGTAGGCTAAAGGCTCAAATAGGGGACTTTGGGAAAGTGGCTGCCACCTGGAACAAATTGAATTAATTCCCATAAGACCTGTTATTTCTAATACACGGTTTTGATATAAACTGCATGAACAAGGTACAAATTAACCGTGTATATCGAGACCTGACTGTATTTCACTTAAAAAAAAATGGCATACGGTATATACAGTACAGTAAAAACTCAAAATTACAGAAACAGCGGATATCGGAAATTAATACTGTATACTGTATAAAACTTGCAAAATAAAGCAAGTAAAACCAGAAGTTGCACAATATAAAGACAAACAAACATCAAAATCACTATGTGGAAATAACATATTGAAGATTTAGAAAGACAATAGTATGAAATGAAAAACACAAAACCACGTTGGGAGAGGGGGTCGGGCACCAATTAGACTAGATAATAGTCCGTCAGGCGCCTGGCCCGGGGAGCCAGTGTATATGAAGGGTCATGCCTGGATGTGAAGTGGGCGGGCATTGTGGTGTGCTCGGCTGCATGTTTGCCTGCTGAGACCAGAACCTCTCCGGGAATGCTGGAGGCCCTTAGTGATCCTTGGTCTCTGGGTCTTCTCCTGGGCGACCTAGATGTGTGTGAATTTATATTTTGTTTTTTTATGTTGTTTTGTGTTGTCCTGTTCGGGCTTTGTCTCGAGTCGGCCACCCCCAGCTACGGGGTATGTGCTTGAGTATATACATACAGTACATACATACAAACATACATAGTTTCTTTATTCATAAATACTTTACCAGAACGTCCTGAACTTCCCAAATTGACTAATTCCTTGAATATTACGAGAGTTTGTTAATATATATGTGTAGGCCTAACTAGTTTCGTTGGGAAACAAATTCACTTGATCATATAGTGATGTACAGTACCGTACCTGCTATGTGGTGGTTGTATGTTTTTTTATTTCATAATAGTATTTTGCTAAATCTTTAACCCTCCTGGCCCGGGCAGCATATTAAAAGGACACCGCGGCAGAAGGGCAGGAGCCCGGGCAGCATATTAAAATCCGTAAGCTTGAAAGCCTATTCAGCTTGGTCTGAACGCCGTGCGTCCGACGCATGTAAACAAAGCCGATCGTTGCGTCACCGCACCTCCGAAAACAATAAGGAGACGTCGGATCAATGTTATTGTTGTGACGTCAGACGAAATTAGTGTCTGAAAAGCTCCGATATTGTCAACATCGCGGAAAAATTCGCTCCACGGAAATCGTCATCACAACTGAACCAGTTGACTTAGAGAGCTCTACTCAACACCAGTCTACAGATTGGAAACCGCACTACGTTTATAGATGCGTGGGAAATTTCTAGTAGTTAAACTAAACAAAAATACGGTAGCCTAGGCCTAGAGTTTTTCGGCCAGATCGCCCGGGTAGCCCACACTGTCCTTTGGAGGACCTGCCCGGGCCAGGAGGGTTAATGTGTTAATTCCATATAGTGATTTTGATCAGATATTTTGTCTTTATATTGTGCATTCCTGTTTTGGTTTGTTTGTTTTGCAAGTTTTACATTTAAATTAAATCTTTGTGGATCATTGTGGTGTATGCGTGATAGGGAAACCACGGTATTTTTGTCTAAACAATGAACGAAGAGAGAGAAACCACGAAAAAATTACCAAGTGTGATAACCCTGGATAACAGAGTGGATAGAGAAGGTTTGTGGAAAGTACTTAGAATATACGGAGTAGAGGGCAAGTTGCTGAAAGCAGTGAAGAGCATGTATGAGGGTGCAAAGGCGGCAGTACGTGTGGAGAGTGAGCAGAGCGAGTTCTTTGACCTGAATGTTGGTTTGAAACAGGGGTGTGTGATGTCCCCGTGGTTGTTTACTGTATATATGGATGGAGTTATGAAAGAAATACTATCAAGAGCAGTGGATGTTGGTGTATCGCTGAAAAGGGAGGGAATTGAGTGGAAGCTACCTATACTGCTGTTTGCGGATGATACAGTTCTGATGAGTGATAATGAATGGGAGTTGCAGGGTCTGGTAAATGAGTTTGGAACAGTGTGCGAAAAACGGAATTTGAAGGTAAATACGGGGAAGAGCAAGGTTATGGTCTTCGAAAGGGGTGAAGTCACAGAGTGTGAGGTGAAGCTGAACGGTCAGGCTATGGAGATCGTCAACTCTTTTAAGTATCTGGGCAGTGTGTTGAGTAAAGATGGGACTATGGATGAAGAGGTGCGGGAGAGGGTACGACAGGGGAAGAGGGTTGTAGGAACGCTAAAAGCAGTAACAAGAAATAGGGTGGTCAGTATGGAAGTGAAGAAGTCCTTGCATGACAGTGTGGTAATCCCGACACTGACTTACGGAAGCGAAGCATGGACGTTGGTTGAGAGACTCAGACCAAGAGTGAGAGCAGTGGAAATGAATTACTTAAGGAGTGCGTGCGGAGTTACATGGAGGGATAGACAGACTAATGAGGAAGTAAGAAGGAGGTGTGGTGTGGAGGTAGATGTGCTGGAAAGTGTGAAAAGGAACAACTTGAGATGGTTCGGCCATATGGAACGTATGGAAAGCGAGAGAATGACTAAGAGGGTGTACGAGAGCGAGGTGGAGGGACAGAGGGGGAGAGGTAGACCGAATATGAGGTGGAAGGATGGAGTGAGGAACTACATGAACGAAGGCGGTGCTGGTTGGGGGGAGGGGCGTCGACTGACTGGGGACAGAGGTGCATGGGGGCGGTTCGTTCGTGGCCACCCCTTCGGGGATCACGGCGTCAGGCAATAGATAGATAGATAGATAGATAACCCTTTAACATAACCATACCTATGTCAACTAAAAGAAATCTAATTTGACCTTGCCTAATCAACCTAACCTATCTACTGTATCTATATACTCAGGCACATTTCCCATTTCCCATTTTTTTAGCTGGGGGGGGGGGGGGGGGGGGGCGACTCGAGACAGAGCCTGAACAGGGACAACACACGAAAAAAAAAAAAAAAATAATAATGAACACACAGAAACAAAACACATATTCAAACACATCTAGGTTGCCCAGGAGAAGACCCAGAGACCAGGGATCACAAAGGTCACTCCAGCACTCCCCCAGCCCCCGACCTCCCGGAGAAGTTCCGGTCTTAGCAGGCAGACATGCAGCGAAGCCCCACCACCACAAGCCCGCTCACCACACATCCAGGCACACCCTTGCTATATACCGGCTCCCCGGGCCAGGCGCCTGACTGACTATTATCTAGTCCAACTGGCGCCCGACCCCCTCTCCCAAATGACCGCGTTTTCACTTATTTATTCACAAGCATTCTCCATTCATTCCTGTTTATTACCATTTCCCTCGCCTGATCCATAGTCATTCCCCTATCTTTCAACGCTTATCTTACACAGTCTCTCCATCTCAATGGAGGTCTTCCTATCCCTCTACCTCCCCTTGTATCTGACTCACATATTCTCTTTGTAGGCCTTTCATCTTCCATTCATTCAACATGACTATACCAGCTCGGCACCCTTTCTGTCCACTCTGGCCGACAAATGTTCCTAACCTAACTAAATTTGTCCTTATCTAATCATTCAACCCTCACCTGTGGTCCTCCACTTCTAAGTTGAGCTAGGTGTGGGGGAAGTGTTGGACCCAGTAGTCTTGACCTCTTGTCTGGACTGCTGGCCTCCTTAGTGATGTCCTTGGAAGGAGCTGGTCTCTTCAGCTCAGAGGGGGCTTTCTTCTCTTCTGTAGCAGCACAATCGGCAGTCAAATCTTCCATTTTGCCTCTAGAGAGTTTCTGCGGTTCAGAAACTTTGCTATTATCTTCAGTAGCTCCTTGGTCCCCTTCATAAAGTTTAATTTTACCGGTACCTTCAGTAACCTTACTATTGACTTCAGGTCTCTCTTTTTCTTCTGATACCGGTACCCTATTATTTTCTGCCGAGAGCCCCTCATTCTCTCCCGACTTTCTTTCACATTTCACAAAAACTTCACTATTTATATTTTCTACTTTCACATCATTTCTCACAGATGGAGTTCTAGAATCTTTAGAATTTTGTTTTTCAATTGCTCTGCAATTACCGGTCAGACTTTCCTTATCATCACCTAAACTTTCACTTGCCTCTTTTTTCATTATTTTTTCACTACCCGAGACTGCAAGTGATGGAGGTAGAGGAACATTAAACGTTGGGGGTAAAGAGGGCTCCAATTTTATATTCTCGATAGAACGTGAGGTTACGCTTTCGGAGGGTTTTGACGGCAGATTAACTAAGTGTTTGGCTGGTCGTTTGATGGCCTTGCTGGGCGCGTCTTTCTTCCAGTATGGCTGAGGTTTGGGAAGGTCAGAATCATCATCATCCAGCCGCCTTAGCTTCAGCTTGTGCTCGGGTTCCTCTTCCAAAAATATCTTGTGAACTTGGTATGTTGGTTCCTGAAAATAAAAATAAAAATAGAGTAAATCATAAAATTTAATCAAATAACATATTACTCTAGTCAGTCAGGACCCAGTATCAATCTTAGGAGTCCTATAAATGGGATAAAGGACTAAGTTCACTACTTATACATACATAAACAGTACAGTACCAGTACATACATGACATATACTGTATAGAGTAGACCGAGTGCTCCACACGGAGTACGGTTCCTGTCTCATGTCCTAATGGCGGCACTCCAGGCAGCATATTCAGAGCAGCCTCACTTGTCATTTTTTTGTATTCAAGATCAGACCGTATGGTTTGATCCTTTTATTATTTGTGTGCTGGAAGGATATTTTTTTGTTTTCAAATTCAATGCAATAGAAATTATTCATAAATTAAAAAAAAAAAAAAAAAGACATAGCTATGTAAATGTATAAGGGACATAGATAGATAGATAGTAGATAGGGAGTGAATTGGGGAACCCATAATGAGTATTCGCAGATTTCGATATTCGCATAATTTTCGGGAACGCAACCCCCGCGAATAGTGAGGGATCCCTGTACACTTCCTCCCTTGTAGCTACCCAATAAAGACAGACCTTATACTGATTTGAGTTTCTGCCCACCTCTCTCCTACAGACATGCATCTATCTATCTATTGCCGGACGTCTTACTCCCCTTAACCTCTCCACTGCGCAGGTGGGGTAGTGGCCACCCCTCCCTGTGGGGACGTATTTAGACTGTTTCCTTCACTCAAATCATCATCGTACCATAAATATCATTAATACTTATCCATATGCGCCTATTTTACGTTGATTATAAAGATATTAACCTGTAACAACAATAAAACAAGTGGAAACAGCGTTTGGATGGTCAAAATTGGCAAATTAGATCGGGAGTTACATAACCAAAGGCTGAGCCAGCCTGCCAGCCTGCCAGCCTGCGACCCCTCACGACGTCTGGAGCGACACTGTCGTGTTGTTCCCTCTCTTTCTCTCTTTCATTCGCTGTGTAGCACATACAAGCACAGCTTACTTATGAATCGCTATTGATAGCACGAAAATATACCGACGAAATAAGGGAATAAGAGAGAGAATAGGTGATCATTGAAGGGGGGGGGGGGGGGGGGAAAGGAGGGGATGTGGAGGAGTGATATTTGGCATGGCCAAAGGGGCAATTACAAAAAATATATATATATACTGGGCTGGTTTAAATGTTTTTTTTTTAGGCCTTGGATTATATAAGGAGTTCCGCAGCGCACCGGTACACCTTGTATAAGTAGATCCGCAGTCCAGAGGTTAATGAGGGTGGCCATACACAGAAGGCCCCCAAGCGGACCTATCCCCTGTAAGAGGGACAACCTATGCCAGTTTGTATGTATGTATGTATATACTGTACTCAGGTTCATACCCCATTGCTGGGGGTGGCCGACTCGAGACAGAGCCCGAACAGAAACCTGTAAAGTTCCAATTCTTAGGGTCCAGGACCACTTTCGCATTCCTTCGCCCCTTTGTCTCGTTGAGTAGAAGAATTTTACAAGGGGAGGAGGATTCCTAGCCTCCTGCCCCTGCCAGTTTACTGAAGGAATTACAGGATTGACCACTCAATTTAGGGTCCGTTAGACCCCGAGGCCCTCTATGTATGTTGAGCGGTACTTGAAAAGTAGACAGAATGGATAAAACACACCATCTGAGGAAGAGCACTTTATTGACAACATTTCGCAGATAGCTTCATCAGGTCACAGTGACCTGATGAAACTATCTGCGAAACGTTGTCAATAAAGTGCTCTTCCTCAGATGGTGTTTTTACCCTCTATGCATCTTTTTAGCACTATTTTTCTAGTGGTGTTCAGCTAGTCCATCCACTAACCTGTCTAACCCTTAGGTAAGCAGTACAAATTTGTATCAGGTATACTCCCCTAAACAGGTTGCCGACCAAGGCTGACGAGTCCCATCCACCCGGGTTTTTATAAGATCGTTTCTCCTAGATGGGTTGCCGACCAAGGCTAACGAGTCCCATCCACCCGTATGTATGCATACATACATAAATTATATATATCGAGTGGTCTACATAAGGTGCTGTTTCAGTCTCGCATCCTTATGGCGGTATTCCAAGCACATGGATAGGGTAAGGCGGGGTGGAATCGCCTTGGGGTGGATTCGCCGCGGACCGTAGATACTTGTCCAAAAACAATTGGTCATAAATCCAAATACGTATGGAATTGATTCTAGGTATGTTTATAGTACGTGTAGATGATGATAGAACACAAACATGCATAGTTGTCATGTATTTAACGAAGACAAATATTTTTTCATAATTTTACAACCTGAAAAATATGTAAGCGGTCGTGATCATTTTTCGTGGCGGCGACCTTACCTCTCCCACCTGTGTTACAAGATGGTTGTTTATGATTTCTAAGTGGATACTAACTCTCTTTCTCTTTGTTTCAGGCAAGAATTTATAATTATATAATTTATAATTTTATAATACTCCTAGGTCTACAGTTTTATACAAAAATACTTGGATTATATCAATATAATAATAAAACATCTTAATTGTTACTTTTGCAGAGTAATTGGGGGTAAAATCGCCGCGGCAGAATGAAATCATTGATAATATATGGCAGCGGCGATTTCACACCTCACTATGGGGTGGATCCGCCGCACGATTAACTTTTTTTGCCACCCCATTACAAACCTTTATGTTTTGTTTTTTCACATAAAAATTATATGAACGTGTGCAGGAAGGCCTGAATGTAAAAGTTATGTAAAAAAAACTTCTGAATACTGATTCAGTTGGATGCTGTTATTAACCCGGGAACTGCAGGAAGACTCTTAAGAGTTCCCCCGGCGGACTGCGGGAAGACTCTTAAGAGTCAGAGAAAAAAAAATAAAAATAAATAAACATCGGGGGAAAAAAAAAAAAAAAAACAAAAAAAAAACAATTTGCGCCTGGGCCATGCAAAATATCACTCCCCTACCTCCCCTCCTTCCCCACTTTCCTCCCCTCCTTCAGTTATCACCTATTTTCCCTGTTATGAGGCAAGTAAATTGTTCCATAAATTTAATATTTTTAGGGTCAATTATTGTGACTGTATTCTAAAATTTGACATCAATAATTTTAATCAAGCATTTTTAACTTGAAGTTTCTTGTATAACCTCTACTTACTTTTTGTCTGTATTTATTGTTTTTTGTCTGTATTTATTGTTTATCTTTTTCTATTATTAATTGGGAGGTTTAACGACCCTCCCAATACCAAATGAGGTAAACCTCCTATTTGGTCGTAGCCTCGGAGTATCCAACGTAGAGCTATATACTTATCGTATAATTCTGCTTCGCTCTAGAGCGGGCAATTATCGAAATCACTAGCGCGATAAAACGATAACATCTAGAGTAGCACCTTACTCTCTCTACTAGGTACGTTGTATATACTTTGGAGGCCACTATTTGAAAAGGAAAATAAGAAAATATTGATGAGAAAGAAGAGAAAATTACAGGATTTTAGGCCATCCTATCTGGCTCCTTCAGCCGTCTTGACGGATCCACCCCACTACCCGACAGGGTTCATTGGGCATTCCCGGTATCAAGTTACAAGAGACAAGATTGGATGGGCAGGGGTACGGCGCGAGGGCGGGATACTATGACGTTGGATACTCCGAGGCTACGACCAAATAGGAGGTTTACCTCATTTGGTATTGGGAGGGTCGTTAAACCTCCCAATTTAGTAGTAGCCTCTACGTTCCAACGTAGAGCTAGAGTACCAAATTGGAGGCGGACATACAAGCTGAAAACACAAACTTTAGCCATTAGGTAATATCAGGACCATAAAAGACAGACTTAAACAAGAGAGTTTATATAAAAGAGTGTACTGACAGGCGCATATCAAGAGAGGTCAAGTACAGTCAAATCTTATGTAATGGTATATCTTAGCCTAAGACAAGAATGATGCATTTCATAAGGGATAATATGAATCCCCGGATGCCCCCCCCCCCCCCCAGCCTTCTGGAAGAAGGCAGGAAGAGTCATAAAGGAAGGAATGACTTCAGACAGTTGCCGAAGAGGAGGACCGTACATGACGGGATGATAATACATGAGGAGAATCAGTGACTAGCACGAAAAACCGGATGACCAAACAAGTGAGATGACGTAGAACATACAAGGTCATGGAGCATACACAAGATAAGAGAGGACATCAATATCTTAACCTAGTGAATCCGGAAACATAGGTGCAGGTATGGTTATAGTGCAGGAAGAACCCCCCCCCCCCCCCCCATCTGTACAAAGCAGTAGTACCCATAATATAATGAGGGAAGACAGACACATATGGAAGAGGAGTACTGTACCGGAGGTACCGAGAATACCTGAGCATATCCAGCGCGGAGCAGCAGGACCCCCTGAAAAAACAGTAGCAGAAGGGGGTGCATACATAAAAATCAATATGTAGGAGACTTAAGACTAGAAATAATAAAACATCTTAGCCTAGGAAAGTCCTTAACCCTAAGTGCACATAAGGGAATATGAATAACATGTCCCCCCCCCCCCCCCCACCCCAATAAAGGAATGACCGGAAAGGAAAAGGGACAAAAGACAGAGGGAATAGTGCAGGTAGACCCTAACTAACCCGCTGGCCCAATGCAACACAAGGACGCCCCGGCCTGTCCGTGGACATGGACAGATAGGAGGAGACAAACGTGTTGGAGGAAGACCACAGCCCTGTGTCGGCAATATCTGGAAGCGAATGATTATTAAGAAACCGTATCGTCGCAGCGTACGAACGAATGTCATGGGCAGTGCCCTGAACTTGAGGGTTGCTGGGCCGAATAATCCGACACAGGCGAATTCCGACCGCACGTTTACCAAGCCTCCTACCAGTACGAGGCGCTACCCACAATGCCAACCCCGACAATGGCCTGACTGTCTCCACATAAGAATGGAGAGCGTGAACGGGGCATAAAAGATGATGAGCCCTACCCCGGTTCAAAGCCGGGACAGTAAAAGGTTTAAAAACGTGAGTCTCTCGCTCATTCTTAGCAATAAAATGAACCGACGGGGCCAAGGTGACCGACCCAAGGAGGGGAGAAAACCTCATGCAATTCTGGGCCCGAGACATGGCGGCCATCTCCGAGACTCTCTCACCCGTTGCTAAAGCTAGAAGGAACAGGGTTTTGTCAAGTAGGTGTTCAGGTGATGGGTTCGTAGTGTAAGGGGCAGACGAGAGCAGTTTGAGAGCCTCCGCCAGAGACCATTGAGGAGGAATCTGGCGCGGGGGTTGTCTAAGCCTAAAACAGGCACGCATGAAGAAATCCAATTCTTTTTGAGGAACGACCAACCCCGTTAACTTCTCAAACGGCTCCCGGATGGCAGACAGGTGGTTCCGAAGGGTGTTGAACATGTTGTGACATGTCTCAAATAAATAATTGAGGTAGTGAAAAACCAACGCCACCGATGGCAGTGTCTGTGACGTGTCGTGTATCCAAGAAGTAAAACTGTGCCAGTGAGATTCGTACGTCTTCCATGTGGATTGTGTCCAGTGTAGAGTAAATTTGTCAGTTAATGATCTTCCAAACGTTGGCAGCCACCCTGCCTCACAAACATCCACGATGCGAATGCCAACGAGGTCCCTAGGTTTCCAATCGACCCCAAGTGGAAGTCTGAGACCGACAGGGGAACGGGACTCGGGCACCATCGCTTCAGCTGAGCGTACCAGGCTTGGGCCGGCCAGATGGGCGCGATCAACCAAACTTTGCCCTGGTACTCTCTCAGCCTGTGGAGGACCTTGCACATCAAAAGCGTGTCGGGTGGAGGAAACACATATAGAGACTGCCACCTGCTCCAGTCCTCGCTGAAAGCGTCCGGTCCCCCCGCTGGAGTTCGAATCCAGCGGGTCAGAAACACAGGCAACTTGTTCGTCTCGGACGAGGCGAACAAGTCGACCTGCGGAACACCCCAGGAGGCCGCGAGGTCGTCGAATACGGTTTGTTTGAAAGACCATTCTACCTGGGTGCTCTGTCCCCTCGACAGAGCATCCGCCCATAGGTTGGCCGTCCCGGGCAGGTAGGTCGCATGCAGTGTGATGTAAAGGTCTGCCTGGAAAAACAGTTTCTCCGCCAGGTCCTGAAGAACGGCGGACCTGGAGGATCCCTGTTTCTGTATGCAATGAACTGCAGTCATGTTGTCCATCCTGAAGGCCATCGACCTGCCGGCGAGGGCCTGCCCATGATCCCTCAGGAAGAACAACGGAACTAACAGTTCCAAGACGTTTATGTGAAGATGAGTGAGGCCTGACCACCTGCCTTGACCTTGGTGTCCCGTGTTTGACTGGTAACCCCAACCTACCTCGCTCGACGCATCTGTGTCGATCCAGATGGTCGGCGGCGGCGAAGTCCAGGACACAGCCCTCGCGAGCGTGCCCCGAACCACCCAGTGTGTCAATTGTAAGTGGATCGAGCGCGGAATCGGTCGCAGCCGATGTGGAGGCAGTAGCGGAAAAGCCCTGTTGCCTAGTTGAATCAGGCGTTTGAGTCTGAGCCTCCCTAAGGGAACGGTCAGAGACGCCCAATTGAGTGACCCGATCAGCGAGTCCCAGAGTTTCCTGGTAATCGAGACCGAGTGCAATGCGGCAAAAAGTTTCCTTCGAATTTTCGACGCATTCACCCGGCTCTGTCTGACAGTCGCGCTCGCCATGTCCCAGTCGAGGCCCACCCACATCACTTCCTGCGACGGCGTGAGGCATGACTTGGGAACGTTTACCTTGAAGCCTAACCGTGTGATGTGTTGGATGACAAGGAGAGTGTCGTGTACACAACGGGTGGGAGAGTCCGCGGTGATGAGCCAATCGTCCAAGTAAAACAGGATCTGAATCCCCTGACTGAGCAGGGGAGTCAGAGCCTGTTTGACAAGTTTCGTAAAGACTCTCGGTGCGATGTTGAGACCGAAGGGCAACCTGTCGAACGTGAACACCCTCTCGTGCAGCTGGAGCGCCAGATAACCCTGGAACCGAGGAGCTATCGAAACATGCCAGTAAGCGTCCTTGAGATCCAGGGAAACCACCCAGCAACCGGGACGGAGCGCCAACCGCACCTGACTGATGGTAAGCATCCGAAAGTGGTCGTTCACGATGTGCAGATTGAGGCACGACAGGTCGACCACCGGTCTCATCGCATCGCAGTCCTTCTTGGGGACCAGAAAAACATGAGAGAGGAAGACTCGCTGGTGAGGCGAGACTTCCCGAATTATCCCATCCTTGTGCATGGCCAGAATAACCTTGGCCACGTCCGGAGACACAGACCGATGTTTGGGAGGCATTCTGAGTGGAGGCCTTGACTGCCACCTCTAGGACAGACCCCGCTTTACGACCCGACGCGCCCACGATCGGCGAGGCCATTGCCGATAGTGGGGGCGAAAAAAGCCGGTAGGGGCGCCTTGAGTGATGGCGACCACCGTTTCGGCGAGGCAGTCGGGAGAAGGGAGAGAGGATAGTCCTGGAGGCACTAGGCATTTTTTGCCGCGGAGATGTCCCCGGGCTTGCCGCGCCTAGACTGACCGCCTCGGTTAGTCCCTCCCCGATAGCGACTGCCCCTCTGAAACTGGCGCCGACCTTCCTGCGTCGGCCGCCTATCCACATGCCTTTGGTCGACTCGCCGAGAGGAGGCCTCAATAGCGAGGTGGTGAGCGACGGTCATACAGACGGCGCGTTGAAGACTTCACCACCTGATGCTTCCCAGCAGAGGATCCTCGCCAAGCCTGGCGTCCTCTGGACGAGCCAGCCTTCCCATCCCTACTAAGGGAGGAAGCGGCTGAGGAACGCCGCGACACCCCAGGTGGACGGGGTGCGAAGCGCCCCGCAGCAGCAAAGAGGTATGCTTCCTGCCACGCCGCATCAGAGAAGAGCCCCTCTGTAGCGAGCTCCGACAGCAGCAGCTTCGTTCGTACTTCAGTCGGCGCCTTCTTACAGAAGGCCACCCTCAGAGACTGCCGACAACGCGCAGCCTCATGGATGGCACAACGAAGGTCCCCGACCGAGTTAAGGGCGAGCTGCAGGTGTACCCGCCGCAAGTGCTCTTCCCCCTTCCTGATCTCACCAACTGGTTGCGCCTCTATCAGACGCAGGTGAAGCCGAGCCAGCTGTAGCTGCAGGAGGAAGGTGGAGAGCAGGCGAGCAGTGCGCTGTCGGAGCTTGTGATCACGCTCCAGGGCACCCTTATCCGGCGGCATGAAACAGGGCTGAGGCAATTCAACAAACGCCAACTTAGGCGCATTGAGCCATGCCCAGTACTTAGGGTCTACCCCGGACGAAGACGTGACTAGGCTCGACACGAACGATGAGTCGTGCTGTGGAAGCGGGGAAGAACCCTCCGACGACCGAAGCCCGAAGTCCAAGCCTTCAGCCAGCCACAAATCCCAGGGACCTCCCTCGAGATGAGAAAGCCGAACCATGAGGTTACCCTCTACGTCCCGAGCATTCCCCACCAAGGGAAGGCCCGCGATGGCTGACAGAGCGGGCGCATCGACATTGATGTCGTGTCGAGCAAAGTCCGACCATAACTTATGAGACCCAGAGGGCGACACCTGAGGACGGTACGTAAAAAACTGTAGATCCGTCCTCCCAGGGTGAGCCCTGATGTCGACCTCAGGGACTAGACCGTCCGGAGTCAAAGCCCGAAAATGACCCTTGACGTTAACCTGCACCTGCCAGCTCTCCAAAACAGGGCGCTCCCCCGGCGCCTGGGTAGAAGCCCTTTCCGGGTGTGAAGCCGTCACGTTCCGCCACGACGACGGCTCTCCATAAAGAGAAGGAAAGCGACG
The DNA here is from genome assembly GCA_032716605.1 of Paralithodes platypus. Classification (NCBI taxonomy): domain Eukaryota; kingdom Metazoa; phylum Arthropoda; class Malacostraca; order Decapoda; family Lithodidae; genus Paralithodes; species Paralithodes platypus. Next base: position 1,646,973 of record CM064526.1, read on the forward strand.
TTTCGGAATCTTGTATTTTCCCAAGGACGGAACGGTGACAGGCTGCCCAACCATCCCGAACCCACTCCCTGGTAGCATGACAAAAGAAGGAGACGCAGCCGGGGAGGGAACGGGAGGGGCGACAACAGGCACAGAGAGAGCAGGACGAGTTGGCAGGTGGTCCACAAATGGCGGAAGAGGATTCACAAGAGGAACCACAGGAGGAATGGGAGTAGGACGCTCCAAGCCTCCCGCCATCAGTGCCAGCGTCTCTTGTAGGGAGGTAAACCGTGCAGCGTTAGCCTCCTCAGCCCTAACCTGGGCCTCCTGGATGGCCCGAATAGGAAGGACCCATCCAGGGTCGTTGGTCGGTGAAGAGGAAGACGAAGAGATGGTCCGGCGACGTTTCCTACGGCTGGGCGACCGACGAGGCGACGGAGTATAATAGAACGACTCCCGTGGCGAGTCCTCAACCACATCGTCATCAAACTCTTCATCGCTCCCGCCACTCAGTTCCACGAGGTCACAGGCAGCCCCCTCCTGACCAGACCGTACAACCTCCACACTGGCGCCTTGCACTGCCAGAGGTACGGGTCCACTTTTCCGAGCAGAAGGCTGGCCACACGGAAAGTCAGACTCGACAAAGCCAGGAGAATCCGGGAGACCCTCGCGGACAAGAAGAGGGGAGGCCGAAGCAAACAGAGCCCCCGCCTTCTTAGGTGGAGGAGTAGGCGGTAACGGTGGTAGCAGAGCCAACGGCAACGAAGGCGGAGGAGCCGATGGTAGATGTCCGGCGGCCTGCGACGCCTCAATCTCCTTGATCAGCTCATGGGTGGTACGACGACCAGGTGAGAAGGCCGAAACACCAGCAGGAACACGGACCGGGGGAAGCGCCTTCATCTTAGGGCGAAAAGTCGTCGAGCCCGGAGACGTGCGGACGGAAGCTGCAGGGCGGCGGGACGGCGAAGAATTCCGGCGACGCGGAGAAGCTGAGTGGTGCCGCTTCGACCCCGCTGCGCCCGCCGAGAACGGAGACACACCAGACTGAGGGACCTGCGAAGCGGTGACCACTGGGCGCGGAGACTCCAGAGGAAGGTTCAGCAAGGCGCGAACCCCTTCGTCCATGAAGCGGGGAACCCGATGTAAATGGTCCTTAACATACCGAGCCACGCCCGACCATGCAGTGGTGAGGTTGACCCGTGCCGTCTCAGCATCCGGCGAAGTAGGGCGAGACTCAATAGTCATAATGTTGACGAGACACGGGCCACACCTTCTGGGGTTGAAGCCATCACGGCAGTAGCACGCAGCATGGGTGGGGCACTCAGTATGCCCAGCTCCCATAGCCGGACGGGCACACCCATGGCGCGCGCAGTCAGGGAGCGACATCCGCACTGTAAGCGAAGGGAGAAATGAAAAATGTCCCAGACGAAGCACAGAGAAAGAATAAGCACAAATTTCAGGAAGGTATGACAGTATGCACAAAAAACACACAAAAGATTCCATGCATCATGATAGGTACATAAAAGTAATAACCCCCCCCCCCCATGTGGAGAAGGACGGAGATGGACCCCCCCATGTGGGAGGGCCAAGCATATATCATAAGCAGCAACAGTCCGAAGAACCCCAAAAACCCAGGTCAGAAAAGACCAAGGTGCAGGTGCAAACACCCTGAAACAAAGCATGACAGCTATATAAGAACCGAAAAGGGTACCTGAGGGTGAAGGGACCGAAGAGGAGATGGCAGTCCAAGGGACCCAGCAGTGCAGAGCGGGAACACAGCCTGATGTAAAGGAGAAGGTTATTAGACACTGTAACCGACAAACCCCAAGTACAAACAAGGCAATATTGGCCAAAAAATAGTGCCAGGGCCGAGAGGGCAAGTCCGCTCTGGAGCGGGAAAGTCCGCTCCAGAGCGGAGCAGACAGACCCGCTCCAGAGCGGACTACACCCTCCCGCTCCAGAGCGGGGCATGCATGCATGACAATGGCAGTCGAGGCAAAGGAGAAAGGCATACGCACAGCGAATAAGAGAGCCAGGGCATCAGAAGGCAAGGCCTAGGACCGACCCGGAGCGGGACTGGCGTCTGCTCCAGAGCGGAACAATCGTAGAGTAGAACCAGGTGAAAACAGGAGGGCTAGAGCAGCAAGAGGGAAGGCCTAGGACCGACCAGGAGCGGGACTGGTGTCCGCTCCAGAGCGGAACAGGTGGAGGAGAGACCCAGTGTAGAAGCCAAAGTGAAGAAGGAGCCCAAGGGGGCCCTGTCCAGAGCGGAGATGCTTGCACCAGAGCGGAGATGTCCGCTCCAGAGCGGATTTGTCCGCCCTCGAGCGGAAAGGGAGATGGAGGTAAATACCAACCAAAAGGCTCAACCCAAGTGCACAGCAGGACAGCTGGCAGGGGAGCTTGCATGAGCAAAAATAATACAGTGCGATGCAGAGGACCGACCTAGAGACGGATAGTACCATCCTAGGGCGGAGCGGGTCCAGAGTGACCCGACCACAGCAGCCAAAAAAGAGAACATGTCGGAAGCAAAGGACCGACCTGGAGCGGGATTTGTCCACATTGCAGGGCGGAGCGGGCGCGGAGCCCGTCCCAGAGACCCGCGTCACCAAAAAGGGTGGAAGGGACGACAGTTCAAGGCACCGTAGAGCTCAAAGGAGGTGAAGACCGTGCCGCGGGGACCTCAATGTATGAGGGAGTTCAAGTAAGGGGAAGACTGTGTCTCATGAACTCAAGGCCTAGGGGAGCGCAAACAAAAGAAGGGAGAGACAGCGCAGGAGCGAGCGTCAGACGAAAAAAGGGTGCCCCACAGAAGGTTTAGAAAACCAAAGCGTCATACCCCTGCGAGCCTAAGGCGGTTTAGTAAAACCATAGATCGGCAAGCAAGAGCGACGAGGCAACATTGACGGTCTACCAAAAGTCCCTTCTCCCCCTTCCAAAAAGTTAGGCTAGGAACATGAGGCCTAGCCCTGGCGCCCCCCTCCAACTAAAAGTTAGGCTATTAACAGGGGGCCTAGCCTTGGTTGAGTGGCAGATAAAAACAAAAACACAGGGCACACCCCAATGCGAAACATTCATGTGAAGGTAAGCAAAACATAAGGCCAAAATAACCCGTCAAGGCAAGGGGGGCTATGCCCCCTTCATCACAAACGAAAGTGCACAAGTTAGCCTAACTTTTCACAAAAACCACGCAATGAAAGCAGAAAATAAGCACAAAGCGGAATAGAACCTACCAGGTAAACAAAACTAAGCCACCGCAAGTGAAAATGAAGATAAAACCAGGCAAAGGCCTAAATAATAACACTCGCCGAAGGGCGACGCATGCGCAGAAGCGTGACCAACCAGTTTCGACGCCATACTCAAAGTAACACACCTAAGAGCCCATTTGAAGAGTGCCTACATCACAGATCATCTGTCTAATAACCTTAGGTACCATAAATAAGGCCCACAACTCACCCAAAGGGTAGGCGACAGGAGTAGCAGCACAAAATTCGGGCGCATAGAAAACAGGGTGTGAAGCTTGAGTAGCGCGAAAAGGAATGCCCAATGAACCCTGTCGGGTAGTGGGGTGGATCCGTCAAGACGGCTGAAGGAGCAGATAGGATGGCCTAAAATCCTGTAATTTTCTCTTCTTTCTCATCAATATTTTCTTATTTTCCTTTTCAAATAGTGGCCTCCAAAAGTATGTACAACATACCTAGTAGAGAGAGTAAGGTGCTACTCTAGATGTTATCGTTTTATCGCGCTAGTGATTTCGATAATTGCCCGCTCTAGAGCGGAGCAGAATTATACGATAAGTATATAGCTCTACGTTGGAACGTAGAGGCTACTACTAAATATTAATATTGATTTTTTAAATTTATTGTTCTTGTTAAAAGAGTACTCTTTGTTTAAATCTGTTGTTACTTCATATTTTGCAATTATTTGTCTTTATATTATATGTATTCATTGTCGATAGTATCAATTGCTTACTTTTGCGATTTCCTTAGTTTATTTGTGCTATAAATGTAGGTTATTTGTAGGGTAGTTATTGATAGGGGTCACTTGAGGCATGCTATGCTTACAGGTACCTACCCGATAGCACTATCGTTAGTGAGTGCTGTACTGTATTTTATATATTATTTTGTAATAGTATAGATATCTTATCAATATTTGTATTTTGTACTATTGTTAATGTCTTGTCATGTTGCAAATTTGATTTTAAATAATATTTTGACATTTAACATGTAGTTTCTTTATTCATGCAGAGTTTAGTAAAATTTGCCAGAACGTCCCGGACTTCCCAAACTTGACTACTTCCTTTAACGTGACGATAGTGCGTTGTTATATGTGCGATTAGTTTGCTTGGGAAACAGATTAACTTGCTCATGTAGTAATGTACACCCTATGTGGTGGATTGTGTTCTTTTATTTAATAATTTTCATTTTAGTAAGCGTTGTTTCCACATAGCGATTTTGATAATTTAATTTGACTTTATATTGTCCTTGTCCCAATTTTGGTTTGTTTAGTTTGCAAGTTTTACATTTTAATTCCCTTATTCTGAGGTATATTTTCGTGCTAACATTAGCGAGTTGCAAGCAGGGCATTGTCATCACTGTTAGCAAGAGAGAGAGAGAGAGAGAGAGTATCGATCGACAGTGTCTCAGTGGCATTGGCGGGAAAGGAGGTTGCCTCACCCATACATTATGTAACTCGCGGCCTGTATCGCCGATTTTGACCATCCAAACGCTGTTTTCAGTCGTTTTATTGTTGTAACAGGTTAATACCTTTATAATCAACCTATAATAGGCGCATATGGATAAGTATTAATGCTATTTATGGTAAAATTAATATTTTAGTGATGGAAACAGCTCAAATACATGCGCACAGGCAGAGGTGTCTAATTACCCCCATGCGCACTTAAGAGGTTAAAGAACCACGTTTCGCGGCGAATCCACCCCACCTTACCCTAATCACTATTATATTTTTGAGCCCTACTCCACCAATTATGACCTTAACTTTGATTTTATTTACTCTAAATCCATTACTAACCATGTCCTCCCTCCAGCTATTGAATTTAGCCTCTGCATCATGTGCACCATCTGCAATCAAATCTAGGTTATCTAAATACAACAGTTCCCACGGAATACTAATTTTAAAATTATAACAATAATAATAATGATTGAAAGGTAAAACCATGGGGTTTACGCTAGGCTGTGCTTTACCGCGGAACTCATCTCTGTTCAACTGACTTTGGAACCTGTGGTGGGCAACTCAGGTGAGTTATCAAGCCTGGTACACAGGAACTACAGCATATTATCTAAGTTATCACCTTCCTGGATGGTTGCAAAGTTGAATCTCCAAGTACAAACAGAATCTTGTAGATGGGTATGGAGTAAAAGAGTGGGAACTAACCTTAGCCTGGGTATGTGCTGATGACAGCTTGGTGGACAGTCTCTGTGGTCCCGCTGCAGTGTTACAGCTGGACGGGAGCTTTGTACTATCATTATCTGATAACAAATGCAATATTAACAAACACATCATAACTATACTGTACTCCGTTTATCTTAACAGGGTGAGAAATTGTCAGTATGGATCTGTGTCTTGCCCAAACTCTTGCCGTCCACCAATGGCACGCAATAGGATGGAACTGCAGACCCTTCGATCAGCAGTCAGACACGCTACCGACCACCCACGGCCCACAAAGTAATAGTGTTAGTTTCAGCAATCCTAAGTTTTAATATGACATAGAAAAGTAATATTCTGCAATCTAATGTTAGGAAGTTGGTTGATGGGGGATGAAATTTCTAGCCCGGTTAAGATGTACAGAATATATTAAAATCATAAAATACAGAATAGATATAGATAGATAGAAAGCGATATAACCCTTTGAATACAATGGCACCATTTTAACCCATTTATCCGGATGACATATTATTTTTTCTTCTAACTACCTGAGATATAACCCCTTAAATGCAACGGCACCATTTTAACCCTATTATCCTGATGACAAATTATTTTTTCTTCTAACTACCTCCAAGTCATAATATTCAAATATGGAAGTCTAGGCCCTCTAAAATTGACAAAAGTTCAAATAACAAAATACAGTACCGGTACTGGTGTTAATAATTAAGAAATTATATTATAACTATAAGGATAGTAAAAACTAAACTCAAATAACAAAAAAGATTTCATTGTAGTGACAAAACAGCTGTGGTTCATCTTGAGCCCTCTAAAGGCTCAAGATGAACCTAAACTGATGCAAGACGAATGTGTCAAGAGCTTGAGCTACCTTTCACAATTCTCCTGGTGCTTGACAATGTCCTAGGGGCTAGGGCACCACACATATTTGGAGGGCTTGCATCCAGCCATCAAGGTCGTCTTTCTGCCTCCCAGGACCACTTCCCTCATTCAAACACTTGATCAAGAAATAATTACTAACAAGTAGGTGGAGACCTCAATGGTCATGTGGGAGCATGTGCTGATGGGTACGAGGGTATGCATGGAGGAAAAGGACATGAAAGAGGAAATCTAGAAGGCGTATACATACTGGAGTCCTGTATTTACCTAATTGTATTTACCTAATTGTAGTTTACAGGAGTTGAGCTAAGCTCGTGTTGTCCCGTCTCTCAGTCTACTTTTATCCAATTTTTTCTTGAAAATATGGATGTTCCCTGCCCCTACCACCTCCTCCTCCAGCCCATTCCACTTGTCAATACATCTATAGGGGAAGCTAAACTTCCTGATATCGTTCTTGCAGGTAGGTCTTTTTACTTTGTAGCTGTGGCCTCTAGTTATTCCTGTATCCATAATTAATATATCCTCCCTATCCAGCCTCTCCAGCCCTCGGGTGCATTTGTACATCATTATCATGTCTCCCCTCTCTCTTAGACTCGGTAAATTTAATTTGTCTAGCCTCCTTTCATATGGCAGTTCTCTAAGACTTGGAACCAATCTAGTAACTGCTCTCTGGATTCTTTCTAACTTGTGAATATGATCCTTAAGATGCGGGGACCACACCACTGCTGCATACTCCAATCTTGGTCTAATCATACTTTTTATAATCTTCGCTAACATGTTCTCATCCAAGTAGTTCAGAGCAACTTTCATATTCCCGGCCATTGCATACATTCCGCTAAAGAGCTTGTTAATATGTTTCTCTGGCGACAAGTTATCTTGTATAATCAACCCTAAATCCTTTTCTTTTTCGGCCTTGCTAATTATATTATCTCCCATCCTGTACTCCCAATTTGGTCTATTCACACTTCTTCCCATATTTAACACATGACATTTACTTATATTAAATTTCATTTTCCACTTGGTGCTCCATTCGTATATTTTATCTAAATCCCCTTGCAGCTCCTCACAACTACTTATATTTGTTATTTGTCTCATAATTTTTACGTCATCTGCAAACATTGACATGTAGGAGTTTATGTCTATCGGCAGGTCATTCACGTACATAAGGAACATAAGAGGTGCCAACACAGATCCCTGTGGCACACCACTCTCAACTTTCCGCCACGATGAGTAAGTTCCTCTAATGTTGGTCCTCATTTCTCTATCTGTTAAATAGCTCTCCATCCATTTCAGCAAACTCCCCCTGACACATCCTATCGTCTCAAGCTTAGATAACAATCTCTTATGTGGTACCTTATCGAATGCTTTGGAAAGGTCTAAGTAGACGCAGTCCACCCATCCGCCTCTTTCTTGGAGTACATCTATCACCTGTTACGTCCTGGGATATATAAACACTGGGCTCTTTATATTGGACTAGGTATGCGGCAACAACGGAAAACGCTAGATCCAACCCTTATCTATAAACCCAGGCAACAAACCACCCTAAACCGTCAAGAGTCCTGCCTGGACAACAAGGTATCCTATGACTCGGTTACAGGGTGCACGCACTATAGACTGCTGATAGTCAAGCAGGCTATATAAAAGATCACACAATTAAGTTGACTTAACCCTCCAGCCCCGGCTATGTATTATATATATATTCCTCGAAACCCGGGTGTTTTGGCCGAAAAACGTCTAGGCTAGGCTACCGTATATTTGTTAATCTGACTGCTTCCCGCATTCCCGCGCATCCCCAAGCGTAGCTGTGTTATTTACCTGTAGAATGGCATTAAGTAGAGCTCTCTAAGTCAACTGGTTGAATTGTGATGATGATTTCATTGGAGATAACTTTATGGCCAAAACAGCCACTTTACACTACTTTTCGATACTTAACAACAACATACAGGCACACACGAACAAGCGACGCTCTCTTTCTTGTGGCCGGAGATGTGGGGCGTCGGTCCAGCCGGCTGTTGTTTACATGCGTCGGACCGACGCCTCGCACACGAAGCTCACAGGCTTTCAACCACTGGGCGTTCAAGAGCCCTTCCGGGCAGCTGTTATATGCTTTTTTATGGGTGTTCAAGAGCCCTTCAGTGGTGAGAGGGTTAAAGCTTCAAGGAAAAGATAGATAACGGAATTAAATTGCAGAAACAATTTAATAACAAACTAGAAGAAAGTACATTTAACGTTACGTTAATTAATACAATTAATCACCACTGCGTGAAAGAAGGTGAAAGCAAACAGTCCTCAAAACATCGTACAGGTAGACAAGATGCGGGTTTCTAAACTGCATGCGGCTACTGTAGGATCTGATGCTTAGCAAAGAAAGTACGTTACGGATTTAGAGAACTCTTAACTCATAAGCAGGAATAAATACTAGTGATAGGCCATACAGTGTATAATGGCATAGGTATAATTAAATAAAGGCAGCAACTCGCAACATAACCACATACAGGTGTGCTTCTCACTCTTAGTCAGGCAAGCCTGCTCGGACAGAGTCTCTAAGCCACACCCTGACTCACAATGCTCACAAAAACGGTAAACTGTGGCACAATAACAAGCATACAGAGATGATAAACCCCTAGCTGTTAATCTGCCAGGCGGCAGAGGTCTAGCCGGAAGGATATAGGCTTCGGATACCCGGGCTGAGCCACCTGCTCTAGCCTAGGGACGTTCCCAAGTCTTTGCGCCAAATTACTCTAATTGAAAGGGTGCTCTCTTGAGAGACTCAGATCGCAAGTATTTGACTCTCTCCTGGCGACCCTAAAACAAAAGCAAGACGTGCTAGCGCAGTGCTGAGTGGACTAGGCAAGGGCCCTCACACAACACAACGCTAGACACACAGGGACACAGACAAGAAAATGCCCCCAGACTCCCACGGGTATCCTAGTAAAGTCGTGCGGGTCCACAGGACTCGCACCAGCAGACTTTACTTAAAGGATCGCAAAAAGCCTCCCCTCCGGTCTAGCCCCTGCTAACCTGACACAAGAACACACTAGCAAGCATGAAACCACCAAATATGAGACAACAAAAAAGCTTCCTAGGTCTCATTAACAATTACGTCTCTGCATAAGGCCCAAAATCCTATCTAGTTATCTGAGAGCTCGTCGTTAATACAATAATAGATATAAGGTCTATCAAGGGGATGGGATAATTAAATAGATTGGTGAAGTAGTGGAAAGAAGGTATACAAAGTAAGAGAGAAAGTTTCTAAGTGGGATTGAGAGGGATAGATATCAAGGGGGTCCGAAGGGTACGACAGTGAGGTGAGCTCTGAGTCTTGAATCTGTCTGGACCCCACCCTAGGCATGCAAAATACATCCCATGCTTGGCAACACTCAACACAGTTGCCGGGTCAAAATCCTCTACCCCTGGCGTGAGTCGAAACTAAGCCTAACGTTGCTATCAAATGCACGTGGCAACATCAGGCTCGTCCCAAGCTGGACTCTCCGCGCGAAGCAACGTCCCCCAGCCGGTCTCTCTCTCCCGCTCGTCTCCTCCCACTCTCACTAGACTTACATCTTATATATTATAATGAAACAATCAACTATCGAGAATAAAATATACTAAGATGCGTTGGTTAAGAATAAGGGCAGCTTCAAGCTGTGAAACAACATAAGAATATCCCAGACATTAGTTACATTGTCGTAGGATATATACTAAGGAAAAGCCGGCCGGCCGGCTGCCGCCAGCCGGTTTCTAAACGGCTGGGCAGCCGACGCGCGCGCATGCCCGCACGTGGCTACTATGCAGGAGCGTCACACCTCCCCCAAGATATAAGACCCTTGACTAAGTTCTTCATATCTAACAGAAAGCTTCTCATAGTACCACACACTGTTGCGACACAAGGCACTATATATAAAAAAAATAAAGACTGTTGCGCTCCACCGAGCAAGTTGAACTGACTTAGCGACAATAAGCGAAAACATTCAACTTAGATACTGCTACAACATCTTATACAAAATTCTACACGTTATAAAAATAAAGAGTTTTTATAAGGTTTTTGCTTTTTTAATTTGTTTTTTTTCGGCTGAACTACAGTGACAGCCTATTTTCCTCCACACTCAACCCTCAATCCTGTAGCAGTCTAACCAACATCATCCACCCTTGATAGACAATCCGCTATCACGTTATCAGAACCGGCAATATGGCGTATGTCCAGATTATACTCCTGAAGCATGAGTGACCACCTGGTCAGCCTCATATTCCGGTTATGAAACTGATTCAAGAATTTCAGAGGGTGATGATCGGTATAAACCACTACGACTGGTCCGAAAGCAGGAACATATACATCGAAGTGCCTGAGCGCCAGCACTATCGCCAGGAGTTCTTTTTCAATTACAGAGTAATTCCTTTGTGCACTATTGAATTTTTTACTGTAAAAACTCACTGGATGTTCGATACCTTCATCATCTGTCTGTAACAAGACAGCCCCAGCCCCTACGCCACTGGCATCAGTCGCCAGCTGAAAAGGTCTGCTGAAGTCCGGGGCCCTGAGTATGGGGTGGGTACATAACAGGTGTTTCACCAAGGAAAACGCCTCTGCACACTCAGGAGACCACCGGAACTTCTTGTCCTTAGATAATAAGTCAGTTAAAGGTGCAAGTACAGTCGAATAGCCTTTGATGAAGCGACGATAATAGCCTATCATACCTAGAAACCGCATGATTTGTTTCTTAGTCGTAGGCTGGGGAAACTGATCGATGGCTTTGATCTTTGTCTGTGGAGGGCACACCTGACCCATCCCCACCTCGAACCCCAGGTACAAAACTGTGGCTTTGACAAAATCGCACTTACCCAGGTTTACCACCAAACCTGCTTCATTCAGTTTATTAAAAAGCTGTCCGATGTGAGCAAAGTGACTGTTAAAATCCTCGTCGTATATTATGACATCATCTAGGTACACCGTACAGTTGGGAATGTCGGCTACAATGTCGTTCATTAATTTCTGAAACGTTGCAGGGGCATTTTTCAGCCCGTATGGCATAACATGGCAACGATATGTGGCACCGTCCACCACAAACCCACACACCTCTCGCGCTCGCTCAGACAAGGGCACCTGCCAATAACCCTTAACAAGGTCTATCTTAGTGAGGAACTTGGCTTTTCCTATCTTATCCACACTGTCGTCCACGCGAGGGAGAGGGTAGGCATTTGTGGGGGTTAAACCATTCAACCTGCGGAAATCTATACAAAACCGCACCTTGCCATCTGGTTTGGGCTGCAGTGTGACGGGGGAAGTCCACCTTACTGCACCCTCAGAAATCAGCCCACGTTTCAGCATATAATCCAGCTCTTCCCTAAGTGCTGGTAATTTAATAGGGGGAACACGGTATGGCACTGATTTAAAGGGCGGGTGGTCCCCAACATCGACATCGTGCACCGCTTGAGTAGTGAGGCCAGGATGCTCCGCGAAAACAGCTAGGTTTGAATCAAACAAGTGCTGCACAGCTACACGCTGTTGCTCAGGCAGGTGCAATATCAACTCGTGAGCCACTTGTCTAGAATTGCCCGCCCACTGATCCGCGGAAACATGACAATCCCAATTATCCTCCCCCGCAGCTTGACTGTCCCTTCCTCCTTCTCCACCACGATCGCTGCAGATCAACACCGGGACAGTGAGAGGCTCGGAGGGGCGCCTCACATACTCTTTCATCAGATTTACATGGCAAAGTTGGTTCTTTTTCTTACGATCAGGAGTAGCTACTAAATAGTCGAGATCAGAAACCTTCCTTACAACCCGATACGGACCAGAATACTTGGCAGACAAGGGGTGTCCCACCAGAGGCAGTAGTATCAGTACCTCCTGATCTACTTCAAACTCCCTCAGCTTCACCTTCTGGTCGTATCTGTCCTTCATCTGAGCTTGTGAACTCTTAACCCTCTCACCACGGAAGGGCTCTTGAACGCCCATAAAAAAGCATATAACAGGTACCCGGAAGGGCTCTTGAACGCCCAGTGGTTGAAAGCCTGTGAGCTTCGTGTGCGAGGCGTCGGTCCGACGCATGTAAACAACAGCCGGCTGGACCGACGCCCCGCATCTCCGGCCACAAGGAGAGCGTCGCTTGTTCGTGTGTGCCTGTATGTTGTTGTTAAGTATCGAAAAGTAGTGTAAAGTGGCTGTTTTGGCCATAAAGTTATCTCCAATGAAATCATCATCACAACTCAACCAGTTGACTTAGAGAGCTCTACTTAATGCCATTCTACAGGTAAATAACACAGCTACGCTTGGGGATGCGCGGGAATGCGGGAAGCAGTCTGATTAACAAATATACGGTAGCCTAGCCTAGACGTTTTTCGGCCAAAACACCCGGGTTTCGAGGAATATATATATAATACATAGCCGGGGCTGGAGGGTTAAGGTTCCGACCTGCTACCTCCAAGCTCTTTAGCATTCTCTCACGGCTTTCAACTACATACTTTAGAAGCGAGCATGGCTTTGTGACTCCCTCCCAGATCTCCTTGACTATGTGGAGGGGCCCCCTGACCCTGTGTCCAAAAACCAACTCGTTCGGGGTAAATCCCAAGCTCTCCCCAGGTACTTCTCTCGCAGCAAATAAAACGTATGGGAGACCTAGATCCCAGTCCTTCCCATTTTCCATGCAATAACACCGCAACATACTCTTGAGAGTCCAGTGCCACCTTTCCAAAACTCCCTGACTCTCGGGATGGTAGGCAGATGACACCACAGACACTATCCCATGTTGCTGCATGGTCTGCTTAAACAGAGCAGAAGTAAAATTGGATCCCTGATCAGACTGGATCTCCTGAGGGTAGACATAACGAGAGAAATAGACAAGTAGGTTTTTGACAACAGTCTTAGCCATCCCGTTGCGCATGGGGTAAGCATCTGGATACCGTGTTGCTACATCCATTACAGTTAGTACAAATTTATTGCCGGCACTAGTGGGGGGCAATGGGCCAACCATATCGATAACTACTTTGCTGAAGGGCGGCCCAATGACAGGGATGGGTTGTAACGGGGCTCTCGGGATGACCTGATTGGGTTTCCCAACAACTTGACAAGTGTGACACTGTGACACCCATGACACGACACTCGCCTTTAACCCAGGCCACCAGAAAAGCTTGCTCAGAGCTGCCTCCGTCTTACGTGCCCCCAGGTGCCCTGCCAAAGGCACATCATGAGCTAATCTCAATAAGCTCTCACGGCACACCCTCGGTACTACTAACTGGTCCACTAATCCTGACCCGCCATCCCACTTTTTCTTGGGATCCTGATGTCTCCGATACAAGATCCCCTCGGACAAGAAAAAATCACCAGGCTGCGCATCCCCATCGCTCTCCAGTTCGACAGCACCATTACCGCACGCCCTGACTTCAGGATCTTCCAGCTGCAAGGAACATATATCAGCAGGTGCGAGATTATCCAAGTTCATCTTAAATAATTTATTTCCACCTCCAATGTCCCGCTGAGCCATCCTTTCCTCACGCTGCGCATAACGATGCTGTCGCAGAGTCTCTTCCTGCCCTGCACCTGCACTAGCGGTGACAGGCCCCGGGGCCTCTCCAGACTCTAACATAGGTGCCAATAATGAGTCACCAAGAAACACTGCCGGCTCAAAACTCTCCAATTGACCAACACTTCCCGTTTTCTTGTACTCACCTAATTGTACTCACCTAATTGTAGTATACAGGATTTGAGCCTAAGCTCGTGTTGTCCTGTCTCTCTCTCTACATTTATCCAATTTTGCTTTAAAAGTTTGGATATTTCTTGCTCCCACCACCTCCCCATCCAACTTATTCCAACACTCAATGCTTCTATACGGGAAGCTGAACTTTCTTACATCAGACTTACATATAACTTTCCTCAACTTACAATCATGACCCCTGGTTCTTCCCTCGTCCCTCACCACAAAATCTCCCTTGTCGATCTTCTCAAAACCTTTCACACACTTAAACATCATGATCATGTCACCTCTCTCTCTCCTCTCCCTCAGCGTTGGCAGCTTTAGCCTCTCCAATCTCTCCTCATAAGGTAGGTCTCTAAGGCTAGCTATCATCTTAGTGGCAACTCTCTGAACTCTTTCCAGTTTTTTATTATGTTTTATAAGGTGTGGAGACCACACCACTGCTGCATACTCCAGTCTTGGTCGTATTATTGTCCCTATTATTTTTGCTCTTCATCTAAATAATTCAGAGCTATTCTCATGTTAGTCAACACTGCATAGGTTTCACCAGTTATTTTATTTATATGCTGTTCAGGTGACAAGCTGTCTGCCACAACTACCCCTAGGTCTTTTGCTTTCACAGCTTTACTAATTATTTCATCTCCTATTTTATATCCCCAAGAAGGTCTATATTTACTTTTTCCCATCTCAAGAACCTGACACTTACTCGTGTTGAATTCCATTTTCCAAGTTTGACTCCACTCATATAACTTATCTAGATCTCTCTGTAATTCTTCACAACTACTCCTACTTGTAATATGCTTCATTAGTTTTGCATCATCAGCAAACATAGATATATATGAGTCTATTCCCATTTGAAGGTCGTTGATGAAAACCAAAAACATGATTGGGGCCAACACCGATCCTTGAGGCACTCCGCTTTTTACCCTTTCCACGAGGAGAACTTTCCTTTTATTACTGTTCGCATTTCCCTCCCAATTAAATAGTTTTCCATCCACTTTAATAATACTCCCTCAACCCGCCCCACAGTCCTGAGCTTCCACAACAATCTCTTATGAGGCACCTTATCAAATGCCTTCTTGAAATCTAAGTAGATACAATCTACCCACCCCTCCCTCCCTTGTACAATGTCAATTACCCTATCATAGTAACTCAACAAATTTGTGGTACACGAATGACCTTTTCTGAACCCGAACTGCTTGCTTGAAATTATTTCCCTCTCCTCCAACATACCCACCCATCTTTTTCTAATAATCTTTTCACAAAGCTTGCATATAACACTCGTTAAGGATACCGGTCGATAATTTAGCGGGTCTTCTTTATTTCCACTTTTATATATTGGAGTTATATTGCTTGTTTCCATTCTAAGGGAAGCTCCCCCTTGTTTAATGAGTATTGAACAATATTAAAAATAGGTCTCACTAGTTGTTCAGAACATTCTCTTAATACCCATCCAGCAATGTTATCTGGGCCCATAGATTTTCTCACGTCCAATTCTTCCAACAATGATTTTAGTTCATCCTTGTTGACTTCTATCGACTCTAGTCCCTGTATCTCATTCAATTCCACCACAGGTTCTACATAGTCATCCTCCTCCACAAACACGGATGTTAATGTATGATTCATAATTTCACACATACCCACTGTGTCTTCATATAATTGACCCTCTACCCTAAGCTTTGTTATTTTGTCCTTTATTTTAGTTTTACCGTTGATATAACTATAGAACAGTTTGGGTTCTTTATTACATTTGTTTACTATATCTTTTTCAAAGTTCTTTTTCTCCTCTCTTATAGTCTTGACATAGTTGTTTCTAGCATTCTTATACTCATCCCATTTTTCCTCAGTGTGTCTCCTTCTCACTTTATTCCATGCAGAGTCCTTTTTGTTCTGGGCAATGTGACATCGCATGTTAAACCACTCTTTCTCCTTAGCCAGCTTTCCATCCTTAAATGTTGGTACATATTTATCTACCCCCTCCCTGTAAATGTCTAGTAACATGGTGTATTTTACCTGAATATTCTGTTCTTGCTCAATAAATGACCAATCTATATTTGCAAAGTATCCTCGTAATGATTCATAATCCGCCTTACTATAATTTAGTCTAAATTCCCTATGTTCCTCCTCTCTGCCTTCCAGAAATTCCACTGTCAATTCAAATTCAATCACAGCATGATCACTTTTTTCCCATGGGACTCAAATATGTTAGGTTCTTTATTTCTTGGGGGTCTTTGGTGAATAGTAAGTCAAGTCTTGATGGTTCATCACCTCCTCTAAATCTTGTATTTCCGTAACGTGTTGTGTTAATAGATACCCCATTGTTAGTTCAAGAATTGTCCTACCTCAAGTATTTTCATTTGAACCCGCATCCAAACATTCCCAATCCACCTCCCCGCAATTAAAGTCCCCTGCAAGAATAAGCCTATTTTTCCTTTTACAAATAATTTCTAACATACGCAAGGTTTCCAAATTAATTCATTATATTCATCATTGCTCCAAGATTTAGTCTTAGGAGGTAAATACATTGATACGATGTCCAATTTTGACCTATCATTATCCTCAATTTCAACTGCTACCACTTCAGCAATGCTATCACCAAGTTTTAATTCTTTAGCAGTAATTTTATTATCTACCATGATCAACACTCCTCCTCCTAGCTTTCCTAACCTGTCTCTTCTCCATGTACTGTATCCTGCACAACTAATTATATTCGTGTCTACCTCCTGGTTAAGCTTAGTTTCAGTCAAACATACTACCCCGGGCCTCTCTCTCTTTACATATTCGTCAAACTCAATCTTTTTGGAAATTAACCCATCAATATTTGTATACATGAACTTAGCATTTCCAGTATTTTCCCTATTTTTCTCTCCCCTGCCCGTTCCTTTCTTTTTTGTACGTACCCCTCCCAATTTATTTCCTAGCTTGTCTCCTCTCCTCTTGTCTCCACCTGGACTGTTTCTCGCTCCGTTTCCACCTCCCCTCCCTCTGCCTCCACTTGGACTGTTTCTCTCTCCTGTGACCTTCTTTCTGTGACCTTTCCTCCGCGGTTTGATAGACTGAGGTGGTGGCTGCAAGGCTCCGGATGTCTGAGAACGCGTCACAACACACGCCATGGTTTGTACGCTACACTTCTCAACCCACTCCTGTTCCTCCCTACTAACGTTGGCCGCCTTCTCGGCAACGACCAAGGGTGAAACCTTAGAAGCAGGCACCGCAAAGTCGTTGCCGAGGAGGAGGTCGACGCCCCCAACAGGCAAGTTCTCTACAATTCCGACATCCAGCTCCTTCGCCACACCACCCACCTCCAGCTCCATCCGCATCAGCGGGTAGGACTTCGTAGCATTGATCCCCTGAACTACCACCACCCGAGCAGCGTTAATCGGTCTACCAGTAAAGTTCCTTAACAAGGTCTGAGAAGCCCCAGTATCACGCAATAGCTTAACTCCTCGCCTTTCGCCAGCCCACCTCACAAAACCATGCCCTCTATGACCCCCAAAGACGTCGCGGACAGGGTTCGAGCCTTCCGGACTCTTGAACACAGGCTGTGTCCCAACCTCTGACGAACTACCCTTGGCAAACTCAGAAGATATAGGCGACACCCCTATGCTGTGGACCAATGACACAACCTTGTTTGGTGGCTTGTTCGGACAAGCATTTGCAAAGTGACCCTCCTTGTGACATGCAAAGCACTCTTTACTCTTTGGTTTCCCTTGGGAGTGGGAGGTACCATTAGACTTCTTATACGGGACGGTATTTGGTTTATGTTCAGTTTTATTGTATTTATGTGTATCAAAATTCTTGGGAGGGGGAGGGGTACGATCCTTTGCACCCGACTCACTCCTAGCTGCTGCTTCGCACCCTCAAATTAAAGACAGTCGGCGGTCAGCCATTTCTGCTGCCTCCTGGAGAGTTCTAGGATTTTTTCCCTTTATATTTAATGTTAAGTCCCCGCCTGTGCACTTAAAGAACTGCTCCAAGAGAACCAGCTCACTCAACTCCTCAAAAGTAGCTGCCCTCTCGGAACGCAGCCAATGTCGTAGTGCATCAGACAAGTCCCGGGCGTGTTCTAGGAAGGTACTATCCTTGCCCTTAGTAACACCCCGAAACTTCAAGCGGTAAGTTTCTGGTTGTAACTCATAGGCCCGTAGCACAGCCTTCTTTAGCTCATCATAAACTACACAGGACTCTAAAGGTAGTGCATCATACGCTTTTAGCCCCTTTCCTAGGAGTCTTGATGAAACTAATGCTGCCCACTTTTCCTGAGGCCACTGGTGTTCCTGACACTTCTTCTCAAACCGCACAAAAAACTCAGACACACCTAATTCATCGAACACAGGAACTAGTTTAAGCAGGTGCGACAATGATTGGTCCCGATGTCTGTTACCTCCCCCAATATTTCGCCCTGTTACCTCCACTCGAGATCTCTCCAGCTCCCTGTCAGCCCGATACCTAGTAGACTCTGCCTGCAGTTCAGCCTCTCGTATAGCTGTTCTCTCTGCAGCCTCAACCTGAGCTCTAGCAGCCTCAACCTGAGCTCTAGCAACCTCAACCTTGGCCATCTCAAGCCGAAACTACAAATCTGGAGTCAACCCTTGAGGAGGGCAAGGTGCATTTAATGGAGAGGGTCCCTGTGATTGAATTCCACGCTGCCATTGACCATCAACTTGGGGGTATATACTAAATTCAGGCACCCTGACGTTTGATACGGGGGTAGAGTGGAGGGGGGGCTGGGGACCGGGGCCCCCAGTCGCCTCTCCACCCAGGTCTCTCCCTTCTAAACCCAATATCAAAGTCCTCAGCTGATCTTTCCTCATGCCACTTAAACCCTGGTGACCCTGAAGACCTGCCACACACTTTAAGCCATACTTATTCAGCTTCAACACCCTGGCAGCGGTAAGGGGCACCTCTAAAAATCTTCTAGCACCCTCCTCGCTATCGACTAGCCACTCCACAGGTCTTTCTCCCTCCGAGCCCGTATCGTGACCTGACCCATCACTGTGTTCTGATGCATTAGACATGTTTGTGTACTGCAGTAATTATCACGGTTATAGAATGTGCCTTATCTCCTATGCAAGTATGTATATACTAATGTTATTTAAAGTCTTTAATGTGTTATATTGGTTGCTCCAAAAAAAAAACTCTATGTCCACTGTATTCCTCTAATCATAAGGAATCTCAAAACAAATGACCACTATATTCCTCTGTTCAGTAAATCCTATGCAAGGTCGCCATTTGTTACGTCCTGGGATATATAAACACTGGGCTCTTTCTATTGGACTAGGTATGCGGCAACAAGCAACAACGGAAAACACTAGATCCAACCCTTATCTATAAACCCAGGCAACAAACCACCCTAAACCGTCGAGAGTCCTGCCTGGACAACAAGGTATCCTATGACTCGGTTACAGGGTGCATGCACTATAGACTGCTGATAGTCAAGCAGGCTATATAAAAGATCACACAATTAAGTTGACTTAAAGCTTCAAGGAAAAGATAGATAACGGAATTAAATTGCAGAAACAATTTAATAACAAACTAGAAGAAAGTACATTTAACGTTACGTTAATTAATACAATTAATCACCCCTGCGTGAAAGAAGGTGAAAGCAAACAGTCCTCAAAACATCGTACAGGTAGACAAGATGCGGGTTTCTAAACTGCATGCGGCTACTGTAGGATCTGATGCTTAGCAAAGAAAGTACGTTACGGATTTAGAGAACTCTTAACTCATAAGCAGGAATAAATACTAGTGATAGGCCATACAGTGTATAATGGCATAGGTATAATTAAATAAAGGCAGCAACTCGCAACATAACCACATACAGGTGTGCTTCTCACTCTTAGTCAGGCAAGCCTGCTCGGACAGAGTCTCTAAGCCACACCCTGACTCACAATGCTCACAAAAACGGTAAACTGTGGCACAATAACAAGCATACAGAGATGATAAACCCCTAGCTGTTAATCTGCCAGGCGGCAGAGGTCTAGCCGGAAGGATATAGGCTTCGGATACCCGGGCTGAGCCACCTGCTCTAGCCTAGGGACGTTCCCAAGTCTTTGCGCCAAATTACTCTAATTGAAAGGGCGCTCTCTTGAGAGACTCAGATCGCAAGTATCTGACTCTCTCCTGGCGACCCTAAAACAAAAGCAAGACGTGCTAGCGCAGTGCTGAGTGGACTAGGCAAGGGCCCTCACACAACACAACGCTAGACACACAGGGACACAGACAAGAAAATGCTCCCAGACTCCCACGGGTATCCTAGTAAAGTCGTGCGGGTCCACAGGACTCGCACCAGCAGACTTTACTTAAAGGATCGCAAAAAGCCTCCCCTCCGGTCTAGCCCCTGCTAACCTGACACAAGAACACACTAGCAAGCATGAAACCACCAAATATGAGACAACAAAAAAGCTTCCTAGGTCTCATTAACAATTACGTCTCTGCATAAGGCCCAAAATCCTATCTAGTTATCTGAGAGCTCGTCGTTAATACAATAATAGATATAAGGTCTATCAAGGGGATGGGATAATTAAATAGATTGGTGAAGTAGTGGAAAGAAGGTATACAAAGTAAGAGAGAAAGTTTCTAAGTGGGGTTGAGAGGGATAGATATCAAGGGGGTCCGAAGGGTACGACAGTGAGGTGAGCTCTGAGTCTTGAATCTGTCTGGACCCCACCCTAGGCATGCAAAATACATCCCATGCTTGGTAACACTCAACACAGTTGCCGGGTCAAAATCCTCTACCCCTGGCGTGAGTCGAAACTAAGCTTAACGTTGCTATCAAATGCACGTGGCAACATCAGGCTCGTCCCAAGCTGGACTCTCCGCGCGAAGCAACGTCCCCCAGCCGGTCTCTCTCTCCCGCTCGTCTCCTCCCACTCTCTCTAGACTTACATCTTATATATTATAATGAAACAATCAACTATCGAGAATAAAATATACTAAGATGCGTTGGTTAAGAATAAGCGCAGCTTCAAGCTGTGAAACAACATAAGAATATCCCAGACATTAGTTACATTGTCGTAATAATAATAATAATAAGCATGTTACTTATTTCTCATAAGCGCCAATTTTTCCGAAGAATTCACTAGCGCTCGAAAAGAGAAAGAAAAAAGAACAAAAATCAATGCATCAAAAGAAGGCTCATATACAACACACATTTAACAATCACCAGCAGTGGCAAAATAGCCTAAACTCTATAGCCATCTGTCATGACACCTCTCTCAAGATCATAGCTTCTCTCAAAGAGAAAAGTCTTAAGTTGTCTCTTGAAGCATTCAACAGAACTCAGTTGTCTCATGGACAGCGGCAACCTGTTATACAACCTCGGAGCCATGTAGGAGAATGACCTCTCAAAGAAAGAAGACTGCTGGAAAGCCCTTGGTTCATCAAGACGAAAAGGGTCATTGTCATGACGCACAACTACACCATGGTGTGCCAGTGGGCGCCTGAGCAGCTCCGCAAGGTACCTAGGCTCACCAAATTTGAGAACCTTAAAAGTCACCAAACACAACTTAAATTCTATTCTTGCTCTTACTGGCAGCCAGTGCAGTTCTATGTGAAGAGATGTAGTAGGAGTTCTAGGTGGAACACCAAAAATTAGTCTTGCGGCCCTGTTAAGAACAGACTGAACTTTCTTCAAAATATAATTTGAAAGACCCACCAACAGGGCATTGCAATAATCAACACGAGAGAAGACCAATGAGTGAACCAACGTCAGAAGGCAACGTCTGGTTATAAACGGCTTCACCAAATAGAGATTTCTGATGTGCAAGTAACAACTTTTAACTATCTGGTTTACATGCTCTTTGAAATCTAATCGGGAGTTCACATATACACCCAGATTTCGAACAGAGTTGGCCGGTCGCAGCTGAGATCCACCCACATTGATGGAGAGGGCACCTACCATATCATCAGCTCTTCTATTTCCTCGGATGATGAGAATATCAGTTTTACCATCATTTAGTTTAAGTTTTCTCGCTCTCATCCACTTCTTGATATCAGACATCAACAATTCCATCTTACTCCGTATATCAACTATATTTGTGATTCTCACATAAATCTGGGTGTCATCTGCATAAAAGTGAAAGGTGACATTATGTGCACGAAGCAGAAGAGACAAACTGCTAATATAAATTATAAATAGGATAGGACCCAAAACTGATCCCTGCGGAACACCATACTGCAGGGGTGTCGAGTCCGAGACCACTTGATTTACCATCACACTCTGGGATCTACCTGACAAGTACGACCCAAGAAGCAAGAGAGCGGAGTCACGCACACCACAATCATAAAGATCACTCAATAACAACTCGTGATCCACTGTGTCAAAAGCCGCAGAGAGATCAAGCAAGACCAATAGTGAGGCCACACCATTGCAAATGTTCTCAACTAGATCATTATGTACTCTAATCAATGCTGTTTCAGTTGAATGATGCTGTCGGTAAGCAGACTGAAAAATTGGGATAGTTTCATTCTGCTGAAGTAGTGGTTGTAATTGGTCAAGTATTGCACGCTCTAATATCTTTGATATGAAGGACAGGTTGGAGACAGGACGATAGTTCAACATGTTCTCAACATCAAGTCCAGGTTTCTTTAGAGTAGGTCGGAGTAGTGCATGCTTTTCAGAATGTGGGAAGCTACCTTCAGAGAAGCACTTATTAATTATTTTGGAAATAAACTCAACTGTGTGATCATAAACTCTTGGTAGCTTGGAAACATTTATGGGATCCAACGGGCAAAATGTTTTATTGAGGTTTCTTATGTAGGACGAGATCATGTCCACCTCTACTGAGTGAAAGGATGAGAGGACATTATTAGGAATGTGTCGGGGTTGGAGTACAACTGAAAGTTCTTCACCAACAGAAGCATCATCCAATTCCTGTCTTATGCGAGTTATCTTGCCAGCAAAAAATGCCACAAAGTTGGCAGCCAACTCGGCATCAGGTACAGAAGGTCTTAAGCTGACTCTTGTTTTTCCAAGTAAACTGTTTACAATTGAAGCCAACCTCCTCTGGTCGTTACCACACGAGTCAACTTTTCCCTGATAATACACTTTCTTTTCATCTTTGATTTTGTAGACCACAGCTCTTCTGGCTGACAGGTATTGCAACCATGTAGAGTCTGTTTTATTTTTCCGCCATTCACGTTCAGCTCTTCTACGCGCTCTTCTAAGAAATTTAACTCGAGTGCTATACCAGGGCGAATCATCTCGTACTATGATTTTCTTCTCTACTTCTGGACAGTGATGATCGAACACTAATTTAAGTGCATTTCCATGTACCTCCACCAGCTCATCTGAAGTAAGGTTGGAAGTATCAATACTTCCCAAGTACTGTTTTACTTCACTGCTAGCCAAATTTAGGTCTGCATTTTTATAATTTCTAAATCTGATTACTTTTTCATGTGTGAGTGGCTTAGGGAAATCAAAGCTGAAAGTAATCAAAGCATGATCAGAGGTATTAGGGTCAGCATTCTCAACATCAACATCCAGAACACCACCACAACCCACAGGAGAGAAAACCAAGTCAAGGGTGTGTCCTAAGATATGAGTTGGGTGGGACACATGGTTTACAAAATTGTTCTGATCAGTCAACTCAAGGAACTCAGGAGAGAATGGCTTCAGATGAGGGCTGTCAACCCAGTAATTAAAATCTCCACACATCAAAAGTCTTCCAGTTTTAGCAGAAAATTCCTCGAGAAACTGCCCAAACTCTTCCATAAAACCCCTATCTGTGCCACGATGGCCAGGCCTATAGACAACTGCCATTCTTAGAATTTGTTGATGGAGTTTTATTTCCACTTCCAACAGTTCATAATAAAGAGGGGCTGGGTTATGGCTTATTTGCAAGATATTCACCAGAGATGTGGAGTAGACAACTGCCACTCCACCACCCGGATGATCTCCCCTAGGCCTAGGAACATTTATTATGGAATGGGTTTTAGGCAATGCCGCCTGGATAATATTCAGATCTGACTCGAACAACCAGGTCTCAGTGAGACATAATACATCAAGGTTACGTTCATCCAAGATCTCGCAAATATGATCCATTTTGTTACGCAAGGAACGAACATTCAACAGACCCAGTTTCAACCGGCTCCCATGTGCATTTTTCAGTTTTTTGAACCTACAAAATCGGTGTTCTCAATAACTTTATTTCTCTGAGCTGTCATTAAAGGACAATTTCTACTTGAGGCGAAATGATTTGGCGGCTCCGTAACTGATGTGGAGCTCATACAATTTATACATTTGGGAGAAGTCCTGTTGGTGCAGTCTTTTGAGTTATGAGTACCAGCACAGAAGTTGCATTTTGGATCCTCATTTTTCCGATAACACCTGTCACTGGTATGACCAAAGCCCTGGCAATGGTAACATTGTGTTACCCAGAAGCGATCGTATGCACGACATCTCACAAGTCCAACATACACAGAATTGCCATCATCCACTATGGAAGAGCGTATTTCAGGTGACATTTTTACTACCGCAATCTTAGTGTGTGCATCACTCTTTTGCTTAGTGAATAGCAAATTCATAGCTAAGCCATCGTCGACCAGGGACTTTATTCTTGGGTTCTTGTTGAGGATGCTGGGAATGATCTCATTATCCTCAGCGTCATTAGCAATGCCTACCAGAGTCATTTTTGGCATCATCTTCTTTGGTTCGGAGACACTGAAGGCACTGTCCACCCCCAAATACTGATTGATGGCCCTTCCTGCATCTTCTTTGGCTTTCTTGGATGGAAGTCGTACCACCAGTACACCTGACTCAGTTCTAGTTAACTTGTTAACCGGAACCGAAGCCAAAGCAGTCTCGATTGCCTTTGTATCTGGTGGGCTTACTGGCTCGGAGGATCGGTCTTTTGGCTTTACTACCAGGACCTGATGGTCCCAGACAGTTTTTTTCTTTCCACCATCTACCACCTCAGTGGTGCGTTTGGTCGGCTCCTTTTTGGTCTCCGCTGTTTCCCTCACTACCTTTTCCTTGCTCTTCAAAACCTGCACTACATTCTTCTCAAACTCTCTTTTCTCTTTTTCTCTCTCTTCCACCTGCTCCTTCATGATTTCTTCCAATGCATCCACCTTAGCATTCCCCACCCTTGTCCACTCATCTTTCTCCTCACTTATTACTCCCTTTACTTTCTCACTTAAATGGCCCTCATACTCTTTTAGCTGCTCCTTGAGTGCCATGTTCTCTGCCTCCAGCTCATCTACTTTCCTTATCACTGCATCTAGGTTAGCAATTAATGGCCCATCTGCAGTTGCTACTGAACTGGCTCCACATATTTCTGTCAGTGACTCCACCTTCACACCTATATCTCTCCTCCAATTCTCCATAACTCCCTTCCATCTTAACAGACCCATCATCTGTCTTTTCACTACAGTCAATTGATCCTCCACTTCACCACCCTCTGCCAGAAATCCCTCAAACTCGTAGCTCTCTTCATCTCCCAATAAACTCTGCCTCCGTTTGCCTTGGCCGGCCATTGTTTATATTTATGTAGCCTACAATTAAAAATATACAAAACACTTAATAAAATTTAGAGTAAAATTAAACTACTACCTGGGATAAACCCAGGTAGCGCCGCCCCGGTTTGTGTCACCCTATCTTGAAAAAAGAATAAATGGAAAAAATAAATAGAAATGGGTGTTTGCGAGGTCACCACGAGCAGGTGGGGTACGACTTGATTACCTTCCAAAGAAGGTAACCCAACCGAGGTGTCGCAAGTACTAGGCAAAGATGAAATGTGAAAACTTTAACCGTGTTTTGGGCCTTCAGCAGTAGCAGATACGTCACTCGGAAAACTAAACCTCATTGGTTACGATACTGCCACTGCGCAAAGTATAGGATATATACTAAGGAAAAGCCGGCCGGCCGGCTGCCGCCAGCCGGTTTATAAACGGCTGGGCAGCCGACGCGCGCGCATGCCCGCACGTGGCTACTATGCAGGAGCGTCACACACCCTACTGTAATAACATAGCAAACTGGTAACACAAGATGTCCCTTCTCTGAATCCAAATTGCTTTGGCGTTATTATCTTCTTTCTCTCCAACATTTTCATCCATCTCTTCCTAATTAGCTTTTCACAAATCTTGCATACAATACTAGTAAGTGAAACTGGTCTATAGTTTAAAGGGTCCTCAGGGTTTCCATTCTTGTATATCGTTATGATATTAGCTCTTTTCCATTCAACAGGAACCTGTCCTTTATCTAAGGAAGCTTGAATTATGTCCCTCACTGGCTCCACTAATTGCTCTGCACACTCCTTTAAAACCCAGGCAGACACTTCATCCGGTCCCATAGCTTTCCTTACTTCAAGTCCTCTCATCGCAGATAACAGCTCATCTCTAGTTATTTCAATCTTGCTAAGACCACTCTCCAGTACTCCCGCCTGTGGTTCGTCAAAACTTTCCTCTCTAGTAAAAACCGACCCCAATTTGTTATTCATTACCTCGCACATGTCCGATACATTTTCATACGTCCTAGCATCTACTCTTAATTTAGTAATTTGTTTCTTTACCTTCAACTTACTGTTTATGTGTTGCACTCATCATGGTTGCGTGTAAGACTAAGTTACAAAAAAAAAAAAATTAGTCATTTGATCACATGCAGTTCTGGGGGCACCAGTAGACAGACAGATTAATTCTTAGTGAACTGGGGAAAGTTTAGAGAGCTGTTGCCACTCCTGACCATGAGAGGGCTCCCACCCCATCTTAAAGGGAAGGTTTATACCTCGTGTGTTAGGAGCGCGATGACCTATGGCTCGGAGACGTGTCCGGTTAAAGCGGAGGATGTCAATAGAATGGAACAGAATGAGAAGAGAATGGTGAGATGGATATAGGGGGTTAACCTCAGGGATGGGGTATCGAGCGAGGAATTAAGAAGGCGTTTGAGCATTAGGAGTGTCAGTGAAGTACTGTAATGCGCACAAGCTGACTTGATTGGTTTGGACACATGGAGAGAATGGATGATCAGAACTGGGTTAAGAAATGCCAGACTGTGAACGTGGGGTGATCTGTGCGTAGGGGTAGACCTAGAATGACGTAGGATCAGGTACTCCGGTCCAATCTCAAAATAAAGAACTTGACAACAGAGGCAGCCCTTGACAGGGCCGCCTGGAAAGCTGCCATTTAGGACGTGAGACTGTAACCAGATTCTCTGTAGACAAAACGGTCTTTAAACTTGTATGTAATACATAACCCCTCAACTTTCCCTTCATAATTGCTGAGGGGCACAGGGCCTTGGGTGGGGCTTAGGTTTCCCGGGCGTTTCCGAACCATCCTCAGCTCCCCGCCTTGGAGTTGCTTCGGTCACCTGGGCTTTATGAGTGGTTGTTGTTGTTGTTGTTCCCTAAGCTGCCTGGCCAAACAGCCCCGAGTCCCTAAGGAAGGCCATGGCCACGGTCGGGCTTTCCCACAGAGCTCTCAAGGAGTGTAGATTGTGTTGTTAGCGTAAGTGGTTGTGTGAAATGCAGTCTTCTATGATGTGTTTAATAGTATGGGGTGCTGTGTTACAACCTGGGCAGGAGTCGACGACGGAGTCATCCAGTCTCTTTTGATATCTCAGAAGGGCTGGATGGTGTCCGCTTCTCAGCCTGGCCAGGTGGACTCTGTCGTCGCGAGGAAGGGAGGATTCAGAAGGATGGATTTCGGGAGGACGTGCCTGCAGCTGTGTGTTGTTTATGAGTGAGTGGATGGAACGGCGAGAGATATGAGTATGGATGTACTTCTGGAAGCTGGTTTGGGGTGGGCAGGGAGGGAGAGAAGATAGTATTTGTGTGTGATAGCGTGTGCTGGGTGTTGTTTTAATATTTCTTGGTGTCTGTGGATGTGTTGCCATGTAGTGTAGTGGGTGGTGTTGGTTCGTGGAGGCTGCTGCCAGGAATTGAGTGCCTCTCATGTCCAGATGGTCTTAGACTTGGAGGACTTTGGTTTCTTGATGTAGGTGATCTGTAGGTGAAGTAGCTGTGCAGCCTGTGATGATTTTTAGGGCTTTATTTTGAATAGTCTGTAAGGTCTTATGATGTCTTTCAGCTACTGTAGGTTAGAAGCCCAGGCCGGGCTTGCGTATTCCATCACTCATCTTATGTATTGTTTGTAAACTGTGGTGGTGGTTTCTTTGTTGTGTACACATTTTATGTGGGCAAGTGACCTGAGGGCGTTAAGTCTGGGTGTCAGTTTCTTTTTAATGTTTGTGGTGTGCTGTTTGAATGTCATTTGAGTATCATATGTTACTCCTAGGATTTTGGGTGAGTGTGTGTGTGTTAGGGGTATATTGTTTATGGTGAGTTGCGGGGAGTATGCGTGATCTCCTGTCCAGCTTGTGAGGAGGGATGCAGTGGATTTGGCTGGGGCTAAATTAAGTCGTTTGTAGTGCACCAGTCATGTAATGTGTTGAGATAGGGTTGAAGGAGATCTGTTGCTGCACCTGGGTCTTGGTGTGTGCATGTGAGTGTTATGTCGTCTGCGTAGGAGGCTATGTTTATTTGGGGTGTATTGGGTGTATTTGTATCATGCATGTACAGATTAAAGAGTGCGGGCGACAGGACGGATCCTTGCGGGACTCCGTTTGGGAAATTTCTGATGCTAGATGACTGACCGGCAAAAGATACGTGTGCACATCTGCCTGCTAGGAAGTTGGCCAGCCACCTTTTTGTGTTGTTGTGCATGTTTGTGTTGTAAATTTTGTTTGTTAGGTTGTGGCGGGGGATGGCATCGAAGGCTTTACTAATGTCGAGTGTGGCAAGTAGTGATCTGTGTGGTCTGGCTGAGTTGATGCCGTCAAAAGCTCTTTGTGTAAGGTCTGTAAGAAGAGTGTTTGTGGAGTACAGTGGCCTGAAGCCATGTTGTGTTGGAGCTAGGGGTAAGGCGTGTGTAATTAGTTGTAGTACAAGGCATTCTATGACTTTGGAAGGGGTGCAGAGGAGTGTGATAGGGCGGTGTGAGGAGGGTAGTGTGGGGTCTTTGTTGGGTTTGGGGAAAGTGATGATGATACCATGCTTCCAGATGTCTGGTATTGTGTTGTGTGAATAACTGTAGTTTGATAACTGTAGTTTGATATGTTAGTGAGTGCTTGTATGCCTTGTTGTTGTTGTTGTTGTTCCCTAAGCTGCCTGGCCGAACAGCCCCGAGTCCCTGAGGAAGGCCATGGCCACGATCGGGCTTTCCCACAGAGCTCTCATTGAGTGTAGATTGTGTTGTTGGCGTAAGTGGTTGTGTGAAATGCAGTCTTCTATGATGTGTTTAATGGTATGGGGTGCTGTGTTACATCCCGGGCAGGCGTCGACAACGGAGTCATCCAGTCTCTTCTGATAGCTCAGGAGAGCTGGATGGTGTCCGCATCTCAGCCTGGCCAGGTGGACTCTGTCCTCGCGAGGAAGGGAGGATTCGGAAGGATGGATTTCGGGAGGTCGTGCATGCAGCTGCGTGTTGTCTGTGAGTGAGTGGATGGATCGGTGAGAGATATGAGTATGGATGTGCTTCTGGAAGTTGGTTCGGGGTGGGCAGGGAGGGAGAGAGGACAATAATTGTGTGTGATACCGTGTACTGGGTGTTGTTTTGATATTTCTTGGTGTCTGTGGGTGTGTTGCCATGTAGTTTAGTGGGTGGTCTTGGTTCATGGAGGCTGCTGCCAGGAATTGAGTGCCTCTCATGTCCAGATGGTCTTTGACTTTGAGGATTTTGGTTTCTTGATGTAGGTGATCTGTGGGTGCAGTAGCTGTGCAGCCTGTAATGATCTTCAGGGCTTTGTTTTGAATAGTCTGTATGGTCTTATGATGTGTTTCAGCTAGGTTAGAAGCCCAGGCTGGGCTTGCGTATTCCATCACTGATCTTATGTATTGTTTATATACTGTGGTGGTAGTTTCTTTGTTGTGTCCAAATTTTGTGTGAGCAAGTGACCTGAGGGCGTTAAGTCTGGGTGTCAGTTTCTTTTTAATGTTTGTGGTGTGCTGTTTGAATGTCATATGAGTATCATATGTTACTCCTAGGATTTTGGGTGTGTGTGTATGTGTTAGGGGTGTGTTGTTTATGGTGAGTTGAGGGATGTATTCGTGTTCTCCTGTCCAACTTGTGAGCAGGGTTGCGGTGGATTTGGCTGGGGCTAGATTAAGTCTGTTTGTAGTGCACCAGCCATGTAGTGTGTTGAGATAGGGTTGAAGGAGATCTGTTGCTCTTTTTGGGTCATGGTGTGTGCATGTGAGTGTTATGTCATCTGCATAGGAGGCTAAGTTTATTTGGGGCGTATTGGGTGTAGTTATATCGTGCATGTACAGATTGAAGAGTGCGGGCGATAGGACGGATCCTTGTGGGACTCCGTTTGGAAAGTTTCTGATTTTAGATGACTGACCGGCAAAAGATACGTGTGCACATCTGCCTGCTAGGAAGTTGGCCAGCCACCTTTTTGTGTTGTTGTGCATGTTTGTGTTGTAGATTTTGTTTGTTAGGTTGTGGCGGGGGATGGCATCGAAGGCTTTACTAATGTCGAGTGTGGCTAATAGTGATCTGTGTGGTGGTCTAGCTGAGTTGATGCCGTCGAAAGCTCTTTGTGTAAGGTCTGTGAGAAGTGTTTGTGGAGTGCAGTGGCCTAAAGCCATGTTGTGTTGGAGCTAGGGGTAGGTCAGGTGTAATTAGTTGTAATACTACGCGTTCCATGACTTTGGAGGGGGAGCAAAGGAGTGTGATGGGGCGGTGTGAGGAGGGTAGCGTGGGGTCTTTGTTGGGTTTGGGGAACGTGATGATGATACCATGCTTCCAAATGTCTGGTATTGTGTTGTGTGAATAGCTGTAGTTTGATATGTTAGTGAGTGCTTGTATGCCTTGTGGTCCCAGGTGTCTGAGGTGTATGTTGCTTATGTTGTCTAGGCCACAGGCGGGTGAGTGCTTGAGATTGTTGATGATATGCTTTGTCTGGTGATTGGTGAAGGGTGTATAGTCAGGGTCTGTGGGGAATTGTCTCTTACGTCGGATGACACGTCGGTCGTCTTTGTGAGGTTTTAGGTGGCTGACATGTGAGAAGTGATTGATGAGAGTGTTTGCTTGTTGTTTACATGAAGGAGTAGAGTCTGTTGTTGTGATTGCAGCATGTGATTGTGTTGTGTTGCTGTTGGAAAGTGTGTATGCCTTGTGGTCCCAGGTGTCTGAGGTGTATGTTGCTCATGTTGTCTAGGCCACAGGCGGGTAAGTACTTGAGATTGTTGATGATGTGCTTTGTCTGGTAGTTAGTCAAGGGTGCATAGTCAGGGTCCGTGGGGAATTGTCTCTTACGTCGGATGACACGTCGGTCGTCTTTATGGGGTTTTAGGTGGCTGATATGAGAGAAGTGATTAATGAGAGTGTTTGCTTGTTGTTTACATGAAGGAGTAGTCTATTGTTGTGATTGCAGCATGTGATTGTGTTGTGTTGCTGTTGGAAAGTGTGATGATGTTTAGTGTTTTGTAGAGTTTTTTGGGGTTTGTTTTGTGATCAAGTGTTTGTAGGAAGTTATTCCAGTTTAGTGTTTGTTGTTCTTGTATTTTGTTGTTGATCTGAGTGTTGAGTGCTTGGATTTGTTGTGTGATATCTTGTGTGTGGGGTGCTGGGGAGTGTTTCAGTGTGTCGCGTTGTCTGATGAGGTGTGAGAGTGGGGTTCTGAAGTTGTGGATGGGAAAAGGTGATATCTGGAGATGATGAGTTGTAGAGGGCTTGGTGGGGAGTATGGGTATGTTGATGGATGTCGTTGAGGATGTAAAGGTTATCTGATTGGTGTTGTAGGACCAACCCTCTGTCTGTGTCGGGGTTGTCGACAAACCAGGCCGACGTCTGAGGTTAGGAATGGGTTAGGTTGGGGTGTGGTGTGTGGAGTTGAGGATGTGGATGGTAAGGGAAGGTTAGATGGCTTGGGGAGAAGAGGTGGACGGGTTTTAGGGGAAGGAGTGGATGGTATAGGAGGGATAGATGGGTTGGGGAGGAGAGGGGGATGGGTTTTTAGGGGAGGGATTTGACTGGGAAGGGAGGGGCATGAAGAACATGGTGGTAAACAGGGAGAGTTTTGTGGGGGCATTCGGTTATGGCCTTGGCCTTGTTCGGGATCTTGGGGCTGCTCGGCCAGACAGCCTGCGGAACAGCAACAACAACCTTGGTTTTGTTAATATTGTCTCTTAAACTTTTACTCGCCAAGCCCTCTCTCCATCTTCTGAATTTGGCCTCAGCATTTGCACATTGTCAGCTATTAGGACTAAATCGTCTGCATAAAGCAGTTCCCACGGGAGTCCGGATTTAAAATCTCTAGACAGTGCCTCCAGGACCATAATAAAGAGGAGGGGGCTTAACACTGAACCCTGATGAACTCCAACACGGACTGTGAACTCCTTACTCAGTACACCTTTCACCCTCACCGTAGTTCGCGAATCCTCATACATCTTCATTATGACACGCACCAGCCACTCTTCCACACCAAGTTTCCTCATAGCCCACTACGAACGATTATTCAACATGGAGTTTGAGTTGAATAGAGAGCAGCTTAGTAACGAACATCCAATACTGGCCCCTCTTTGATAGCGCCAGCTGTTGTAAGCACCGCAATAAATACTGTAAAATACAGGATGGAAAAGCTGCAGGGTGCTCTGGCATTGTTGCTGAGATAATAAAAGCCCTATGTGACATAGGAGTAAGACTGGTAACTGAGCTAATAAACTTCATCATTAGAGAGGAGATAATCCCTGATGAATGGCATAAAACTGTAATAGCAAACATATATGAGGGTAAGGGTGATTTGTTATATAGAGGAATTTAAAGGGCCTGAAAATGCTCGACCAACATCCACTGCTCTTCGTTGAATTTCTTTTATGACTTGATCCATATAGATAATAAACAACCATGGGGATATCACGCAACCTTGCTTTAACCGAAAGTTCAGATCTCAGAACTTGCTATGTTCATTCTCCACATGCACTGCTGCCTTTGCACCCTTATACATGCTCTTCACTGCTTTCAGCAACTTCTCAGCTACTCTGTATATTCTCGGTACTTTCCACAGATGTTCTACTTTCGGTTCTTTAGATATTTCTCAACGACACATTTCAAGGAGAAAATATGATCTACACACCCTCTTTCCTTCCTAAACCCGCCCTGCTACCTATTTCTCCGTTCTCGCTCTCACTCTTTCAATCACTATCCTACTGGACATTTTCCTTATAATGCTTAGGAGACATATTCCCCTGTGTTTACCACACACTCCTCTCTCCCCTTTACCCTTATACAGGGGTCACTATTATGCCTGTCTTCCAGTCTTCAGGCACACTACCCTTCTCCCATGCTAGTCTACAATTTCCATACCCATTCAATCTCTATCTCACCACCATACCTCAGCATCTTCCCACACACTCTATCTATTCCTGATGCATTCCCCATCTTCACCCTTTTCAAGGCCTCACACAATTCTGACCTCCTGATCCCCAACTTCTCCTCCACTACTTCTCTCCCACAGGTTATCCCGAGCGAAGAATGCATCTCCGAACATAAGCTCCTAGTCTGTGACTTGAGCTTAAGGCGAGATCCTATGCAGAAGAAGGTATACATGCAAAAAAGGAAAGTATGGTTGTTGAGTAAATCTGATTACAAGAATAGGTTTCGTAGTGAACTGGAGGAAATGGATAGGAATAGGGAAGCTAGGCCAAATGATGTAAATAGCCAATGCCACTTCTCATCTAACCCCATCCAACTACGTTCTCCAGCATTTCATTCCCTACATTCATACATACACATACTGTACATACATACATACATAAAATTTTAAGACTGTGTGTTCCACACACACGTGCAGTTTCAGTCTCTTGTCCTAATGGCGGTGTTCCAGGCAACCCTGTTAAGGGCTGCTTCACTTGTCAAGTTCTTGGATTTGAGATCGGCACGAATAGTCCGATCCCAGGTCTTCCTCGGTCCACCCCTTGGTGCAGCTCCCTTCACAATCACAAACCTGCATTTTTTCACCCAAATTTGTTCATTCATTCTCTCCACATGTCCATACCATCCCAGTCTACTTGTACGCATCACCTCGCTAATACTCTTTATACCTAAACGTCTCCTCAGCTCAATATTTGTTATTCTATCCTGTACATCCATCTCACCATTCTTATCTCATTACATTCCATTCTGCTGACATCCTCTACTTTAACAGCCCATGTTTCTGAGGCATACGTCATTGCATTTCTAACACATGAGGCATACACCTTTCCCTTCAAGGGGAGAGGCATTCTTTTCATGGTCAGGATTGGCAGCAGTTCTCTGAACTTCCCCCAGCCACATCTAATTCTAGCAACAGTGGCAGCCTCGGCCCCACCACCGGCAGAGGTGGTATCTCCTAAGAAACAAAACTTGTTCACCAGCTCCAATGACTCATTTCCAAAATTCACAGCCACAGGATCATCACTTAACACAAGCTCGCCTTTGCACACTAAGCACTCAAATTTTTCTATTTCTGACTTATCCTTCGGCAGGGGTCCCTTTATTCTACTACAGCGCTTACTCCCATGGTGTACCCAACATCGACAGATGCTACATTGAATTGAGTTAACACCCACACCCTTTCCACACACTGCACATGGGTATGCACCGCTCTTTTCCACATTGCCTCGTCTCAATCTACAATGCATAACCTTGGTTTTGTTAATGTAGACTCTTAAACCTTTGCTCGCCATGCCCTCTCTCCATTCTCTGAATTTGGCCTCAGCATCTTGCATACTGTCAGCTATTAGGACTAAATCGTCTGCATAAAACAGTTCTAACGGGAGTCCGCCTCTAAAAACTCTAGACAGTGCCTCCAAGATTATAATAAAGAGGAGGGGGCTTAACACTGAACCCTGATGGACTCCAACACGGACTGCGAACTCATCACTCAGTACACCCTTCACCCTCACCGCACTTCGCGAATCCTCATACACCTTCATTATCACACGCACCAGCCACTCTTCCACACCAAGTTTCCTCATAGCCCACTGCACAACATCTCTAGGCACCCTATCAAAGGCCTTCTCCAGGTCTACAAACACAAAGTAAAGATCCCTGCCTTTTAGTAAGTATCTTTCCTGTATCTGCCTGACTATGAAGATAGCATCGGTTGTACCCCGTCCTGGCATAAAACCAAACTGCATATCATCAATGGAGATGCTTTGCCTGATCAAACCCTCAAAGACTCTCTCACAGACCTTCATGACTTGGTCAAGCATTTTCAGACCCCTATAATTTCCTCTATCTAGCGCATCCCCTTTTCCTATGTATATATTTACTATTACACTTTTGAGCCAATCCTCTGGGATTTTCTCATCTTTAATAATGGTGTTTATCAACTCGGTGACTAAGTTGACACCAGTCTCCCCTGAGGCTTTTATCATCTTAGCGACAATGTCAGAGCACCCTGGAGCTTTACCGTCCTTCATTTTATTGATTGTGTCGCTCACTACAGCTGGTGCTATCAAAGGAGGGGGTCCAGATATTGGTTTTTCGATACTAAGCTGTTCCTTATCCCATTCAAACTCTACATTTAGAAATCGTTCATAGTGTGCCTTCCATGCTTCTCTGATTTCATGTTCTGCATACACGATCTTCCCACTATCGTTTCTAACCTCAACTTTCTCTTCATAATTGCTGAGGGGCACAGGGCCCTGGGTGGGGCTTTGGTTTCCCGGGCGTTTCCGCACCCTCCTCAGCTCCCCGCCATGGAGTGGCTTCGGTCACCCAGGCTTTATTGTGGTCGGCAGGGAGAGTTCTGTGGGGGCGCTCAGTTATGGCCTTGGCCTTGCTCGGGGCCTTGGGGCTGTTCAGCCAGGCAACTTGGGGAACAACAACAACAACACACTGTTCACCTATAATATCCCCACTGTCATTTTTAACTCGCCTAGCTAGGTTGAAGATCCCATTGGGATTGTCAGTGTTACACACTTGTTCGAGGACCAGGTCCTTAATGCCTTTATTCAAATTGTAAATAACTCTTTTGGCAGTTCGTTTAGCTGCCTGGTATTCCTCCTTGCAACCTCCCTTCTTCCATGCTTTGAAGCATCTCCTTTTCTCTTTCACAGCATGTTCTACCTCATCGTTCCACCACCAGGAGGTCTTATTCCTGGGGTGACCCTTTGTTTTCCCACAGACTTTGTCAGTGGCAGCGATAAGGCTATGCTTAAGAAATTTCCATTGACTATTTACATCGTTAGGCCTAGCTTCCTTATTTCTATTCATTTCTTCCAGTTCACTATGAAACCTATCCCTAACTTCCTTGTTCTTCAGCAGCCACACTTTCCTTTTGGGTATGTATACCTTCTTGCGCTTAGGATCTCTGTATAAGCTCATGTCGCACACAAGTAACTTATGCTGGGGGATACATTCTTCGCCCAGGATGACCTTTACATCTCGAACCAGTTTCCAGTCTTTCCTGTTAACCAAGAAATAATCTATCTGGCATCAGTTTATTGAAATGATCCCACCATATTGTTTGGTACTGACCATTTTGGGGCTGGTATGGGGGGATCTCGGATACCCCAAAAGGCCTTGCCACGTTAGTCAATCGCCGCAGCTTTAGTTCATCCTTCCGCAGCTCAATGGCACGCAGCTGAAACAAACACCAGTAAAATGAATATGGAGGACTAGCAAATCTTTGAGCCCCACATTTCCATGGGGCCTTCCTAATACAGTAAGTGTAAAATTGTCTAATGATAAGACAGAATAAAACGTAACAATGTATCACCATACTAAATAGCAATAAAGGGATTCACACTAATTACTCTATACAATGGTCTAGTTTAAACAAGCTTTACTAACTGTAAATAAATAATTTAATCATAAATAACTGCTATGTTTGTCTTGGAAGACATAGGGCTACTTTTAAATGAAATATTATGGGGAAAAATGGGCATCTTTGTCAACAAAATACAGTATATACAAGCCATCCAATTGGCATACATACATAAATTTAAAGACAGAGTGTTTCACACAAGGTGCAGTTTAAGTTTATGTCCAAATGGCGGCATTCCAGGCAGCCATGTTCAGAGCTGCCGAACTTGTCAGGTTTTTATATTAGAGATATCAATAGATGGAACGGAATAAGAAGAGAATGGTGAGATGGATATCTTACAGTATCTTACAGTAGATCCTCTGGAAAAAGGCAACTAGGCCTGTGTATCCAGCTCAGTACCAGTACTGTACATGCACTGCTGCGGTCGTTCACGGTGTTGGCGGCGGCGGCAGCAGACGCAAAATTTTTATTATTCTGTATTTTTGCTTTGTAATCAAACTTTAAATCATGTCTTCCCCAAGCTTTATCAAGATTACTTTCAAACTTCTCTACTGATTCGGAATCGACTACATACTGGGGCAGTGCGTTCCACTCATTTACCACTCTATCACAAAAAGAGTTCTTTGCCTTTTCAATCCTAGTTCTTTCCTTGTAAATTTTCTTAAGAGTGTCCTCTCATTCTTGTTCCCTCCCGCATCAAGAAGATACCTTCACACACATCCTCATCATACTTTCCTGACACTATCTTAAAAGTCTCTTATCATATCCCCTCTCTTTCTCCTATATGCCAGTGTCGGAAGTCCCAGTGTCCTCAACCTCTGCTCATAGCCCAGGTTCTTAAAAGTTGGTACCAACTTGCTACCTCTCCTCTGCAATTTCTCCACCGCTTCTATATCTTTCACCATATATGGAGCCCACACCTGGTTCGCATATTCCAGGTGCGGCCTAACCAGCGCTGTATAGATTCCTGTCCTCCTTTATCAGCCCTACAATTCTATTGGCTTTATTTATCTTCTCCGCTAAATGTTCTAAGAAATTTAACTTATTGTCTATCACTACTCCTATATCCTTTTCTGCACTCACTTCCTCCATTATTTCATACATACTGTATCCTACCTTGTCTGTCTTGCTTGTCCCAATCTGCATGTACTTGCATTTTTTTGGATGAAAAGGCATTAACCAATGTTCAGACCATCCCTTCATGCACTTCACATCTCCTTGAAGCAAACCTACGTCTTCCTTACTCCTCACTCTTCTACAGTATATAGCTTGGTGTCATCTGCATACAAATATATCTCACTTCCATTATTTATAACTTTAGGTAAGTCGTTAATGAACATATCGAACAGTAGTGGTCCCAACACAGATCCCTGAGGTACCCCACTTGTAACTTCCCTCCACCCCGAGCCTATTCCATTCACCAGTACTCTCTGTCTTCGATCTTTCTAGAAGGCCTCTATCCACTTCACACATTTCTCTCCTATACTGTAACTTCCGACTTTCTCTAACAGGCTTTTGTGTGGGACAGTGTCGAAGACCTTCATAAAATCGCAATACTGTATACCACGTCCATAACATCCCCATCCTCCAGAATTTGCATCCAATCATCTACCACCTTAATGAGCTGTAGCACCGTCGACCTCCCCGGCAAGAATCCGAACTGTCTCCCACTAAAAAGTTGGTTTGATTTCAAACGTGGGTGATTGTAATAATAATAATAATAATAATAATCGGTTTATTTCAAGCCGGCAGCCAATGGGGCTGAAAATACACAGACTTAACCTATATCTTAACCTAAGTGATCAACAGACTGATCCTGGCTGCTAACGAGAGCGCCTACATACCCCCGAGGGAGTAGGAAGTGGGCAGGAGACTTTGTGGGTCCCCCGAGATGGTCCTTCCAGACCTTGCCTTCACGGCCAGGGAAAGTTTTTGAGAGAACCTTCCCTGCCGGCGCGTGGGATCGAACCCCCGACACCAGGGCTAGCACTCCCAATACAGAGTACTAAGCGCGCTCGGCCACCGTGACCGTAGTGTGTGTGTGTGTGCCCCGACAGAGGATAAACTTGAAAGAGAGAAAGAGGAGTTCTGGATGAATGTGGAGGCGTGCCTGGATAAGTTTGACAAGAACGAAAGAATATTTCTGATTGGGGATATGAATGGTAAGGTGGGTGACAGGAAAGTTGAGGGAGTGGTGGGAGGGTGGGGGGTACCATCAGAGGTGAATGGGAATGGTAGTGCACTTGTGGACGTATGTGTGGGGAGGAGGCTGTGGATAGCCAACACTTTCTTCCGACACAGAATGATCCAGAGGTACACGTGGAAACGGGTGTGGACGATGAAGGATAAGACAGTGGTGGAACGAAAGTCATTGATTGATTATGTATGTGTGGATGAATGAATGAAGAAATCTGTGATGGATGCTAGGGTGTATAGGGGTATTGGAAGGGGTCTGTCTGATCATTATGTAGTAGTAGCTAAGGTTAGGATACAAAAGAAGTGGGTAAGGAGAGCTGGAGGGAGGCGAGAGGAAGGTGGAATGGTGAGGAGAGTGGAGAGGTTACAGGAGGAGGAAATCAGGGAAGAGTACAGGAGAGCAGTAGAAAGACGACTAGGTGGGTTCGACCTGGAAGTTATGGAGGAAGTGGAGGAGATAAGCAAGGTGTTTAAGGAAGAGATCTGTGCAGCATGTGAGGAGGTGTGTGGAGTGAGGAGAATAGGGAGGGGAGTGAAAGGTACAGCATGGTGGACAGAAGATGTAAAAATAGCTGTGGAAGACAAAAAGAAAGCGTATAGAGAGTGGTTGGGTGGTTGGGAGGGAATGAAGATTTCGAGACAGAAACGAGCGAGGTACGTGGAGAGAAAGAGAGTAGTGAAGGAAAGTAAGAGAAGAGTAGATGAGGAATTTGGAAGGAATCTGAGTGTAAAATGGAGGGAGTGTAAGAAACTGTTCTGGAAAGAAGTCAAGAAAGTTAGAGAAGGTAGCAAGGGAAACAGTAAGGGTGTGAAAGATAAGAATGGGAGAATGCTAGCCGAGAAGCAAGAGAGAGTCGAAAGATGGAGGGAGTACTTCAATGAGTTGCTAAATGTAAGGAATGAAGAGCCAGCAAACATAGTTGGATATGGTATGGGAGGGAGAAGAAGAGAAGTAGTGGAGGAGGAGGTGGGGATCAGGAGGTCAGAAGTGTGGGAAGCCATGAAAAGACTGAAG
Organism: Paralithodes platypus; assembly: GCA_032716605.1. Classification (NCBI taxonomy): domain Eukaryota; kingdom Metazoa; phylum Arthropoda; class Malacostraca; order Decapoda; family Lithodidae; genus Paralithodes; species Paralithodes platypus. The sequence continues at coordinate 1,686,886 of CM064526.1, forward strand.
TTGGGGAAAGCACCAGGAACAGATGGAGTGTGTGGGGAAATGTTGAGGTATGGTGGTGAGATAGTGATCGAATGGGTATGGAAATTGTGCAAACTAGCATGGGAGAAGGGGAGTGCACCCAATGACTGGAAGACTGGCATAATAGTCCCCCTATATAAGGGCAAAGGGGAAAGAGGAGTGTGTGGTAACCACCGAGGAATATGTCTTCTAAGCGTAGTAGGGAAGGTATACAGTAGGATAGTGATTGAGAGAGTGAGAGTGAGAACGGAGAAATGGATAGGCGACGAGCAGGGAGGTTTTAGGAAGGGAAGAGGATGTGTAGATCAGATTTTTACCCTGAATTGTGTTGTGGAGAAATATCTGGAGAAGAAACAAAAGGTGTATGTTGCCTTTATAGACTTGGAGAAGGCATATGACAGAGTGGATAGAGGTTTGTGGAAAGTACTTAGAATATACGGAGTAGATGGCAAGTTGCTGAAAGCAGTGAAGAGCATGTATGAGGGTGCAAAGGCGGCAGTACGTGTGGAGAGTGAGCAGAGCGAGTTCTTTGACCTGAATGTTGGTTTGAAACAGGGGTGTGTGATGTCCCCATGGTTGTTTACTGTATATATGGATGGAGTCATGAAAGAAATACTATCAAGAGCAGTGGATGTTGGTGTATCGCTGAAAAGGGAGGGAAATGAGTGGAAGCTACCTATACTGCTGTTTGCGGATGATACAGTTCTGATGAGTGATAATGAATGGGAGTTGCAGGGTCTGGTAAATGAGTTTGGAACAGTGTGCGAAAAACGGAATTTGAAGGTAAATGCGGGGAAGAGCAAGGTTATGGTCTTCGAAAGGGGTGAAGTCACAGAGTGTGAGGTGAAGCTGAACGGTCAGGCTATGGAGATCGTCAACTCTTTTAAGTATCTGGGCAGTGTGTTGAGTAAAGATGGGACTATGGATGAAGAAATGCAGGAGAGGATACAACAGGGGAAGAGGGTTGTAGGAATGCTGAAAGCAGTAACAAGAACTATGGTGGTCAGTATGGAAGTGAAGAAGTCCTTGCATGACAGTGTGGTAATCCCGACACTGACTTACGGAAGCGAAGCATGGACGTTTGAGAAGAGACTCCGATCAAGAGTGAGAGCAGTGGAAATTAATTACTTAAGAAGTGCGTGCGGAGTTACATGGAGGGATAGACAGACTAATGAAGAAGTAAGAAGGAGGTGTGGTGTGGAGGTAGATGTGCTGGAAAGTGTGAAAAGGAACAACTTGAAATGGTTCGGCCATATGGAACGTATGGAAAACGATAGAATTACTAAGAGGGTGTACGAGAGCGAGGTGGAGGGACAGAGAGGGAGAGGTTGACCAAAGGAGAGGTGGAAGGATGGAGTGAGGAAGTATATGAACGAGGGCGGTGCTGGTTGGGGGGAGGGGCGTCGACTGACTGGGGACAGAGGTGCATGGGGGCGGTTCGTTCGTGGCCACCCCTTCGGGGATCACGGCGTCAGGCAATAGATAGATAGATAGATTTCATATGTTCCATTATTCCTTCTCTGATTACAGTTTCCATTAGTTTACACACTACACTTGTCAAACTGACTGGCCTATAGTTTCCTGGGTAATTTCTCTTTCCCTTCTTATAAATAGCTGTTATGTTTGCCACTTTCCAGTCTGTCGGGATTTGTCCTGTATTAAATGATACCTCAAATAAAATATTTAAAGGCTCAACTAACATTTCACCTCCTTCCTTGATGATCCTTGGATGTACTGTATCCCATCCGGTCCCAGGGACTTACTTCTATTTATTTTTCCTATAGCACTCCTTATTCCAGCCTGGGAGAACTCTATCAGTTCCAGTGCTGGTGCCTGTTTGGTGGGAATACTGGGCATCTCTTCATCTGACTCCACTGTGAATACCTCCCCAAAGTATTTCCCTAGCACCTCTGCCTTCTCCTTGTCAGTTTCTGCTCTAGTCATGTCGTCCAAGTCTCCTAACAGTTCTGGGATACCTACTCTTCTTGTCAACTTTTCTTGAGTATACGTCCAGAATATTTTTGGATTCTCTTTCACATTTCTTGCAATCTCTCTTTCCCTCTCCTTCACCCCCCTCCTCGTCTCCTACCTTATTTTATTGTTTATTTGTCTGCGTTCCAAATCCACTTCTTGGATTTCTATATTAGACCCATTGTTCTTTTGTACAATTTTAGTCTTGCCCACAAATGTTTATTTCTTCTTATCAATGTCCAAAGTTTTCTGTTCATTGGTAATTCTGGGTTCGTTCTTTTCCTCAATTTTGTTTTATCCTTATATTTTCTTACTAGTACACATTTGGATATTGCATTCTCCAGTTTGACTCTAATATTCCTCCACATTCCCTCAGCATCTTCACCGTTCAAGTACTCCCTCCAGTCAATGTCCAAACACTGTCTCGGCAACTCATAATCTGCTCTATCATACATGTATATTTTTTTGCTTCTTTTATCCTTCTCTGTTTTAATATTGCAACTAAAACTTATACAAGCATGTTCACTACAACCTATAGGGCTATCCACATTGACATCCTCTACTATATCCTCCTCATTACTAAATCTCAAATCAAGTACACTCCCCTGCGTCCCATCTCTATATCTCTGTACTATGTTGCGTTAAGAAACAATCTCTCACTTTCTCTATGAACTTGTATTCCAGGCTACATTGTCCCGCTGGAGTAGTATAATTTGCCCAGTTGATCCTTGGCAAATTGAAATCTCCAAGCAAAACCTTATATTTGGTCTTTCTATTATCTATTTCCTCTATTACTTTCAGTAGGTTATCATCCTCTTCCCTACTAGTATTTGGGCTTCTATATATAGAGGCAATTAAAATTGACCCTCTTGCACATTTTACTTCAATACACAAATACTTACAATACTGCTGTCTCAACTCCACCTCATTAACCTTAAGTTCTTGTTTTACATAAATAAACAGTCCTCTTCCAACCTCTGCCCTAATAGCATTTTTTTCATACAGATCAAAACCTTCCAAACTATACTCCACCAGTTCCCTTTCAATTCTAGCATTTTTTGGTCTTACTTCCTGTAGGGCTATGACATCGGGTTTTTCCTCTTCATCTTGCAAACTACATATCAGTTCTCTTTTCTTGTCCTAGGTAAACACATCAACATTACTAAACATAATCTTTAGTCATTCTACCATTCTCTCAGCAACTCCACCATCCCGCTCCTCCTGTCCGTACCCTACTCTCTCCCTTGCACTACTGGGTCTGCAGCTTCGTCTCCTGTCTCTTCCAAAGACACCTCCACCCTGCTCTCCCCCTCCACCACATACATACATACATACATACATACATAAAATTTTAAGACTGAGTGTTCCACACATAAGTGCAGTTTCAGTCTCTTGTCCTAATGGCGGTGTTCCAGGCAACCCTGTTAAGGGCTGCTTCACTTGTCAAGTTCTTGGATTTGAGATCGGCGCGTATAGTCCGATCCCAGGTCTTCCTCGGTCCAACCCTTGGTGCAGCTCCCTCCACAATCACAGACCTGCATTTTTTCACCCAATTTTGTTCATCCATTCTCTCCACATGTCCATACCATCCCAGTCTACTTGTACGCATCACCTCGCTAATACTCTTTATACCTAAACGTCTTCTCAGCTCAACATTTGTTATTCTATCCTGTAGCCTGGCTCCACACATCCATCTCACCATTCTCATCTCATTACGCTCCATTCTGTTGACATCCTCTACTTTAACGGCCCATGTTTCTGAGGCATACGTCATTGCACTTCTAACACATGAGGCATACACCTTTCCCTTCAAAGGGAGAGGCATTCTTTTCATGGTCAGGATTGGCATAAATTCTCTGAACTTCCCCCAGCCACACCTAATTCTAGCATCTTCTCTTCCTTCCCTGATCTCCTTCTCCCTTCTATTTGTATAAACCACTTCTTCAATTTACCGTCCCTCACTCTCCAGAAAAACTTCCTCTTATTCTCTTCACCCAACCTTCCATTCTCTTCATCAGCCTTTTCCTGCAATTCCTTAATTTTTTTTCTTTGTTCTATGCTCAAATCCTTCTTTATTCTTATGTGTTTCAATCCTTCATTCGTGTTTAGCCTCCAACTAAAATTTGTCACTGTCTCTGCCACTGCCCTGGTTTTGAACTGTACTCTTATAGGTCTCATCTCCCCCCTTTTATATCTACCTATCCTACTGACTTCCTCCACCTGCTCTTCCCATCCACATCCATACCTTTCATGACCTTCACTTTCTCTACATCCCTCACTTTTCTCACTCCATTATGAGTAATTTTTTATTTTTTTTTATTTTTTTATTTTTTAATTGACAATGAACGGAGGAAGGAAAAACACAGATAAAACAAAAAAGGTCCATGTGCCTAAAGGTATCCTCCATTCATAAAATGTTTGTAACAACTGGATTTAAACTGTTGTAGATTGTAAGTTTGTGGAAAGCAACTCGAGGGAAGTGAATTCCAAAGAGTAGTTCTGGGGATAAATGAATTTTGATAAGCAGAAGTTCTGCATTGTGGAGGAGAAAGTGTAAATTCATGGGCGCTCTCAGCTGCCCTAGTTCTACGGGGAAAGATGTGGAGAGGCGGCACAATTGAAGCAAGTTCCTCGGAACAATTGCTGTGAAAATATCTGTAGAATAATGCAAGGGATGCAACGTTTCTTCGTATGGATAATGTAGGAAGGTCCTTGTGTGATTGCAGGGTTATTGATTAATCTAATAGCTTTATTTTGAATTTTGTCCAACTGCCTCAATGCAACCACTCCACTTCCACTCCACAGAGGTGAACAGTAATCCATCTGAGAACGCACATGACTTTTATATATTACGGCCAACTGCTCGTCAGTGAAGAATTCTCGAACTCTGTACAGGAGTCCCAGTTTTTTAGAGGCATTCTTAGCAATGCTTCTAACATAATGTGTCCAGCTCAGGTTAGTAGTTAGTGTTACACCGAGAATGTCAATACTAGGGGAAGTGGGAATATTTACATCATTAAAAAATATATGGGAGTCAGTGAGATTCTGTCAGTTAGAAAATTGAATGTACTTGGTTTTCTGTGCACTCAAGGAAACTAGATTCTTTTGTCCCCATTCATTAATTCTAGAAAGGTCCTGGTTCAGAGAAATGTGCCTCTATATCTCCATGCATAATTACACCCCTATCCCTGTCCATGGCCTCCCTCACGACACTCATTTTTCTTCATGACACCCACGACTGCACTCTCGAAACTTTTTTTGGTCTTATTCATTTCTTCCTTTTGTTTTTTCACAATATCCTCCAAGGCCTTAACTTTCTGTTCACCTACCATCGTCCATGCTGTTGTCTCTTTCACTTCCTTGACTCTTCCTTCGTACTCCTTCAGCTGCTCCTTCAATGCCATATTCTCTGCTCCCAATTCATCTACCTTTTTTAATACCATCTCCAGGCTATTATTAACTTCCAAAATAGGCCTACATTCGCCTCCTTCACTAGGCTTATTCCCTTCCCCACCGGACATACCACACATATCACACAGTACCTTAACTTTCTCACCAATAACCCCCTTCCATTTCTCCATGTATCCTTCTTCCACTTTTCCAAATCCTTCACAACATTAATAACCTATTGTAACTTCTTATCTGTACTCTTAAACCCACAAAAACCTTGTAGCCTTTCTTCCGCCGCCGTAATTCCCTCTGCCATTGTTTACAGTCACAACAACAACAAATCCTTCCCGTCTTGTTTTAATACAGCAAACCCTCGCTACGTCGGACCTCTAAATGTCGGAAATCCGTACTTGCCGGACCGGCAATGGCCTCCCGGATATGTACTTCCGTTTGCCGGACATTTCCGTCATCGTTCCGACGCGCTCCCGTCCCCGGGTGAATGTCCGTCAAAACGGGGATCCGTCGGAGCGCCGGTATAAAGGCTAGGCTCTGAACTGAGTCACCCGCTTGTACCAGACGTGTCAGTACGATCTAGCTGGTGTTCTGTTACACATCTCCTCTGTGTATATCCCGTTTATCATGCCTCCCAAAGCGTAAGGTGACCTCGATATCACTTGAGATGGAGAAGGGGAGTGAGGTGGTCAAGGAGAGTGAGGTGGAGAAGGACAGTAAGGTGGAGAAGTGGAGTGAGGTGGAGGACAGTGAATGGACCGGTTTTCAATGAAGGGGCGAGTGTTGTTCCTTACTTATTGTTCCATATAATCTACTATACAGTACTGTATGTGCTATTATAATAAACAAATAGAAATCTAGGGTACGAATAGGGTAGCCTCCGTTTTCTAGGTTGATGCCGAGGTCGCATTTATTCCATTGTCATGGTTGCATGAAGTTTGCTCCCATTTCCCGGTTAACGGCCAGCTCGGCCCCCGGCTGAAGTTTGTTCCCGTTTCACTATTCCTTATTCGTCGGATTTTTCCTCTTTCAGGTCGTTTTTTTTGTCCTCTTTTAGATCGGACACAGCCGGAGTTCGGACATCTCGGAAAATCGGACATTTTGGACTGGGTGTCCCCCCAGTTAGTCCGAAATAGCGAGGGTTTACTGTACTCTTATTCCACCATATATTTCTTACAGTTTCTTACAGTAGATCCTCTGGAAAAAGGCAAACTAGGCCTGTGTATCCAGCTCAGTACCAGTACTTGCACTGCTGCGGTCGTTCACGGTGTTGGCGGCGGCGGTAGCAGACGCAACATTTTTACTATTCTGTATTTTTGTTTTATAATCAAACTTCAAATCTTGTCTTCCCCATGCTTTATCAAGATTACTTTCAAACTCCCTTATTGATTCGGAATCGACTACATACTGGGGCAGTGCGTTCCACTCATTTACCACTTATCACTAAATGAGTTCTTTGCCTTCTCAAGCCTATTTCTTTCTTTGTAAATTTTCTTAGTGTCCTCTCGTTCTTGTTCCCTCCCGCATCAAGAAGATACCTTCACACACATCCTCATCATACTTTCCTGACACTATCTTAAAAGTCTCTATCATATCCCCTCTCTTTCTCCTATATGCCAGTGTCGGAAGCCCCAGTGTCCTCAACCTGCTCATAGCCCGCGTTCTTCAACGTTGGTACCAGCTTGCTAGCTCTCCTCTGCACTTTCTCCACTGCTTCTATATCCTTTACCATATATGGAGCCCACACCTGGTTCGCATATTCCAGGTGCGGCCTAACCAGCGCTGTATAGAGATTTCTGAAGATTTCTTCGTCAAGTGACACAAATGTCCTCCTTATCAGCCCTACAATTCTATTGGCTTTGTTTATCTTTTCCGCTAAATGTTCTGAGAAATTTAACTTATTGTCTATCACTACTCCTATATCCGTTTCTGCATTCACTTCCTCCATCGCTTCATACATACTGTATCCTACCTTATCTATCTTGCTTGTCCCAATCCGCATGTACTTGCATTTTTTTGGATGAAAAGGCATTAACCAATGCTCAGACCATCCCTTCATGCCCTCCACATCTCCTTGAAGCAAACCCACATCTTCCTTACTCCTCACTCTTCTATAATAATAATAATAATAAGCATGTTACTTATTTCTCATAAGCGCCAATTTTTCCGAAGAATTCACTAGCGCTCGGAAAGAGAAAGATAAAAGAACAAAATCAATGCATCAAAAGAAGGCTTATATACAACACACATTTAACAATCACTAGCAGTGGCAAAATAGCCTAAACTCTATAGCCATCTGTCATGACACCTCTCTCAAGATCATAGCTTCTCTCAAAGAGAAAAGTCTTAAGTTGTCTCTTGAAGCATTCAACAGAACTCAGTTGTCTCATGGACAGCGGCAACCTGTTATACAACCTCGGAGCCATGTAGGAGAATGACCTCTCAAAGAAAGAAGACTGCTGGAAAGCCCTTGGTTCATCAAGACGAAAAGGGTCATTGTCATGACGCACAACTACACCATGGTGTGCCGGTGGGCGCCTGAGCAGCTCCGCAAGGTACCTAGGCTCACCAAATTTGAGAACCTTAAAAGTCACCAAACATAACTTAAATTCTATTCTTGCTCTTACTGGCAGCCAGTGCAGTTCTATGTGAAGAGATGTAGTAGGAGTTCTAGGTGGAACACCAAAAATGAGTCTTGCGGCCCTGTTAAGAACAGACTGAACTTTCTTAAAATATAATTTGGAAGACCCACCAACAGGGCATTGCAATAATCAACACGAGAGAAGACCAATGAGTGAACCAACGTCAGGAGGCAATGTCTGGTTATAAACGGCTTCACCAAATAGAGATTTCTAATGTGCAAGTAACAACTTTTAACTATCTGGTTTACATGCTCTTTGAAATCTAATCGGGAGTTCACATATACACCCAGATTTCGAACAGAGTTGGCCGGTCGCAGCTGAGATCCACCCACATTGATGGAGAGGGCACCTACTATCTCATCAGCTCTTCTATTTCCTCGGATGATGAGAATATCAGTTTTACCATCATTTAGTTTAAGTTTTCTCGCTCTCATCCACTTCTTGATATCAGACATCAACAATTCCATCTTACTCCGTATATCAACTATATTTGTGATTCTCACATAAATCTGGGTGTCATCTGCATAAAAGTGAAAGGTGACATTATGTGCACGAAGCAGAAGAGACAAACTGCTAATATAAATTATAAATAGGATAGGACCCAAAACTGATCCCTGCGGAACACCATACTGCAGGGGTGTCGAGTCCGAGACCACTTGATTTACCATCACACTCTGGGATCTACCTGACAAGTACGACCCAAGAAGCAAGAGAGCGGAGTCACGCACACCACAATCATAAAGATCACTCAATAACAACTCGTGATCCACTGTGTCAAAGGCCGCAGAGAGATCAAGCAAGACCAATAGTGAGGCCACACCATTGCAAATGTTCTCAACTAGATCATTATGTACTCTAATCAATGCTGTTTCAGTTGAATGATGCTGTCGGTAAGCAGACTGAAAAATTGGGATAGTTTCATTCTGCTGAAGTAGTGGTTGTAATTGGTCAAGTATTGCACGCTCTAATATCTTTGATATGAAGGACAGGTTGGAGACAGGACGATAGTTCAACATGTTCTCAACATCAAGTCCAGGTTTCTTTAGAGTAGGTCGGAGTAGTGCATGCTTTTCAGAATGTGGGAAGCTACCTTCAGAGAAGCACTTATTAATTATTTTGGAAATAAACTCAACTGTGTGATCATAGACTCTTGGTAGCTTGGAAACATTTATGGGATCAAACGGGCAAAATGTTTTATTGAGGTTTCTTATGTAGGACGAGATCATGGCCACCTCTACTGAGTGAAAGGATGAGAGGACATTATTAGGAATGTGTCGGGGTTGGAGTACAACTGCTTAGTGTCATCCGCATACAGGTATACCTCACTTCCATTAGTTATAACTTCAGGTAAGTCGTTGATAAATATAACGAACAGCAGTGGTCCCAACACAGATCCCTGAGGTACCCCACTTGTAATTTCCCTCCACCCCGAGCCTATTCCATTCACCAGTACCCTCTGTCTCCGATCTTTCAGGAAGGCTTTTATCCATTTCACACATTTCTCCCCTATATTATAGCTTCTAACTTTCTCTATTAACCTTTTATGTGGGACCTTATCGAAGGCCTTCATAAAATCGCAATATACCACGTCTATTACATCACCATCTTCTAGAATTTGCATCCAATCATCTACCACCTTAACCAGCTGCAGCACCGTCGACCTCCCCGGCAAGAAACCGAACCGTCTCCCACTGAAAAGTTGGTTTGACTTCACATGCTCCATTATTCCTTCTCTAATCACCGTTTCCATTAGTTTACACACAACACCTGTCAAACTGACTGGTCCACAATTCCCTGGGTCATTTATCTTTCCCTTCCTAAATATAGCTGTTATATTCGCCCCCCTCCAGTCCATCGGGATTTGTCCTGTATTAAACGATATCTCAAATAACATTTTCAATGGCTCTACTAACATCTCACCTCCTTCCTTTATGATTCTTGGGTGTATCCCATCCGGTCCCGGGGACTTACTTCTGTTAATTTTTTCTATAGCCCTTCTTATTCTAGCATGGGAAAACTCTATTAGTTCTAGTGCCGGTGCCTGTCTGATGGGAATAGTAGGCACTGCATCATCCGACTCCACCGTTAGCACCCCCCCGAAGCACTTCCCCAGCACCTCTGCCCTCTCCTTATCAGTATCCGCTCTACTCCCATCATCCAACCCCCCTACCAGCTCTGGGATCCCTACTCTTCTTGTTAACTTTTCCTGAATGTACTTCCAGAATATTTTTGGATCATCCTTCACATTTCTAGCAATCTCTCTCTCCCTCTCCCTCACCCCCCTCCCTGTCTCATACCCATTTTATTGCTTACTTGTCTGCATTCCAGATCCACTTCTTTAGCTTCTATACTAGACCCCCTGTTCTTTTTTAACAATTTTAGTCTTTCCCACAATCGTTTCCTTCTTCTAATCAATGTCCAAAGCTTTCTTTTCACTGGCAATTCCGGGCTCGTTCCTTTCCTCAATTTTGTTTTATCCCTACATTCCCCTACTGGTACACTTTTGGATACAGCATTCTCCAGTTTGACTCTAACTTTCCTCCACATTCCTTCAGCGTCCCCACCGTTCAAGCACTCCCCCCAGTCAATGTCCAAACACCGTCTCAGCAGCCCACAATCTGCTCCATCATACATGTACATCTTTCCATTGCTTCCATTATCCCTCTCTGTTTTAATATTGCAACCAAAGCTTATACAGGCATGGTCACCACGACCCATAGGGCTATCCACATTGACACGCTCCACCACATCCTCCCCATTGCCAAAAATCAAATAAAGTACACTCCCCTGCGCCCCATCTCTACATCTTGTCATCTCCGCAACATGTTGCACCAAAAAACAATCTCTCACTTTCTCTATAAACTTGCCTTCCAGGCCACCCCGTTCCGCTGGAGTAGTACAATTTGCCCAGTTGATCCTTGGCAAACCGAAATCTCCAATCAAAATCCCATATTTGTTCTCTCCATTATCCACTTCCTCCATTGCTCTCAATAGGCTATCATCCTCTCCCCCACCATTATTTGGGCTTCTATACATAGAGGCAACTAGAATTGGTCCTCTTGCACATTTTACTTCAATATATCACCCCTTTACTACACTAATTTCTCTTCCAAACACTTCACGAGTCTTTCCTTTCCTCACACAACATGTGAAGGAAAATACAAGAATGAGGGGTAATAACGAACCTTCTAAACTCGATCTGATTTTTACAAAAGATCCTCACGAAATTAGTGATATAAACTATCTATGTCCTGTAGGTAAAAGTGATCACCTATTACTAAAATGGAAGTTGACCTCGAGTAATGCCAATAGATTAGACAATAGCTACATAAATGACAGATTAAATTATAGTAAAGCTGATTATGTATCCTTGAAAAGATATTTAGAGGGAGTAGATTGGGATCTTATTTTGAAGGAACGGGACGTACAAGGTAAATATAGTAGATTCCTCGAAATTTATAGAGTAGGAACCATATGTTTGTCCCAAGATATAAAACTGGAAATTTTACTAAGCAGAAAGATTGGTTTAATTTGAAATGCAAAAGAGCTTTGGGTAGGCGTGATGCAGCTTGGGCTAGATTAAGAAGAAGGAACACTGAGAGTAATCGGAATAAATATAAACAGGAGAGGAATAGATATGTTAACATAATTAGGCAAGTTAAAATGAACTATGAGAAGAACATAGTAAATAAATGTGAAAGTGACCCTAGATTATTTTATAAATATATAAACAGTAAGTTGAAGGTAAAGAAACAAATTACTAAATTAAGAGTTGATGCTAGGACGTATGAAAATGTATCGGACATGTGTGAGGTAATGAATAACAAATTGGGGTCAGTTTTTACTAGAGAGGAAGGTTTTGACGAACCACAGGCGGGAGTACTGGAGAGTGGTCTTAGTAAGATTGAAATAACTAGAGATGAGCTGTTATCTGCGATGAGAGGACTTGAAGTAAGGAAAGCTATGGGACCGGATGAAGTGTCTGCCTGGGTTTTAAAGGAGTGTGCAGAGCAATTAGTGGAGCCAGTGAGGGACATAATTCAAGCTTCCTTAGATAAAGGACAGGTTCCTGTTGAATGGAAAAGAGCTAATATCATTCCGATATACAAGAATGGAAACCCTGAGGACCCTCTAAACTATAGACCAGTTTCACTTACTAGTATTGTATGCAAGATTTGTGAAAAGCTAATTAGGAAGAGATGGATGAAAATGTTGGAGAGAAAGAAAATAATAACCCCAAAGCAATTTGGATTCAGAGAAGGGACATCTTGTGTTACCAGTTTGCTATGTTATTACAGTAGGGTGATAGATGTACTCCAAGAAAGAGGCGGATGGGTGGACTGCGTCTACTTAGACCTTTCCAAAGCATTCGATAAGGTACCACATAAGAGATTGTTATCTAAGCTTGAGACGCTAGGATGTGTCAGGGGGAGTTTGCTGAAATGGATGGAGAGCTATTTAACAGATAGGGAAATGAGGACCAACATTAGAGGAACTTACTCATCGTGGCGGAAAGTTGAGAGTGGTGTGCCGCAGGGATCTGTGTTGGCACCTCTCATGTTCCTTATGTACGTGAATGACCTGCCGATAGGCATAAACTCTTACATGTCAATGTTTGCAGATGACGTAAAAATTATGAGACAAATAACAAATAAAAGTAGTTGTGAGGAGCTGCAAGGGGATTTAGATAAAATATACGAATGGAGCACCAAGTGGAAAATGAAATTTAATATAAGTAAATGTCATGTGTTAAATATGGGAAGAAGTGTGAATAGACCAAATTGGGAGTACAGGATGGGAGATAATAAAATTAGCAAGGCCGAAAAAGAAAAAGATTTAGGGTTGATTATACAAGATACTTTGTCGCCGGAGAAACATATTAACAAGCTCTTTAGCGGAATGTATGCAATGGCCGGGAATATGAAAGTTGCTCTGAAATATTTGGATGAGACCATGGTAGCGAAAATTATGAAGAGTATGATTAGACCAAGATTGGAGTATGCAGCAGTGGTGTGGTCCCCGCATCTAAAGAAGCATATTCACAAGTTAGAAAGAATCCAGAGAGCAGTCACTAGATTGGTTCCAAGTCTCAGAGAACTGCCATATGAAGGGAGGCTAGACAAATTAAATCTACCGAGTCTAAAAGAGAGGAGAGAGAGGGGAGACATGATAATGATGTACAAATGTACCCGGGGGCTGGAGAGGCTGGATAGGGAGGATATATTAATTATGGATACAGGAATAACTAGAGGCCACAGCTACAAAGTAAAAAGACCTACCTGCAAGAACGATATCAGGAAGTTTAGCTTCCCCTATAGATGTATTGACAATGGAATGGGTTGGAGGAGGAGGTGGTGGGGGCAAGGAACATCCATATTTTCAAGAAAAAATTGGATAAAAAGTAGACTGAGAGACGGGACAACACGAGCTTAGCTCAACTCCTGTAAACTACAATTAGGTAAATACTAGCCCCGTATGCACTCGAAATTCCTTGTTATTTACTCTTCTCATAATTATGTAATATTACGGAGCCTCAAAAACGCGTCCGCCACCCGCCGTGCCACCGACCACGTATGTAAGGTTAACCTCAGGGACGAGTTATCGAGTGAGGAATTAAGGTGTCTGGGTATTAGGAAGATCAGTGAAGTAAAGCGCACGAGCCGACTTGGTTGGTTTGGACATGTGGAGAGAATGGATAATCAGTGCTGAGTGAAGAAATGCCAGACTGTGAACGTGGGGGGAGCTGCACGTAGGGGTAGACCTAGAAAGATGTGGGATCAGGTACAGTCATTACTCCAATTTTGCGTGTTCTGATTTTGCGAAACACTAATTTTGCGACCGAGACCCCCAAAATGCCATTTTTGATGAAAACCTAATTTTGCGATGTAACTCTACTTTTGCGGGTGGCGCCTTAAGAAAGTGGGGCTCTCCGCACTAGTTTTCGGGGGGGAGGGGTGGCCGGATCGTGATGTCAGGCTGCGATGCGGCCCGACGTCAAAACAAAGCTTACAAACGTCGTCAACATAAGCCAGACGCCTTTTAATTGCTTTTTACTTGCTTATTTGTGCCTGAACCTCTTATCTCTCACGTTTATTATGACCTCTAGTGCATTCAGTAATAGGGATGGTGGGCCTGGTGGTAATGATGTAGGAATTGAAAGCCCGAGACCATCAAAACACAGTCAAGTGACGAAAGCCAAGGAAACGACGATCATACGATGGGATAGGCTAGGCCTAGGCTATGCTAAATATGATTATGATTTCAAATAAAGTCTATGTGGTAAGTAATATCCTCATATTATGTATTTTTATATATATTCAATATATATTTATTGGATGTAGGCTTATTTAAGGGGAGAAATGGGTACTTGGATGAATCTGGGGTTCGAAAAGTTGGGACCTGGGAACCAACTTATTTTTCCCCATTATCGCAATTCTCGTTATAGCTGCACTAATTAGGCACCAATTAGGCGCGATAACAGAGGGTTGAGTGTATGTGTGTACAAACAAAGCAAATAAATGACGAAAATCACGAAAAATTGGGTCGTCGCCCATTGATGAAATGTCGACCATATTCATTTTCCCCCATAAGGTTAGTTAATCCAATTTTGCGAATTTCAGTTTTGCGGCCCGCAATGTCGACCAATTTCTCGCAAAATTGGAGTAATGACTGTACTCCAGTCCAATCTCACAATAAAGAACTTGACAATAGAGGTAGCCCTTGACAGGGTCACCTGAAAAGCCGCCATTTAGGATGTGAGACTGTAACCACATTCTCTATGGACAAAATGGTCTTTAAACTTGTAGGTATGAATGTATGCAAGTACAGTGGAGCCCCCATCCTAGCTGCTAATCGGTTCCGCAGAAATAGAGCTAGGATTGAAACAGCCAAGATCGGGGCACTGTTCTTATGGGGAAAATTCAATCGGTTCTGTGCTCATGCCAAAATTTGCGTCTTTTTCTATTTTTTGCCTATGAAAACATGTTTTATTGTACACAAATTAAATTTTATGCATTATACTGTATCATATAATACACCATAGAATAAGTTTTTAATAACTAGAAAAAAGGCCCAAATCTAAACAATTACCGCACTTTTTCCCAGTGTTAGGCTATGAAAACATGTTTTTTTGTCTAGGCTACATCAAGTGAGGAACTACATGAACGAAGGCGGTGCTGGTTGGGAGGACATCAAGTAGCCTAGGCCTAAATCTTATGCATTGTAAATAATAATGTAGACATGGCTAAATGACAGTCCTAACCATAAATACAGTACTGTAGATTGGGGCATTGTTTCTATCATGCAATTTTTTTTAGGCCTAGCCTAGGCCTAGGTTCTAAATTCGTCCAGCCACCCCTCAAGTACCCATTTCGCCCCAAATACAGTACATCCAATAAATACATATTATGAGGAAAATACGTATAAATATGTATTATGAGAAGATTACTTACCACACAGATTTTATTATAAATCATTGTCATAGGCCTATTTAGCCTAGCCTAGGCTAACATCGTCTAGGCTAGGCATTTCAATCGCTTTCGTCCGACATGGACTGGTCTTTGCTCTGTGTTTTGAGCATGAAATTCCTTCATTGCTACCACCAGGCCAACCATCCCTATCACTAGATGTACAGTACTAGAGGTTATAATAAATGCGAGAGATAAGGGGTTCAGGCACAAAAAAGCTTGCAAACGGTTGTTTTGTCAACACAGATACTAGCTAAACTGCAAGCGTCTGCTTAGTGATGACGTCATACAAAGATGGCGGCATCTTGTGGATTTGACGATCGGATCTCGGATTTCGTCTCTAAACGGCAAGCACCTGGCAGATTCTTTCGTTATGTTAAAACAAAATTATTGTTTTTGTTTGTTTTCTAGTTTTATGTCGTGTTTTCGTTATTTTTTCGGGTTTCGGCTGGGATTTTGATGCGAGAATTGAGGCTTTTGGCGCGAGAATTGAAATTGGGAATATTTGGTGTGTGGCGCGAGAATTGAATCAGCGAAGACTGATCTAGCGAAAATGGGGGCTCCACTGTACAGTAGATCAGAACGTAGTCTGATTCCACGTCTTTCTCGGTCTACCCCTCAGTGTAGCTCCTTTCACATTCACAGACTTGCATCTTTTCACCCAATTTAGTTCATCCATCCACTCTACAAGCCTAAACTATCCAAACCTGCCTGTAAGAATCATGTCACTGATACCCTAGAATGTCTTGATATGTTTCATTTTTATTTAAAAACAATAATACAGTAAACACAAACCTTCCAAGTAACGCGTTTATGTTTATCTGGCACCCCTGCTTTGAGCCCGGACATGTAAGAATCAAGATCGTCCTCTGCAGTGATGGTGCTGCTTCCCTTTATGGTTGTCTTGGCCACATCTGCAGCTGCCAGTCTTCCCTCCAGGTCTGTCAGTTCCTCTATCACTGCATCATACTGCTTCCGCTGGGGAGGGAAATAGAACCGTTTAGTATTATACAGTGCTGTATAAGTTGTTGTTGTTGTTCCCCAGACAGCCTGGCCGAACAGCCCCAAGGCCCCGAGCAAGGCCAAGGCCATAACCGAGCGCCCCCACAGAACCCTCCCTGCCTACCACAATAAAGCCTGGGTGACCGAAGCCACTCCATGGAGGGGAGCTGAGGAGGGTGCGGAAACGCTACTATGGTAGTTATAACATCAGGTGCTGGTAAAGTAATATGATGGGAAAGACACAACTCTGCATCAAAACAGAGTAGCTTTAGTTTCAGTATATAGGACATCTTTTTTAATGTACAAAATAAGCCAAAAACTGACCAGCGAGTCATAGGTCATTGCAGAATTCTCCTTGGCCTGTTCCATGCGCTTGATTCGCTTGCGTTGGATGTCCCCCGTCCGGTCCAGAAAATCATCTTCATCAGAGTCGTAATAATCGTTCTCCGCCCAGTCTTTCTGACGACGCTCCAAGCTCTCTGAACAAAAAACAAATATTATAGTTTTCTAACAAGCTGACTTCATGGCTAAAGAACTGACAAAGGAGCCTGCAGGAGATATGACATTATCATGACGTGCCTTTTCCCTCAACTTTTATCAGTAACTTTGGATTGGCAGCTTATGAGTTAGTTAAACTTTAATCTATAGTCTTGTTTTTAATATCAATGCAAAAGATCTCGGAAAATGTTGCCAGAATATTTTTGGCCTTCAAAAATGTATAATATAAGTTCTTGAGTGATGTTGTACCCCCTTTAGGTGAGGGAAACAAATTTTGACTACACAATTATAATGTAAAACTTGCAAAATTAACAAACTAAAACAGGGACGACACAATATAAAGACAAAAGAAATTATCAAAATTGCTATGTGGAAATAATGCTTTAGCAAAATATAATTTTGAAATAAAAGAACACAAAACCACCACATAGGGTGTACATCAGCAGAAGTTTTAGCACTAGAAATTGGTGGAAACGAAAAAATAGTGGTGATAGTAGCGTATTTATTAGTGGCCCCTCCATCATTGACGAACATGCCTATTACATAAGGCATCCTCTTCAAACACTAATCCGCCGTAGTTTTGAATCTACCGCGCAGAGCATTTAAAAAACTGAGGAGCCTTCATCATGAGCGCACGCGACCTCACTCATGGCTTCAGTCATTATGAATTGGGTTCTCACTACGAAAAAACTTCGTAAAAAATAAAAACAAAAAGAAAATAAGAATAACTATCCAATAAGCTTTCCATCATATCGTGGATGTACTTGTGTGGATCTCTGACCAGACGCTGATTCAGGCGTCATTCTTCCTTCTCTGCTCTGCGTTCAGCCTGCCCGGACGTGCCTCCCCACGCTCCGCTAGTTCCGCATTCGTTGCGTCCCTAGTGAGTTTTTTCTCATTTGTTTACTCCAGGATGTATCGAGTAAGGTTAGGATAGGCGTAGCAGGAGTGTCCTGGGCTGGTTGCCCGCAGTGCAGTGTATTTTGGGTCGAGTGTATGGGGCATCTATTTCGGATGTACCCTCGTGGTCCCGTTGTGGACATGTGAACTTTTTCACAGTTGAGTTAGTTTGAGTTGCAGGCGGCTTTCACTACGCGTTAGTTAGTGCTGCCTTTTATCTTTCTGATGAGGTAAGCTTTGTTTCTGACGTTCCCAGCGTATTTTTCTTCACTTGGTGAAGTTTTTTCTGGGTCCCGAGTCAGCCTTCCCTTGGTCGGAAGTATGTGCTACGGTGGTGTGTTGGCGGTGGTTCCTGTTGTGATATTTCCAGTGTTTGTGTATATTTCAACTTTTATTATGCCGTCTACCTAGGCCTAGCCAGCCGCTCGTAGCTTTGCCACATGTACTAGTGTTATTGTTTATTTTATAAATATGCCCTACTGTGTCATGTGTTTCCGGGTTTTAGTTGTGTATTGGCTAATTCCTCGGACTATAATTGTTTCCTGGTTTAGTTGTGTATTGGCTAATTCCACGGATTATTGAGTGACCTTGGGTTTGTCGTGCGTGGCTCTCCTCGTGTCTCTTGTTGTTCAGATGGTGTCTGTTCAGGGTGGGTTGCCTTCCGGCGGGGTTTTCTCGGTTTCACCATGAAAATCCCGGCCGCGAGCCGTGTTGGGCCACACGTGGTTGTTAACACTGGCTTGTTTCCCCGGCGTTGGGGTGTCTGTGGCTCTCCAGGACTGCGTCTCTGTGGGTGCCTGGTTTCAGGCCTCCTTTGATTCCCGGCGGGATGGCTGTTCCCATCTATAAAACGTTGTTCATGCGGACATATGTTATGTAGTTTTTCTACCCGGTTTTACAAAAAACCACATGAAAAACCTAGCTGTTGTTTTAGGCTTTCCTCCCCGGCGATCTTTTACAAAGAAGTGGGGACAGGAACTTATGGGGTTAACGTTTGGACATCTCACCCGGCGGGTGCACCTGGGTAGGGTGGGATGAACGACTTATGTCTTTCAGTTAGTTAACCAATCCATTTTAAGTGATACAGTACTATGTGTATCGCCGCCTTTACTCTTACGGCGATTGAAGGTTCAAATTAGGTTATATATCGATTCTTCTCACCCGGCGGGTGCTCCTAGGTGGAGGAACTAAGGAATTTACAAAATTCGATTTCGATTTAACCACTTAATTTAGTGATACAATTAGGTATCGCCGCCTTCAAACTTACGGCGATCTTTTGTGACAATTCGTTAGACATCAGATCTCGTATCATCCTGCCCTGTGCTATTCTACTAAAATATTTCAAGGGCCGGCGTCTTTATGGGGGGTTGCTTTGTTACAAAATTGAATCTTGAGACAGTCACCACCACCAAGAGACTATAAGCGCCATGCTGGACCGTTATATTATATCAGAGGGTATTCTTCACTTTCTTTAACAAAAGATTTGTTTAGATTTTCTGAACCCCGCCGCGTAGCGAGCTGTGTTCTTTGTGTCATTACATCTCGTTACCCGGCGGGTTATTAACACTTGTGTGCGAACATGTTGGGTTAACCTTATGAGCATTAATTCCTGGAAATTTTATTTTTTCCAGAGCTGAGCTCCGGCGGACCAATACAGACCCGGCGGTAGTTTTCTCCCACCAGTCTCTGTCATGGCTACCGTGGCCCCAGTTTTTGCTTTGTGCACTACCCCTGCTTGTGCTGGTATACCTATTTTTGCGCATACCCGTTGCATAAGGTGTGTTAAATGTCTAGACCGTTCAAGGGGTCTCTGGGTTATGCGTAATTGTTCTTTTTGCTCCCAATTAGCTATAAAGGTCCTTTGTGATAATGATAAGACCGCGGCGGTAGCGTTGAGAGAGGTTAGGCAACAGATGTCAGCCTACACTACCATTGTTGCGCATAAATCACTTCAATGTGACAACGTCCCACTTTGGGATAGATTGCTCTCCGAACACCCTCCCCCTAAACGTTCCTCTAGAGTCACAAGTATTAAGCCGGCGGAGACTGGTCAGGGTTCTGTATCTTCTGCTGCTACACCTAAACGCCCAAGAGAGCCTACACCCCCGGTATCCGCCTCCTCGTCTCGGGCGAGATCCCGGTCTAGGTCTCCTCTTAGACACCAGTCATCTAGTCGTGCCTCTTCACCGGCGAGTAAGAAGAGTAGGACGGAAGGTTCCACCAGTGGTCACGGCGAGGATTCCTCCAGATCTAAGAATAGTTCGCGGTCACACCGTAGCCATAAATCCTCTAAAAAGGATTCACATAAACGGAAGTCCTCTCGACATTCACCAACTTCTAGTGCATCTCATCGTACCTCTACCCCAGACAGAGTTTGTGTTAAGGCCCAAGAGTCCAGTGCAGCGCCTGTCCCAAAAGAGGATTTGCCACTTAATATTTTAACCCTGGAATTGGAAAGTTCAGGGGGTTCAGTAATTGAGAATGTTTCAGACTCTCAAGAGAGCGTAGGCCAGGGCCTCGGTGTTTGGCGGTTTGCTCAACCAGGGTCTGACCACCCACGTCCGACTCAAACGAGTCACACAGTAGCCGATGTCCACAGGGACGCGGCGATCCCATCCTCTATCCCAGACTTATCTTGGCAACAAGGTACCCCTGCCTCGGCGGGGTCTTCTCAGGAGGATCAGGAGGAGAAAGACGAAGTTTCTATAATTTCGGAGATGGAAGGACAAGGGTCAGGCTCAGGCTTGGACGCCGCACAGGATACTAATGATTCACCTGTAAGTTCTTCATCAAACCAGTTTGTTACGGCACAAGAAATTAATGGGCTGCTTACTCATGCTTTATCTAAATTTTTTGGCCAACAACAGGAAAACCCCACAATGGACTTGGGGGCTCCCAAGACAAGTTCTACGGTACGGCCTCTGATGACTTCGATTGATTTATCTAAGATCCCTAACCCTCCCACTCTGTTAACCTCAGGGATCACTAGGCCTGCTACGGCGGCATTGACAACTTCAAATGTCAGGGTCATAACGGATGTCAATCCACCCCCTCTAGACAAAGCGCCTCTTAGAAAGGTAGCTATGCCCTTACTTTATGGGCCAGACGAGTCATGGGTTCTTTTGAACTCCTCTAAACCAGAGCTTGCCCAACCTACTTTGTCAGGGGAACTCCCGGTACCGCGTGAGTGGGTCATCCAGGGCAATAAGTCAAAGAAATTAAGGGCCGTGGATACTTTGGGTAATGTTCTGGACGTAAACATCAAGGCTATACCTAGTTATTATCACCAAGATTATTTTGTGTATGCTTCTAAGCCTGCTTTACCCCCTGCCTCAGCTTCAAAACTATTTTCAGACTGGTCTAAGCTGGATGGGTTTAATGATATTAAGACTCTGTCAGCTCTCACTCCTGAACTAGATTTACAGACCGTCACAGACGATGCAGCTAATCCAGTTTTGAAGGTGGGACAGTTGGGACCAGGACCTTGGGTAGATTGGGAGGTAGAGGCTCAAAACTTTGCAACCACTTTCACTTCTAAATCTTCCCACCAGATACCTCAGGATACTCATTCATGGTTCTCCATGCCGGTGGGTTCTGCCGGCGGAGTCCCGTCAGCTTTGTTTTCATTTCTAGCTGCCCCTAAGATTAATCTTTGTGAGTTGAAGGACCCGTTCACTACCCCTACCCCTACTCACCTAGACAGAGAATTTAGGCTACGGGGAAAAGCTTTTCGCCTGTTCTCGCAGTACATAGTATCTCAGCAGGTGGCTAAGTCTTTACTACGGTCCACTCAGGCAATCGCAGATGCGGATGCTCGAAGATCGGTTGAGTTATCCCGGCGACTGATTCTTCAGTCGTCAATCCAATCCTTGGGTGACATACGTACCGCCTTGCTTGAGGCGGTACGAGCACGACAAGATCTTAGGATGTCGTTAGTTCGCAAGCTACCTGATCGCATTGCTAATCAGGTGGTTATGTCACCAGTGCTTACTCCCTCTTTAATGACCCCTGAAGTGTGGCGAACAGTGTTCAATATGGCACAGGCCGTTAAGCACAGTCCCACCCCTTCTAAGAAACCTGCATTTAACTTCCCCAAACCCAGGCCTACTAATAAAGCTCAGCCAGGGGGATCTAAACCTTTTCTTCCGCCTAAGTCCTCCCACTCCCCCCAGGGTCAGTACAGGCATAGACAGAGTAGGTTTTCAGGTCAGAGAGGACGCGGCCAAAATAAACCAGGTCAGGGCCAGTCTTCGGCCAACACCAGCCAGCCGGCGAAGCGTTCAGCACCAACCCCACCATCAAAAAACTAAAGTCTCTCTCACTCCCGGCGCCTACCTTAAGGCCGGAGGAACCGAGGGTAGTACAGCCGGCGAACCCTTGTCTGCTAACTGGGTCGTTCCGAACGTGTCACCAAGCATGGCCGTTAAACACTTGGGCACGGATGGTGGCACGCAAAGGCATCACTTGGCAGTGGCTCCGGCGACCTCGATTACGTCAGCCGACAACGGCGAATTTTGTTTCTTTAGAGGTGGAGTCACTAGCCCAGGAAATGATTGCCAAGAATGTCATCATCCCGGTCCCCCCAAATTACCCTGTATTCACGTCCAAACTATTTTTGGTTCCCAAAAGGGACAGTGTTCAGATGAGGCCGGTTGTAGACCTGTCTTATCTGAATCTTCACATTCACAACGAATCTTTCAGAATGTTAACAGTACACCAAATCAGGCTAACACTTCCGCCGGGAGGTTGGATGTGTTCACTAGACCTGACAGACGCCTATTGGCACGTATCGGTCAACAAAAGATTTCAAAGGTTTTTGGCCTTACGGATCAGGCACCAAAATTTTGTTTTTCAGAGGATGCCGTTCGGCTTGAACCTGGCACCTCGATTATTCACAAAACTAGTCCGGCAAGCCCTGATGCCATTGTTAAAACAAGGGATCAGAGTGTTGTGGTATCTGGACGACTGGCTGGTGGTGGCAGAGACACAACAATTATGCATAAAACATGTCAATATCATTTTAAATCATGTCAAAACTCTAGGCTTCAAGGTAAATCTGGTAAAGTCAAACCTTGTTCCCTCACGAGTAATTCAGTGGATAGGGCTGGTCTGGGACACCGCCGCTCTCACTCTGAGTCAGAGTGTGGACAATCGCAACAGGTTTCGCAGGAAACTGTTCAGGTTTCTTCACAGTCTGACTACGACGCGAAGGGTCTGGGAGTCTCTGGTCGGCTCTCTCAACTGGATTCAACTAACTGTCAAGTTGGGCCGGTTGAAAGTAAAACGATTAATATTGGAAGGCAACAAATATTTCCCGCTCTTACCGGCGGGAAAATTATGGCCCATCCCGAAATTAATCCACACCTTACTAGCGGTCTGGGCGAAGAGGGAAACATTGCACTCAATAATGTCATGGACCTCTCCTCCACCAACGGTATGGGTAGACACGGATGCGTCAGGCACAATAGGGTGGGGATTTCAGTCAAATCAGGGGCACCAGGGTCAGGGGCTTTGGTCCCACTTAGAAATCTCTCACATCAATGTCAAAGAATTACTAGTCCCCTTGTATTTCCTTCAGGCTCACGGCCCGGCGTTACGGGGCAAGTCGGTGGCCTTCAGAATGGACAATCTGAATGCAGTCCACTGTATTCAGAAACAAGGGTCAACGAGGTCAAGGAAGTTGCTAAACGTGTCGGAAGAGATTTTTGCTCTAGCCAACAGTCTAGATATTTATCTTCACGCATCTTATCTCCCAGGCGTAGCGAACGTCTGGGCAGACGCTCTGTCCCGGAGACAGAGCACGACAGTAGAATGGGAGCTCAAGCAACCCATTTTCAACCTAATGATTGCAGAGCTCTCCCATCCACAAGTGGATCTTTTTGCGTCCGAGGAGACTCACAAACTCCCTCTATACCTCACCCGCCGGGCGAAAACGCCGGCAGGGGGGCCAGACGCCCTAGTGACAGACTGGAACAGATGGAGCTCCATCTATCTGTTTCCACCGCCAGATGCGTCACTAATGTGCCACGTAGTGAACAAACTACGAGATTATCGAGGCTTAGTCTCGCTAATCGCGCCACTGTGGCCGGCGCAGTTGTGGTACCAGCAATTGAAAATGTGGTGCCCGGACCCGGTATCGCTCCCGGTCGGGTATTTCCACTTAGACACGATTGGCAACCTAGCGACCTCGCTGACTTTTGCATTATGGACATTCAGGAGGCCAAGTGGCTAGCACCATACGGTAGAGATGTGACCAATAAATTACTCAATCAATATACTCAGTCTACAAAACGACAGTATCAATCACATTGGCAAGCCTTTACTTCTTGGATCGTTAGGACAGAACAAACTGTACCCTCAGTGGCATTAGTTTTTAATTATTTGAATTATCTGTTTGAGCAGAAACGTTTATCTGTGGTAACATTAAAAAATCACTTAACTGCGATTAGAGTGCCCTTTTTAGACCTTACGGGTCTTTCCATACCGGTAGCGGAGGAAACAGGTTTTATGAGAGCATGTTTTAAACTCCGCCCACCTCCCCGTCAGCTCATGCCTACTTGGTCTCTGGACAAAGCTTTGTCTTTGCTTCACTCTCGTCTGTACCAAAATACTGCAGACTTTGCATTACTCTTAAAAAAGGCGGTTTTCCTTTTGGCTTTGGCCACCGGAAACAGAGTGTCTGAGCTGGCGGCGATGAGCAACACACCTAATTGTCTTAGGTTTGGTAGACTTAATGAATGTATTTCCATTGCACCCTCCCCAGGTTTTGTAGCCAAGAATGAGCATAGTGCACACGTGTTTTCTGAGTTCACGGTGCCGGCGTTAAAAAGGGGAAAGGTGCATCATAATCTATGTCCAGTGCAAGCTCTAACCAAATATTTGAGAATAGCTCCTCGAAACCCCCAAGGTGCTTTATGGGTAGCAAGTACGGGTAAACGCTTACTTAAAACGGCGATTAGCCTCTCTTCTGGTAGAAGTCATTAAAGAAAGTAATCCCGGCGTTGTGGGTCGGGCCCACGATTTACGCAAATGGGCAGCCTCTTTACGTTTCCTGAAATTTTTTTCAGTCGAAGACATAGCGTCCACGCAGTTGTGGGCGTCTAATCATACGTTTCTGTCTAGATACTTGTCAGTTGCTCTAGACAAACCTTCCTTACCATGTATAGCTTTAAGGCAGAGGGTCTAGGTGGCCCTGCAGTCACTTTTGTTTACTTTCACGGGAAGGGGGGGGGGGGGGTCAGTTGACATAGGACACCCTAGACCCCGCCGGAGTATGAGAGCTGTGATACATTTTAAGGTTAAAATGTGATATGAAAATTTCTCAGTGAGAAATTGTGCTAGTACAATGTTAAGTACAAAACAACGGTGTTGTTAGAGTAGTTTACCTGCGAAAGCAATTTAATATTAGAACAATGGAGTTCCTTTGCAATTTATCTCCAAGTTTATGTTGGGGTTTATTATGTGCACATATAAACTTATAACTTGTTATTTTTTGTCACCACTCGTTGAGTGGGGTGCCTTTGTAACTACAGATCTGTGTTCAGAATCTTCAGGGTTACCCATTTTTTGTCAGGCAGGCTTCTTTGAAGCACGCACCTGCCTGAACCCCCTTTTTCTTGTATTTTTTCGGCCTACGCCGTTGTTAAATATATTTTCAAAAGTAAGAATACTATGTGGTTGTTTTTATTATCGGCTTTTCTAGAGTTATGATATGATTACGAATGTCCCCCTCCAGTCTTAGAAATCAGGCATGTTCGTCAATGATGGAGGGGCCACTACTAAATTATAGGTTTGACTCCTGTAAGGAGATAAAGAAAACCTAATATTTAGTAGTGGCCCCGTAATCATTGACGACTGGGGCCCTCCCGACCGTCCCCTTCCCATTCGTTGATGTATTGAGGATTTTGGTTTACTTGATATGTCAGTGAAGGAAGAATGACGCCTGAATCAGCGTCTGGTCAGAGATCCACACAAGTACATCCACGATATGATGGAAAGCTTATTGGATAGTTATTCTTATTTTCTTTTTGTTTTTATTTTTTACGAAGTTTTTTCGTAGTGAGAACCCAATTCATAATGACTGAAGCCATGAGTGAGGTCGCGTGCGCTCATGATGAAGGCTCCTCAGTTTTTAAATGCTCTGCGCGGTAGATTCAAAACTACGGCGGATTAGTGTTTGAAGAGGATGCCTTATGTAATAGGCATGTTCGTCAATGATTACGGGGCCACTACTAAATATTAGGTTTTCTTTATCTCCTTACAGGAGTCAAACCTATAATGTACCTCCCAAGACGAAGACATGGAGTAAGGAGGAGCATAGCCTAATGCCAGGGTTGTTGATTTTTTTTATTTTTTTTAAATATAAATAAAATAAAAAAATAATTGATTTATTTGATTTTTTTTATTTATTTGATTTATTTGATTTTTTTTTTAAATATACTGTATGTATACATATATTTGTTTGTAAATTTAAAAGCTATCAGTTATTTGTGTTACTACATAATGTACCAGTATCTTAAAATGAACCAATGCCTACACAAACTTATGAAAGCATGATAAATCTTAAATTTTTTTTTATTTTGATTCACAGATAAAAAAAATAAAAAAAATAATTGATTTAATCAAGTGATTATATCAAATTGATTTAATCAATATCAACTCTGCGTAATGCGTAAGGAAACAATTAGTGTGCTAGAAAATATCTTAGCTTCAAAGGATGAAATAGTCATGTGTGGGGACTTTAACTGCAAGGAAGTGAATTGGGAAGAACTTGAACCCGGAACAGGAGAGGAAAGTTGGGGCTATGGATTTTTAAGTATGGCCATGGAAAATTCTATATACCAACATGTAAAAGAGTCAACATGAGTAAGGGGAAGTGATCAACCAGCTAGATTGGACCTTCTCGTCACAAGAAGGGAGGAGGAGGTTCAAAGTATTCAGTACCTATGCCCACTAGGAAAAAGCGACAATGCAGTTCTCAACATAGACCTACTATTGAAGCATAATCTACCCAAGGAAAGGGAAAAGCACAAGGAAAATCACTGGATGTATTCCAGAACCGATTTCGCAGGACTACGGGATTTTTTCAAGTCACAAAATTGGGATCAGGTGTTATCTGAAAGTGAGGTAGACTAAAAACTCAAGGCATTCATGGAGATCTATGATACTGGTATAAAAACTTTTGTCCCAAAGTACATTAACCCGGCAAGCGCGATAGGCCTCACGGAAGGCTTCCTTGGAACGCGATAGGCCTCACGGAAGCAGGACCATAAAAAAAGCCTTCCCCCAAAAAAAAGGGCCTATCAAAACAAAGGATTTTGTCTCTAGGTGAGATAATTCCCCTCTAGTACTCATCCATGTGTTTCTCACCCCTCCCCCTCCCCTCCTTCCCCACTTATTCCCCCTCCCCCCCCTCCTCAATTATCACCTATTTATCCACTTATTATCATTTTCGTTATTTTTCTCTCCCCCGATAATGTAGCACAAGTGGGTTGCATAAAAGATCGTTATGCAACACCCAGACACCGGCACACACCGCCCCGCTCGTCTCAGTTGACTCCCAGACAGCGAGAGGGGCGGGCTGCCTGTGGTTCTCTCTCGCCTGAGATTATGACCGGGTGGCCAATATCTTCGTTTTTCACCACCCAAATGCTTTTCCCACTTATTTTAGCACTCTTGAAGGTTCATATATACATCATATATGTAAAATAAAAGCATACCGAAAACAAATAATGGTTTATATTGTAAATATAACGAATTCTGTCAGAATCCAGGGCTAGAAATGCACAAATAACTACCCTAGCACCTAGGTCTATATCGCGCTTGTCAGGTTAATAACAGAAAAAAAGGAAATCGCAAAGAATGGTTTAACCGCGAATGTAGGCAAGCACAGGAAGCAAAAAACAAAGCCTGGAAAAAGATGAGAAACTGGGATTCGGAAGATAACAGGCAAAAGTATAAAGAGGAGAGAAACAAATACACAGAAATGAGGAGGAGGTCAGAGGCAAACCATGAGAAAGGGATAGTGGAGAACTATGAAAAGAATCCAAAAATGTTTTTAAAGTTTGTAAACGGCAAAAGGAAGATAAAAGCCACAATCGTAAAGATTAAAAGTGGAAACAGAATCATAGAAGAGGATACAGAAATTGCGGAAGAACTAAATAGAAATTTTGCATCAGTATTTACAAAAGAAGGAGAATTCATTGCACCAGAAACCAATGAGATAGGTACAGAGGAAATGCCGGAAGTCACATTTAACAGAGCAGAGCTCATAGACATAATGAGTAAGGTGGATCCAAACAAAGCCGCCGGACCGGACGGAGTATCAGGCTGGATTATTAAAGAAAATGCCAAGGAACTGAGTATACCATTACAGTCGACGCTCGATTTAACAGACTAATAGGGGGGAGACCGAGTCCGTTGCTGGAAAAAGTCTGTAGCTGGAAAATTGCCTTCGTTTTTTTTTTTTTTTTTTTTTGGGGGGGGGGGGACACGTTGTTCTGAAAACATAATAAAGGTCATATTTGTCATTGATATGATAAATTTCACATGGGGGGGAAAAAAAAAAAAAAAAAAAAAAAAAAGGAAGGATATCCCCTGTAGGCCTACTCCCTCCCCTCCCCGTCCCGGCCTCAACCCCGACCCCGTTACTGTGATATGTTGATAAGCCTTGTGCTACACCCTATTGATAATGCAAAACTATTGAACACACTTAAAAGTGTATGTTATTTTGGTCTCTATATAATCTGTAGTGAATCATTTCCGATATGATAGAATTAAAGACATTTTTTTCCACCAACTCATAATCAGCAAAAACGACACAAATGTCAATTAAAAACATGTTATAATATTTCCCCATCATTTTGTGTATACCGTGGGAAAAAAAAAAAAAAAAAATCTATCAAACGTAATTCTCCCGTCTCGGAAGCTCGGCGCCTAGACCCTCCGTCTAGGAGGGTTGAACTATTTTTTTGACTATCTTATTTATTGTTTATCTATGTGCTGGAAGGATATTATATTTTTCAATTCCATCCCATTAGAAATGATTCAAAGATTACAAAAAGTCCAAATAAGACATACAGTAGTTATGTTAATGTATAAGGGATTTAGGTAGATGAATTAGAGATAGATAGATAGAAAGAGAGTGTATATCGAGGGAAAAAAACAAAACAAAAAATCTATCAAACGTAAATCTTCCGTCTCTGCTCGCACGGAGGGGAGAGTTGAAATATTTTGTTGACTATCTTATTTATTATTTATAGTAGAGTCATTTTCAGAGCTTCTGTGACCGTGTTTAGGATACCAAAGTTTCTCAGTGAATTTAACAAGGTCAACTGATGCTAAAAAAAATAAGCCCCCATACACCTCACCAAAATGACGGGAAAGTTGTTATTTTAGACGTTTTTCAAAATGGCCGCCGCCGTCATCTTAAAACATTGATAAAGTTCTATTTCTTGAAGTGAATGGCCAAAAATTAAAATTTTGGTGTCTATTCCAACTAATTTTGGTGTCAGAAAACCAATGGGATGCATAATTAAAAAATAATTAATAACTAATTACCAAATAATATTATTTTTATTAATCTCACCACCACACCCCCAATGAAATGAATTAAAGTATATATGATCCACCGGGATTCGAACCCGGGTTATCACACACATATATTTGCCACCTTAACCATTACACCACCAGGACGGTTAAGAAAATCAATGGGATGGCATAATTCATGATTTAGAGTCCCATTAACCTCAACATCTAAGACAAATATGATGTTGTTAAATCCACTGAGAAACTTTGGTATCCTAAACACGGTCACGTCACGGATCCTCTGAAACTTACTCAAATAATATAATATATAATTTAAAATGTAAACCAAGAATGTTGACTGATCAATTCCTTCTTTTTCAGGTTTGTTGCATCGAATTTGGCGTGAAGAATCATAAGCATGGAACGTAGAGGAGTTAGTGATGTGCCTGACCCAGGACCTGGATTAAAATGCATATTATGTCAACATCCCTGTATAGCTGATGATAGTACAGACAAGACATCTGATACAAAGTGGGAGAATCTAAGGAGCAAGTGTTTTCGGTGGAAGGAACTTGATAAATTTCAGCATGCCTATGCAGCAGTGGAGTGGGACAAGGGGCCTAAAGGCCTGTACATGCATAGTAAATGTTACACCCAGATCAGTAGTAATCGCTATATTCAGCAAGCACAGAATCGTAAACGGAAATCTGAACAGGAAGAAGTTCAAGCATCAACTTCAAGTCAACAACTCCCAGGAAATGTGCCTAAAAAGCTTCGTTCTAGTACTGGAGTGGTTCATGATAAGAATCTCTGTGTGTGGTGTATGAAAGGACCACAAAAAACCAGTAATCCTGGCAAGTCCAAACTTTTGCTGCTGTCAACAGTAGACGCATGGAACCGGTTCAAGTTGCATACAGTTTGTCTGTCAGATGAGCCTATAAGAGAAAGATTGAATACCCTACTTGCATCTATCCCAGACAGTCGAATGGCGTTTGGATTGGAAATTCGTTATCATCGTGAATGTTGGCGCAATTATGTCAGCAACCCTCTGAAGGAGTTTTCCTGATGAAAAAACAGAGCATCTGCAACATGTTAATCTTCGAGAGGCCCAAAATATCTTCTTTCATCATGTCCGTCAAGTTATCTTTGAAGATCATGAAATCCGTACACTGCAAGGTCTTGTAAAGGATTACAAAGGCATTACTTCAAATTATGGTTACTATTCCACAGCAAAGTCCAGTTTCGTGAAGGAAATTCTGATCAAGGAATTTGGAGATGACATAGCATTTCATGAACGAGGTCAGAAGAATGTGAGTGAACTGGTATATGATGCAAGAGCTGCAGGTTCATATCTTGAGGCTGCAATATCCTCTCTAGGTGTAAGTGACGATCAGCTGGTGAAGAATGTAGCTGGGCGACTCAGAGATCAGATCATCAAAACAAAAACTGTTCCTTGGCCTCCATACATACATGAGCTAGAAGAATATTAAGACCTGAATGATCTATTGAAGCTCATCACTTGGTTAAAGCACCCCACAAAGTCTGAAGTCGATGACAAGCCCCAAGTCAGATCAATTGCATCTATTTTGACCAGCTACATCACTGGAAGACGTACTGCATTTGAGACAAACCTCGGTGTACTGCTACATGGTATGACAAAGAGCAGAGAAATGGTAGACATATTACATAAGGATGGCCTGGGAAGCAGTTACAATGATGTGCTTTTGCTTAGAGATTTCTGGGCAGTTACTGACCTGAAGCATTCAACTGAGTGTCCTTTTGAACTTTCTGAAGGAACACCGGCAATATGTATAGTCGACAACGATGACTTCAAAAGTGACACTTTGACTGGAAGTGGCCAATCACATCGTACAAATGTCATGTTTGTTCAGCCAGACCTACCTAAGCTAAATACACTCTCCCCACCAACTACCAACCAGAACCGCCAACACGAAAAGCAACTATGACACTACCACAACCTACACGACGATCATACACCACCACCACCACGACCATACATCATCACCACGCTCATGCACCACCACTACCACCACATCCACCACCATCACAACCACTACCACCATCACTATCAGTACCACAACCACCATCACCACGACCATACATCACCACCACGACCATACATCACCACCACGACCATACACCACACCCACGATTACTACTACCACAACCACAACAACCACCACCACCAACACTACCATTAATCTGAACGCAAACAAGAATACGGTTTCACGAGAAAAAAAAAATTTGTTGGCGACCATGTCGAGTTGAGGCGACTGTACGACTGTGTCCCCGACCGTTCCTTCATGTTGCCAACACTGTCGAGTATAGCATACTCGCATTCTGCAATGGTCGCATATGTTGTCTGCAACACATACAAGACCTGTCTTGTCATTTCGCTGATTGATCTTGAGACAAGTTCTGTGCAATCGCAGTGCATCGGCAAATAGTCGGGCGAGGTTGTGCATGTTCGTAATGAATATTTTTGGGCGACACCATCGCCGACATTTGTGAACATTTTTTAACTTTCCAAAAATCAGCACAACTCTCACGACCCAATTCAAGACTCACCAAAACTCCAGGAACCAATCGGGGACATCAGACGATCATGCAAGAGTTTTATATGACATGACGACACAATGGCCGAATAAGGGATGTTGGTTTGTGTCGATGACAAAAATCGGGCATGTGGGGAAGCCCCAATACACAACTTGTAATCGTATTTCTTTGTAGTGTACTCTAATTCAGCTGAACGTCATACAATCAATTACGGTATCAACCTTTCCTAGACGACCAAGCTCTTTTCTCTTTCTATATTGATCCTATTAGTTATGCCTATGGTCTGTCCCTAAAGTTATTGTCTTGTGATATTATTCATAGGCTCATTTTCACACAATTGATTAACCCTTGGGATCCGGGGGGCCTCATATGAAGTTTGGTATTTTCAAACTTCATAATTCAGTAGCTACTGATTGAGACCACCTAGAGCAGTAAATTTTTTTGCAAATTGTAGAACGTTTTCTTGTCTGTAGACTGCCGTTGAGATGACATCGCTACGTTGCGTGGTTGCCGAGTTCTGATGATTATATCGGCGACTTTTTAGCCGTGCATTTTACCTCATATGAGGCCTCCCGGATTCCAAGGGTTAACCTATTTAGCTCAGATTTTAAAAAAAATCCTCAAGAAAATGTAACCGTGAATCGAACATAATGTAGATGCTCTAAATTTCAGTAAAATAACATTAACCTATTCAGTAACGGTGACATCATTTTTCATTATATTCTGGCAAATATTAGACCACTTTATTCAGCTTAGGAAGGACATCTACCAATTAAAAGGCTACACACTAACTCAATTAATCCTTTTACCTACCACAAGTCCTTCCTAATCTTCATAAAAATATCTAAATATAGTTGATCATAAATAAAAAAAAATGTCTCCGGTACAGAAAGGGTTAATAAAACAAGGCATATTTACACCTTTTAAGAGAGAGATAGAGAGAGAACAGTTCACGGATACATCCTAGATCTCATTTATATTATGTAAGGATGTCAATTTTCTAGTGAATAATGGCAATGGATGAAATGTAGCCCAAGTAGAATCATGTTGTAAAATCTTTCAAAAATCGTTGTTAGAGTCTGATTGCCGTATGTGTTTACTTAAAAAAAAAAATAAAGCGTTGTGCAAATGATCAGAGGAGACAGGTATGAATGGGATGGGATGGATAGGTGTGGTGGAAAGGGAGGAACGGGAAGAGAGGTGTTGTGGAGCACTTGCGTTTGTGGTGGGGTTGGTGGGTGGGTTGGGGGTTGGAGGGGGGTGGGGGGGATAAAGAATCATACGTTTGGCAGACCACAAATATTCAGTGTTACCAGAATTGAAAGTCCAAGCTCTGGAGGTTTGTCTCTGCGAATTAATCGAGTTAACTGTACATGGGTGAATATTTAAGTAGGCCACCTGTACCCCTTTTATATTTTTCCAAAATAAAAAGTTAAAGCTCTAGGCAACGGGTTTGTCTCATCCTATTTATTTTAGTGGTTTTCTATATTTATCACGAATGTCCCCCTCCAGACTTGTGATATCAGGCATGTCGTCAATGATGGAGGGGCCACTAATAAATCATAGGTTTGAGTCCCGAAGGGAAGAAGGAAAACCTAATATTTAGTAGTGACCCCAGAATCATTGACGATTCCGGCCCACCCTTCCATCCCCTTCCCATTTGTTCTGATATTCTTGTGTGGTGGTGTAATGGTTAAGGTGGCAAAAATCTGTGTGTGATAACCCGGGTTCGGATCCCGGCGGATCATATATACTTTAATTAATTTCATTGGGGGTGTTTTGTGTTGTGGTGAAATTAATAAAATATAGAATATCAGTTAAGGACGAGTATGCGCAGCGTTTCGAGAAACCCACGCTGGAAAGCATCTGAACTGAGGGAAGCGTAGAACAGATAAGAGTTCAAAACTGTTTACTTTTATTATTTAATTAGTTTTTTCGTAGTGGCATCCGCATCATAAGGACGAGTCCGTAAGTTATTATGAGCATACGCTTACGATGATTGGTCTCTCTGCTCCGGGGCGGGTGTTTTGAACAGCTGACTTGGGCTTCAAAGAGTACAATTACTGTACTGTATAAGGCATGTCGTCAATGATTCCGGGGTTACTACTAAATATTAGGTTTTCCTTCTTCCCTTCGGGACTCAAACCTATAAAGCAGCCATCACGTGACTATGGCATAAGTATGCCATAGCCAAGTCTTTTTATAACTGATATCGATATAAACTCTCAATACCGATACACTCAAAGGAAAACAATAAACCAAGAACCAAATGTATAACTGACCATGGGTGGCTTGCCGAAGGACGCCCATCTTGTCAAGTAAACTACAGGCCTCCCGGGCACATAACACCACTGCGTCCTTCTTACGACCCTTGTGTTCCGCCCTCGCCACTAGGGGGCCACCGCCAGGACCAGGTACAGGTAGTCTGATTGGAAAAAAAACAAAATATTTAATTAAATATAAAAGTTTCTTTCTCCCCATTAATCTATCTCTTCTTTGGCCAACCCTGCCTTCTGTCATCCCCTTTACTGACTAGAGTTATGTGGGAATTATAATGGTATTTTATACAAAGTCCTACTGGGGGTAAGGGGGTTCTCCATATTTAGTGGAGGAAAAGAATATGCCCCACGTATCCTACTGCATGTCGTACAAGGTGATTAAAAGGGGGAAAATGCACCGGAGAGATCCACCTGCAACGGTGGCGCTGCTGGGAGGGCTGCGGATGGAAGAAACATTAGCCCAAAGCTACGAGAGGTACTTAGAGAAAAACAGGGAGTTATACCTAGTTTTTGTAGATCTGGAGAAGGCCTTTGACCTGGTGCCCAGGGAGGTAGTGCAGTGGGCTATGAGAAAACTCGAAGTAGAAGAGTGGCTGGTGCGTGTGATAATGAGAATGTATGAGGGGTCACGGGCAGCAGTTACGATTAAATGGGGGCCTGAGCGAAGAGTTCCCAGTGAAGGTTGGAGTTCACCAAGGTTCAGTGCTGAGCCCATTACTGTTTGTTTTAGTCCTGGAGGCTCTGTCAAGGGAATTTAGGACAGGACTCCCATGGGAGCTGTTATATGCAGATGATCTAGGCTAGTTCTTATCGCAGATAGTACGTAGGAAGCAGAGTCGAAGTTCAAAAGATGGAGAGAAGGTATGGCAAATAAGGGTCTAAGAGTTAACATAGATAAAACAAAGGTCATGATTAGTGGAGTAGGGCGTGGAACTATGGAAAGAAGAAGCGACCATCCATGCGCAGTATGTGGGAAGAAACTCAATTCAATGTTGCGTCTGTAGTGACTGGGTACACAAAGAGATAATAATAAATAATAATCTGGTCTTTTATTTCTCGCAAGCGCCAGTTCTTCCAGAGGAATTCACTAGCGCTCGTAACACATTGCACCACATTCAAGAGAAGTGTGGTGCAGTTCACCTGTAGTTCAAGCAACAACAACTACACCCAACCCTCTGCTATCGCGGGTAATTGGTGCCCTAATTCTACCGCCATAGCAGAACTGAAGAACTTATGGGAATAATTATAATTGGTGCATAGGTCCATAATTTTGACCTATTTCTTGCTATTTTCACATTTTGTTTACCATATATATTTATAAATACATATTATGAGGAGATTACTTACCACACATAATATATTTGAAATCAGTCTTATATAGCCTAGCCTAATTCATCGGCATAATTTTGGCGCTTTCGTCTGACACGGCGTCAGCGTTGGTAGCCTAGACCGGTGTTTGCAGTCTGTTTTGATGGTGGGCATTTATTTCCTTTATCATTACCACCAGGCCCACTGTCCCTATCACTGAATGCATTTTAGGAGAATACTTAAATACATATTATGAGGAGATTACTTACCACACATAATATATTTGAAATCAGTCATATATAGCCTAACTCATCGGCATAATTTCGGCGCTTTCGTCTGACATGGCGTCGGCGTCGGTAGCCTAGACCGACGTTTGCTGTTTTGATGGTCCTGGGAATTTAATTCCTTCATCATTACCACCAGACCCACTATCCCTATCACTGAATGCACCAAAGGCCATAATAAACTCGCAAGATAAGAGGTTCGGGCAGAAAAAAGCTTGTAAACATGTAGTTTTTCAACACAATGGTTGCCAGCCTGTCCACCAATCACAGGCATTCACAGCCGCCGATGTTCTGTGACGTCATCGGGCGCCGTGTTTGAACATTCCCGTCGGTACGGAGCCGCGATAGCACCCTTATTGGCCGTGATAAGTTGGGTTTTTTAGGTAGTCGCGATAGCAGTGAAACGCTATAGCAAAACCCGCGATAGCAGAGGGTTGAGTGTATTTAACATGGCAGCAGTTAGAGTCTGTAACGACCTGTCACTGTGCCACTTGCAAGATCATAACTCCTACAGAAGAGAAAGGTTTTCAACTGTTTTTTGAAAGTCTATGGAGTTCAGCTGTTTAATTGATAAAGGCAATTCATTATATAACCTAGGAGCCACGAAAGAAAAGGACCGATCAGAGAAAGAGGACTGCTGGATAGCTATCGGTTCATCAAGACGCAGCACATCATCACTGCTTCTCAGGATTACACCAGAACGTGCCAAAGGGCGTCTCAAGAGGTCAGCAAGATACTTAGGTTCACCAAACATAAGTGCCTTAAAAGTCATAAGACACAACTTAAACTCTATCCTAGCTTTAACTGGCAACCAGTGCAGCTCTATCAAATATGAAGAAGTGGGGGTTCTTGGAGGTAGATCAAATATGAGCCTCGCTGTTCTATTTAGTATGGACTGAACTTTTTGTAGCAAGTAATTAGGAAGGCCAACCAATAAGGCATTACAATAGTCCACACGTGATAGGACAATTGAGTGAACCAATGTTAGAAGACAGCGCTTGTTAAGAAACCGTCTCACTGAATACAAGTTTCTGATTTGGAGATTACAAATGTTGATGACCTGATTGATGTGATTCTCATAGTTCAATTTAGAGTTAAAGTATACTCCAAGGTTTCGCACTGAGCTTACTAGGCGTAGTTGAGAACCTCCCATATCCAGAGTCACTACATTTTCAGCATCATTTCCCCTTCTATTTCCATGAATAATAATGATCTCTGTTTTGTTCTCATTCAGTTTGAGTTTCCGCTTTGCCATCCAGATCTTAATGTCAGACAATAAAGATTCCATTTTGGTCTTAGTATCATTAATGTTTTCTATCTTCACATACAACTGAGTGTCATCAGCATAAAAGTGATAGGCAACACCATGAGCATCTAGCAAGGATGCCAAGCTGCTAGTGTAAACTACAGAGAGGATCGGTCCCAGAACCGATCCCTGAGGAACTCCAAACAACAGGGGGGCTTGGTCAGAGATGGTATGGCCAATCACCACACGCTGAAATCTATCTGATAAATATGATTTGAGGAGCAAGAGTGCTCTTTCACGAACACCGTAAGAGTGCAGATCTTTTAACAGTAGGTCATGGTCCACTGTATCGAAGGACGCAGAAAGATCCAACAAAACCAAGAGAGACGCCTTCCCGTTGCATGTGTTCTCCACCAAGTCATTCTGAATCTTACATAAAGAGGTCTCAGTTGAATGGTATTTCCTATATGCAGACTGAGCAAGAGGAACAGCTTTGTTCTGTTCAAGCAATGGTAACAATTGATCAAGTATGGCCCGCTCAATTATTTTTGAAAGAAATTACAAGTTTGAAACAGGTCGGTAATTTGACATATCCCCAGCATCAAGTCCAGGTTTCTTTAGAAGAGGCACCAATAGAGCTTGTTTCTCAGATTGAACAAAGTTACCCTCCATGAAGCATCTGTTTACAATTTTACAGATGAAGTCTGCGACATGCAGATAGACAAATGACATCTTGGATACATTAATAGGATCAAGCTTGCAGAAAGTTTTATTCATGTCTCTGACATAACTAATAATTTTACTTGTGTCCACTGGATGGAA
This sequence comes from Paralithodes platypus, assembly GCA_032716605.1. Taxonomy (NCBI): domain Eukaryota; kingdom Metazoa; phylum Arthropoda; class Malacostraca; order Decapoda; family Lithodidae; genus Paralithodes; species Paralithodes platypus. The sequence continues at coordinate 1,724,827 of CM064526.1, forward strand.
TGATGAAAGGATACGATTAATTACATGTGGAGGTTGGAAATCCACCGAAAACTAGTCATTGATCAATGTATTATCTAACTCATTTCTAATATGTGTTATCTTAGTCGTGAAAAATGAAGAAAAATCAGAGGCCAGTCGAACGCTTGGCACGGAGGCAGGACAGGGAGCCATGTTCTTCCGACCCAACAAACCATTTACAACCTCAGCAAGCTTCTTTTGATCATTGTCACAGGAATCAACTCTGTTTTGATAATACTTAGACTTTTCAGCTTTCACTGCACAGACTACATCTTTTCTTGCCGATATATATTCCAGTCGAGTTTCCTCCGTTCGTTGCAAGCGCCACTTTCGTTCTGCTCTCCTACGTTGTCTGCGGAGAGAGTTAACTGGTGGGCCGTACCAAGGTGAATCATCACGCACAATAATTGTCTTCACAATCTCCGGGCAATGATGATCAAAGACAGATTGAAGTACCCTGTTATGAATCTCGGTTAATTCATCGGATGAAAGAACAGAGCAGCTGATGGCATTTAGAGGCTGGCCAATTTCATGGCAAATTTGATAAATATTTTTGTAATTTCTGAACCTAACTTCCTTTTTATAGGAAGATACTTTGAATACGCTGATATAAAGAGTAATTAAAGCATGGTCAGAGACTGTAGGATCTATCGGATCAACTTCAATGCCCAACACACGATTGCAACCAACTGGAGATAAAACCAAATCAAGAATGTGCCCACAAATATGAGTCGAGTGGGACACATGGTTGACAAAATGATTATGACCGATCAATTCAAGAAATTCAGAAGAAAAGGGCTTCAAAGATGGATTATCAATCCAATAATTAAAGTCACCTCAGATCAGCAAGTCTTACTTGCAAATGCCTCCAAAAACTGACCAAACTCATCCATGAAGTTTCTATCCGTGCCTCGATGAACTGGTCGATAGATAGTTGCAATTCTAAAGGTTTGCTGACGATGGTTCATTACTACTTCCAGGAGTTCAAAAGAAGATGGGACAGGAACATAGTCTGAGCGAGAAATACTTGTGATCGCGAGAGAATAAATAAGCGCTACGCCTCCACCATGGTGGTCTGCAGGTCTAGGCGCGCTAATTATGGAGTATGATTTGGGCAAAGCACTGCGAATAATCTGGATGTCGGATTCACACAACCAAGTCTCTGTCAGGCACAAGATATCGAGCTCAAATTTACTTAAAGTCTTAATTATATGATCCATCTTGTTACAAAGGGAACGAATGTTTAGCAAACCCACTCTTAACTGATTCCGAGGAGATGTTAGGAGTTTTTTTAACCAGTTAAGTTCGTATTTTCAATTAATTTCTTACGCTGTGAAATCATAATTGGGCAGTACCTGTTAGATGTAAAGTGAGCAAGTGACTCCGCCAAGAGTGGAGGACCGAAACCAGCCTCTCCAGGTTTTGAGGAAGAACAATTTACACACTTAGGCGAGTGTTTATTTGTACAGTCCTTAGAACAATGGCCACCGGCACAAAAAACGCACTTTGGTTCAGCAAGTTTCTTGTTACAATTGTCTTTGTAGTGCCCAAAGCCTTGGCAGTGATGACACTGGGTGACCCAGAATCTGTCATATGAACGACATCTCATGAGCCCAACATAGACACAATTATGTTCATGGACAATGGCAGAACGTATCTCCGGGGAGATTTTTAATACTGACATCTTGTTGCTTCCTTTGTTCCTTGTGAATATTAATTGAAGGGTATGGTTCTTGTCCGACAGATATCTGATTTGGGGTTTTTTACTCAGAATGCTTGGGATGAAGTGGAGCTAGAGGAACTTGGAAAGGAATCATAGACTTTGAATGTGCAGTGTGCAAGGGAGATCTTGTATTAAATGACCCGCCTGTCATTATTGATTTCGACAGTGTAAGCCTAACGCTGGAGTGTGTGAATAAGTTCTGCTACCTGGGCGATACGGTTTCCGCCGTAGGTGGCGCTGAAGCTAGCTCCATTGCTAGAGTCAGAAGTGGCTGGGGAAAGTTTAGAGAGCTGTTGCCACTCCTGACCATGAGAGGGCTCCCACGCCACCTTAAAGGGAAGGTGTATACCTTGTGTGTTAGGAGCGCGATGACCTATGCCTTGGAGACGTGGCCGGTTAAATCGAAAGATATCAATAGAATGAAACGGAATGAGAAGAAAATGGTGAGATGGATGTGTGGGGTTATTCTTAGGGACAGGGTATCAAGAGAGGAATTGAGAAGGCGTCTGGGCATTAGGAGTGTCAGTGAAGTGATGCGCACGAGCCGACTTGGTTGGTTTGGACATGTGGAGAGAATGGATGATCAGAACTGGGTGAAGAAATGCCGGACTGTCAACGTGGGGGGAGCTGCGCGTAGGAGTGTACCTAGAATGACGTGGGCTCGGGTACTCCGGTCCGATCTCAAAATAAAGAACTTGACAACAGAGGCAGCCCTTGACAAGTCCGCCTGGAAAGCTGCCATTTAGGAAGTGAGACTATAACCACATTCTCTGTGGACAGAGCGGTCTTTAAACTTTAATGTATGTATGTATGTACGAGCCCATGGACCAACGACCTCCTCCCCCACTGCCCTCCCACAAACAAATCTCACCACACCCTACCTCCCCCTGAGGAGGTGCGGAACCAGGGAATACCTGGATGCCGCGGGATTCCCATAAAGGGCTACTACAACTACTACAACAACAACAGCATAGTCCTACAGTAGATCCTTGGGTAGTGCTACTATGAACCAATGTAAAATCTCTATAAGAAATAGACAAATAAATTTTGAGGATAAATTAATTATGATACTACAGTAAAAGTCCGTTAATCCGACGACCGATGATTCGAATCTCCCAATAGTCCGAATTTTTCAATTTGAGGCCAAATCCGAATTCACCCGATGGTCCGAATTTCAAGAAGTCCCAAAGTCCCCTTTTTGAGGCATTAGGCCACTCAAATGACACATAATGGAGCACACACATATCATATGTTCATGAATTCACTTTAAAAGTTTACCATTGTCATTGTAGCCTATTATCTACTTCAAAACATTCAGATTAATGGTCAAAGGAAGCTACTGATATAATCGTAAACACCGTCTTCTTCTTCTTCCACATTGTCTGCTAGAGAGTTTGTTTTGCTCTTGAACGCATCCTTGGGATGCTCCGATGCGCTACTGGCTTGCACCGCATTTTCTGCAAGCGCATTCAGTCTTGAGCTTGAAAACGCACCTTTCAAGAAGTCCCAAAGTCCCCTTTTTGAGGCATTAGGCCACTCAAATGACACATAATGGAGCACACACATATCATATGTTCATGAATTCACTTTAAAAGTTTACCATTGTCATTGTAGCCTATTATCTACTTCAAAACATTCAGATTAATGGTCAAAGGAAGCTACTGATATAATCGTAAACACCTTCGTCTTCTTCTTCTTCCACATCGTCTGCTAGAGAGTTTGTTTTGCTCTTGAACGCATCCTTGGGACGCTCCGATGCGCTACTGGCTTGCACCGCATTTTCTGCAAGCGCAGTCTTGAGCTTGAAAACGCACCTTTGGACGTATTAGTCTTGAGCTTGAAAACGCACCTTTGGATGTTCCGATACGCTACTATTTATAGTTCAGTGATCGGAGCATCCCAAGGGTGCTTTCAAGACAACAAGACAAGGGTGCTTTCAATACAATAATATAACAGAGCACGTCACAAAAGGAAAATCACAAAAGGAAAATTACAAGAACCTCTCAGGGAAGTGCCGTTGTTAAGGCATTACTTCCCGAACCACATCTGATCTTCAAGAGCAAGACAAACTCGCTAGTAGACGGAAGAAGAAGAAGACGTTTATATCAGCAGATTCCTTTGACCATTAATCTGAATGTTTTGAAGTAGATAATAGGCTACAATGACAATGGTAAACTTTTAAAGTGAATTCATGAACATATGATATGTGTGTGCTCCATTATGTGTCATTTGAGTGGCCTAATGCCTCAATGTTTTCGTCATACACAGGTTCATAGGGGTAAAGTCCGATAATCCGAAAAATCCACTAATCCGAACGAGAGCCGGTCCGCTGCCCTTCGGATTAACGGAAGTTTACTGTAATACTGTACTGTGCCGTAAAAGAGACACTCTATATGCACACACACATTATATATACATATATACAGTGGGGCCCCGTATAATTAAGTAACAAAAATAATGCATGCAATTTATGTACTTACAGTAGGTGTCGCAAGGCTGACACACCAAATGCCCACAGGGGACTCTACTAGTCTTACCTGGGCACTGTTTGGCTTCACACCAGAGTTGGCCACAGTGTTTACATGGAGGGGCAGTGTTGTAGCAGGATTTTTTTGTTCCAAAATACAAGTACTGTACAGTGGAGTCTTGGCATGGTACTGTCTTGTTGTAGCACTGTTTTGGTTGGTGTGGATTGCAGACTCTGCAGGTGTAGGTGCTGCAGTTGGACTTAGTTGAGTCTTGCTGCGGCATGGTTAGCACTATGCCAACATTAGCCAAGGGTATGACATGATGGGGCAATGTTATAACAGGATTTTATTGTATTATTTTCCAACTGCGGAAAGATAACCACGTTTGAGCCGTTACAATATATGTAAAGGAAAATTATGTTAAACCATTGTATATGTATGTAGTTTTGGTGTGGATGGTGTAATCGAGTGTCGAGAAAGACTGATTAATGTATGTGGAGAGGGCAGAATGAGTGTAGGTAATACATTCTTCAAAAAAAGGCATATACACAAGTACACATGGCATAGACTTGTGGATGGAAAGATTGTAGAGAGGGCATTGATGGATTATGTGTTGGTGACAAGGGAAAGATTGTACTCACCTAATTGTAGTATACAGGATTTGAGCCTAAGCTCGTGTTGTCCTGTCTCTCTCTCTACATTTATCCAATTTTGCTTTAAAAGTTTGGATATTTCTTGCTCCCACCACCTCCCCATCCAACTTATTCCAACACTCAATGCTTCTATACGGGAAGCTGAACTTTCTTACATCAGACTTACATATAACTTTCCTCAACTTACAATCATGACCCCTGGTTCTTCCCTCGTCCCTCACCACAAAATCTCCCTTGTCGATCTTCTCAAAACCTTTCACACACTTAAACATCATGATCATGTCACCTCTCTCTCTCCTCTCCCTCAGCGTTGGCAGCTTTAGCCTCTCCAATCTCTCCTCATAAGGTAGGTCTCTAAGGCTAGCTATCATCTTAGTGGCAACTCTCTGAACTCTTTCCAGTTTTTTATTATGTTTTATAAGGTGTGGAGACCACACCACTGCTGCATACTCCAGTCTTGGTCGTATTATTGTCCCTATTATTTTTGCTAACATCTCTTCATCTAAATAATTCAGAGCTATTCTCATGTTAGTCAACACTCCATAGGTTTCACCAGTTATTTTATTTATATGCTGTTCAGGTGACAAGCTGTCTGCCACAACTACCCCTAGGTCTTTTGCTTTCACAGCTTTACTAATTATTTCATCTCCTATTTTATATCCCCAAGAAGGTCTATATTTACTTTTTCCCATCTCAAGAACCTGACACTTACTCGTGTTGAATTCCATTTTCCAAGTTTGACTCCACTCATATAACTTATCTAGATCTCTCTGTAATTCTTCACAACTACTCCTACTTGTAATATGCTTCATTAGTTTTGCATCATCAGCAAACATAGATATATATGAGTCTATTCCCATTTGAAGGTCGTTGATGAAAACCAAAAACATGATTGGGGCCAACACCGATCCTTGAGGCACTCCGCTTTTTACCCTTTTCCACGAGGAGAACTTTCCTTTTATTACTGTTCGCATTTCCCTCCCAATTAAATAGTTTTCCATCCACTTTAATAATACTCCCTCAACCCGCCCCACAGTCCTGAGCTTCCACAACAATCTCTTATGAGGCACCTTATCAAATGCCTTCTTGAAATCTAAGTAGATACAATCTACCCACCCCTCCCTCCCTTGTACAATGTCAATTACCCTATCATAGTAACTCAACAAATTTGTGGTACACGAATGACCTTTTCTGAACCCGAACTGCTTGCTTGAAATTATTTCCCTCTCCTCCAACATACCCACCCATCTTTTTCTAATAATCTTTTCACAAAGCTTGCATATAACACTCGTTAAGGATACCGGTCGATAATTTAGCGGGTCTTCTTTATTTCCACTTTTATATATTGGAGTTATATTTGCTTGTTTCCATTCTAAGGGAAGCTCCCCCTTGTTTAATGAGTATTGAACAATATTAAAAATAGGTCTCACTAGTTGTTCAGAACATTCTCTTAATACCCATCCAGCAATGTTATCTGGGCCCATAGATTTTCTCACGTCCAATTCTTCCAACAATGATTTTAGTTCATCCTTGTTGACTTCTATCGACTCTAGTCCCTGTATCTCATTCAATTCCACCACAGGTTCTACATAGTCATCCTCCTCCACAAACACGGATGTTAATGTATGATTCATAATTTCACACATACCCACTGTGTCTTCATATAATTGACCCTCTACCCTAAGCTTTGTTATTTTGTCCTTTATTTTAGTTTTACCGTTGATATAACTATAGAACAGTTTGGGTTCTTTATTACATTTGTTTACTATATCTTTTTCAAAGTTCTTTTTCTCCTCTCTTATAGTCTTGACATAGTTGTTTCTAGCATTCTTATACTCATCCCATTTTTCCTCAGTGTGTCTCCTTCTCACTTTATTCCATGCAGAGTCCTTTTTGTTCTGGGCAATGTGACATCGCATGTTAAACCACTCTTTCTCCTTAGCCAGCTTTCCATCCTTAAATGTTGGTACATATTTATCTACCCCCTCCCTGTAAATGTCTAGTAACATGGTGTATTTTACCTGAATATTCTGTTCTTGCTCAATAAATGACCAATCCATATTTGCAAAGTATCCTCGTAATGATTCATAATCCGCCTTACTATAATTTAGTCTAAATTCCCTATGTTCCTCCTCTCTGCCTTCCAGAAATTCCACTGTCAATTCAAATTCAATCACAGCATGATCACTTTTTCCCATGGGACTCAAATATGTTAGGTTCTTTATTTCTTGGGGGTCTTTGGTGAATAGTAAGTCAAGTCTTGATGGTTCATCACCTCCTCTAAATCTTGTATTTTCCGTAACGTGTTGTGTTAATAGATACCCCATTGTTAGTTCAAGAAATTTGCTACCCCAAGTATTTTCATTTGAACCCGCATCCAAACATTCCCAATCCACCTCCCCGCAATTAAAGTCCCCTGCAAGAATAAGCCTATTTTTCCTTTTACAAATAATTTCTAACATACGCAAGGTTTCCAAAATTAATTCATTATATTCATCATTGCTCCAAGATTTAGTCTTAGGAGGTAAATACATTGATACGATGTCCAATTTTGACCTATCATTATCCTCAATTTCAACTGCTACCACTTCAGCAATGCTATCACCAAGTTTTAATTCTTTAGCAGTAATTTTATTATCTACCATGATCAACACTCCTCCTCCTAGCTTTCCTAACCTGTCTCTTCTCCATGTACTGTATCCTGCACAACTAATTATATTCGTGTCTACCTCCTGGTTAAGCTTAGTTTCAGTCAAACATACTACCCCGGGCCTCTCTCTCTTTACATATTCGTCAAACTCAATCTTTTTGGAAATTAACCCATCAATATTTGTATACATGAACTTAGCATTTCCAGTATTTTCCCTATTTTTCTCTCCCCTGCCCGTTCCTTTCTTTTTTGTACGTACCCCTCCCAATTTATTTCCTAGCTTGTCTCCTCTCCTCTTGTCTCCACCTGGACTGTTTCTCGCTCCGTTTCCACCTCCCCTCCCTCTGCCTCCACTTGGACTGTTTCTCTCTCTATCCCCACCTCCCCTCCCTCTGCCTTCTCCCCCGTCACCCGCACCATCTCCCTTTCCTTCCCTACTTCGTCCCTTCGCTTTATATACCATTTCTTTAGTTTTCCCTAGTTTTCCTTAGTTTTCCAAAATACAAGTACTGTACAGTGGAGTCTTGGCATGGTACTGTCTTGTTGTAGCACTGTTTTGGTTGGTGTGGATTGCAGACTCTGCAGGTGTAGGTGCTGCAGTTGGACTTAGTTGAGTCTTGCTGCGGCATGGTTAGCACTATGCCAACATTAGCCAAGGGTATGACATGATGGGGCAATGTTATAACAGGATTTTATTGTATTATTTTCCAACTGCGGAAAGATAACCACGTTTGAGCCGTTACAATATATGTAAAGGAAAATTATGTTAAACCATTGTATATGTATGTAGTTTTGGTGTGGATGGTGTAATCGAGTGTCGAGAAAGACTGATTAATGTATGTGGAGAGGGCAGAATGAGTGTAGGTAATACATTCTTCAAAAAAAGGCATATACACAAGTACACATGGCATAGACTTGTGGATGGAAAGATTGTAGAGAGGGCATTGATGGATTATGTGTTGGTGACAAGGGAAAGATTGTGTAGACTGTTTGATGTAAATGTGCTGAGAGGTGAGGCGGAGGGTATGTCGGATCATTACATGGTGGAGGGAAAGCTAAGAGTTAGGAGTTACAGGAGAATGCGAGACAAGCGTGAAGTAAGAGAGGTAATAAAAGTTAATGAGTTAGAGAAGAGTACAACATAGAGGGATTAGAGCATTAGAAATTTCCCAAACGGAGTCCCGCAAGGATCCGTCCTGTCGCCCGCACTCTTCAATCTGTACATGCATGATATAAATACACCAAATTCACCCCAAATAACCATAGCCTCCTACGCAGACGACATAACACTCACAAGCACGCACCAAAACCCAGACACAGCAACAAGACTCCTTCAAGACTATCTCGACACATTACATGAATGGTGCACTACAAACAGACTCAATTTAGCCCCAGCTAAATCCACTGCAACCCTCCTCACAAGCTGGACAGGAGAGCACGATTACATCCTGGGACTCAACATAAACAACACACCCCTAACACACACACACACACCCAAAATCCTAGGAGTAACATACGACACACAAATGACATTCAAACAGCACACCACAAACACGAAAAAGAAACTGACACCCAGACTTAACGCCCTCAGATCACTTGCCCACACGAAATTTGGACACAAGAAAGAAACCACCACCACAGTCTACAAACAATACAGAAGATCAGTTATGGAATACACAAGCCCGGCCTGGGCTTGTAACCTAGCTGAAACACATCATAAGACCTTACAGACTATTCAAAATAAAGCCCTGAAAATCATCACAGGATGCACAGCTACGACACCCACAGATCACCTACATCAAGAAACCAAAGTCCTCAAAGTCAAAGATCATCTAGACATGAGAGGCACACAATTCCTGGCAGCAGCCTCCACGAATCAACACCACCCACTACACTACATGGCAACACACAGACAGACACCAAGAAATATCAAAACAACACCCAGCACACACTATCACACAAAAATACTGTCTTCTCTCCCTCCCTGCCCACCCCAAACCAACTTCCGGAAGCACATCCATACTCATATCACTCGCCGTTCCATCCACTCACTCATAGACAACACGCAGCTGCAAGCACGACCTCCCGAAATCCATCCTTCTGAATCCTCCCTTCCTCGCGAGGAAAGAGTCCACCTGGCCAGGCTGAGATGCGGACACCATCCAGCTCTTCTGAGCTATCAGAAGAGACTGGATGACTCCGTCGTCGACACCTGCCCGGGTTGTAACACAGCACCCCATACCATTAAACACATCATAGAAGGCTGCATTTCACACAACCACTTACACCAACAACACAATTTACACTCTTTGAGAGCTCTGTGGGAAAGCCCGACCGTGGCCTTAAGAACTCGGGGCTGTTCGGCCAGGCAGCTTAGGAAACAACAACAACAACAGAGAGGGACTACAAGGAAAGACTAAATGAAAAGTGGATGGAAGTGAGAGATGGAAGAGAGAGAAGTAGAGGTTGAATGGCAACAGTTTAAGGAAGGAGTGGAAGCAAGTGCAGAGGATGTTTTTTTTTTTTTTTTTTTTTTTTTTTTTTTTTTTTTTTTTTTAAGAAACAATGAACGGAGGAAGGAAAAACACAGATAAAACAAAAAGGTCCATGTGCCTAAAGGCATCCTCCATTCATAAAATGTTTGTAACAACTGGATTTAAACATTTGTAGATTGTCAACTCTTTTAAGTATCTGGGCAGTGTGTTGAGTAAAGATGGGACTATGGATGAAGAGGTGCGGGAGAGGGTACAACAGGGGAAGAGGGTTGTAGGAACGCTAAAAGCAGTAACAAGAAATAGGGTGGTCAGTATGGAAGTGAAGAAGTCCTTGCATGACAGTGTGGTAATCCCGACACTGACTTACGGAAGCGAAGCATGGACGTTGGTTGAGAGACTCAGACCAAGAGTGAGAGCAGTGGAAATGAATTACTTAAGGAGTGCGTGCGGAGTTACATGGAGGGATAGACAGACTAATGAGGAAGTAAGAAGGAGGTGTGGTGTGGAGGTAGATGTGCTGGAAAGTGTGAAAAGGAACAACTTGAGATGGTTCGGCCATATGGAACGTATGGAAAGCGAGAGAATGACTAAGAGGGTGTATGAGAGCGAGGTGGAGGGACAGAGGGGGAGAGGTAGACCGAATATGAGGTGGAAGGATGGAGTGAGGAAGTACATGAACGAAGGTGGTGCTGGTTGGGGGGAGGGGCGTCGACTGACTGGGGACAGAGGTGCATGGGGGCGGTTCGTTCGTGGCCACCCCTTCGGGGATCACGGCGTCAGGCAATAGATAGATAGATAGATAGATTGTAAGTTTGTGGAAAGCAATTCGAGGGAAGTGAATTCCAAAGAGTAGTAGCTCTGGGGATAAATGAATTCTGATAAGCAGAAGTTCTGCATTGTGGAGGAGAAAGCGTAAATTCAAGGGCGCTCTCAGCTGCCCTAGTTCTACGGGGAAAGATGTGGAGAGGCGGCACAATTGAAGCAAGTTCCTCGGAACAATTGCTGTGAAAATATCTGTAGAATAATGCAAGGGATGCAACGTTTCTTCGTATGGATAATGTAGGAAGGTCCTGTGTGATTGCAGGGTTATTGATTAATCTAATAGCTTTATTTTGAATTTTGTCCAACTGCCTCAATGCAACCACTCCACTTCCACCTCACAGAGGTGAACAGTAATCCATCTGAGAACGCACATGACTTTTATAATTACATTACGGCCAACTGCTCGTCAGTGAAGAATTCTCGAACTCTGTACAGGAGTCCCAGATTTTTAGAGGCATTCTTAGCAATGCTTCTAACATAATGTGTCCAGCCCAAGTTAGTAGTTAATGTTACACCGAGAATGTCAATACTAGGGGAAGTGGGAATATTTACATCATTAAAAAATATATGGGAGTCAGTGAGATTCTGTCAGTTAGAAAATTGAATGTACTTGGTTTTCTGTGCATTAAAGGAAACTAGATTCTTTTGTCCCCATTCATTAATTCTAGAAAGGTCCTGGTTCAGAGAAATTGCAGTGTTTATTTTTGAATTTATAAGATCGGGTTGGGTGAAAGAATTGGTAAATGTGAAGGAACTGTGGAGTGTTGAGTCATCTGCGTAGGAATGTATTGGATTATGAGTGGTAGATATGAGATCATTGATATGAATGAGGAACAGAGTTGGTGCCAAAACTGATCCCTGGGGAACACCAGCATTTATTGAGTGAAATTGAGAATAAAGGTCATCTACCATTACACGTATTTTTCTGTTATGAAGATAAGAAGAAATTAGTGGAACTAATGATGCAAGGCTGTAGTGTGACATCTTCGACAATAAGGATTGATGCCAGACTCTATCAAATGCCTTTGATATATCCAGTGCTATTGTATGTGTTTCACCATGTTAGTCTGTAGCTTGGTTGATTTGATGCGTAAGAAGGCAAAGAATGTCTGCAGTTGATCGACATTGTCTAAAACCATATTGCCTATCACTGATTAATTTATTATTCTCAAGATGCTTAACCCTTAATTAGCGGCGAGCAACATAAGTCGAGTTAAATAAAGCTGGACTATGTGGCGGTGCTCGACATAGGTCGAGTGGCAATTTCAGCACGTAATGTTGCTGAGAGAGAGAGACAAGTGGTGGCAGGAGAGTAGCGAGCGTATGACTGCTCCAGACCACCGCGGCGAACCTACTGACACGAATCCCACCTCCCTCCTCCCTCTCTCACTCGCTATATACGGAATTGTATGGGGAAAGTGCCTAATTACATGCTTTTTGCAAGAAAACTAGCCATCATAAAAGGATCGTTATGGTGTCATTCGAAAGCTCTGTTTATGCCCTTTCAGGGATAGATACTTGTTTTACGTTCTGGGTCTTATTTAGGCATGAAAATGATCACGTAAACAGCCCTATTTTGGCTAAAAACACCCCGCTGGGCGGTACATATAAATAAACCGCATAGGCCGCTCTTAAGGTGTTAATTATGTGATTATTTAATATAATTTCAAAGACTTTACCAAGAGTGGAAGTTATAGCTATTGGTCTGTAGTTTGATGGATCTGAAGAGGCACCTTTTTTAGGAACTGGATGGATGTTTGCTTCTTTCCAGGTTACTGGGAAGCATGAGGTATGAGTACACAGACGGAAATTTTTTGCCAATACAGGAGCGAGCACCAAGGAGCAATTCTTAAGTACTATTGGAGGAATTTCATCTGGACCAGGAGCCTTATCTACTGAGAGATTCTGCAAAATAGTTTTGACATGTCTGGTGTGGATCTTAAGTGAGGGAATTTCAGGCGAATTAAAATTAAGTACAGGGACATCTTGATTTATTTCATCTAAGGTTGAGTTGGTGGAGAAAATATCCGCAAGAGCATCCGTATGCTGTAAAAGGAAAGTAGGAGGCAGAGGTATCAGGAAGGGAAGCGAGTGGTGGAATGATACGGTGACTCGGTGAGAAAGGCAGTTGAGGAGAATAGACAGTGTTTTGAGAGGGTTTTACAGGATGGTGGTGTTGAGGTATGGGAGAGGTACAAGGAGAAAAGAAGAGAAGCAAAACAGAAAGTTAGAGAAGCAAAGAATGATGCAAATGAAATGTGGGGTCAAAGGCTGAGTGAGAATTTTGAGGAATGCAAAAAGAAATTTCTGGAAGGAGGTAAATAGAGTAAGGAAAAAAGGACAAAAGAGAGAAGAGTTGGTGAAAGATGCAAATGGAGAATTACTAGTGGAAGGAGTTCAAGTGAGGAAAAGATATTCTGAGTATTTTTAATCTTCGCTAAATGTAAGAGATGGAAGGGAAGCAGTGATTGAAGCAGTGGTTGATGGAGATAGGTTACCCAAGCCACCCAGGTGGCAGGGAATGAATGAAAGAATTGAGAAAAATGAGGTGAAAGAAGCAGTGAGACAAATGAGAGTGGGAAAAGCAGAAGGTCTGGATGGTATTGCTGTGGAGTGTATTAAGAAGGGAGATGTGATAATAGATTGGCTGGTGAGACTATTCAATGTGTGCTTTGTTGTGTCAATGGTACCAATAGACTGAAGGAGTGCATGTATTGTGCCGTTGTACAAGGGGAAGGGAGATCGGCAGGAGTGTTCAAGTTATAGAGGTATTAGTTTATTATCAGTGGTTGGAAAGCTGTATGGCAGGGCGTTGATAGAGAGGATAATAAAGGGTACGGAAGTTGCAATAGGAGAAGAGCAGTGGGGTTTTAGGAGAGGAAGAGGGTGTGTGGATCAGATATTTGCAGTAAGACAGCTATGCAAGAAGTATTTAGAGAAGCATAAGGAGATATATTGGGCTTTTATGGATTTGGAAAAAGCGTATGATCGTGTGGATCGAGAAACAATGTGGAAGGTGCTAAAGATTTATGAAATTGGAGAAAATTTGTTAAGAGCAGTTAAGAATTTTTATGAAGAGAGCAGAGTGTGTGTTAGAGTAGGAAATTAGTTGAGTGACTGGTTTGAGGTGAATGTAGGTCTGCGTCAGGGTTGTGTAATGTCACCGTGGCTGCTTAATATGTTTATGAATGGAGTGGTGAGGGAGGTGAAAATGAGAACTATGGGTAGAGGATTGGGTTTAGTAGGAAAGAATGGTAGAGATTGGGAGTTGAATCAGTTGCTGTTCCCTGATGACACAGCGTTGGTGGCGGATTCTGAAGAGAAACTGCAGCGGGTAGTCAAAGAGTTTGGTGTGGTTTGTGGGAGGAAGAAGCTGAAGGTGAACATCAATTAAAGTAAAGTGATGGTGTGCAATAGGGTTGATAATACAGTAGGGTGAATCTAGATGTGAGGATGGATGGGGAAATGTTGGAACAAGTAGAGGGTATATATCTATGAGGAACGATAAGCAGGAATGGAGGTATGGAAATGGAGGTAAAACAGAGAGTATGTGAAGGAAGGAAAGATTTCGAAGCAATGGGAAGTATGTGGAAGGTGAGAAATCTCGGAATGAAAGTTAAAAGTGCAATGTTTCAAGGGATTGTTGTACCAACAGTGATGTATGAGGCTGAGACATGGGCTCTGAAGGCAAAGGAGAGAAGAAAGCTGGATGTGATAGAGATGAGCTGCTTGAGGAGTATGTGTGGAGTGACTCGTAGAAACAGATTGAGGAATGAAGAGATACGTAGGAGAGTGGGGCAGCAGGAACATTTGTCGGCCAGAGTGGACAGAAAGGTGCTGAGCTGGTATGGTCATGTTGAATGAATGGAAGATGTAAGGATTACAAAGAGAATATGTGAATCATATACAAGGGGAGATAGAGGGATAGGAAGACCCCCATTGAGATGGAGAGACTGTGTAAGATAAGCTTTCAAAGGTAGAGGAATGACTATAGATCAGGCTAGGGAAGTGGTAATAAACAGAAATGAATGGAGAATGTGTGTGTGTTTTTTTTGTCTATGTGAGTGAGGGAGACACAAGGCAGAACTGCCTGTAGCGAGTGCCTCCCCTATAGTTGAAAGAGTGACAGGGCCAAAATCAAGGGACGCTCAAGTCAAAATGCCTGGACACACAGAGTTTGAAGCAATTTAAGTCATAGGAAGAGGGAAAGACTGATTCTGGGAGAGTTCCAGAGCTCAGCCGTTGAATTATAATGTAAAACTTTCAAAACAAACAAACCAAAACTGGGACGACACAAGATAAATGCAAAAGAACTAATCAAAATCGCTGTGGAAATAACGCTTAAAATAAAAATAAATAAATAAAAGAACACAATCCACCACATAGGGTGTACACAACTACATGAGCAAGTCAATTTGGTTCCCAAGCAAACTGATCTTGGGTTGAAGAGCTGCACAGAGTAGGGGTGGGATTGTGTTGCAAGACGGGTACCACATACCCTACGTAGAGGAGGTGGTATACATCGGGAGAGCTTTGAGGAGCACTGATTATTGTAGCAGCGATAGAATAGCGAGAGAGATGCAACATTGCGGCGAAGAGAGAGTTTGCAGAGAGTTGGTGAGTGGGCGGGCATTAATGATACGAAAGGCTTTCCTTTCTACTTTGTCTAGGAGTGCGGTGTGAGATGACCCTCCCCACATATGTGAACAATACTGTACTCAATGCAAGGACGCACTGTGCCTCTGTACAGAGCAAGAAGCTGTGCAGGGGTAAAGAACCCATTGAGGTGGTTGAGCACACCCAGCTTCATTGGCGGGTGCCCAACCCCGAAAGGGGTTGAAATAGGGGAGCTATCCCCCCGCCAAAGGTGGCTTTCTAGGGCCTTTCCTAGCTGATGCTGAGAGGATTGGGTTCTAGTCATGTGGTGATGGGCTTGTCTATCAGAGTGAGAACTGAGCGATCTCTGCCATACCCATAGCTTACTCTGACTGTTCCTTTTACTTATATATTTTCTAGATCTCAAGTGACGGCGTCTCTTCCGTGGATTGACCTCCCAATTTACCAAGATTGGAAGCCAAAGTGTAACATTTTTCCTTTGCCCCTCAACTTTCTCTTCATAATTGCTGCGGGGCACAGGGCGCTGGGTGGGGCTTTGGTTTCCCGGGCATTTCCGCACCCTCCTCAGCTCCCCGCCATGGAGTGGCTTCGGTCACCCAGGCTTTATTGTGGTAAGCAGGGAGGGATCTGTGGGGGCGCTCGGTTATGGCCTTAGCTTTGCTCGGGGCCTTGGGGCTGTTCGGCCAGGCAGCTTAGGGAACAACAACAACAACAACAACAACCCAGCTTCTGGGAGGCTGCCTTAGCAATACTGGTAATATGGTCCTTCCAAGTGATAGCAGAAGAAAAAGAGAACCAAGAATATTGAGAGAAAATTAAGAATTTATTTTTGTATTGTTGAAGAATAAGGGATAGTCCTCTGGGAGTTCTGGACGGGTAGATAGGTGGAGAAATTGGGTTTTGAAAGCTTTAAAGGTAACAATATTTTCTATGCCCCAATTGGATATAGTAGTTAGATCAGAAGATAAGTGTTGTATGGCCTAGATTTATTAGTGGCCCCTCCATCATTGACGAACATGCCTATTACATAAGGCACCCTCTTCAAACACTCATCCGCCGTAGTTTGAATCTACCGCGCAGAGCATTTAAAAAACTGAGGAGCCTTCATCATGAGCGCACGCGACCTCACTCATGGCTTCAGTCATAATGAATTGGGTTCTCACTACGAAAAAACTTCGTAAAAAATAAAAACAAAAAGAAAATAAGAATAACTATTCAATAAGCTCTCCATCATATCGTGGATGTACTTGTGTGGATCTTTTGACCAGACGCTACTGCAGGCGTCATTCTTCCTTCTCTGCTCTGCGCTCAGCCTGCCCGGACGTGTCTTCCCACGCTACGCGGTTTCCGCATTTGTTGCGTCCCTAGTGAGTTTTTTCTCATTGGTTTACTCCGGGATGTATCGAGTAAGGTTAGGATATGCGTAGCAGGAGTGTCCTGGGCTGGTTGCCCGCAGTGCAGTGTATTTTGGGTCGTGTGTTTGGGGCATCTATTTCGGATGTACCCTCGTGGTCCTGTTGTGGACAGGTGAACTTTTTCACAGTTAGCTAGCTTTGTGATGCAGGCGGCTTTCATTACACGTTATTCTATCTATCTATCTTTCTGATGAGGTAGCGTATTTTTGCTGTCGTTCCCAGCGTATTTTTCTTCACTTAGTGAAGTTTTTTCTGGGTCCCGAGTCAGTTCTTCCCTTTGCCGGAAGTGTTTGCTACAGTGGTGTGTTGGCGGTGGTTCCTGTTGTGATATAATTCAGTGCTTTTTGTTTATATTCCGACATGTTACTGTTATCCGTCTGCCTAGGCCTAGCCAGCCTCTCGTAGCTTTACCACATATACAAGTGTTATTGATTTATTTTCTAAATTTGTACTACTGTGTCATGTGTGTCCTGGTTTAGTTGTGTATTGGCTAATTCCACGGTCTATTTATGTGTCCTGGGTTAGTTGTGTATTGGCTAATTCCACGGACTATGTTGGGCCCGGCGTTAGTTGTTTTAGCTACGCCTCGGTCCGGTGTTGCGTTCAGATGGTATCTGGACGGGGTGGGTTATTTCCGGCGGGTTTTTCTCGGTTTCACCTTGATAACCCCGGCTGGTTGCCAAGTTTTGGCCACGCGTGGTTTAAAACAGGCTTGTTTCCCCGGCGAGTGGGTGTCTGTGGCTCCCCAGGACTACGTCTCTGGGGTGCCTGTTTCAGGCTCCTTCTGAATCCCGGCGGGTTGGCTGTACCCATCTAACAGTGTTCATACGGTCACGTGTTGTTTGTAGTTTTTTCGGTTTTGCAAAGCCAATATAAAACTATGCTGTAGTTGTATTTCCTCCCCGGCGATCTGTTACAAAGAAGTGGGGATAGGAACAATTGGGGTTAACTTTTAAACTTTAAATCACCCGGTGGGTGCAACCTGGAAGGGTGGGATGACCGAATTTGCAAAATTCAGTTTAGTTGACCAGACAATTGAGGGATGCATTGTGTATCGCCTCCTTCAACATACGGCGCTTTAGGGCACAATTGGGGTTAACGTTTTTTAAACTATTATTCACACCCGGCGGGTGCTCCTTGGACGGATGGGAATAACGAATTGACAATTCAGTTAGTTAACCAGACAATTGAGGGATACGTTTTGTATCGCCGCCTTCAACATACGGCGATCTAAAAAGATACTTCGGCAGAAGTTAGATCTCGTATATTTGTCAGGCTTCCCAGTTTTTGATCTACGAGATAATTCGGGGGCCGGCGTCTTTTTTAGTTCCAAAATTTAATCTGGAAACAAACACCACCGGAAAGACTTAATCACTTATAAACGCCATGCTGGTCTTTATATATTATGTCAGAGGGTATTCATAAATCTTTTGGACAAATTAAGATATTCTGAAATCCTTTACTTAGGAAACCCCACCGCGTAGCGAGCTGTGGTCGTTGAGTATTACGTCTCGTTACCTGGCGGGTTATTTAACACTTGTGTGCGAACATGATTGGGTTAACCTTATGAGCATTAATTCCTGGAAATTTTAATTTTTCCAGAGCTGGGTCCCGGCGGGTCTATGCAGAACCTGGAGTATGTTTCCCACCAGTCTCTGTCATGGCTACCTTTGCCCCGGTTTTTTATTTTTGCATTACGCCCTCCTGTTCAGGTATCCCTATTTTTGCGCACACCCTTTGTATAAACTGTGTTAAAATGTCTCGTTTGGTGGGGGTTACCTTTCCGGCGTTTTTCTCGTTGCTCCGAGAACACCGTTTTTGTTTACCGAGTTTTAGTCAGGATGGCTAAAATAGGTAAGTTACCCCGACGAGTTTGGTCGCTTGAGGGCTCATCAGAAACTGCGTTTTCTGTGGTCGAGCCTGGGATCAGGCTTCCTGTGTTATTCATTGCTTTATGCATTACGCCCTCCTGTAATGTCTCGTTTGCTGTGGGTTACCTTTCCGGCGTTTTTCTCGTTGCTCCGAGAACACCGTTTTTGGTTACCGAGGTTTAGTCAGGATGGCTAAAATAGGTAAGTTACCCCGACGAGTTTGGTCGCTTGAGGGCTCATCAGAAACTACGTTTTCTGTGGTCGAGCCTGGGATCAGGCTTCCTGTGTTATTCCCGGCGAGGGGGGCTCCACACAGTTATTTTGTTTGGTCTTTCCCTCCCGGCGACCTTTTTACAAAGAGGTCTGGGGCAGGTATAATTAGTTTGACATTGCATATAAAACCCGGCGATTGTACCTTCGGGTGGTTGTATTAACGGATTTACGATTCGCGATAATTTGCCAAACAATTGATTGATACAATAGGGTATCACGGCCTTCAAGACGGCGATCTATGAGGGCTTCTGGGAGAAGCCGGATTAGAGATTAAGATAGGCTTAGACTTTTTATGGGATAAAAAGATGCCTGAATCTTACTAGCGTTTCAAGTGTAAAGGGATACTTGAAAGACTTCATCTTTAATAAAGATATGCTTCATCTTTATGAGGATTCAGAAGTTATGCTTAATTCTTTTGAACAGGTAAAAGATATGCTGAAATCGTTAATAAACAATTGAAACAATGTTGTTTGTTTGTTTAGTCTTTCCCTCCCGGCGACCTTTTTACAAAAAAGGTCTGGGGCAGGTACAATTGGTTTGACATTGCATATATAACCCGGCGGTTGTACCTTCGGGTGGTTATATTAACTGATTTGCAATTCGCGATCATTTGCCAAACAATTGATTGATACAATAGGGTATCACGGCCTTCAAGACGGCGATCTATGAGGTCTTCTGGGAGAAGCCGGATTAGAGATTAGGATAGGCTTAGACTTTTTATGGGATAAAAAGATGCCGGAATCTTACTAGTGTTTCAAGTGTAAAGGGATACTTGAAAGACTTCATCTTTAATAAAGATATGCTTCATCTTTATGAGGATTCAGAAGATATACTTAAATCTTCTGGACAGGTAAATATATACTGAAATCTTTAATATGAAACTAAAGGAAAACGAAAAGTAGTGGTGGAGTGCTACGGTTCGTTGACCGGCGGTTTTGTGGCACATATTTTGTACCATTTTTTGGGTGTAACCCTATGAGCATTAATCCCCGGAAAATTCTCTTTCCAGGGCGGAGTACCGGTGTTGCACCAGGTGACCAGGTAGTTCCCGGGGGCGGGGTAGTTTTCCCCCAGTCTCTGTCATGTCGGCACTTGAACCTCTCATTGCTGTATGTTCAACGCCGTTAAGATCAGGTATCCCTATATTATTTTATTTGTTAATGAAATAATTTAATCACTGAATAATAATAACCATATATATTTTCTATGATTATATTATGATAATATTGTGTTTATTTATAGTAATTTATTTTAATACAATTAAATATAAATTAAATTAATTACTATACTTTATGATTTTGCTCACCAGCTCTGCTTTCAATGTGTTAATGAGCTATGGGAGCTTTTAATTATCATAAACCTTTACAGGGCTCTCTTTCAGAGAGTATACCGAGCTCGCAAGCGAGGGACAGCCACAGCCAAGGTGTATGGCGGTACTCACAGTCCTGGCAGGACAGAACACATCCCTTTGTGACTCAACTAGTGCTGACGTCCACCGGGATGCCGATGTACCATCTTCTATCCCAGTTTTAACATGACAACATGTGGAGGTCCCGGCTTCGGCGGGATCTTCCCATGATAAGCCAGACTTAACGGATGAAGAACAACGATCTCTGGTCTCAGAGATGGAGGTTCAAGAGTCCAGTCACCTTCTAGGCGACTCTCAGGGTACTGTCGAATCTCCACGGAGTTCGTCATCGGCTAGGTATGTACCGGCGGAAGAGATTGATGGACTACTATTGAATGCACTTAATAGGTTCTTTGGCCCTACGCCGGAAACTCCTTCTGATACGGGAGATCCCGCGATGACGACGAATGTGCGACCTCTGGCTACATCCTTTGCTTTGGCTAAAATACCTAACCATCCGCTTGTGTCAGACCCAATTTCCAATGTGCCAGGCACAGCAGCTCTCACTACTTCCACTGTGCGAGTCATATCAGACATATCTCCCCCTCCTTTAGACAAGGCGCCAGTCAAAAAACAGGAGCTATGCCTCTTTTATACGGGCCTGATGAGTCAGGGGTAGCAATGTTACGGAAATGTTTTGGATGTTCATATTAAGGACATTCCAAGTTATTATAACCATGACTTATTCTTCCCACCAAATCACTCCAGAACGCCATTCTTGGTTCTCTCTTCCGGTTTTTAGTGCCGGCGGAGTCCCCTCTGCTTGGCTGCCACCCCCCAAATAATCAATTTGGGCGTATTATAAGCTCCCTTTAGCACGCCTTCCCCAGATTACCTAGACCGCGAGTTTAGGTTAAGAGGAAAAGCGTTTAAACTGTTTTCGCAATATATGGTTCCCAGCAAGTAACAAAGTCTCTGTTACGCTCTTCTCAGGCAATAGAAGCCGCGGAAGTCAGGAAAGCCATTGAACTTTCCCGGCGCTTGCTTCTCCAGACTTCCATCCAAGTCTTTAGGAGATATTCGGACGGCCTTATTAGAGGCAGTTCGAGCAAGGCAGGATCTGAGGATGTTCTTAGTGAAGAAACTTCTTGACCGTATTGCAAGCCAAGTAGTTCTGTCTCCAGTTCTAATTCCTTCTTTGATTTCACCAGCAGTTTGGAAGACTGTTTTCAATTTGGCACAAGCATTCAAGCAAGGTCCCCGCAAGCCCTGATGCCCTTGTTAGAACAAGGGATCAGGGCCTGGTGGTGGCAGAAACAGAAAAGTTACGCATCAGTCATGTCTACGTTACGTTAAACCATCTCATATCTCTAGGATTCAAGGTCAACTTAGTAAAAGTCAAACCCTTGTTCCCCCACGAGTATTTCAGGGGATAGGGCTGGTCGAGGACACAGCTTCTCTCACTCTGAGTCAGAGTGTGGACACTCGAAACAGATTTCGCAAAAACTGTTTATGTTTCTCCACAGTCTGACTACGACACAGAGACTTTGGGAATCTCTAGTCGGTTCTCTCAACGGGGTTCAGCTAACTGTGAAGTTGGGCCGGTTGTGAGTCTAACGTTTAAATCTTGGAGGGCAACAAATTTTTCCCACTATTACCGGCGGGGATAGTATGGCCTATCCCAACGTTATTAATAATAATAATAATAATAAGCATGTTACTTATTTCTCATAAGCGCCAATTTTTCCGAAGAATTCACTAGCGCTCGAAAAGAGAAAGAAAAAAGAACAAAAATCAATGCATCAAAAGAAGGCTCATATACAACACACATTTAACAATCACCAGCAGTGGCAAAATAGCCTAAACTCTATAGCCATCTGTCATGACACCTCTCTCAAGATCATAGCTTCTCTCAAAGAGAAAAGTCTTAAGTTGTCTCTTGAAGCATTCAACAGAACTCAGTTGTCTCATGGACAGCGGCAACCTGTTATACAACCTCGGAGCCATGTAGGAGAATGACCTCTCAAAGAAAGAAGACTGCTGGAAAGCCCTTGGTTCATCAAGACGAAAAGGGTCATTGTCATGACGCACAACTACACCATGGTGTGCCGGTGGGCGCCTGAGCAGCTCCGCAAGGTACCTAGGCTCACCAAATTTGAGAACCTTAAAAGTCACCAAACACAACTTAAATTCTATTCTTGCTCTTACTGGCAGCCAGTGCAGTTCTATGTGAAGAGATGTAGTAGGAGTTCTAGGTGGAACACCAAAAATTAGTCTTGCGGCCCTGTTAAGAACAGACTGAACTTTCTTCAAAATATAATTTGGAAGACCCACCAACAGGGCATTGCAATAATCAACACGAGAGAAGACCAATGAGTGAACCAACGTCAGAAGGCAACGTCTGGTTATAAACGGCTTCACCAAATAGAGATTTCTGATGTGCAAGTAACAACTTTTAACTATCTGGTTTACATGCTCTTTGAAATCTAATCGGGAGTTCACATATACACCCAGATTTCGAACAGAGTTGGCCGGTCGCAGCTGAGATCCACCCACATTGATGGAGAGGGCACCCACCATATCATCAGCTCTTCTATTTCCTCGGATGAGAATATCAGTTTTACCATCATTTAGTTTAAGTTTTCTCGCTCTCATCCACTTCTTGATATCAGACATCAACAATTCCATCTTACTCCGTATATCAACTATATTTGTGATTCTCACATAAATCTGGGTGTCATCTGCATAAAAGTGAAAGGTGACATTATGTGCACGAAGCAGAAGAGACAAACTGCTAATATAAATTATAAATAGGATAGGACCCAAAACTGATCCCTGCGGAACACCATACTGCAGGGGTGTCGAGTCCGAGACCACTTGATTTACCATCACACTCTGGGATCTACCTGACAAGTACGACCCAAGAAGCAAGAAAGCGGAGTCACGCACACCACAATCATAAAGATCACTCAATAACAACTCGTGATCCACTGTGTCAAAATCCGCAGAGAGATCAAGCAAGACCAATAGTGAGGCCACACCATTGCAAATGTTCTCAACTAGATCATTATGTACTCTAATCAATGCTGTTTCAGTTGAATGATGCTGTCGGTAAGCAGACTGAAAAATTGGGATAGTTTCATTCTGCTGAAGTAGTGGTTGTAATTGGTCAAGTATTGCACGCTCTAATATCTTTGATATGAAGGACAGGTTGGAGACAGGACGATAGTTCAACATGTTCTCAACATCAAGTCCAGGTTTCTTTAGAGTAGGTCGGAGTAGTGCATGCTTTTCAGAATGTGGGAAGCTACCTTCAGAGAAGCACTTATTAATTATTTTGGAAATAAACTCAACTGTGTGATCATAAACTCTTGGTAGCTTGGAAACATTTATGGGATCCAACGGGCAAAATGTTTTATTGAGGTTTCTTATGTAGGACGAGATCATGTCCACCTCTACTGAGTGAAAGGATGAGAGGACATTATTAGGAATGTGTCGGGGTTGGAGTACAACTGAAAGTTCTTCACCAACAGAAGCATCATCCAATTCCTGTCTTATGCGAGTTATCTTGCCAGCAAAAAATGCCACAAAGTTGGCAGCCAACTCGGCATCAGGTACAGAAGGTCTTAAGCTGACTCTTGTTTTTCCAAGTAAACTGTTTACAATTGAAGCCAACCTCCTCTGGTCGTTACCACACGACACAACTTACTAGCGGTTTGGGCGACGAGAGAAATGTTGCACGCAGTCATGTCATGAACCTCTCCTCCGCCGTCGGTATGGGTGGACATGGATGCGTCAGGCACGATAGGTTGGGGCTTTTAGTCAAACCTCGGGCATCAGGGTCAAAGGTTTTGGTCCCATTTAGAAATCTTCCACATCAATGTCAAAGACTTACTAGTCCCCTTATCTGTCCTTCAGGCTCACGGCTCTGCTTTACGGGGCAAGTCGGTGGCCTTCAGAATGGACAATCTGAATGTGGTTCACTGTATTCAGAAACAAGGGTCAATAAGATCTCGGAAGTGGCTAAACGTGTCAGAAAAGATTTTATACTAGCCAACAGGCTGAACATTCATCTTCACGCATCTTATCTCCCAGGCGTAGAAAACGTCTGGGCAGACGCTCTGTCTCAGAGACAAAGCACATCAGTAGAATGGGCGCTCTTGCGTGTGCGGAGCTTTACCATCCACAAGTGGATTTGTTTGTGTCTGAAAAAGACTTGCAAACTCCCACTGTACCTCACCCGCCGGACGATAACGCCGGCGGGCGGTCCTGACGCTCTGATGACGGACGAGAACAGGTTGAGTTCCATTTATCTATTTTCCGCCGCCAGACGCGTCTCTAATGTGCCACGTAGTCAACAAACTACAGGATTAGCGAGGCGTAGTCTCGCTAATCGCGCCCCTGTGGCCGGTGCAGTGTGGTACCAGCATTTGTACACGTGGTGCCCGCACCCAGTGTCACTCCCGGTCGGGTTGTTCCACTTAGAACACAATTGGCAACCTAGAAACCTCGCGGACTTGTTCATTATGGACATTCAGGAGGCCAAGTGGCTAGCACCATATGGTAGCGACGTGACCAAGATATTCACGAATCAATATACCCAGTCTACAAAGCGACAGTTTCAATCGCATTGGCAAGCTTTTATGTCTTGGATTCTTAGAACAAAACAAACTGTGCCCTCGGTGGCATTGGTTGTTAATTATTTAATGTATCTGTTCATGCAGAAACATTTATCTGAAATTGTTTTATGAGGGCAGGTTTTAAACTCCGCCCACCTCCCTGTCAGCTCAGGCCTACATGGTCTCTGGACAAAGCATCGTAGTTATTCTCGTTCCCGTATGTACCAAAGACTGCAGATTTTACAAAAGGGCAGTATTCCTTATGGCTTTGGCTACCGGGAACAGAGTATCTGAGCTGGCGGCGATGAGCAACACACCTAATTGCCTCAGGTTTGATAGGCTTCATGAGTGTATTCACATTGCACCTTCCCCAGGATTCATAGCCAAGAATGAGCACAGTGAACACGTGTTTTCAGAGTTCACGGTGCCGGCGTTAAAAAGGGGAAAGGTGCACCATCTTTTTTTGCCCAGTGCAAGCTCTAACCAAATATTTAAGAGTGGCACCTCTAAATCACCAGGGTGCTTTATGGGTCGCAAGTCCGGGTGAACGCTTGATGGAGCGTACACTGGCTTCTCTCTTGGTCGAGGACTTTAAAGAGAAGAATCCCGGCGTTGTGGGTAAGACCCACGATTTACGCAAGGGGACAGCCTCTTTACGTTTCCTTAATAATCTTTCGGTGGAAGTTATTAAGTCCACACAGTTGTGGGCCTCTAATCAGGAGTTTTTGACTCGATACCTTTCAGTAGCTCTGGACAAACCTTCCTTGCCATGTATAGCTTTACGGCAGAGGGTCTAGGTGGCCCTTTTAGTCACGTTTTGTTTAATTTCAAGAAAAAGGGGGGGGAGGGTGCAGTCAGTGTGACATAGGACACCCTAGACCCCTCCGGAGTATGTGTTCAGAACATACGAGCTGTGATACTGTTTGTAGGCATTGTATTATAAAATTTCTCTGTAGTATTCATTGCAGGAAATTGTGCTAAAGGCCAATAGTAGTGTTACAACAATTCTTGTTGCAAGTAGCTTTGGCTGTGAAGCAATAGATTTTTGAGAAATCTTGGTAGTTGCAACTACGACTTTTACTTTTGAAGTAATTACTTCTCCATAAGTACACGAGTTCAGTACTTCTACGAATGTACAAGAATTCATTTATGTTTGGTTATATTTTTAGGAATATATCCACTAGTTAATGGGGTTTATATGTGCACATGTAAACTTATAAGTTTTTAGTTTTCACCACTTACTTTAAGTGGGGTGCCTTCTTAACTAGCAGATCTGTGTACAGAGTCTCAGAGTTAACCCTTTTTCAAGCAGGCTTCTTTGAAGCACGCTCCTGCTTGTACCCCTTTTTGAAGATTTAGGCTGTATAAAGTTTATGCACCCGAATATCTCTTTTTTACAAGAGTAAGAATACTATGTGGTTGTTTGATTATCTGCTTTTCTAGAGTTATGATATGATTACGAATGTCCCCCTCCAGTCTTAGAAATCAGGCATGTTCGTCAATGATGGAGGGGCCACTAATAAATTATAGGTTTGACTCCTGTAAGGAGATAAAGAAACCCTAATATTTAGTAGTGCCCCCGTAATCATTGACGACTGGGGCCCTCCCGACCATCCCCTTCCCATTCGTTGATGTATTCAGGATTTTGGTTTACTTGATATGTCAGTGAAGGAAGAATGACGCCTGCAGTAGCGTCTGGTCAAAAGATCCACACAAGTACATCCACGATATGATGGAAAGCTTATTGAATAGTTATTCTTATTTTCTTTTTGTTTTTATTTTTTACGAAGTTTTTTCGTAGTGAGAACCCAATTCATTATGACTGAAGCCATGAGTGAGGTCGCGTGCGCTCATGATGAAGGCTCCTCAGTTTTTTAAATGCTCTGCGCGGTAGATTCAAACTACGGCGGATGAGTGTTTGAAGAGGGTGCCTTATGTAATAGGCATGTTCGTCAATGATTACGGGGCCACTACTAAATTAAAATGTAAAACTTGCAAACTAAACAAACCAAAATTGGGACAAGGACAATATAAAGTCAAATTAAATTATCAAAATCGCTATGTGGAAACAACGCTTACTAAAATGAAAATTATTAAATAAAAGAACACAATCCACCACATAGGGTGTACATCACTACATGAGCAAGTTAATCTGTTTCCCAAGCAAACCAATCGCACATATAACAACGCACTATCGTCACGTTAAAGGAAGTAGTCAAGTTTGGGAAGTCCGGGACGTTCTGGCAAATTTTACTAAACTCTGCATGAATAAAGAAACTACATGTTAAATGTCAAAATATTATTTAAAATCAAATTTGCAACATGACAAGACATTAACAATAGTAAAAAATACAAATATTGATAAGATATCTATACTATTACAAAATAATATATAAAATACAGTACAGCACTCACTAACGATAGTGCTATCGGGTAGGTACCTGTAAGCATAGCATGCTTCAAGTGACCCCTATCAATTAGGTTTTCTTTATCTCCTTACAGGAGTCAAACCTATATTTTGCCTTTCCAGAGGATCTACTGTAAGAATGGCTTCATTACATTTGTTTTTGAGGGATTGCTGGCTGGGGCGTTCTGGAAAACTAATTGAGTAGTGTAAGGTAGAGTCGTCTGCGTATGAATGGATGGGACTGGAGGTACAGTTGAGAAGATCATTTATGAAAATTAGAAAGAGAATAGAAGATAGGACAGAACCCTGAGGAACACCGGAGTTGATAGGATGAGAAGTGAGCGATGGCCGTCCACAACCGCAGCTATGAAACGGCCGGAAAGGAAATTAGAGACAAAGGCACAGATGGAGGGATAGAAACCGAAGGAAGGTAGTTTAGAAATTAAAGATTTGTGCCAGACTCTATCGAAGGCCTTCGATATGTCTAGTGTACAGTAATAGAAAAGGTCTCACCGAAGTCCCGAAAGGAGGATGACCAAGAGTTAGTAAGATATGAAAGAATAGATGAGTGAAAACGCGGTAATTTGGGAGAAGGGGTCGGGCGCCAGTTGGACTAGAGAATAGTCGATCAGGCGCCTGGCCCGGAGAGCCGGTATATATAAAGGGTGAGCCTGGAAGTGTGGTGGACGGGCTTGTGGTGGTAGGGCTTCGCTGCATGTCTGCCTGCTGAGACCTGAACTTCTCCGGGAGATTGGGGGCCGGAGGAGTGGTCGCGCAAAAAGCTTCAATTTTGGCGCAAAAATCCCAGTCAAAACCCGAAAAAGAGCAAAAATAATGAGAAACTCGACATAAAACTAGAAAACATAAACAAAAACAATAAACAAAGTTAACTGAACTAAAAGAATCTGCCATTGTCAAGGTGTTTGCTGCTTAGAGACGAAATCCGAGTGAATCCGAAATCTGATCGTCAAATGCGCAAGATGCTGCCGCCATCCTTGCATGACGTCAACACTAGCCAGACGTTCACAATCCACTCGTCTTTGTGTTGAAAAAACAGCTGCTTGCAAGCTTTTTTGTGCCTGAACCTCTTATCTCTCGCGTTTATTATAACCTCTAATACATCTGGTGATAAGGATGGTGGGCCCGGTAATAGCAGTGAATGAAATGACCATCAAAACAAAGCAAAGACCAGTCAAGTGTGACTACCATGTCGGACGAAATCCGCGGAAATTGACGATGAGTTAGGCTAGGCTATATATGACAATGATTTAAAATAAAGTCTGTGTGGTAAGTAATCTCTTTATAATACGTATTTATTATTATTCTCCTCATAATATGTATATATTGGATGTATTTGGGGGAAAATGGGTACTTGAGGGGTGACTATTTGGAAAAAAAAAAAAAAAAAAAAAATTTCTGTGATTGAGGGAGGCAAAAGGCAGAATTGCCTATAGCGAGTGCCTCCCCCATAGTTGAAAGAGTGACAGGGCCAAAATCAAGGGACGTTCGAGCCAAAATGCCTGGACACACAGAGTTTGAAGCAATTTAAGTCATAGGAAGAGGGAAAGACTGATTCTGGAAAAGAGTTCCAGAGCTCAGCTGTTGAGTAGAAGAAAGTTTGAGAGTAACGTTTCACTCTTGGGTTGGAGAGTTGCATAGAGTAGGGGTGGGATTGAGTTGCAAGACGGGTACCACGTGCCCTACGTAAAGGAGGTGGTATGCACTGGGATAGCTCTGAGGAACACTGATTATTATAGTAGCGATAGAATAGCGAGAGAGATGCAACATTGCGGCGGAGAGAGAGAGATTGCAGAGAGTTGGTGAGTGGACGGGAGTTAATGATACGAAAGGCCTTCCTTTCAATTTTGTCTAGGAGAGTGGTGTGAGAGGAACCTCCGCACACATGTGAACAATACTCAATACAAGGGCGCACTATGCCCCTGTACAGAGCAAGAAGCTGTGCAGGGGAAAAGAACCCCCTAAGCCGGTTGAGCACACCCAGCTTCTGGGAGGCTGCCTTAGCAAGACTGGTAATATGGTCCTTCCAAATGAGAGCAGAAGAAAAAGAGACACCAAGAATATTGAGAGAAGATGAAGGGTTGATTTTTGTATTGTTGAAGAATAAGGGATAGTCCGCTGGGAGATCCTGACGGGTAGATAGATGGAGAAATTGGGTTTTGGAAGCATTAAAGTTAACAAGGTTTTCTCTGCCCCAATTGGAAATAGTATTTAGATCAGAATTTAAGAGTACTATGGCTTCATTACGTTTGTCGTTGAGGGATTGCTGGCTGGGGTGTTCTGAAAAACTAATGGAGTAGTGCAAGGTTGAGTCGTCTGCGTATGAATGGATAGGAATTAAGGTACAGGTAAGGAGATCATTTATAAAAATTAGAAAGAGAATAGGAGATAGGACAGAGCCCTGAGGAACACCGGAGTTTATAGGGTGAGGAAGTGAACAATGGCCGTCCACAACCGCGGCTATGGAACGGCCGGAAAGGAAATTGGAGACAAAGGCACATATGGAGGGATAGAAACCGAAGGAGGGTAGTTTAGAAATTAAAGATTTATGCCAGACTCTATCGAAGGCTTTCGATATGTCTAGTGCAATAGAAAAAGTCTCACCGAAGTCCCGAAAGGAGGATGACCAAGAGTTAGTAAGATATGAAAGAAGATCACCAGTAGAGCGACCCTTAAGGAAGCCATACTGGCGATCTGAGAGCAGATTATGAGAAGAGAAATGCTTAAGAAATTTGGAAGCAAGAATAGTTTCAAAAACTTTAGAAAGACAAGAGATGAGAGCAATTGGACGATAGTTGGAGGGTTGAGAGCGGTCACCCTTCTTTGGGACAGGTTGAATGTGAGCAAACTTCCAGCATGAAGGGAAGACGTTAGAGGATAGACAGAGACGAAAGAGTTTGCCTAGGCAGGGAGTTAGCACGGAAGCACAGTTTTTGAGAACAATGAAGAGGGGGAGGGGGGCCCCTCCCCCTCTTCATCCCCCATTTTTGTTTGCAGGGCATGCACATTTTATATGGAAAACATAAGTTTTTGTCAGTGGTGCAGGCCTTATCTCTCTGGAGGAACAGAACTATTATACCTTTTTGATCTTATGACTACTATATGTAGTGCTACCTATTACTTACTCCCTTAATTCTATAAAATAAAAGTTATTGTAGAATGATCTCCAGGCCATAGGATTGAAATGAGAGGAGAAAGCCCATGATGGTGACACATAGAGAGCTGCAATCAAATGAAGGACCTACACATGCAAGCAACTGTAAATGTAACAGATACATTACTAACTCAACACTGCAGCTAAATGTTCCCCGCCCCAAGTCCTCAGTGCTGTACTCAGGCAGGTCATAACCCTCACGCTCTAGCCACCCCCGTAAAGTTTTCTTGGGGTCAGCCACATAAATCTCTTCGTTCATCTTGGCAAAGGGGTTCTCGGGCCTCTCCTCCTCTTCCTCCTCATTATCATCATCGCCTTCCTCCTGTGCATCATCGCCTGAAATTAAAGGAAGTTCCCTGTCTTTATACAGTACAAAGGAAAACAAAGAAATGCAAACAACAACAGATTGACTGGTCCTGACAAGGCTGCTTATGTTTAAGTAAAAGGAGAAGTACTTTAGCACATATATGTACATACATACAGTATATAAATATTAGTTTAAAGACTGTTTTGTCCACAAGAGAATGTGGTTACAGTCTCACGTCCTAAATGGCAGCTTTCCAGGTGGCCCTGTCAAGGGCTGCCTCTGTTGTCAAGTTCTTTATTTTGAGATCGGACCGGAGTACCTGATCCTACTTCATTCTAGGTCTACCCCTACGCACAGATCCCCCCACGTTCACAGTCCGGCATTTCTTCACTCAGTTCTGATCATCCATTCTCTCCATGTGTCCAAACCAACCAAGTCAGCTTGTGCGCATCACTTCACTGAAACTCCTAATGCTCAAACGCCTTCTTAATTCCTCGCTCGATACCCGGTCCCTGAGGTTAACCCCCTATATCCATCTCACCATTCTCTTCTCATTCCGTTCCATTCTATTGATATCCTCCGCTTTAACCCCTCAGACCCGGTTGGGCTCTGAGAAACCCATAACAAACACCCCCCGCGGAACCCGGTAGGGCTCTGAGGCTCCGGGTGCTTGCGTACGTGCTTCGAATGGCGCGCGTCAATTTTTTTTGTCGTGGGTGGTAGACAGCGCCACCACACGTGAACTACGCCATGACAACAGTCTCTACCCCGACGCCATCATGGATAGTACGCAAAATAGTGATTCCGATGTGTCCGATACCGTGCTCCCTACGACGCCCGCCCAAGTTCGTCGCGTCTTACGCAGACGACACCGCCTAAATGTGTTATCTCCCGGAGGTATTGAGAAGACATTGAGACTTTATGAGCGTGCTGATGCACAGCATAATGTTGATGATGAAGACAGTGATAAATCGGCTAATTATAAGTCTAGTGATTATGGCGATGACAGTGACAATGGTACGCAATTTAGGGGATTTGTGAGTGAACATGAGAGTGATGAAGGTGATGTAACAGCTTACGCGGAAGCTGTTTTAGCTGATGAAAGTGAAGTGGGGAAAGTGAGTGAGTGGGAGAGTTCAAGGTCACTCTCCAAGTTTCAGTTGAGTGACACGACTCCAAGCCCTTCGCCAGCTAAATTGCCTTTCAAGCTACGGTTTTATAAGAAGCAGGTACAGTACTTGAAAAGGCGGCCGCGGAAGCCAGGGAAGAAGCCAAAAGACTTGGTGAGGATGAGGCTGTGAGTGAGGGTCAGCGTGGTGACTCATCTCGCCTGCCATTGTCTCCCTTATCTACCCAAGCCACCCAAGATGACCCGGGCGCCCCGCATTCTTCCCCACCACCCCCACCACTGCCAAGGGTTGAGGACCCCCCCACTTTCGGCCTATTTGCCTCCTAGGTCCCCCGACAGGAGACATACTGCTGCCGAAAAGGGGAAAGGCAGGCAATATGTGAAAAAAGGACAGCAAACTAGGCGGGCTTTGTTCGAGGCTCCCGCGGCGTCCACCCCTGCCGGCCCCAGCCATACGCCGCCGCAACTTTCCCCACGGTCCTCCCCACCTCTCCAGCCTTCAACATGTGTGCCTGACGAAGTTTTTGAGCTCGCATCACCAATACCTGGGCCTAGTGGCAGTGGAACATTGCTTCCTGCCACTCGTCGCAGGCAAAGGAGCCCAGAACCTCGGGGGGACATAGCCTCACCTGCCACTCCTTCCCCACCTCGCCCCCCCGCAAGCCGCCCACGCATCACTTGTTCCCCGCCAGATTATGTGGGGGACACTGACGATGAAGGGCACCTCACAGATGACTCTGGCCATGACTATATCGGTCCACCGTCAGGGCAAGATGACCACTCTGACGACGACGACGACTACATGGACATGGACGACCCTCAACCCATCCGCTCCGCCCGGGGGCGTCGTGCTGTTGCCCGCCCTGGCCGCCGCCCTGGCCGCCGTAGGGCGCGCGCCTCCCGAGTTAGCCGTGGACGTGCTTGGCAACCAGCTGGAGCTCCTCGTCGGCGTCGCCAAGACCCATTCTACGTGTTTCAGTGGGAAGACCTGGCTGACGGGGAAGATTACAACCCTGATGTGCCAGCTTTTGATGAGGTACAGGAGGGTTCAGGAATTACCCCCAATTTTCCCGCAGGCCCCAATGCTCCACCACATGAGCTTTTTGAGGCCTTTTTTGATGAGGAGGTTACCGGATTTGTCATCAAGGAGACAAACAAGCAGCACCAATTCCAGGTCCACATGTTTGACAAGGTGACCAAGGGCCACATGAGGCAGTGGACCCCAGTGAATCATCACGAGTTCATGGTGTTCCTGGCACTCACCATGCCAATGCCTCATGTCAAGAAGCATAGGTTGCCTGACTATTGGATCACCAATGATCTCATATCCACCCCTGCCTTCGGGAAATATATGTCTCGCGACCGGTACCTTGACGTCCTCGCAGCGCTCCATCTTGTCACCAACACCGACGTCCACTGCCCAGACAAGCTGTGGAAGATTAGGACGTTGTACGAGATGATGCGACACCGCTTCTCCTCCTACTTCAAGCCCTTCCGCAAGGTCGTCATTGATGAGTCTCTTATCCTGTTCCGGGGAAAGCTCAGCTTCCGGCAGTACATCCCCTCAAAGAGACATCGCTTTGGCATAAAATTCTTTGTGCTGTGCGACTGCCAAACTGGCTATGTCCTGGACTTCCTGGTCTACAGCGGGAAGGAAGGGGACTTGCTTGTGGACCCCCTCATTGGCTTTGGCGGAGCAGTGGTGCAAGCCATGATGGACCGCTACTTTCACAAGAATCACGTCTTCTACACGGACAATTACTACACGTCCCCACTCTCTCAAAGTACCTCCATGAGCGTAAGACAGGGACTGTAGGCACAGTACGAGGGAGAAGGAAGAGCATGCCACCTTTCCCTCCAAAGACCAAGAAAGGCGATGTGTTCCGGAAGAAGTCGGGGCCCATTCTGGCTATCCACTGGCACGACCAGCGGAAGGTCAACCTCCTGAGCACCATCCACAAGGGGGAAATGGTGGAGACTGGCAAGGTGGATCGCCGCACCCAGGCCAGGGTGACCAAGCCCGATGCTGTCATGGACTACAACATCAACATGAGGCTGGTGGACAAGTCCGACATGCAGATAGGCTTCATTGACTGTCTGCGTACCTCGTGCAGATGGTACAAAAAGTTCTTTCTGCACATGGTGGACATGTCCATTCTGAACGCTTACAACATCTACAAGCTTTGGAATGAGAACACACCCAGGAAGTTCAATAGCCTGCGGAGGTTCCAAAAGCAGGTGTTGAAGGAGCTCCTGGAGAAGTATGGTACGCCACAGAGGGCAGTGGCACATGCTGGGCCCGCCGCTACTGACCGCTTGCACTGTCCATATTACATGAATATGCACAGGCTCATTTCCCTGCCTCTGACAGCAGCAGGAAGAAAGCAGCAGAAGTGGTGTTATGTCTGCTACAACACCAGGCTGAGGGCGAGGTCGGAGAAAAAGTCCACCATGGAGTGTGTGGAGTGCAAGGTGGCACTCTGTGCTGAAGGGTGCTTCTTTGATTACCACTCCAAGCAGGAGTTCTAATCATAGTGAAAGTGCCAAAGACAGTGACAATATGTACAGTATATATATATAGGCAAAAAGTGGAAGTAAAACAATTTATTGTAATACAAAAGTCAAGTATTATGAGAAAATTGATACAAATAGAATAACACCATAATAATATGTGAAAGTGGCACATATATGTATATAATAAGTGACATTCATATGATTAGAACCTATATAAATATATAAATCAGTGAAAAAAGACACAATAAATTGTATATAAAACGTTTACAAAGCATTATAACTAAGTGAAAGTGACACAAGACCTAATATTTGATGGCCAAAGAATAATAAACACCTGTGATAACGAATAATCAGTGCCTAATATAACAATAACCTACCTCAATTACTAATAAAACGTACGGTATCGAGTGAAAATTAGCATTATCAGTGACAGTGACACTCTCTAAAGCATATTTACCAAAGTGAAAGTGACACAAGACTGGGAGGTTTAACGACCCTCCCAATACCAAATGAGGTAAACCTCCTATTTGGTCGTAGCCTCGGAGTATCCAACGTAGAGCTATATACTTACCGTATAATTTTGCTCCGCTCTAGAGCGGGCAATTATCGAAATCACTAGCGCGATAAAACGATAACATCTAGAGTAGCACCTTACTCTCTCTACTAGGTACGTTGTACATACTTTGGAGGCCACTATTTGAAAAGGAAAATAAGAAAATATTGATGAGAAAGAAGAGAAAATTACAGGATTTTAGGCCATCCTATCTGGCTCCTTCAGCCGTCTTGACGGATCCACCCCACTACCCGACAGGGTTTATTGGGCATTCCCGGTATCAAGTTACAAGAGACAAGATTGGATGGGCAGGGGTACGGTGCGAGGGCGGGATACTATGACGTTGGATACTCCGAGGCTACGACCAAATAGGAGGTTTACCTCATTTGGTATTGGGAGGGTCGTTAAACCTCCCAATTTAGTAGTAGCCTCTACGTTCCAACGTAGAGCTAGAGTACCAAATTGGAGGCGGACATACAAGCTGAAAACACAAACTTTAGCCCTTAGGAAATATCAGAACCATGGAAAGACCGACTTAAACAAGAGAGTTTATAGAAAGAGTGTACTGACAGGTGCATATCAAGAGAGGTCAAGTACAGTCAAGTCTGATGCCATGGGATAACTAACCTAAGACAAAGAATGCTGCATTTCATCATAAAATATGAAGTCCAGGATGCTCCCCCCACCCCTTCTTCCGGACGAAGGCAGGAAGACCCAGAATGTAACGAGTAAACACTGCCCACCGAAATGCCAAAACAAATACCCTCATTGTTCCCTGATTAAATAACACTGTATGAATATTCCCATATTCAAAATATGTTACAGGGGGACAATGCCTAGTGAGTTCACTGCTCAATAGGTGGCGTTCTGAGAGTGAGGGTCTGAGTCTGGAAGGTGAGATGGTGAAGCACTTGAGCGAAGCAACCGGCCGCTTCAGAGATGGAGCTGCTTCGAGCCATGATGGATGCTTCACATGTCTCACTCCCCAGACTGGAACAAGACCTCACGGGCTTCACCGTGTTGAGCGGTGGAATGTACAGGCTCTCAGCCTATGCCCGAGAGGGAGTAGTTGGAATATAAAAAAAAAAAAAAAAAAAAAAAAAAAAAAAAAAAAAAAAAACGTCGAAGAGGAGGACCGTACAGGGGGTGACGAGAAAAGACATGAGCAGACACAATGACCAGCACTGAAAGCCATGAGAAAAGTTCAGTGGTATGAGGCCAAGACCTACCAACAGAACGTAGTATACTTTAAGACGAGAAATTATATCAAAATCTTAACCTAGGTATTAATCCTTTAACTTAGGTGCAAGTATGGGTATAGTGCAATACCCCCCCCCCCCCTTTCCCCAATAAAGAAGAACAAGAAGGGAGAAGGATAAGAGTCAGAAGGAACGCTGCAGGTAGACCCTGAGGGAACCCGCTGGCCCAACGCACGACAAGGACGGCCCGGCCTGCCTGTGGACATGGCTAGAGAGGAGGAGACAAACGTGGTGGGGAAGACCAAAGCCCCGTGTCGGCAACGTTCGGTCAAGAAAGATTATGTAAAATCTGAACGTAGCAGCGTACGAACGGACAACATGAGCTGCGTCCAGAACGGAAAGGTTACTGGCCCGAAACTACCGACACAGGCGAAGTCCCACAGCACGTCGACCCAGTCTCCGACAGGTCGGAGGCGCCACCCGTAAAGGCAACCCCGACACTGGCCTGGTCGAGTACACATACGGATGCAGGGTTTGAACCGGGCATAACGGATGATGAACCCTATCACTGTAAGAAACTGTAAGATGTTTGAAAGCCGGTACAGGAAAAGCATAAAAACGGAAGTGTCGCGTACGGTCGGAGCAACCAAACGAACAGACGGAGCCAAAGTAACTGACTCAAGGACGGGAGAACGATGTAAGGAATGTCGGACCGTAGACCTGGCAGTCATCTCCGGGGACTCCTTCACCTGTCGCCAAAGCCATAAAGAACAATGGCATGTCACGGAAGTGTGCAGGTGCGGGGTAATGAGCGTAAGAGGCAGACGAGAGCAGTTCGAGAGCCTCCGCCAGAAACCACTGAGGAGGAAGCCGACGCGGCGTCGGACGAAGCATAAAGCAGGATCGCAAAAAGAACCCAAGTCCTAGGGAGGAACGACCAACCCCGTGAAAGGCCAAACGGTACCCGAATGGCCGACAGGCGGTTCGTAAGAGCGGTGCAGATGTTGGGACGCTTCTCAAGATTAACCAATGGAGGTAGTGAAACACGAACGCCACCGATAGGCGCGTCCGTGATGGGTAGGAAACCAAGAAGGAAAACTGTGTCAGGGAGAACCGTAAGTCAGCCATGTAAAATGAATCCAGGGGAGAGGATGTGACATTCAAAGAACGACGAAACTTAGGCATCCACCCTGCCGCACAACATCCACGATGTGAAGGCTAACGAGGTCCCGAGGACACCAATCGATACCAAGTGGAAATCGGAGATCGCTAGGGGAACTGGACCCGGGTACCACCGCTTCAGCCGAGCGGACCAAGCTAGGGCCGGCCGGATGGGCGCGACAACCAAACGAAGCACTGGTACCCTCTCAGCCTGTGGAGGACTTTGCACATCAAAAAGGGCGGCGGGTGGTGGAACACACATAAACCGACCGCCACCTGCGCCAGTCCGTGCTGAACGCGACCGGTACCTCCGCCGGAGGAGTAATCCAGCGGTACAGGAACACAGGCCACCCGGTCGCCTCGCAGGAGGCGAACCAGGCCACCTGTGGAACACTCCAGGAGGCCGCTAGGTCGTCGAACACGGTGTGTCGGGAAGACCATACTACCCGGGCGCTCTGTCCATTCGACAGAGCATCCGTCCATAGGGCGGCAGGCCCGGGCAGGGAGGACGCACGCAGTGTGACGGGCCCCCGAGCCTCGTCCAGAGCCACATGTATGGCATGAACCGGACGTAGGAGGCGGGAATCGTCGGCGATATGGGGAAGGAGAGCGACGGCACACCGTCGTTTCGGCGTCCTTGGAAACCGCGAGGACGCCCGAACGAGGCACAGGAGGAAAGGCGGCCTGGCGCCACGGAGACAGCAGAGAGAAGAGGACGCATGGCGCGTACCCCTCCGTCTTACGAAGTGTGGAATCCAATGGAAGTGGTCCTTGACATAGAGAGCAATTCCCGACTACATAGTGCAGAGGCGAGACCTCGCCTCATCCGTGTCCGGGGAAGGAGGACGAGACACAAAGGACAATATCCACGAGCCACGAGCTATATCTCCGAGGGTGAAAACCATCGCGGCTGTAGCATGAGATAAGGGGAGGACACTCTCTACGTCCAACGGGCAAGGCAGGACGGACACACCCATGGTGTGCGCAGGAAGGAAGTGATATCCTCCTTGCAATCGGAAAGGAAAAAGATACTGCCGTCCCACGTAGGAAGCCCAGGAATTGTGTGTAAGCACAATAATGTGAAAAGCCGGTAAACCCGTGACAGGAGATTACCCCCTTCCCGTGTGTAGGAAGGAAAGGACGAAAAAGGGGGACCCTTCGAACGGAGGGCTATACAGGAGGATAAGGCATGGGTGCACAAATACTGGAATAAAAACTCCTGAAAATGAACAGGCACAAGGGCCGAAGGACGCACAAAAATGCTCACTACACCTCGAAAATGGAGCACCTTTCATGAAAGTGAGTAACCCCCCCCCCCCCCGGTGCGAGGCGAGGGGTGAAGAGTGACCCCCCATGCGGAGGGTCAGGGAGAGACCAGGCGAACCAGCAAGAGCAAGAACCCCGAAAAACCCCGGTCAGAAAAGACCAAGGGGCAGGTGCAAAT
Source organism: Paralithodes platypus (assembly GCA_032716605.1). Classification (NCBI taxonomy): domain Eukaryota; kingdom Metazoa; phylum Arthropoda; class Malacostraca; order Decapoda; family Lithodidae; genus Paralithodes; species Paralithodes platypus. The sequence goes on from CM064526.1 coordinate 1,763,685, forward strand.
CCCCAGAAGGAAGGCAGGAAAGCTTTATAATGGAAGAGGATAAGAAGAATACCCAAAGGGTGAAGGCACTGAAGAGGAGAAGATGCCTCTTCTCCACCCTATCATCAGAGTAGAGTGGGAGCACAGTCTGATAAAAAAGAGAAGGCCGGGAACCACTGCAACGGAGTCCCTATCCAGAGGTAAAGCAAAGCACCCTAGCACCGACCCAGAGCGGAGTGGTCCAGAATGGTCCCCTCCACTCCGGGGCGGAAACCGCTCAGGAGCGGAATGGAGGAGGAAGGGCCCTCGCCGCCCTGGAGCGGAAATGGAAGCTGCGCACCAGAGCAGAGAGCGTCGCACGCTGCAGGAGCGGCCCAGGAGGCCGAGGGAGGCAATGGAGCGGGATGGCGCCAGTAGGAAGATAAATGACCTAGCCTAGGGAGGCAAGGGAGCGAGACTGAGCCAGTAGTAAGATGAATGACTGCAACAGTAGTAAGATGAATGACGGCAACGGAGGGCCCATCCAAAGGCAAGGCAAAGTCCACCGAGAACCGACCCAGAGTGGAGGGGGCCCCGAACGGCCCGCTCCGCGCTGGGGCGGAAATCCCGCTCTGGAGCAGAAAGTAAGCTCCGCTCTAGAGCGGAGAGCAGCATAGGACAGGTGAGGAACCGGGATGGTGTCAGGAGAAGTATGGAAGAGAACTGGCCAAGAGCGGGAATTCCCGCTCGAGGGCGGGGCAGATGTAGTGTAGTCGGATGGGAGAGGCTTGAGGCATCAGGAAGGGTGAAAGGGAAAACACCCAAGAGGTCCGTCAGAATAGACTAGCAGGACAGCTGACGTGGAAGCATCCACGGAAATAAAAAGACAGTCACCGCTCCAGAGCAGATCGTCCGCTCCAGAGCGGAGGCGCCGCACCAGGGAGGAGCGGGCGTAGGGTAGCCAAACGGCAGAGGCCCATAGGCACCAGTAAAGGTGAAAGGCCAGGAACATCCAAGAGTCCCAAAAGAATCGTCTAGCACGATAGCCGACGTGGGAGCCTCCCTGGGTAAAAACATCAGAGATGTACATCCAAGCGTCCCAACGGAATGGTCTAGCATCACAGCTGACGTGGGAGCGTCCGTGGGTAAAGAACAGAGGCAAAGCAGAGGCCCGACCGAGAGGAGGAGAGAGCCCACCCTAGGGCGGAACGGGCCCCGTGAGGCCCTAGCCCAGACGCCAGAGGCCCATAAGAAAAACATTCCCAACTGAAGTGGAGAGGCCGAAAGGGACCCGCGCAGCAAAGCCAAAGACACCGTTGAAGGACGTCAGGCAGATTGCAGTAAGAAAGGGAGCAGTCTTATAAGAGAATGTGTCGTCATAGGACCGACCAGGAGCGGGAGTCATCCACGCACCAGGGCGGAGTGAGCTGAGTACAGCCCGTCCGAGAGACCTGCGGCACCGGGGATGGAAGGAAAAAGACTTCCCAAGGGATGGGTGAGCACAATGGAGGTTAAGACAGTGTCTCAGGAACCTCAAGGTATTGGGGAGCCCAAGGTAGGGAAGACTGTGCCCGAGGAACCGCAAGGTATGAGCGAGGTCAAAGTAGGTGAAGACGGTGTCTCAGGAACTCAAGGCATTGGTGAGCGCAAAGTAGGGTAAGACCGTGTCGCAGGAACCTCAAGGGACAGGAGAGCGCAAAGGAGGTTAAGACCGCGCCTCAGGAACCTCAAGGTATTGGTGAGTACCAGATAGGTGAAGACTGCGGCTCAGGAACTCAAGGTATTGGTGAGTTCAATGGAGGGTAAGACTGTGGCTCAGGAGCTGGAAGCAGACGAAAACTGGCGCCCTGCAAGAAGGTTTAGTAAATCCGGAGATAGGCAAGCAAGAGCAAGCCTAGGAGGCAATAGTGTCGAACAACCAAAACGCAAGGTTGAAGCACAGGAGGAATGGGAGGAGGACGCTCCAAGCCTCCCGCCATCAGTGCAAGCATCCCGTGCAGGGAGGCAAACCGTGCAGCGTTAGCCTCCTCAGCCCTAACCCGGGCCTCCTGGATGGCTCGAATAGGAAGGACCCATCCAGGGTCTTCGGTCGGTGACGAGGAAGATGAAGAGATGGTCCGGCGACGGTTCCTACGGCTGGGCGACCGACGAGGCGACGGAGTATAGGAGAAAGACTCCCGTGGCGAGTCCTCAACCACTACGGCATCGTACACTTCATCGCTCCCGCCACTCAGTTCCACGAGGTCACAGGCAGCCCCCACCTGATCAGACCCAAAAACGCCACCCTGGCGCCTTGCACTGCCAGAGGTACGGGTCCACACTTCCGAGCAGGAGAAGGCAGGCCACACGGAATGTCAGACCCGACAAAGCCAGGAGAATCCGGGAGACCATCGCGGACAAGAAGAGGAGAGGCCGAAGCAAACAGAGCCCCCGCCGTCGTAGGAGGTGGAGTAGGCGGTAACGGTGGTAGCAGAGCCAACGGCAACGATGGCGGAGGAGCCGACGGTAGATGTCCGGCGGCCTGTGATGCCCCAATCTCCCTGAGCAGCCCATGGGCAGGACGACGACCAGGGGAGAAGGCCGAAACACCAGCAGGAACACGGACCGGGGGAAGCATCGCCATCTGAGGGCGAAAAGTCGTCGAGCCCAGAGACGCGTGGTCGGAAGCAGCAGGGCAGCGGGATGTCGAAGACTTCCGGCGACGTGGAGAAGCTGAGTGGTGCCGCATCGACCCCGCTGTGTCCGCCGATAACGGAGACACACCAGACTGAGGGACCGGCGAAGCGGTGACCACAGGGCGCGGAGACACCAGAGGAAGGGTCAGCAAGGCGCGAACCCCTCCGTCCATGAAGCGGGGGACCCGGTGCAAACGGTCCTTAACAGACCGAGCCACGCCCGACCATGCAGCGGTGAGGGTGACCCATGCCGTCTCAGCATCCGGTGAAGTAGGGCGAGACCCAATCGTCATAAAGGTGACGAGACACGGGCCACCCCATCCGGGGGTGAAGCTATCACGGCAGTAGCACGCAGCAAGGGCGGGGCACCCAGTATGCCCAGCTCCCATAGCCGGACGGGCACACCCAAGGCGCGCGCAGGCAGGGAGCGACATCCGCACAGTAAGCGAAGGGAGAAATGAAAGAAGTCCCAGACGAAGTGCAGAGAAAGAGGATGCATAAATTGAAGGAAGGTATGACAGTATGCGCAAAAAACACACAAAAGATACCAGGCATTATGATAGGTACATAAAAGTAATAACCCCCCCCCCCCCCCCCATGTGGAGAAGGACGGAGACGGATCCCCCCATGTGGGAGGGCCAAGCATACATCATAAGCAGCAACAGTCCGAAGAACCCCAAAAACCCAGGTCAGAAAAGACCAAGGTGCAGGTTCAAACACCCTGAAATAAAGCATGACAGCCATATAAGAACCGAAAAGGGTACCTGAGGGTGAAGGGATCGAAGAGGAGATGGCAGGCCAAGGGACCCAGCAGTGCAGAGCGGGAACACAGCCTGATGTAAAGGAGAAGGTTATGAGACACAGTAACCGACAAACCCCAAGTACAAACAAGGCAATATTGGCCAAAAAATAGTGCCAGGGCCGAGAGGGCAAGTCCGCTCTAGAGCGGGAAAGTCCGCTCCAGAGCGGAGCAGACAGACCCGCTCCAGAGCGGACTACACCCTCCCGCTCCAGAGCGGGGCATGCATGCAGGACAATGGCAGTCCAGGCAAAGGAGAAAGGCAAGCGCACAGCGAACAAGAGAGCCAGGGCATTAGAAGGCAAGGCCGAGGACCGACCTGGAGCAGGACTGGCGTCCGCTCCAGAGCGGAACAATCGGAGAGTAGAAGCAGGTGAAAACAGGAGGGCTAGGGCAGCAGGAGGGAAGGCCTAGGACCGACCAGGAGCGGGACTGGCGTCCGCTCCAGAGCGGAACAATCGTAGAGTAGAACCAGGTGAAAACAGGAGGGCTAGGGCAGCAAGAGGGAAGGCCTAGGACCGACCAGGAGCGGGACTGGTGTCCGGTCCAGAGCGGAACAGGTGGAGGAGAGATCCAGTGAAAAAGCCAAAGTGAAGAAGGAGCCCAAGGGGGCCCTGTCCAGAGCGGAATAGACATCGCTGCAGAGCGGAGATGCTCGCACCAGAGCGGAGATGTCCGCTCCAGAGCGGATTTGTCCGCCCTCGAGCGGAAAGGGAGATGGAGGTAAATACCAACCAAAAGGCTCAACCCAAGTGCACAGCAGGACAGCTGGCAGGGGAGCTTGCATGAGCAAAAATAAAACAGTGCGATGCAGAGGACCGACCTAGAGACGGATAGAACCATCCTAGGGCGGAGCGGGTCCAGAGTGACCCGACCACAGCAGCCCAAAAAAAAAAGAACATGTCGGAAGCAAAGGACCGACCTGGAGCGGGATTTGTCCACGCTGCAGGGCGGAGCGGGTGCGGAGCCCGTCCCAGAGACCCGCGTCACCAAAAAGGGTGGAAGGGACGACAGTTCAAGGCACCGTAGAGCCCAAAGGAGGGGAAGACCGGGCCGTGGGGACCTCAATGTATGAAGGAGTTCAAGTAAGGGGAAGACTGTGTCTCAAGAACTCAAGGCCTAGGGGAGCGCAAACAAAATAAGGGAGAGACAGCGCGGGAGCGAGCATCAGACGAAAAAAGGGTGCCCCACAGAAGGTTTAGTAAAACCAAAGCGTCATACCCCTGCGAGCCTAAGGTGGTTTAGTAAAACCATAGAACGGCAAGCAAGAGCGACGAGGCAACATCGACGGTCTACCAAAAGTCCCTTCTCCCCCTTCCAAAAAGTTAGGCTAGGAACATGAGGCCTAGCCCTGGCGCCCCCCTCCAACTAAAAGTTAGGGTATTAACAGGGGGCCTAGCCTTGGTTGAGTGGCAGATAAAAACAAAAACACAGGGCACACTCCAATGCGAAACATTCATGTGAAGGTAAGCAAAACATAAGGCCAAAATAACCTGTCAAGGCAAGGGGGGCTATGCCCCCTTCATCACAAACGAAAGTGCACAAGTTAGCCTAACTTTTCGCAAAAACCACGCAATGAAAGCAGAAAATAAGCACAAAGCGTAAAAGAACCTACCAGGTAAACAAAACTAAGCCACCGCAAGTGAAAAGTAAGATAAAACCAGGCAAAGGCCTAAATAATAACACTCGCCGAAGGGCGACGCATGCGCAGAAGCGTGACCAACCAGTTTCGACGCCATACTCAAAGTAACACACCTAAGAGCCCATTTGAAGCGTGCCTACATCACAGATCATCTGTCTAAAAACTGTAGGTACCATAAATAAGGCCCACAACTCACCCAAAGGGTAGGCGACAGGAGTAGAAGCACAAAAATCGGGCGCATAGAAAACAGCGTGTGTGGAGGCTTGAGTAGCGCGAAAAGGAATGCCCAATAAACCCTGTCGGGTAGTGGGGTGGATCCGTCAAGACGGCTGAAGGAGCCAGATAGGATGGCCTAAGATCCTGTAATTTTCTCTTCTTTCTCATCAATATTTTCTTAGTTTCCTTTTCAAATAGTGGCCTCCAAAGTATGTACAACGTACCTAGTAGAGAGAGTAAGGTGCTACTCTAGATGTTATAGTTTTATTGTGCTAGTGATTTCGATAATTGCCCGCTCTAGAGCGGAGCAAAATTATACGATAAGTATATAGCTCTACGTTGGAACGTAGAGGCTACTACTAAATATAATATTTGATGGCCAAAGTATAATAAACACCTGTGATAACGAATAATTAGTGCCTAATATAACAATAACCTACCTCAATTACTAATAAAGCGTACAGTATCGAGTGAAAATGAGCATTATCAGTGACAGTGACACTCTCTAAAGCATATTTACCAAAGTGAAAGTGACACAAGACATAATATTTGATGGCCAAAGTATAATAAACACCTGTGATAACGAATAATCAGTGCCTAATATACCAATATCCTACCTCAATTACTAATAAAGCGTACGGTATCGATCGAGTGAAAATTAGCAATATTAGTGACAGTGATACCCTAATGTCTCTAATTTCCTTTCCGGCCGTTCCATAGCCGCGGTTGTGGACGGCCATTGTTCACTTCCTCACTCTATAAACTCCGGTGTTCCTCAGGGCTCTGTCCTATCTCCTATTCTCTTTCTAATTTTTATAAATGATCTCCTTAACTGTACCTTAATTCCCATCCATTCATACGCAGACGACTCAACCTTGCACTACTCCATTAGTTTTTCAGAACGCCCCAGCCAGCAATCCCTCAACGACAAACGTAATGAAGCCATAGAACTCTTAAATTCTGATCTAAATACTATTTCCAATTGGGGCAGAGAAAACCTTGTTAACTTTAATGCTTCCAAAACCCAATTTCTCCATCTATCTACCCGTCAGGATCTCCCAGCGGACTATCCCTTATTCTTCAACAATACAAAAATCAACCTTTCATCTTCTCTCCATATTCTTGGTGTCTCTTTTTCTTCTGCTCTCATTTGGAAGGACCATATTACCAGTCTTGCTAAGGCAGCCTCCCAGAAGCTGGGTGTGCTCAACCGCCTTAGGGGGTTCTTTTCCCCTGTACAGCTTCTTGCTCTGTACAGGGGCATAGTGCGCCCTTGTATTGAGTATTGTTCACATGTGTGGGGAGGTTCCTCTCACACTGCTCTCCTAGACAAAGTTGAAAGGAAGGCCTTTCGTATCATTAACTCCCGTCCAGTCACCAACTCTCTGCAATCTCTCTCTCTCCGCCGCAATGTTGCATCTCTCTCGCTATTCTATCGCTACTATAATAATCAGTGTTCCTCAGAGCTATCCCAGTGCATACCACCTCCTTTACGTAGGGCACGTGGTACCCGTCTTGCAACTCAATCCCACCCCTACTCTGTGCAACTCTCCAACCCAAGAGTGAAACGTTACTCTCAAACTTTCTTCTACTCAACAGCTGAGCTCTGGAACTCTCTCCCAGAATCAGTCTTTCCCTCTTCCTATGATTTAATTGCTTCAAACTCCGTGTGTCCAGGCATTTTGGCTCGAACGTCCCTTGATTTTGGCCCTGTCACTCTTTCAACTATGGGGGAGGCACTCGCTATAGGCAGTTATGCCTTTTGCCTCCCTCAATCACATAGAAAAAAATAAATAAAAATAAAAATACACATACTTTATATAATTGGACTCAAAATAACTATAAAGATATCAAATAAACATCACATTGTCAATATCAACCACTAAAGTCGTCTATGGGAGGCAAACACTCTGGCGCGACGAGCGGCTAGGTGCGTGATAGCCAGGGCCGGGGCGACGCATCCGAACGCGGGAAGAATTTTCCGCCGAAAATCACTCTACTTCCCGCGCTCGCCATTATGCAACCACTTGGGCTAGAGACCTCTACTAAACGGCATTCTACAGAGGAAGGTTTGTGGAACATTTCGTTTTTTTATTCATAACAATACATGCCCTATTTATTGAGTTACAGGTGAGTGAACATACCCCAATAATCGTAAAAACACCCGGTACCACAGTACAGTCACGAGCTAAGGGCGCCGGGTCTGGAGGGTTAACAGGCCACATCTCCGAGGCATAGGTCATCGCACTCCTAAAACACAAGGTATACACCTTCCCTTTAAGGTGAAGTGGGAGTCCTCTCATGGTCAGGAGTGGCAACAGCTCTCTAAACTTCCCCTGGCTACTTCTGACTCTAGCAATGGAGCCAGCTTCAGCGCCACCTCCGTCGAAGCGTATCGCCCAAATAGCAGAATTTATTCACATTCTCCAGCGTTACACTGTCAAAATCAACACTAACAGGCGGTTCATTTAACACAAGTTCTCCCTTACACACTGCACACACAAAGTCTATGATTCTCGTCAAAGGTCCTCTAGCCCAACAACAGTACATCTCTTTTGTACCGAGTCACTACAGATGCAACATTGAATTGAGTTACTGTACTTACCACCCCTTCCCACATATTGCACATGGAAAGTCGCCGCTTCTTTCCATAGTTCCGTGCCCTACTCCACTGATCATGACCTTTGTTTTACCTACTTAACTCTTAATTGTTTGCCATACTTTCCCTCCATTTATTGAACTTTACCTCCGCTTCCTGCGCACTATCTGCGATAAGAACTAGGTCACCTGCATATAACAACTCACATGGGAGTCCTTTCTAAAGTCCCTTGACAGAGCCTCCAGGACCAAAATATACAGAAATGAGCTCAGCACTGAACCTTGGTAAGCTCAAACTTTCACTGGGAGCTCTTCGCTCAGACCCCCTTTCACTTTAACTTCTGCCTGTGATCTCTCATACATTCTCATTATCACACGCACCAACCACTCCTCTACTCCGAGTTTTGTCATAGTCCACAACATTACCGTGAAATGCCCAAGCTTCGGACATTTCTGAATAACAGTATGTTAGCTTCAGTTATGGAAAAATGGAAGAACACCGCAGACATACTTGTTTTTCCATAACATCATGTATTTATCCCATAACTGTGGTTCATTGTATATGTTTTCTAGAGTGTCCGAAGTTACCTCTCAGTCCAAAGTTACGTCATGTTACCAGTACTTCTTTTGGCACCCGGTCAAAGGCCTTCTCCAGGTCTACGAAAACTAGGTACAACTCCCTGTTGTAAGAATGAAGATAGTATCAGTAGTGCCACGTCCTGGCATAAATCCAAACTGGTCATGAATAGATAGATAGATAGATTCAGTTTGGAAAACTGAGGATAGCAGGCATCAGACCAGAGGCACCACAGTTGATGTCTTCACCCCGTCTTCGTCTACCACCGAAGGCCGAAATACTCCAGAGAGACTGGGAGCATGGGCTTGGAAAACTATTGCCGGATGAGAAGCGCATTGCAGAAGCTTAATATTATTCTTCATTATTATTTATTAAAGATTTTCATAGTGGCATCCAATTCATATGACGTTCTATAGGTATTCAATCATGCCGTTCATGACATAAGTACAGTACAGTAAACCCCCCCAATTTCACGGGTTGCAATCTCGCGAAATCCCAAGCTCACGGCAAATATCAATGTGGCAAGTTTGCTGATTATCCCAAGTTCACGGGGCCGAACTGACAAAACTCGATGCGCATTATATCTGTCATAAAACTTGATGCGCATTATATCTATCAGCCATCTTATGACACAATTAATCCACACACAATGAATCCGGATTCACGCAGTGAATCCGACATTACCGGGGCTAGGTCAGATGCCCACGACATTGATAAGACTCTTAGAAAATACTGTGATGTATATAAGCTACACATAAACATGATGCATCAGTCTACCATCCTCTCTTACTTTGGTGTTAAGGAAAGTTGTGGCAAAAAAGTCTGGCGCCGAAAATTCGGACTCGGGTGCATGGCCGTGTGAACTGTGTGCTAGTAAGGCTAAAGCTATCTTCGTATCTGACCCTGGTGCAGGTCCTTCAGGAATGTCCGGTGCTATATTTCCTGGTGGTAAAATTGTCTGGCCAGAAAATCTTGAACCAGACAGCGATTAAGACACGGATTCATTCACTGGCTGGTAGCCTAGGCAGGATCGGAAGCTGTCCCAGACCCCTTTATCGTCATCTTATTCATCACCAACTCTTACTCCAACAACTTTACAGTTTAGGAGAGTTGTTATATACCTCATATTTATTTTCTTTAACCTGTATGTGTATTAAATTTAAATTTTTAGGGAAGGTTGGTGCCAAAACTAAAGGGGTGAGGTTAGGCGAGGGGACGATACAAATCCCTATTTTTCCCATAAATCTTTAAATCCTAAGGTCATGGATTCCAAGCTCACACTCACGATGTATCTTCTTTTTCCTTCTTTTTCTTTTTTTTCTATGTGGATGAGGGAGGCAAAAGGCAAAACTGCCTGTGACGAGTGCCTCCCCCAGAGTTGAAAGAGTGACAGGGCCAAAATCAAGGAATGTTCGAGCCAAACTGTATGGACACACAGAGTTTGAAGCAATTTAAGTCATAGGATGAAGGAAAGATGGATTCAGGGAGAGAGTTCCAGAGCTCAGCTGTTGAATAGAAGAAAGCTTGGGAGTATCGTTTCACTCTTGAGTTGGAGAGTTGCACAAAGTAGGGGTGGCACTGTGTTGCAAGACGGGTACTAGGTACCCTACGTAGAGGAGGTAGTATACACTAAGAGAGCTCTGAGGAACACTGGTTCTTGTAGTAGCGATAGAATAGCAGGAGAGATGCAACATTGCGGCGAAGAGAGAGAGCTTGCAGAGAGTCGGTGAGTGGACGGGAGGTAATGATACGAAAGGCTTTTCTTTTTATTTTGTCTAGAAGTACTGTGTGAGAGGATCCTCCCTACACATGCGCACAATACTCAAAATAAGGATGCACTGTGCACCTGTACAGAGCAAGAAGCTGTGCAGAGGTAAAGAACCCCCTGAGGTGGTTGAGCACACCCAACTTCTGGGAGGCCGCCTTAGCAAGAGTGGTAATATGGTCCTTCCAAGAGAGAGCAGAAGAAAAAGAGACACCGAGAATACTGAGAGAAGATGAAGGCAGGGGTGTGGAGTCGGATTGAAAAAATTCCGACTCCGACTCCAGGAAATGCTTAGGATGCGACTCCGACTCCACCCCGTCTCCCCAAATTTCCCAATTTCCTACAAAAACTTCCCACAAATTGCTTGCTTGAAATATCCTCCCACAACAGCTCCCACAAATGCTAATTTCTCCCACAAATTTGTGGGAATTTCCCGCGAAGTGACAACACTGGCCTAGCAGCACACCTAAGTACTGTACTTTACACAAGAATTGATCACATAAAGGAGTCGGAGTCGGAAATATTTTTACCGACTCCGACTCTGACTCCAGCCAAAAGTAGCCGACTCCTCGACTCCTGACTCCGACTCCACACCCCTGGATGAAGGGTGAATTTTTGTATTGTTGAAATATAATGGATAGTCCTCTGGGAGTTCACGACGGGTAGATAGATGGAGAAATTGTGTTTTGGAAGCATTAAAGGCAACAAGGTTTTCTCTGCCCCAATTGGAAATGGTAGTTAGATCAGAAGATAAGTGTTGTATGGCTTCATTACATTTGTTTTTGAGGGATTGCTTACTGGGGCGTTCTGGAAAACTAATTGATAAGTGTAAGGTAGAGTCATCTGCATATGAATGGATAGAGCTAGAGGTACAGTTGAGAAGATCATTCATGAAAATTAGAAAGAGAATTGGAGATAGGACAGAACCCTGAGGAACACCGTAGTTGATAGGATGAGGAAGTGAACGATGGCCATCCACAACCGCAGCTATGGAACGGCCTGAAAAGAAATTAGAGACAAAGGCACAAATGGAGGGATAGAAACCGAAGGAAGTTAGTTTAGAAATTAGAGATTTGTGCCAGACTCTATCGAAGGCCTTCGATATGTGTAGCGTAATATAAAAGGTCTCACCGAAGTCCCGAAAGGAGGATGACCAGGAATTAGTAAGATATGAAAGAAGATCCCCAGTAGAGAGACCCTTAAGCAAGCCATACTATCTATATGTACTGAATTCCTAAATAACAGTAATGAAGTGGTGGAAATACTTGGAGTTAAAATAGAATCCCTAAATTTAGCAGTTATTGTTACATACAGGCCTCCAGACTCATCCCGAGAAGAATTCAAAACCCAGCTCAACAAAATAAAATCAGAAGTGGAAACCCTGGGGAACCCAACACCAAATATTATATGGCTAGGAGACTTTAACCTACCAAACATTAAATGGAGACAACTAGAAAACCAGTTAGTGGCAAATAACACCGGAGAAGCAAATACTAATACGAGAGAGCTTTTTGAACTTTGTGATTATTTTAGTCTTACCCAACATATTGCTGAACCCACACGGGAAAACAATATCTTAGACCTGGTCTTCACTAACAACGACTCTCTAGTACACAGCATTAACATATCGGACACAACATACTCAGATCATAAATTAATTGAGATCAAAACAACCTTAGAAAGTGTACAGACAACCTCAGAATCGAGAACAAAAACCGGCCCCTTCAGTAAATTTAACTTCAATAACAAAAACATTAGGTGGGAAGAGGTAAATCAAGAAATGGAGGAAATAGACTGGGAAGATTTAATGGATAACCTGACACCAGCAGAATGTCTAGTCTTAATAACAGAAACCATGACCCAAATCTGTAGCCACCATATACCTGCAAGATAAAGAAAACGAAGAAGCAAACAAGATCGGGAAAGGAGGAGGCTGTACAGAAGAAGAAAATTACTCACACAAAGACGCACACATCAAAATCTACAGGATAGGCAAAAGGTCGAAATAGATAGAGAAATTGTGGAAATTGAACAAAGGCTAAGAATATCATATGAACTACAACATATGGAAGAGGAGAGGAAAGCTATTGCAGGTATAAAGGAAAATTCCAAATACTTCTTTTCATACGCCAAACAAAAGGCTAAAACAACATCAAACATCGGCCCACTGAGCAAAGGGGACGGCTCTTTCACAGGGGACAAAAAGGAAATGAGCGAACTCTTAAGCAGGCAGTATGAAATGGCATTCAGTGAGCCTGATGAAACAAAAGTCATCAGAGACCAAAATATATTTTTCATGGAAACCTCCCCCACGGAAACCCCTCAGATGCTGGATATTGATTTCGGTCCAAAAGACATAGAAGAGGCCATTTCCAACATGCCATCCCACTCGGCACCAGGCCCGGACTCATGGAATTCGATCCTAATGAAAAAATGTAAGGAAAACCTCTCAAAACCCCTAGCTATAATGTGGAGAAGGAGTCTAGACACTGGTGACATACCAGATACATAGCTTGAAAAATGCAATAATTGCCCCACTGCATAAAGGAGGGAGTAAAGCACTACCAAAAAACTACCGCCCGGTAGCTCTAACCTCTCACATCATTAAAGTTTTCGAGCGAGTCCTGCGAAGCAAAATTTCAACATTCATGGAGACAAATGAACTACACAACACCGGTCAACATGGGTTCAGAGCGGGAAAATCATGTCTCTCACAACTTTTGGAACACTATGACAAAATTCTTAAAGCGCTAGAAGAAAAGAAAAACGTGGATGTCATTTACACCGATTTTGCTAAGGCATTTGATAAATGTGACCATGGTATAATAGCCCACAAACTGAAAGCAAAAGGTATAACTGGGAAAATCGGACGGTGGATATACAATTTCCTCGTAAACCGAAAACAATCGGTAGCAGTAAACCAAGTCACTTCCGAGCCTTCGGATGTCAAAAGCTCAGTGCCCCAAGGAACAGTGCTAGTGCCCCTTCTGTTCCTCATACTAATTTGCGACATAGATACCAACACCAGACACAGTACGGTGTCGTCTTTTGCTGATGACAAAAAATTAAGCAGGATAGTAAACACACAAGAGGACACAGGCCGACTGCAGGAAGACATGAATGTAGTGTTCCAGTGGACCAGGGAAAACAACATGCAATTCAATGAGGAAAAATTCCAATTAATATGGTACGGAGATAATAATGGTGTTAAAGAAATTACAAATTACTTAACAGAATCTAACCACATAATAGAACGGATAGACAGTGTGAAAGACCTTGGGGTATTAATGTCTGAAAATATGGGTTTCAAAGTACATAACCAGGTCAAAGTGGCGGCTGCGAAACGTCTAACGGGTTGGATTCTGCGTACTTTTAAAACACGCGGTGAATTGCCTATGATAACGCTCTTCAAATCTCTAGTGCTACCGCGGCTTGAATACTGTAGCGTATTAACATCCCCATACAAAGCAGGTGAAATAAATGACGTAGAGAGTGTACAAAGAAATTTCACTTCGCATATAAGTTCGATAAAACATCTACACTATTGGGAGCGTTTAAGAGCACTGAATCTGTACTCACTGGAACGTAGAAGAGAACGTTACCTAATAATATACATGGAAAATCGCAGAGGGTTTAGTACCAAACCTACATACTCCGATAGTCATGAAATTCAGTGATAGGAGAGGCTGGGAATGCGAAATCCCCCGGATGAATAACAGGGGTGCTATGGGCTCTCTGCGAGAGGGCTGGTTATCACACAGAGGCCCACGTCTCTTCAACAAACTCCCACGGCAAGTAAGAGACATGAGGGACATCTCGTTAGACAACTTCAAGAGAGCCCTAGATGTCGAACTGCAAAAAGTGCCAGACGAGCCCATCCTCGCAAGGGAGCGAGCTGTCGCTTCAAACAGTCTACTGCACCAAATCACCACCCATAACGAGGGGCGTCGCGCTCCTTGGTGCCGCTAGAGGAGCGGCGAACACATCCAAAGGTATCCAAAGGTATCCAAAGGTATCTATTGCCTAACGCCGTGATCCCCGAAGGGGTGGCCACGAACGAACCGCCCCCATGCACCTCTGTCCCCAGTCAGTCGACGCCCCTCCTCCCAACCAGCACCGCCTTCATCCATATACTTCCTCACTCCATCCTTCCACCTCTCCTTCGGTGCACCTCTCCCTCTCTGTCCTTCTACCTCGCTCTCGTACACTATCTTAGTCATTCTCTCGCTTTTCATACGTTCCATATGGCCGAACCATCTCGAGTTGTTCCTTTTCACACTTTCCAGCATATCTACCTCCACACCACACCTCCTTCTTACTTCCTCATTCGTCTGTCTATCCCTCCATGTAACTCCGCACGCACTTCTCAAGTACCGTATATACCGGCGGCATATAAGACACATTTCTAAGTCTTAAATAAACCCTCCAAAACCATGGGTGGTCTTAAACAACGAATATACTTTCAATGCAAGTGAATTTGAAGCGCCGAGATTCATCAGCTGATTTTCCGAGTGACAGAAATCGTCGAAATACGATAATGTAATCATAAGCTACTATATATCTCTTATATACAGTCTATCTATCTATCTATCTATCTATCTATCTATCTATCTATCTATCTATATGCTCAGGCCCTATCCCCATTTTGGGGGTAGCCGACTCAAGACAGAGCAAGAACAGGGAAAACACAAAAACAACATAAAACAAAAAATAAACACAGATAAAAAACACAAACTCACACACACCCAGGTCACCCAGGAGAAGACCCAGAGACCAGGGTAACCAAGGTCGCTCCAGCACTTCCCCGGCCCCTGACCAGTATATACAGTACTTAACTTAATTCTTTATAATATTTCATAATAAACTTATATAAAACAAGTTATAAGTTCAAATAAAAAATCAGTGTACCGGTACCATTTTCGAAACATGTGTGT
The DNA here is from genome assembly GCA_032716605.1 of Paralithodes platypus. Classification (NCBI taxonomy): domain Eukaryota; kingdom Metazoa; phylum Arthropoda; class Malacostraca; order Decapoda; family Lithodidae; genus Paralithodes; species Paralithodes platypus. The sequence continues at coordinate 1,778,849 of CM064526.1, forward strand.
GTTATTGTTGTGTCAGCTTGTACTCACCTAATTGTACTCACCTAATTGTAGTATACTGTACAGGATTTGAGCCTAAGCTCGTGTTGTCCTGTCTCTCTCTCTACATTTATCCAATTGTGCTTTAAAAGTTTGGATATTTCTTGCTCCCACCACCTCCCCATCCAACTTATTCCAACAATCAATGCTTCTATACGGGAAGCTGAACTTTCTTACATCAGACTTACATACAACTTTCTTCAACTTACATTCATGACCCCTGGTTCTTCCCTCGTCCCTCACCACAAAATCTCCCTTGTCGATCTTCTCAAAACCTTTCACACACTTAAACATCATGATCATGTCACCTCTCTCTCTCCTCTCCCTCAGCGTTGGCAGCTTTAGCCTCTCCAATCTCTCCTTATATGGCAGGTCTCTTAAGGCTAGCTATCATCTTAGTGGCAACTCTCTGAACTCTTTCCAGTTTTTTATTATGTTTTATAAGGTGTGGAGACCACACCACTGCTGCATACTCCAGTCTTGGATGGCGGGTGCCCAACCCCGAAAAGGGTTGAAATAGGAGAGCTATCCCCCCGCCAAAGGCAGCTTTCTAGGGCCTTTCCTAGCTGATGCTGAGAGGATTGGGTTCTAGTCATGTGGTGATGGGCTGGTCTATCAGAGTGAGAACTTAGCGATATCTGCCATACCCATAGCTTACTCTGACTGTTCCTTTTACTTATATATTTTCTAGATCTCAAGTGACGGCGTCTCTTCCGTGGATTGACCTCCCAATCTACCAAGATTGGAAGCCAAAGCGTCACATTTTTTCCCTTGCCCCTCAACTTTCTCTTCAAAATTGGTGAGGGGCACAGGGCCCTGGGTGGGGCTTTGGTTTCCCGGGCGTTTCCGCACCCTCCTCAGCTCCCCGCCATGGAGTGGCTTCGGTCACCCAGGCTTTATTGTGGTAGGCAGGGAGGGTTGTGTGGGGGCGCTCGGTTATGGCCTTAGCCTTGCTCGGGGCCTTGGGGCTGTTCGGCCAGGCAGTCTGGGGAACAACAACAACAACAACTCCAGTCTTGGTCGTATTATTGTCCCTATTATTTTTGCTAACATCTCTTCATCTAAATAATTCAGAGCTATTCTCATGTTAGTCAACACTGCATAGGTTTCACCAGTTATTTTATTTATATGCTGTTCAGGTGACAAGCTGTCTGCCATAACTACCCCTAGGTCTTTTGCTTTCCCAGCTTTACTAATTATTTCATCTCCTATTTTATATCCCCAAGAAGGTCTATATTTAATTTTCCCCATCTCAAGAACCTGACACTTACTCGTGTTGAATTCCATTTTCCAAGTTTGACTCCACTCATATAATTTATCTAGGTCTCTCTGTAATTCTTCACAACTACTCCTACTTGTAATATGCTTCATTAATTTTGCATCATCAGCAAACATAGGTATATATGAGCCTATTCCCATTTGAAGGTCGTTGATGAAAACCAAAAACATGATTGGTGCCAACACCGATCCTTGAGGCACTCCGCTTTTTACCCTTTTCCACGAGGAGAACTTTCCTTTTATTACTGTTCGCATTTCCCTCCCAATTAAATAGTTTTCCATCCACTTTAATAATACTCCCTCAACCCACCCCACAGTCCTGAGCTTCCACAACAATCTCTTATGAGGCACCTTATCAAATGCCTTCTTGAAATCTAAGTAAATACAATCTGTGTGTGTGTGTGTGTGTGTGTGTGTGTGTGTGTGTGTGTGTGTGTGTGTATTTACCTATTTGTATTTACCTATTTGTAGTTTACAGGAATTGAGCAGCGCTCGTGTTGTCCTGTGTTAGTTACTTTATAATCAATCCATTTTACTTAGACAAGTATCGTAATGGATATTCCCAGTTCCCAGTATTTTGGACTAACATATCATAACTTATGTTGCCCTATTTCCATATTGTGTGTGTGTGTGTACTTACACTAGTTGTACTTACACTAGTTGTATTTGCGGGAGTGAGCATGCTCGTTAATTCCCGCCTCCTAAGATATGTTTGTCATACCGTGCTTTGAAACTATGCACTGATGGTGCAGACACTACTTCGGCTGGCAATTTGTTCCACCCACTAATCGAGTTGGTAGGAAATCTTTTACTTTTCAGATCAGATTTACTATTTAGCACTTTTAGTTTGTAGCTGTGACCTCTTGTCCTCTCACCTCCATCCCTCTCTATGAAGTTTTCTTGGTCGATTTTGTCAATACCTCTAACACATTTATATATCTGAATTTGCTGTCCTCGTTTCCTTCTCTGTTCCAGTGTTGGTAGATTCAATCTCTCGAGCCTCTCTTGGTACTCCAAATTTTCCAAACCTGGGATCATCCTCGTAGCTGCTCTCTGTACCCTCTCAATTTTGTGGATATGTTTCTTCAAGTGAGGGGACCACACTACAGATGCATATTCCATCCTGGGTCTTATTATTGCCGTTATTATTTGCTTCATGGTGTTTTCATTAAGATAATTGAAAGACATCCTGATATTTGCCAATAATGCTAGTGATTCTCTCACTATCTTATTTACGTGGCTTTCTGGAGACATGTTATCCCTAAATTCTATCCCCAAGTCTTTTTTTTTTTTCTGCTTTGGGAATCACTTCGTTTCCTAGTTTATAATCTTTTCTAGGTCTGTACTTGCTTTTACCCATTTCTAGAGTCTTACATTTCCCTGCATTGAACTCCATATTCCATTTGATGCTCCATTCATGGATCTTTTGCAAATCTGCTTGGAGCTCAAGGCAATCCTCCTGGGTTCTGATCGTTTTAAGCAGCTTAGCTTCGTCCGCAAACATACTCATGTAGCTTGTTAGTCCCTCAGGTAAGTCATTTACAAATATTAGAAACATGATTGGGGCTAGAACAGATCCTTGTGGTACCCCACTCGTAATTTGAGTCCAGTTTGACGATTTCCCCCTTACTGTTGTTCTCATCTGTCTTCCGCTAAGGTAGCTCTCCATCCATTTCAGCAGTTTGTCTCCTACTTTTCCCTCATGTTTTAATTTCCACAGCAATCTCTTGTGTGGAACTTTGTCAAATGCCTTTTTAAAGTCTAGGTAGGCACAGTCTACCCATCCTTCCCTCTTGTCCACTGTGTCTATTACTCTAGAGTAAAAACTCAACAAGTTGCTTACACATGATCTTCCACCTCTGAATCCAAATTGTCGGTCAGTAATTAATCTTTTGGATTCCAGGTAGTTCACCCATTTGTCCCTTATTAATCCTTCCAGAATCTTCATGAGGATGCTCAATAGTGATACAGGTCTATAGTTCAGTGGTTTATCTCGGCTTCCTCCCTTAAATATAGGAATAATGTTTGCTCTTTTCCATTCTGTAGGTACTATCCCTGTGTCCAATGATTTGGTCATTATGTCATATAACGGTATACTCAGTTCCATAGCATTTTCTTTAATAATCCAGCCTGATACTCCGTCCGGTCCAGCGGCTTTGTTTGGATCCACCTTACTCATTTTGTCTATGAGCTCTGGTCTGTTAAATGTTACTTCCGGCATTTCCTCTGTACCTATCTCATTGGTTTCTGGTGCAATGAATTCTCCTTCTTTTGTAAATACTGATGCAAAATTTCTACTTAGTTCTTCCACAATCTCTGTATCCTCTTCTATGATTCTGTTTCCACTTTTAATCTTAACGATCGTGGCTTTTATCTTCCTTTTGCCGTTTACAAACTTGAAAAACATTTTTGGATTCTTTTCATAGTTCTCCACTATCCCTTTCTCATGGTTTGCCTCTGACCTCCTCATTTCTGTGTATTTGTTTCTCTCCTCTTTATACTTTTGACTGTTATCTTCCGAATCCCAGTTTCTCATCTTTTTCCAGGCTTTGTTTTTTGCTTCCTGTGCTTGCCTACATTCGCGGTTAAACCATACTTTGCGATTACTTTTTTTCCTTTTATTAATGTACTTAGGGACAAAAGTTTTTATACCAGTATCATAGATCTCCATGAATACCTTGAGTTTTTTTCTACCTCACTTTCAGATAACACCTGATCCCAATTTTGTGACTTGAAAAAATCCCGTAGTCCTACGAAATCGGTTCTGGAATATATCCAGTGATTTTCCTTGTGCTTTTCCCTTCCCTTGGGTAGATTATACTTCAATAGTAAGTCTATGTCTAGAACTGCATGGTCGCTTTTTCCTAGTGGGCATAGGTACTGAATACTTTGAACCTCCTCCTCCCTTCTTGTGAATAGAAGGTCCAATCTAGCTGGTTGATCACTTCCCCTTACTCTTGTTGACTCTTTTACATGTTGGTATATAGAATTTTCCATGGCCATACTTAAAAATTCATAGCTCCAACTTTCCTCCCCTGCTCCGGCTTCAAGATCTTCCCAATTCACTTCCTTGCAGTTAAAGTCCCCACACATGACTATTTCATTCTTTGAAGCCAAGATATTTCCTAGCACACTAATTGTTTCCTTACGCATTAGGCTATGCTCCTCCTTACCCCATGTCTTCGTCTTGGGAGGTACATACGCTACTATCACTACTATTTTTTCGTTTCCACCAATTTCTAGTGCTAAAACTTCTGCTGTTGAAGTTTCTAGTTTTATCTCAGACACAATCAAATCTTTCCTAGTAAGGATGCACACTCCACCTCCATGTCGAAGTTTTCTGTCCCTCCTCCAAATCTTGTATTCAGACCATCCTAGCAGATTTATATCAAGTTCCTCTCTTAGTTTTGTCTCAGTGAGACATACTATTTCTGGTTTCTTAGTATTGAGTAAGTCTGATAGTTCTAATTTCTTAGAGATTAGCCCATCGACATTGCTATATAGAATCCTTATACTTTCCAGTCCCCCTTTTCCTGATTCAAGTGCCTTATCTGCGGCAGTCTGTACCCTACCCTCTTTTTCTTTTAGTTTCTCTTTACCGGAAGTTTCATAATCTTCCCTTTTCTCACTCCGTAAAAAAACTTACGTTTCTTGTTCTGTCCTCTTGCTATTTTCCTCTTTGGCAGTTTTCCTTAGTTCAGCCTCCTTCTTTCTCTCTTCTTCTGGTATGTCACGCCTGATGTAGATTTTGTCCATACCATCTAACTCTTTTAGCCTAGCTGCTACTGCCATGATTTCATCACATGTCCTTCTTGACTTAAATTCGATTTTTACCAGTCTATTGCATTCCTTTGTGTATTTTCCCAGCCTAAACATGTCTGATATTTCCTCCTTCCAGTTGCCCTCCTCATCCTTAATTGATTCCAGAATCTTGTTGATGCGACCTTCATCCTTCGCTCTTCTTTTTGTCCAGTCTAGTTCCTCCTTTTCTTCCACCCCTGATATTATGAGGCAGTTAGCCCTACGACTTTCTTCCTGGATGGCCTGAGAGTTGTTGTTGTTGTTGTTGTTCCCTAAGCTCCCTGGCCGAACAGCCCCGAGTCCCTGAGGAAGGCCATGGCCACGATCGGGCTTTCCCACAGAGCTCTCATTGCGTGTAGATTGTGTTGTTGGCGTAAGTGGTTGTGTGAAATGCAGTCTTCTATGATATGTTTAATGGTATGGGGTACTGTGTTACATCCCGGGCAGGCGTCGACAACGGAGTCATCCAGTATCTTCTGATAACTCAGGAGAGCTGGATGGTGTCCGCATCTCAGCCTGGCCAGGTGAACTCTGTCCTTGCGAGGAAGGGAGGATTCGGAAGGATGGATTTCGGGAGGTCGTGCATGCAGCTGCGTGTTGTCTGTGAGTGAGTGGATGGATCGGCGAGAGATATGAGTATGGATGTGCTTCTGGAAGTTGGTTCGGGGTGGGCAGGGAGGGAGAGAGGACAGTAATTGTGTGTGATACCGTGTGCTGGGTGTTGTTTTGATATTTCTTGGTGTCTGTGGGTGTGTTGCCATGTATTTTAGTGGGTGGTCTTGGTTCGTGGAGGCTGCTGCCAGGAATTGAGTGCCTCTCATGTCCAGATGGTCTTTGACTTTGAGGATTTTGGTTTCTTGATGTAGGTGATCTGTGGGTGCAGTAGCTGTGCAGCCTGTAATGATCTTCAGGGCTTTGTTTTGAATAGTCTGTAAGGTCTTATGATGTGTTTCAGCTAGGTTAGAAGCCCAGGCTGGGCTTGCGTATTCCATCACTGATCTTATGTATTGTTTATATACTGTGGTGGTAGTTTCTTTGTTGTGTCCAAATTTTGTGTGAGCAAGTGACCTGAGGGCGTTAAGTCTGGGTGTCAGTTTCTTTTTAATGTTTGTGGTGTGCTGTTTGAATGTCATAGGAGTATCATATGCTACTCCTAGGATTTTGGGTGTGTGTGTATGTGTTAGGGGTGTGTTGTTTATGTGAGTTGAGGGATGTATTCGTGTTCTCCTGTCCAGCTTGTGAGCAGGGTTGCGGTGGATTTGGCTGGGGCTAGATTAAGTCTGTTTGTAGTGCACCAGCCATGTAGTGTGTTGAGATAGGGTTGAAGGAGATCTGTTGCTCTTTGGGTCATGGTGTGTGCATGTGAGTGTTATGTCATCTGCATAGGAGGCTAAGTTTATTTGGGGCGTATTGGGTGTAGTTATATCGTGCATGTACAGATTGAAGAGTGCGGGCGATAGGACGGATCCTTGTGGGACTCCGTTTGGAAAGTTTCTGATTTTAGATGACTGACCGGCAAAAGATACGTGTGCACATCTGCCTGCTAGGAAGTTGGCCAGCCACCTTTTTGTGTTGTTGTGCATGTTTGTGTTGTAGATTTTGTTTGTTAGGTTGTGGCGGGGGATGGCATCGAAGGCTTTACTAATGTCGAGTGTGGCTAACAGTGATCTGTGTGGTGGTCTAGCTGAGTTGATGCCGTCAAAAGCTCTTTGTGTAAGGTCTGTGAGAAGAGTGTTTGTGGAGTGCAGTGGCCTAAAGCCATGTTGTGTTGGAGCTAGGGGTAGGTCAGGTGTAATTAGTTGTAATACTAGGCATTCCATGACTTTGGAGGGGGAGCAAAGGAGTGTGATGGTGCAGTGCGAGGAGGGTAGCGTGGGGTCTTTGTTGGGTTTGGGGAATGTGATGATGATACCATGCTTCCAAATGTCTGGTATTGTGTTGTGTGAATAGCTGTAGTTTGATATGTTAGTGAGTGCTTGTATGCCTTGTGGTCCCAGGTGTCTGAGGTGTATGTTGCTTATGTTGTCTAGGCCACAGGCGGGTGAGTGCTTGAGATTGTTGATGATATGCTTTGTCTGGTGATTGGTGAAGGGTGTATAGTCAGGGTCTGTGGGGAATTGTCTCTTACGTCGGATGACACGTCGGTCGTCTTTGTGAGGTTTTAGGTGGCTGACATGTGAGAAGTGATTGATGAGAGTGTTTGCTTGTTGTTTACATGAAGGAGTAGAGTCTGTTGTTGTGATTGCAGCATGTGATAGTGTTGTGTTGCTGTTGGAAAGTGTGATGCTGTTTAGTGTTGTGTAGAGTTTTTTGGGGTTTGTTTTGTGATCAAGTGTTTGTAGGAAGTTATTCCAATTTAGTTTTTGTTGTTCTTGTATTTTGTTGTTAGTTTGGGTGTTGAGTGCTTGAATTTGTTGTGTGATGTCTTGTGTGTGGGGTGCTGGGGAGTGTTTCAGTATGTCGCGTTGTCTGATGAGGTTTTGAATTTCTGGTGTGAAGTTGGGGTTGTGTCTTTTTCTGTTACCTCTTGGAATGTGTTTCTTGTCATCATTTTGGATAGTTTTATTGAGTATGTGTACAGCATTGTTGATGTTAGTGATGGGTGTACTGTTTAGAGTTGTGAAGTGTTGTTCTGTCTTATTTGTGAATGCTTCCCAGTTAGCTCTTTTATAATTGGTGTATGTGTGTTTGTGGCTAGCTGGGGTGAGTCTGGTTTTGGTGGTGATAATGATCGGGAGGTGGTCAGAGCCTAAGGTTCTGACCACCCTCCAGGATGTTGTGGGGGCGAGTTCTGGGGAGCAAAAGGTGATGTCTGGAGATGATGGGTTATAGAGGGCTTGGTGAGGAATATGGGTATGTTGATGGATGTCGTTAAGGATGATGAGGTTATCAGTTTGGTTTTGTAGTACCAGCCCTCTGTCTGTGTCGGGGTTGTCGGTTGCCTGAGAGTTTTCGTGGATGCCTTGCTTAACCATTCTTTTTACCTGGTCCTTTATCCTAACATCTTGCTGTTTCTGTTCATCCATTATCTTCCTGAATTCGTCACTGTTTGCCGTCCTTACACTGTCTAAATCTTTTACCACTTGGTCTCTAGTCATGTCCCAAGCATTTTTACCTTCCGAGATACTGGTGTCTAGCCTAGTCATTATCTCTGCCTTTTCTCTCTCCACTAACTCCAACCTGTTCTTCAACTCACCATTCTCTGTAACAATTTCCTTCTTAACTGTCTCCAAACCGGTCACTCGGTCCTCCAAGTTCTTGATTTTGTTCAATAGCATGTAGCAAAATTTTCCAGTTTCCTCTGCCGTCCATGTTTTCTGGAAACCGGGAAAATCCGGCTCTCCCTCCGATTCGTCACTCCCGGCTTTGTCACCCCTCTCTTCCTCAGCCCCCTCGTCACCTTCATTAACCATCTTCCCCAACTATTTCCTCTTGTAGCTGGATCCAAATATCTTGCCTCTTGTGCTGGGTAATACACTTACATATGGCATATACTTTTACCCACCATACTGAGCCGAGAACTTCCCGCGCCGAAACAACAATATTGTGCGGTCTCTTCCGATGATTCACTCTTACCCTCTATTATTAGTCACTAATTTACCACTTGCCAGCCGAAGTTTACTTGTTTTTTATCACCAACCTTATCCCTGGAGTCCCCTTGACATATGAATAAGAAATAGATTATAGCTCACTCCCACCTGCAACCATGTAAGTAGAAATCAGCTGGAGCCTGTGGACCGCTTCCTCTCCCACTGTACTCACCTAATTGTACTCACCTAATTGTAGTATACAGGATTTGAGCCTAAGCTCGTGTTGTCCTGTCTCTCTCTCTACATTTATCCAATTTTGCTTTAAAAGTTTGGATATTTCTGTGTCTCGTGTCTGTACTGTATTTACCTATTTGTTTACCTATTTGTAGTATACAGGAGTTGAGCTTTTTAAGCTCGTATTGTCCCGCTTCCTGAGTTACAATTATCTAACTTTGCCTTAAAAAGTGCATGTGCGCGTGTGCGTTTGTTACTCAGTTACTCAGTTACTTGTTCGTCAAGGGGAATCCACGCAATGCGAGCTAAGCTCATTATTATTGCGCCTTCTTAACTGGGAATGTATTGCGTGAAATGCATGTTAAGTGTTTTATGTACTGTTGGAATGGCTGTGGATGTGTGTGTAGTCTGTATTTAGCCAATTGGCGACATCGGAAACGAAGGCTTAGGGTGGATCTGTATGGTACCATTTTCACTCCTCCGTAGGCCTCCGAGCTGTCAACACCTCGCAGCTGCTCTCCGATAATGAGTTACCTTGTGTGAAGTTGATAGGAGTGTCTTAAGTGTTGTCCCGGAAATTTATATGTGCATTTCACAAGTAATTAGGTGTTTTTATGAGAATTCAGATTTAATTGGATATTCCAAGTACAGTCTGACCTGCCAATACGCGAGCTTTTAATACGCGATTCACCTTATACGCGAGGAGGGGGTCGAATCATACCCAAAACTTTCAAAACGCGTGATGTACCTTTAAAACGCGAATCCGGGGCCGATATAAGGGCAATTCCGGGGAGTTCAGCTAATACGCGAGGTCCCCCACCATTCCGCGCCAGTTACGTAGGCACGCAGGGCATTGTGGGATACGCCAGTCTACCCTCAGTCCACGCTCGCGCACCAGCTGTCCGTCCCGTGTTGGACATTTACTGTTAATTTTAAGGTGAGTTTATTATTATTGTTATATTTTCTTATGATTTGGATGTTTATGTATACATATATGTACCTTTTGTGGCAATTGATGGAGATAAATAGGCCTAAAGTAGACAACTTGGAGTCAGTGCCGCCCATATAGATTTATTCCCATATAATACTCTATTGCTAATACGCGAATTTTCATTCCGCGCCCTCGCGTGTCGCCCATATTCTCGCGTATTGGCAGGCCAGACTGTAATTGAAAATATGGATTAAGTAAGACAGTTTCTGGAGTGAGATGGGATAGTGGGGCGATTGTTGTTTTTAGGCTGGCAGACGACCACCTCGCGATGGCGGGAAGGCGTGAAAGCCTAGCTGGGGATGAGGAGGAATACGAATTTGAAGGCTTTATCACCGAGGACAAGGATGATCAGTTGGCAAGTATGAAAAAACAATTGATGGGTCTAGTGAGATGGAGGGGAGTGATGGAAAATTGGAGGAAGGAGTTAGGGGCTAAAGTAGAAGTTTTGTCCGATATGTGTGGCGTTACTGGCGGGGTGGATAGGCCTAGGCCAGTAAGTGACAGCCTAGAGGCAGTGATGGCCAGAGTAGACGAGTTAGCGGCGGAAAATGTGGCACTCAAGGCTCAGCTTAAGGAATATGAGGGCCACCTGAGTGAGGAAGTAAAAGGAATTAGTGAGGTAAAAAATGAGTGGACAAGGGTAGAGAGTGCCACAATGGTAGCCCTTGAAGAAATTGTGAAGGAGCAGAAGGAAGAGAGAGAAAAGGAAAAGAAAGAGTTTGAAAAAAATGTAGTGCAAGTTTTAAAGAAGAAAGAGAAGGTAGTGAGAGAGACAATAGATAGAGGTAAGTGTGTAGTAATCTTTGGAGATGTGGAAGAGCACCTGGCAGATATGAAGGTAAGAAAGGAAAGGGATGTTGTGAAAGTCAAGGGGATACTGGATTACTTAGATGAGGGTTATGGATGGATAAAAGAAATGGAGGAGGTGAGAAGGTTAGGAAAATATAAGAAGGGCGAGATGAGACCACTAAGAGTGGAACTAAAGTTTAGATCAACAGCAGAAGCAGTAGCCAATGTGAGCTGGAAATTAAATTCGACAGAGCTGAATCATATAAGGGTAAAAAAGGACCTAAGTGTAGAAGAACGAGAACAGTTAAGGGAACTCCAAGCTAAGGCTGATGAAGAGAATGGAAAGTTGTCTGAAGAGCAAAAGAAGAATTTTTTTTGGAGAATAAGGGAAGGGCAAGTAAGGAAGTGGTACATCAGGAGCCACCAAGAACCGAAAGTAAGAGGAGTGATAGGGAGAGAGACAGAGAGACAAGTACGAAGTCAAAGCAAGGAGACGGAGCGAGAGATAATGCAGGGAGCAGGGGACCGGAGAGAGAGTCAGGATGTGGTGGAGGTGGAACAGAGGGAGAGAAAGGGGGAGGGAGGAGAATAGAATTAGCAGGGGAGGTGGAACTGGGTCAGGGAAGGGATGGAGGAGGAGGTGAACCTGGTAGGAGGCAGAGAGGGAAGAGAAACAAGGAGGTGAATTCAAATATACTGTGCTACTACACTAATATAGATGGAATAAACAGTAAAAAGGTAGAGTTAGATGATATATTAAGAAAAGATCAACCACAGATAGTCTGTTTGACGGAGACAAAGCTGAACCAGGACTTTGACAGCAACATAGTGTTTAGTGAAGGATATAATATATGGAGATATGGTAGGAAGGGTAAAAGGGGAGGTGGAGTGGCAGTATTAGTTAAGAACCCTATGACAGCAAAGCACGTGGAATTAAATAATGATAAGGCAGATATAATGGCAGTTGAACTCAATGATATAGAAGGAAAAAAGCTAGACATAGCAGTAGCTTACATGCCACCAAAGACCAGAGCATGGAGGGAGTTGGAGTTTGAGGAGATGGTAGAGGATATGATTCAGTCGTTGAGAAGATTGCTTTTAAGGAAAAATCGATTGATCTTGGTAGGAGATTTCAACTGTAGTGAGGTTGATTGGGAATCGGGAGATGCAGGGCCAAATCAGAGATCTTGGGGAAGTCGGCTAGTGGAGTTGGTTACGGAAAATGTACTTGCACAACATGTGAAGGAAAATACAAGAATGAGGGATAATAACGAACCTTCTAAACTCGATCTGATTTTTACAAAAGATCCTCACAAAATTAGTGATATAAACTATCTATGTCCTGTAGGTAAAAGTGATCACCTATTACTAAAATGGAAGTTGACCTCGAGTAATGCCAATAGATTAGACAATAGCTACATAAATGACAGATTAAATTATAGTAAAGCTGATTATGTATCCTTGAAAAGATATTTAGAGGGAGTAGATTGGGATCTTATTTTTAAGGAACAGGACGTACAAGGTAAATATAGTAGATTCCTCGAAATTTATAGAGTAGGAACCAATCTGTTTGTCCCAAAATATAAAACTGGAAATTTTACTAAGCAGAAAGATTGGTTTAATTTGAAATGCAAAAGAGCTTTGGGTAGGCGTGATGCAGCTTGGGCTAGATTAAGAAGAAGGAACACTGAGAGTAATCGGAATAAATATAAACAGGAGAGGAATAGATATGTTAACATAATTAGGCAAGTTAAAATGAACTATGAGAAGAACATAGTAAATAAATGTGAAAGTGACCCTAGATTATTTTATAAATATATAAACAGTAAGTTGAAGGTAAAGAAACAAATTACTAAATTTTATCAAGGGCAGTGGATGTTGGTGTATCGCTGAAAAGGGAGGGAATTGAGTGGAAGCTACCTATACTGCTGTTTGCGGATGATACAGTTCTGATGAGTGATAATGAATGGGAGTTGCAGGGTCTGGTAAATGAGTTTGGAACAGTGTGCGAAAAACGGAATTTGAAGGTAAATACGGGGAAGAGCAAGGTTATGGTCTTCGAAAGGGGTGAAGTAACAGAGTGTGAGGTGAAGCTGAACGGTCAGGCTATGGAGATCGTCAACTCTTTTAAGTATCTGGGCAGTGTGTTGAGTAAAGATGGGACTATGGATGAAGAGGTGCGGGAGAGGGTACAACAGGGGAAGAGGGTTGTAGGAACGCTAAAAGCAGTAACAAGAAATAGGGTGGTCAGTATGGAAGTGAAGAAGTCCTTGCATGACAGTGTGGTAATCCCGACACTGACTTACGGAAGCGAAGCATGGACGTTGGTTGAGAGACTCAGACCAAGAGTGAGAGCAGTGGAAATGAATTACTTAAGGAGTGCGTGCGGAGTTACATGGAGGGATAGACAGACTAATGAGGAAGTAAGAAGGAGGTGTGGTGTGGAGGTAGATGTGCTGGAAAGTGTGAAAAGGAACAACTTGAGATGGTTCGGCCATATGGAACGTATGGAAAGCGAGAGAATGACTAAGAGGGTGTACGAGAGCGAGGTGGAGGGACAGAGGGGGAGAGGTAGACCGAATATGAGGTGGAAGGATGGAGTGAGGAACTACATGAACGAAGGCGGTGCTGGTTGGGGGGAGGGGCGTCGACTGACTGGGGACAGAGGTGCATGGGGGCGGTTCGTTCGTGGCCACCCCTTCGGGGATCACGGCGTCAGGCAATAGATAGATAGATAGAAGAGTTGATGCTAGGACGTATGAAAATGTATCGGACATGTTTGAGTTAATGAATAACAAATTGGGGTCAGTTTTTACTAGAGAGGAAGGTTTTGACGAACCACAGGCGGGAGTACTGGAGAGTGGTCTTAGTAAGATTGAAATAACTAGAGATGAGCTGTTATCTGCGATGAGAGGACTTGAAGTAAGGAAAGCTATGGGACCGGATGAAGTGTCTGCCTGGGTTTTAAAGGAGTGTGCAGAGCAATTAGTGGAGCCAGTGAGGGACATAATTCAGGCTTCCTTGGATAAAGGACAGGTTCCTGTTGAATGGAAAAGAGCAAATATCATCCCGATATACAAGAATGGAAACCCTGAGGACCCTCTAAACTATAGACCAGTTTCACTTACTAGTATTGTATGCAAGATTTGTGAAAAGCTAATTAGGAAGAGATGGATGAAAATGTTGGAGAGAAAGAAGATAATAACCCCAAAGCAATTTGGATTCAGAGAAGGGACATCTTGTGTTACCAGTTTGCTATGTTATTACAGTAGGGTGATAGATGTACTCCAAGAAAGAGGCGGATGGGTGGACTGCGTCTACTTAGACCTTTCCATGGCATTCGATAAGGTACCACATAAGGGATTGTTATCTAAGCTTGAGACGCTAGGATGTGTCAGGGGGAGTTTGCTGAAATGGATGGAGAGCTATCTAACAGATAGGGAAATGAGGACCAACATTAGAGGAACTTACTCATCGTGGCGGAAAGTTGAGAGTGGTGTGCCGCAGGGATCTGTGTTGGCACCTCTCATGCGTTGCATCCCTTGCATTATTCTACAGATATTTTCACAGCAATTGTTCCGAGGAACTTGCTTCAATTGTGCCGCCTCTCCACATCTTTCCCCGTAGAACTAGGGCAGCTGAGAGCGCCCATGAATTTACACTTTCTCCTCCACAATGCAGAACTTCTGCTTATCAGAATTCATTTATCCCCAGAGCTACTACTCTTTGGAATTCACTTCCCTCGAATTGCTTTCCACAAACTTACAATCAACAAATGTTTAAATCCAGTTGTTACAAACATTTTATGAATGGAGGATGCCTTTAGGCACATGGACCTTTTTGTTTTATCTGTGTTTTTCCTTCCTCCGTTCATTGTCTCTTTAAAAAAAAAAAAAAAAAAAAAAATGTTCCTTATGTACGTGAATGACCTGCCGATAGGCATAAATTCCTACATGTCAATGTTTGCAGACGACGTAAAAATTATGAGACAAATAACAAATAAAAGTAGTTGTGAGGAGCTGCAAGGGGATTTAGATAGAATATATGAATGGAGCACCAAGTGGAAAATGAAATTTAATATAAGTAAATGCCATGTGTTAAATATGGGAAGAAGTGTGAATAGACCAAATTGGGAGTACAGGATGGGAGATAATATAATTAGCAAGGCCGAAAAAAAAAAGGATTTAGGGTTGATTATACAAGATAATTTGTCGCCAGAGAAACATATTAACAAGCTCTTTAGTGGAATGTATGCAATGGCCGGGAATATGAAAGTTGCTTTGAACTACTTGGATGAGACCATGGTAGCGAAAATTATGAAGAGTATGATTAGACCAAGATTGGAGTATGCAGCAATGGTGTGGTCCCCGCATCTAAAGAAGCATATTCACAAGTTAGAAAGAATCCAGAGAGCAGTTACTAGATTGGTTCCAAGTCTCAGAGAACTGCCATATGAAGGGAGGCTAGACAAATTAAATCTACCAAGTTTAAAAGAGAGGAGAGAGAGGGGAGACATGATAATGATGTACAAATGCACCCGGGGGCTGGAGAGGCTGGATAGGGAGGATATGTTAATTATGGATACAGGAATAACTAGAGGCCACAGCTACAAAGTAAAAAGACCTACCTGCAAGAATGATATCAGGAAGTTTAGCTTCCCCTATAGATGTATTGACAAATGGAATGGGCTGGAGGAGGAGGTGGTAGGGGCAAGGAACATCCATATTTTCAAGAAAAAATTGGATAAAAAATAGACCGAGAGACGGGACAACACGAGCTTAGCTCAACTCCTGTAAACTACAATTAGGTAAATACAATTAGGTAAATAAATACTATAGACGGTACCGTCTCGCCCGAAGGCTTAGGTAGCCATCAGCTTAGGTGAACCATATGATACCCATCTTGCCTTGTACCATTTTTGCCAACCCCAGATGGGACATCACAACGTCGTCCACTTATTCCAGGTACCTATTTACAGCTAGGTGAACTGAGGCTAACACATGAAAGGAGACAAGCCCAATTTGTCTCCGCCCGGCCGGGGATTGAACCCCCGACCCCTCGTGTGTGAGACGAGAGCTCTACCTACTAGGCTACGGGCTGTGTGTGTGTGTGTGTGTGTGTGTGTGTGTGTGTGTGTGTGTGTGTGTGTGTGTGTGTGTGTGTGTGTGTGTGTGTGTGTGTGTGTGTGTGACCATGTCGGCTGTATCAGTAGGGAGTCTAAACCCGAGTTATTTCTGTATGCAATAAAAAGTTATTATAATTATACTGTAGTCTATGGAAGTGAATTTAATTTTACCAAATAATATATATAATAGTAAAAGCCAAAGAAAAAGCCAATAAACTGTAACTGTATTGAAGGCGGTAGATTGTTGGCAAATTTAGCAACTTGTAGCCAAGCTTCCGCCGCCTGCCACACTTGCAGACGACACATGTTGTTTGTTATTGTTGTACTGTACTAAGGATGCGCGGCATTGTTTTCGTGTCAAATAAATGGCATTTCATAGTACCAATGGTCTTAATTGGATATATTATTGACCCCCTAGTATGAAGGTATGTTGCCAACGTAATAATACTGACAAATAAATAGATAAATTACTAATAAATAGATAAATATTGGGTTTAAAAGTAAGCCTGGTCTTATACGGCGAATATATCACTAGAACCTATTTCCTAGGATGAAAATAACTACTGGTCTTATACCCCGGAGCATCTTATACGCCGGTATATACGGTAACTTATTTCCACCGCTCTCACTCTTGGTCTGAGTCTCTTCCCGAACGTCCATGCTTCACTTCCGTAAGTTAGTGACGGGATTACCACACTGTCATGCAAGGACTTCTTCACTTCCATACTGACCACCCTATTTCTTGCTACTGCTTTCAACATTCCTACAACCCTCTTCCCCTGTTGCAAATAGATTATGAGAAGAGAAATGTTCAAGAAATTTGGAAGTAAGAATAGTTTCAAAAACTTTAGATATAAGAGATGAGAGCAATTGGACGATAGTTGGAGGGTTAAGAGCGGTCACCTTTCTTTGGGACAGGTTGAATGAGAGCGAACTTCCAGCAAGAAGGGAAGACGTTAGAGGAGAGAAAGTGACAGAAGAGTTTGCCTAGGCAGGGAGTCGGCACGTAAGCACAGTTTTTTAGTACAACAGGACGAACACCATCCGGACCGTACGCCTTCTTAGTATTAACCCGGGAGCTGCAGGAAGACTCTTAACCTCTCCGCGGCGCACAGGGGGTTTTCTACAGGGTAAGACTGTGCGCACCTATGATGATTTTGGGACCTATTGCCAATTTCGATAAAAAGTACATCATCGTGTAGGGAATGTTTGCGTGCATCGGCCCATATATATTTGACCCCCCAAAAAATGTCTGGGGGGGGGTAGGGGAACGGTCCGTAGTTGAAAAATGTGGAGCGAATGGCACCGCGCAGCTAGATTGTCATCGAGCGGCGAGATTTCCCTGCCGAATTTTCACGCGCCCAGGGGATAGAAGGAGAGGGAGGAGGGGGTGGGTTACCGTGTATTATCACGTATATATCCTTTTTTGAGCCCTTTTAGGCTATTTAGAGTATGTATACGTGTGTAGGCCACCCATATAACAATGAATATGCCTCATAGTGACCAAAAATTGCAATATATAAGGGAATTATAAGAGAATTTTTAGGCGGGAATGAAGATGTGTTGGAGGTTTGGCGGCAATTTATGAGCTGAGAGTGTGGTTTACGCCATACATATCACGTATATCTTGTACGTAGAGCACTGTCATGCTATAATACAGACTTGTACGTATGTATACGTGCCATATATCAAAATATATACCGCATATAGACCAATTCATGCGATATTTACGCACATTATCAATGAGTTTCTATGCGTGAACCAAGGTGTGAGTGAGTTGTGCTGGGAATGAAAGGGGGAGAGGGTGTGTTACGCCATAAATATCACGTAAATCTTGTATTTAGAGCACTGTCATGCTATAATAAAGACGTGTACATATGTAGGCGTCCCATATAACAAGGAATATACCGCATATAGCCCAATTGATGCGATATTTACGCAAATTGTGAATGTGTTTCTAGCAGACGGAAGCCTGAAAGGGTGGGTTGGGGGTGGGTGGGTGGGAGGGAGGCATGCAGGGGTGCAGTGAGTGAGTGAGTGAGTCGTGGAGAGATGGAAGTCAGGCAGATCTCTAGATAGATAACCAGCTTTGTGATAATTGTGGAGGCGCCCGAGGCGTATTGATGTCTTGGTATTTTGAACCTTATGTCTACCAGATGGCTGGTGTTCGTTGCCACCAACAGGTCTACAATAACATGAGTCAGGAATGGAGAGAGAGAGAGAGAAACTGAGACATGCGTATGTCGTACGTATAAATGGACTTCAGAATTGCATTTTTATGCAAGCAGACATTGCATTTTAGACACATGTGAAGTACCACAGAAACATGTAGGCCATTGACTGTAAATAAAGTACTATATTATAGACCACCAGCGACGGTGGTGAGTAAACACAGGCAGATTGCCTTTTGTGATAAAGGGCTAAATATAGAATGGTGTCTCCTTACACTTGCGAAAGGGTAGATTGCCACCAGAGAAACGTTTACTTATTTATTTCCAAGTAATATGCAATCTAAATGTATATTCGAGACCTACTGCAATTATTTGTATGACAGTCATGACTATGTATAATCCAATATACGCGCGTAGGCGAGACATAAGAAAGCTGGTTGAGCAATTTTCGACACCCACACAGTTATTATTCTTTTTTATTTACAATATTATACAATACAAATGTATTTGTGAAGAGTATTTTATCCATTATTGTATTTATACAAATTTTGTTCCCAGACAGAGCTGCTGTTGCTGGTGTAGCTGGGGCATAAAGGAGCGGCAAGGGTCACCGCTTGACCGTGTGAAAATGAGTGGAGTCGCACTGAGAGGGGCAATTTTGCTGAGTGTTTGGGCAATTTTTGACAGAATAAAGTTATATAATTACTAATTCTTGACAGAGACAAACTTTTATAAACCTTGGCATGATATAATTGATAATCCCATCAATTTACAAACGTAAATTGGTGGGATAATTCATTTTTTTTTGTATATTGTCATTTCGATTGTAGACACGAAGTTTTGAGTGATATTTGGTATGAGCTCCCGTGCATGGTTGGTAAGGTCGCGGACTGGAAAACTCAAAGTGTGGTAGGGTTGTGTGATCGAATCCAGGAGGGGGTTATGGGGAAGGTTTTATATTGTCTAGAAAATTTTTGATAATTTTTTTTTTTACAAGATCATGCCATTGTATTCAAACAATATGAAATATTCATAGAATATATCATATTGTAAGAATACAATGACATGACCTTGTTTTTTTTTTTTTTTTTATTGTTTTTTTTTATTATCTTAGTAGGTTTGACAGGATTTATTGAAACATATTTATTTTTGTACAATTCATTTGAGGTAAGAAAATAATTATATACACATTACTTTGGCTAATAACAAACATATATATTGATATACTAAAAAAATAAGGCATATTACATGTAAATCTTTGAAACTTATAAACTAAATAATGAAACATACAATTATATAATGTAAAAGCTATATCACAGGGACATCTTTGGAACTTATACATTACATAATATATATGTTACATTATGAGGTAGCGTGATCAATTAGGTCAGGTCAGGTAAGGTAGGGCGCGAGTCCAGGACAGGGCGGGGCAGGGGGCGAGTCCAGGGCAGGGCAGGGCACGGGGCGAGTCCAGGGCAGGGCAGGGCAGGGCGACACTCAATAATTCTTGAAGGTGTGGTAGTCCCTGAAGCAGTCACCCAGGCAGAGTGGAACTTTGCACTCGGCGCACATTGAGGCGACTCTTTTCGTGACATGGGGTTTCCTGACACTGGAGCTGCAGACGGTGCACTGCGCCTGCCTGTGATGAGTGCCAAGCATCTCAGTGTTGATGGGGTAGTGTCTTTCGACACCCAGCTGGATGCGGTCAAGAACGTGATCCCCACGCCATGCCGTACGTCTGTGAGTGGTGGTGCCATACTTCTCCAGGAGTTGGTATGAGACGTTGTAGACGAACTCCCGGAATTTCAGCTTCTGGTTTGGGGCCATATCCTTTTTCACCAACCACAAGTTGTAGGCGTTCAGCATCGTTATATCAACTAGGTGGAGGAAGAGCTTGTGATACCACTTCACAGTCTTCCTCAGACACTCAACGCCTGACAGCTGACAGTCAGACTTGTCCACCAGGCGCATGTTTTTAGTGTAGTCCACTACCATGTCGGGCTTGTAGATTGTCTTCCTGGTTCGGTAGTGGATTTTGCCAGAATCCACCTGGGCACCTGTGTGGACGGTGGAAAGCAGGTGGACGTCTCGCTTATCCTTCCACTTCAGGGCTATCACTTTCCCACACTTCTCGAGCTGCTTGTATTTCTGCCCCTTTCGTCGCCTTCTTCGCACATGCCTCTCGCGGTGTTCCTGGGCCAGGTCGTCTTCTGAAGGTGTGTCACTGGAGGAGGCATCTGTGAGAGGAATGACATTACCTGTGAACTTTGGCATAAACTTTCTTGTCTTTCTGACAGTCCCACATGACCCCGTTTGGTTGTCATGAAGAAACTGGCAGAGAGCAGGAGAAGTATACCAGTTGTCAGTGTAGATGATGTGGCCTTTGCCCAGGTAAGGTGCCAACATTTTCCTGACGATGGCACCTGACATGCCCATGGGGTCATTGGCAGCGGCTTTCGGTATGTCAATGTCAGTGCCTGTGTACACGATCATGTCAAGCACTATTCCAGTTTCGCAGTCACACAAAACGAAGAGCTTGATTCCGAACCTATGCCTTTTCAAGGGGATATACTGCTTGAAAACAAGACGTCCTTTGAAGAGCACGAGCGACTCATCAATCACCAAATTGAGGAAGGGGTAAAAGTATTTCCTATACCTCTCCAACAACATGGTGAACACATCCCAAACTTTCCATATCCTGTCAATCCTGTTAGGATTTTCGTTGTCTGCAAAGTGCATAAATCTTAGCAGCAACAAAAATCTGTCACGAGTCATGAACTTATTGAAAGTTGGGGTGGCGATGAGAGGGTCGTGCTTCCAATAGTGTTGCAACACATGCTTCTTGATCAGAGGCATGAGGAACAACAAGGCAAAGAACGTCATAAATTCTTCCACAGTCGTATCCACCCAGCCTCGTATTCTCGCTTTTGGAGAAAGGACGTCCAATCTGCCAAACACCCACCTGTAGTAGGCGTTTGTTTGGGCAACGATGTACGTCATTACCTCCATGTCGAAAAAAGCGAGGAAGAAGTCGCTTTCGTTCGCTTGATCGTCACAGGGCCAGTCGTCAGTTGTTCCTGACGTCCCAGGATTGAACTGGGGCACGTCAGGTACAAAATTGACCCCGTCAGACCAATCGAACGAAGGCAGCTCAGGGATCGGAATGTCGTCTGCGTCTGCTTCATCGTCTGAAATATCGCTTCCATGGTCGCGATACAGCACTTCATCATCATCACCCTCCTCTTCACTTGACAGACGATGCCCTTCCTCATTTTCGTCACCGACGTCGGACTCACTCCCACTGTCCACTCCCAAATCCCCCCACCCTTGGTCCCGTGCTAGGGCTTCGTCGTCGAAACCCGGGCTGCCAATGTCCTGCGAATCACCATCAAACAGCAGGGCGGCATACTTTGATGGTGTCAGAGTTTTCCGTGCACGTGCGGGAGTCTTATGGACAGGGACAGCAGAGGCGGTGGCAGGGGCGGCGGCAGGGGCGGCGGCAAGGGCAGCAGTGGTGCGTGGCCTTGATGGCAAGATGATGGTGGTGCCTGTCGCCCTTCTCTCTGTTCCTTGGGCAGGGGCGGCATGGGCGGCAGGGGCAGCAGGGGCAACAGGGGCAGCAGGGCCGGCAGGGACACCAGGGCCAGCAGTCGCTTTCCCAGTCGCTTTCCCTCTCCCTTTCCCCTTCCCCTTCCCCTTCCCTGTTCCTTGGGCAGGGGCGGCAGGGGCGGCAGGGGCAGCAGGGGCAGCAGGGGCGGCAGGGGCGGCAGGGGCAGCCGGGCCAGGGGCGGCAGGGGCAGCCGGGCCAGGGGCGGCTGGTGGTGGTGGTGGTGGTGGTAGGGGCACTGTGGTTGGCGTACGGGTTCTCTTCCCTACGCCCGTGCCTTTAATTTGTCCTGCCCCCGCAGGTTCTGCAGCCCTAGGGCAGCCTCCTGCGTCGCTGGTACTGGTGGCAGGGGTGGCAGGGGCAGCAGGGGCGGCAGGGGCAGCCGGGTTCTCTTCCCTACGCCCGTGCCTTTAATTTTTCCTGCCCCCGCAGGTTCTGCAGCCCTAGGGCGGCCTCCTGCGTCGCTGGGACCGGTGGCAGGGGTGGCAGTGGTGGCAGTGGTGGTGGTAGTGGTTGTTGTAGTGGCCTGGGTCGTGGTGGCAGTGTCCCGAAACACCAATGACCTCTGTACCTTTCTTGTGCTTGCACGTGTTTTTCGTGCTTTGGGTGCAGGTGTTTCGTCCTCCGAGCTGTAGGGCGTGTCGTACTGGTAGCTAGGGTCTTTAGCAGCCACCCTCTGCCTTCCACGGCGGCTAACACCACCAGAAGGAGGGCTGGTTGTGTCATCAGGGAGCGAGCGTGAGGGACGTGTGGGCTCCATGACTAGTGCGTGGTTACTGGCGCGGTGGTGCTTGCACGAGTGCGGGGCGAGCGTTTGGCGGGGTGGTGTCGAGAGTTGACATGTAGTACTATACCCACACCAATTTTCAGCCGCCTGGCTATAAACGCGCGGTTTTGGTACGCGTTCAAAAGCTCTGCTCTTAAGAGTCTCCCCGTAGTGCGCCGGGGGAACTGTTATGAGTCTCCCCGCAGCTCCCGGGTTAAGAGGTTCTACTAGGCGGCTGCGGGAAGACTCTTAAGATCCAAGGCCTAAAAAAAAAAAAAAAAAATTAAACACCCCAGTGGCACTCGAAACAAAGCAATTTGTGTTTAGGGGAGATAATTTCCCTCCATTAAATGCTACCACTCCTAAACATGTGTCCTAACCCCCCCTTTCCCTCCTCCCCCCCCCCCCCCCCCTTTTTCCCCTCTCCTCAATTATCAGGTATTTTCTCTATTATTCCCGATATTTATCGAGTATTTTCATGCGAGAACGGGTGGGAGAGAGAGGGGTGGTGGAGGAGTGTATCTCCGACCCTCCAAGCCAGTCTGAAAGCTCCCCTTGTCTATATTTTCATGCGAGAATGGGTGGGAGAGAGACGGGTGGTGGAGGAGTGTATCTCCGACCCTCCAAGCCAGTCTGAAAGCTCCCCTTGTCTCTCAGTACCGTCCGAGACAAGAGAGAGGGAGGGTGTTTGTCTCTCACCGCTCAAGGCCAGATTACGACTGCGTGGCTAAAATATACAATTTTCACCAGCCAATTGCTGTTACAACTTGTTTTATTACTTTCCCATGTTCATATGTTCATATTAAAAGTAAAATAGGCACATATGGATAAGTATTAATTATATATATGGTAAATTAACAATTTTAGTAAGGAATGAATCAGAATACCTTCGCATGGCGGGCACTTTCAAATACCATAGCTGCGCAGTTAAGAGGTTAAGCCCAGAGAGGGTAGAAAGTACAGTACATCTTTAGAAGATATTAGGGTATTAGGCATAAGTAGGACAGAGAGGGGGGGAGAGGGAGGGATCGCACCAGAATCATCCAAGGTGGAGTTTCTAGCAAAAGTTTGAGCGAAGAGTTCAGTTCTGAACGCATCTACCGTGAAATTGGGGGATTCACTGTATTTGGATTGTCTTGTGGTAGAGGAACGGTCCCTAGAGAGGGCTTCCCTGCACGGCAAGGCGCCAAATATGATTATTGGCAGTACATCATTAATGGAGGGATCACTATAATAGAAAACATACTATACAGTAACGTAATAAAGTGCGGGGTTCTAACACTCACCCATTCCCCAATCAATTCCATCAGCTGTTGTGCCTCCCGATGTTTTGTTATTTTTATCGTCATCCTGTTTGCTACAGCCCTGGTCTTCCTCCTCCATCTCCCCAGTCTCCAGGCGGTCCAACTTGTGCTTGCGGGTGGCTGCAGCGGCCATCAGCTCTCTGGCACTCTCAGCCGTCTCTTCCTCCTGGTCTTCATCTGGGCCCTGGGTGTCACACAGGTATACAAATGCTTAATCAATTTGTTACAATGGGTTCATTGACAATATATTTTGGTTAGCATTAGAAATGTTAATAGTGTTAACTAGCTGGTAAGTTGGTTCTACCAATATTGGAGTTAAGCATCACCTACCTCCCATAGCTATTATTTTCTATTACTTCAGTTTCTCTCCTTTGTATGGTGACAAGGAGTGCCGGCCTGTGGTGACACTGCTCAAGATGGATTTCTCGGATGGAAACTCCATAATAGGATAAGTTTTCAACAAAAATCCTAACCTTTCAATATTACCCATACGGAGCACAGTCTAGAGGATGAACCCCTGGCCTGCAGCCTCCACAAACCAACACCACCCACTACACTACATGGTAGAACACCCACACACAAGAAACATCAAAACAACACCAAGTACTCATTATCATACACAAATGCTGTCATCACTCCCCTCTTGCCTACCCAAAACCAGCCTCCAGAGACATATCCATACTCAAATCACCCACTGATTCATCCAGTCACTCAAAGACAAAACTCAGCTACATGCACGGCCCCCTGAAATACATCCCTCAGAAAACCTCCTCTCCCGGGAGGATAGAGTCCACCTGGCCAGACTACGATGTGGGCAACATCCAGCCCTTATGAGTTATCAGAAGAGGCTGGAAGAAGCAGGATACCTGTCCAGGCTGTAATACAACAATGCAAATTATCAAAAGCATTATGGAAGACTGCATAGCACACAACCACTTATGTCATAATCCCCATACATACAAGTTTAAAGAACGTTTACTCCACAGAGAATGTGGTTACGGTCTCACAAACTAAATGGAGGCTTTCCAGGCGGCCCTGTCAAGGGCTGCCTCTGTTGTCAAGTTCTTTATTTTGAGATTCCTCGCTTGTTACCCCGTCCCTGAGGTTAGCCCCACATTTCCATCTCACCATTCTCTTCTCATTCCGTTCCATCCTATTGATATCCTCCGCTTTAACTGGCCACGTCTCTGAGGCATAGGTCATCGCACTCCTACCACACACGAGGTATACACCTTCCCTCTAACCCAGCAAGTGCGGATCTCCTTATATAAGGCCTACCGGTGGGCTGCGGAACTCCTTATATAATCCAAGGCCTAAAAAAAAAACATTTAAATCAGCCCAGTATCAATTTTTTCAATTTTTTTTTATTTTTTTATTGCCCCTTGGCCATGGCAAATATCACTCCTCCACATCCCCCCCCCCCTCAATTATCACCTATTCTCCCTATTATTCCCTTATTCTTAGGTATATTTTCGTGCTAACAATAGCGAGTTGCTAGCAGGCTGTGCTCATATGTGTTACCAAGCGAGTGCAAGAGAGAGAGAGAGAGTATCGATCGACAGTCTCTCTCCAGACGTGGGGAGGAGTGGAGGAGCGGGAGGCTGGCTCACACTCGATGATTACAACTCCCGGCCTCTGTTGCCAATTTTGACGAGCCAAACGCTGTTTCCACTTGTTTTATTGCTGTAACAGGTTAATACCTTTATAATCAACGTAAAATAGGCGCATATGGATAAGTATTAATGATATTTATGGTACGATGACGATTTGAGTGAAGGAAACCATCTAAATACACTCCAACCTCCATTCAACGGACAAATGCGTGCAAGCACCTGTCCGTTCCTGCTAAATACTGTCCAGTCCGGATGTAATCCGGAAATTCCTTGAGAAAAATCCGGTGTTGAGTACAGGTGTCCGGATCGTGATATTTAACTGTTATGCATCCTTTTTTTTACTGTACCTGAAATAAATCCTGGTAATCCCTTGTGCTACACCCTATTGATAATGCAAAACTATTGAACACACTTAAAAGTGTATATTATTTGGTCTCTATATAATCTGTGAATCATTTCCGATATGATGGAATAAAGGAATTTTTTTCCCACCCACTCATAATCAGCAAAAACGAGACAAATGTCAATTAAAAACATGTTATAATATTTCCCCATCATTTTGTGTACAGTATACCGTGGGAAAAAAAAAAAAAAAAAAAATCTATCAAAAGTAAATCTCCCGTCTGGGAAGCTCGGCGCCTAGACGGAGGGGAGGGTTGAACTATTTTGTTTTACTATCTTATTTATTGTTTATCTATGTGCTAGAAGGATATTATATTTTTCAATTCCATCCCATTAGAAATGATTCAAAGATTACAAAAAGTCCAAATAAGACATAGTTATGTTAATGTATAAGGGATTTAGGTAGATGAATTAGAGAGATAGATAGATAGAAAGAGTGTGTATATCGAAGGAAAAAAACAAAACAAAAAATCTATCAAACGTAAATCTTCCGTCTCTGCTCCCACGGAGGGGAGAGTTGAAATATTTTGTTGACTATCTCATTTATTATTTATCTATGTGCTGGAAGGATATTATTTTTTCAATTCCATCACATTAGAAATTATTCAAAGATTACAAAAAGTCCAAATAAGACATAGTTATGTTAATGTATAAGGGATTTAGGTAGATGAATTAGAGAGATAGATAAATAGAAAGAGTGTGTATATCGAGGGAAAAAAACAAAACAAAAATCTATCAAACGTAAATCTTCCGTCTCTGCTGGCACGGAGGGGAGAGTTGAAATATTTTGTTGACTATCTTATTTATAATTTATCTATATGCTGGAAGGATATTATATTTTTCAATTCCATCATATTAGAAATGATTCAAAGATTACAAAAAGTCCAAATAAGACATAGTTATGTTAATGTATAAGGGATTTAGGTAGGTGCATTAGAGAGATAAATAGATAGAGCAACGGACTTTGCTCCAACTTTTTTTCGAGCAACGGACTTTGTCCGTTGCTGGGTCCATTGTCCGACTACGTTTTTTTTACCGTAATTGCCGATATCCGGAGAATCGGAGTCCGTTGAATGGAGGTTCGAGTGTACCACCGCACAGGGGTGGCTGTATACTATAGGGGGTACGCAGCGGAGAGGCTAAGATGAAGTGGGAGCCCTCTCATGGTCAGGAGTGGCAACAGCTCTGTAAACTTCCCCCAGCCACTTCTGACTCTAGCAATGGAGCCAGCTTCAGCATCACGCTTCTCGTTTATATTCTGGCCACCAGCCCAACACTGCCTCTCACCAGTCGCTAGCTCGCCCTTTCTTCCTCAGCGCTCGGTGTGTGAGGATGCGTGCTTTGTGCACACATTACGCACTGTGTCCCTTTGGATACCCCCAATCTGCCCCACCCATCAAATAAATTTGGTAAAGTTTTAGGTAACAACTGTATGTACTGTATATGAAGTTCAACCTGATGTAGATCTTAGCATATTAATTTACGAGCATATCCCAAAAATGTCCAAATTCAATATTTCACTGCCTGATAAGCATTCTAGTGCATTCATAAATCACAAATGCTACCTAAATTCATACCCTCTGAGCCAATTGTAGTCTTCCCAGTGGGACACGGATGGTCTCCAAGAAGCCTAAGGACTATTATTCAATGACCGGATCGAGTGTTAACTTTGGCAATGAGGTACTGGAGATGGAGGACAAGCATTGCTACTTAGGAGACCCAATCTCTGTTGGTGGTGGGGCCGGGGCCGCCAATATCGCCAGAATAAGATGCGGCTGGGGAAAGTTTAGAGAATTTTTGACACTACTCACCATGAGAAGACTCGCTCTCCCCTTGAAGGGAAAGGTGTACGCTTCACATATGCTTCAGAAACGTAGCCTGTCAAAGCGGATGATATCAACAGAATGGAACGCAATGAGATGAGAATGGTGAGATGGATGTGTGGTGCCAAGGAGAAGGTTAGGCATCAAGAGTATCAGTGATGAGATGCGTACTAGCAGGCTTGAATGGTTTAGACATGTGGAGAGGATGGATAAACAAAGCTGGGTGAAAAGATGCAAGTCCATGAATGTGGCGGGAGCTGCACCAAGGGGCGGACCAAGAGATATGTGGGATCGGACTTTGCAGTCTCATCTTAAATCAAAGAACCTGACAAGTGAGGCAGCTCTTAACCCAAGAATGGCGAGCGTCCTCAATTGAGTCTGTAGTGAGTGAAGCGAGCGTCCTCATATGAGCCAAGGCCTAAAAAAAAACTTTTAAAAGGCCCCGGTAGCACTTTTAAAAAAAAAAATGGTGTTTAAGTGAGATAATTCCCCTCCATACCTTCTATCACTCCTCCACATGTGTCAAAATCCCCTCCTTCCCCCCTTTCAATTATCACCTATTTGTCCTCTTATTCCCATATTTATTGGTGTATTTATCATGCCAATATCTCCAAACCGGTTCTAAGGCGTGGTCATGTGACTAGCGAGTGTGTGGTGTATCAGAGAGTGTGAGGGAGTGAGTCAGTCTGGCTTCAGGCATCGAGAAGGGAGGGTGTGGCTCGCCTCAGCTCCACACTTCATGAATGACCGGTCGGCAATAATTCGCTTGTTTTTTGTTGTTACATGTTATTATCTTCATATTAAACGTAAAATAGGCGCATATGAATAAGTAATAACGATATTAATGGTAAAATTACGATTTTAGTCAGGAATGAACCAAATTACCTTCGCTTGGCGGGACGTTTCAAATACCATACCTACGCGCTTCTTAGGTTAACAGGGTTACCTGGAACGCCGCCATTAGGACGTCAGACTGCACTCCATATGTGGAGCACTTGGTATTTTAATTCATATTTTGTTTTGTCTATGTGGATGAGGGAGACAAAAGGCAAAACTGCCTGTGACAAGTGCCTCCCCCAGAGTTGAAAGAGTAACAGGGCCAAAATCAAGAAATGTTCAAGCTAAAATGTTTGGACACATGGAGTTTGAAGCAATTTAAGTCATAGGATAAGGGAAAGAGTTCCAAAGCTCAGCTGTTGAATAGAAGAAAGATTGGGAGCATCATTTCACTCTTGAGTTGAAGAGTTGCACAGAGTAGGGGTGGGATTGTGCTGCAAGACAGGTACTGTACTTTGTACCCTACGTAGAGGAGGTGGTATACACTGAGAGAGCTCTGAGGAACACTAAATATTGTAATAGCGATAAAATAGTGAAAGAGATGCAACATTGCGGCGGAGAGAGGATTATAGAGAATCGGTAAGTGGATGGGAGTTAATGAGACGAAAGGCTTTCCTTTCTACTTTGTCAAGAAATGCCGTGTGAGAGGATCCTCCCCACACATGTGAACAATACTCAATACATGGACACACTGTGCCCCTGTACAGAGCAAGAAGCTGTGCAGGGGTAAAGAACCTGTTGAGGTGGTTGAGCACACCCAGCTTCTGTGAAGCCGTTTTAGCAAGAGTGGTAATGTGGTCTTTCCAAGAGAGATCAGAAGAAAAAGACACTGAGAATACTGAGATAAGATATAGGGTTGAATTTTGTATTGTTAAAGTATAGGGGATAGTCCTCTGGGAGTTCTTGACGGGTAGATAAATAGAGAAAATGGGTTTTGGAAGCATTGAAAGCAATAAGGTTTTCTCTGCCCCAATTGGAAATAGTTGATTTGTTAGTAGTCTTGGCAAATCCAACGTCAAGGCTATTAACCTAATTGCAATGACGACTTGTCTATTTTGACTGCTATGTCGTCATTCCAACCGCGGTTAAAAAGAAAACGTCTAGAGTCTACTCCTTACCTTGCTCTAGGAGACGTTGTACATTAACCAAAACTACCACCGAAGGTGAAAAAACATAGAAGAGAAGAAAAAGGGGTTTACCTTAGTTACCGCTCAAGGCCCATCCCGTGTTCCGTCATGCGCAGATCCCTGTCGAACGTGCGCATGAGCGACCCTCTCTTGTCATCTCGGGGGCTCCCACAGGTTGTTTTCGCCCTTGCGCCCCTCGGTGGCCGCGAGGGACGTGGGGGCGGAAGATTGCACGGAGGGGTCTAACCTGGAGATGGAAGTCCAGACCCCCACTCAGCTCTTGTCAACGAAGCCGGCCTGTCTCTTCGGAGGTGGCCGACGTGATTACATCCATGCACGAGCAGGGAATCGTCGAGGAGGTGAAAGCCGGTCAACCGGTTTTCCTCTCCCGTGTATTTCTGGTACCGAAGAAGGACTGCGACGCGATGCGACCGGTGGTGGATCTGTCGGCCTTCAACGGGCACATCGTGAACACACGGTTTCGGATGCTGACGGTGCACCAGGTACGACTGGCCCTGCGACCTCTGTCGTGGGTAGTGTCGCTGGACCTCAGGGATGCGTATTGGCACGTTCCTGTATGTATATGATTTACCTTGTACAGTATCACTTTCATATCTAGTACAGTCACTTATGCATATGTAATATCTCTCTATGAGTAAGATTCATGTTAGCATCCAGGCAGTCATATTAGTTATGTCATATAGCCACTCTGGCAACTCAAGCCTGGGGCTCCTCTCACCAGAGGGCCAATACATGTTCGTGTACCACGAGACAGAGCTATCACCCTGTAGGCTCTGCTTCGTGCCTGTATCCCATATCCTTCTCAATAAGAACCTATATATCTACAGCGTGTCTACTTACTCCCCAACCCAAGATAGGCCTGTTGTGCATCTATGGAGTTAGCTGGGACACACATAACATGGCGCAGTGTGTATTAAGAGAAGTTTATGTGGATTTCGCCAGACGCCGCCAGCCGCCATTGTCCACACACCCTGCATCCCAGCCACCGTCTCATTGCTTGGATTACAGTGATATAGTGCTCAACAGTGCGGTGCCGACGTTCCCAGTACAGTGCCAGTGATATTATATGTGCCAGTGCTATATTGTGTGCTTTATTTTATATGTATTGTGTGTGGCATAAGCATAACGCCCGCACAAGACCGAGCCACGAGAGAGCGGGGCGTGCGATCCTCCCCCTCTGACTGCCAGCAAGATACTGAGGTGAGGGAGGCCGCGCACCACCGGCACCTCTCCACCGCTCGGTACATACGCACGCACACACAACTGGCAAACTTTTATTTCATCACCCAAGCATTCCCTTCAGTGCTAATTGTAATTGGGTTTTATACATTGGTGAGGATACAGCTGGTGTGTATTCTAAATATTCTGCTGTTTTTGCCAGTCATTTTGATACCCCACTTGTATATGTGAGAGGCTAATAACTGTGTGTTTGTTATCTCCCTGTCTGTCTGTCACCCACACAAGATGTCAGACTCTGGTGATGTACAGGACGAAGGGGCAGGAACAAACTTGCCTTGTGATGGGGAGGAATACACACCTTATTATCAGCACCCTCAGTCCCCAACCACACCTTCAGCCCCTTCTTCAGCTGATTTCCTGCAATTTTTCAAATACCTGGAGGAGTCTCGCAGGTATGATGAGCAGAGGAGACAAGAGGAGGAGGCCCGCCGAGATCGTGTCCTGGAGGAGTCTCGCAGGCATGATGAGGCTATAAGGAGACAGGAGTTTCAGAGCTTATTTCAGCTGTTGGCTCCCACCAGGACCCCTCCCGACTCCTCCACACCTGCTGGTCACCTTGGCGGACAGCAGCCACATTCTTCCTCACATCCCTCACACAATCCTCCACCACAGAAGGCTACGGCCCAGACACCACCACCATTGAAGCCTGACGCTACATTCCAGATGTTCCGGGAGTGGAGGAGACGCTGGGACGACTATGCTGTCATGGTGGACCTGTCCAACCTGCCTGCGGCCAAACAGATGATACAACTACGCATGTGCCTGACTCTCGAGACACAGCGTGTCTTAGAACACACCCTCCAGATCGCTCCCTCCACAGACAAGACTGTTGAAGAGGTGTTGGACGCCCTGCAGCTTCATATCAAGAGTCTAAGGAATGAGGCACTCCGGCGTCGTGAATTGTTGAGCTGCAGACAGCATGAAGGGGAAACTTTTGCAGAGTTCTACGTCCGCCTCAAACGTCTTGCAGAAGAAGTGGATGTGTGCCCTGGTAACTCACCCATCTGTGTGGAGACACAACTCAAGACTATCATCCTCATGGGCCTCAGGGACAAGGAGTTAGTCCAGAAACTCATCGCCCTGGACTCCAAGTCAATACTACAGGATGTCGTCACTACGTGCCGCTCGTATGAGGCTGCCAAATCTGCGACCACGGCCATTAGTGCGCCCCATGAACAAGTAAGGGCCGTCTCTTCATACAAGAAAAACAAGAAACAGGGCAGTGACAGGACCCAACCCCCCAAGCCTCCAACGAATGCAGCTGATGCCTGCCAGAGTTGCGCTCGCCGACACGGGCCTGACAAGTGTCCCGCTGCTGGCAGCACCTGTAACAACTGTGGGCGCCACGGTCACTGGGCTCGGACAGCTAAGTGCCCTGCTCACAAGGTTCAGTGCCGCATCTGTTGTCTTCTGGGGCATTATGACAAGTGTTGTCCGTCGACTAAGAAGAAGGAAAGACGCCAAGGTGGCCCCCCAGGCGATACGGGTGCCCCCTCCAACTCTGGCAAGCCCCCCGACGCTAGGAGTAATAGCTGTCGTCAGGTGGGATCGACTCCTTCTACAGCTTCGACGCCGCAACCCATCTGTGTTACCCTCTCCTTTGGCGACGCTACATCCCGCCTACGGATGTTACCGGACACGGGCGCCGACGTCACCGTGATTGGCCGGCGTCACCTTGAGGATTTGGCTATCCCCATGAGCAGCCTGCGAGCCCCTTCGCCCACGACAACGTTCACGGCGGACGGCTCCCCGATGGCACCTGCTCTGGGGGTATTTCAGGCTACCCTCACCCTGGGACAGAGAGTGTGTACTGCCCTGATCCATGTGCACGAGGGTGTCCAGACTCCTCTGCTTTCATACAGCCACTGCAGGGAGTTAGCCATCATACCTCTGGCATTCCCAACGCCCATACAAGAGGTCAAGCACGTCAACAGGTGTAAGGCTACACCACTTCCAGTCTCCACGTCGCCCGCTGAAGCCAAGAATTACTTCCTGCGGGAGTTTAGCGACGTGTTGATGTCCAAAGACGACCTAAAGACTGTGCCCCTCAAGCCTATGGTGGGTCAACCCATGAGGATCCATCTTAAAGAGGGAGCTGAGCCCTTTGCCATCCATACTCCCCGACAGATTCCCTTTGCCTTTAGGGACCAAGTCAAGCGAGAGTTGGAGTCCATGGTGGCCCAGGGCATCATCAAGCCTGCTGGAGACAACCCCTCAGAATGGTGCCACCCCCTCGTCGTTGTTGGTAAGGACAGCGGAGGAGTGCGCATCACCGTCGACCTCTCCAAACTCAACAAACATGTGTCCCGACCAGCTCACCCTTCGCCTACTCCCTCCGCAGCAGTTCGTGGTGTCGACCAAGGAGCTCGCTACTTCACCACTGCGGACGCCCTCTGTGGTTACTGGCAGATGGAGTTGGCTGAAGAGGACCAGCACCTGACCACCTTCATCACGCCGTATGGACGCTTCAAGCATTGCAGAGGACCCATGGGATTCACAGCTACGGGCGACGCCTTCTGCTACAGGGGTGATATGGCTCTACAAGGTGTGCAGAGGTGCGCTAAGGTCGTGGATGACATACTGCTGTACGATGAGGACTACAAGTCTCACCTCGACCGCATCCATGAAGTGCTGACTAGGTGCCGCAAGTTCGGGATTACCCTCAACAAGAGCAAGTTTGTGGTTGCCGCACCTTCAGTGGACTTCTGTGGATACACCCTCTCAGGGGATGGTATTGCGGCTGACACGAGCAAAGTGGCTGCAATCGGGGACTTTCCGGCACCAACCAACTTGACCGACCTCAGGTCATTCCTGGGTCTGGTCAACCAGCTGGCAGAGTTTACCCCTGACATCGCCGCCGCCGCTCAGCCCCTCCGCCCTTTGATGAGCCCCAAGAGGACATTTGTGTGGACTCCTGACCACGATGAGGCCTTCAGGCGAGTCAAGTTAGCCCTCGTCAGTCCTCCTGTTCTCGCACACTTCGACCCAGACCTACCCACCATTCTTCAGACTGATGCATCACGACTCAACGGCATTGGGTATGCCCTCTTGCAGGACCACGGCAGTGGCCACCTGCGGCTCATCCAGTGTGGCTCTCGGTTCCTGGCGGACGCTGAGACCCGCTATGCTACTATCGAGTTGGAGATGTTGGCTGCTGTTTGGGCCATGTCCAAGTGTCGACTGTATTTACAGGGTCTACAGGATTTCACACTGATGACTGACCACCGCCCCCTCATCCCTATCATCAATCACTACACGTTGGACGCTGTGGAGAATCCCCGCCTCCAACGCCTGAAGGAGAAGACCTCACCCTATATCTTCAAGGCCGTGTGGCGTGCCGGCAAGTTGCTCTGCATCCCTGATGCCCTGTCTCGAGCCCCGGTCAGCCGCCCCACGCCAGAGGATGAGATCGCTTGTGCCGACGCCGCCACCTACCTCAGGACTATAGTGACAACCAAGGACGTTATCAACTCAGGACGATCTTCGGCACGATCTTCGGCACCAGACGCAGACAGGACGCTACAGGATCTCCGGGTCGCGGCAAGAGCGGACCCTGCGTATGTTCGTCTACTCGACTGTGTGACCTCAGGATTCCCTGCCAACCGATACGACCTTCACAATTCCTTGCTCCCATATTGGAAGATACGGGACGAACTCTACGCTGATGATGACCTCGTCCTGTATGGAGCTCGGATCGTGGTTCCTGCAGCCCTCCGCCGACGCACCCTACAGCATCTTCATGACGGCCACCGTGGTGTGGAGGCCACTAAACGCAGGGCGAGGCAGGCTGTCTTCTGGCCGGGGATAGATTCCGACATCACCAACACTGTTCAAGCGTGTGAGTCGTGCCAGATCCTTCAGCCTAGCCTCCAGAAGGAACCACTCATGAATGATGACAACCCTACAAGGCCCTTTGAGTCTGTGTCGGCCGACTTTTTCATGGTCGCCGGGAAGTCTTTCCTGGTAGTCGTCGACCGCCTCTCGGGGTGGCCTGTTGTTGTCCCCTGCACAGGCGACACAACCGCCTCTGCGACCATCAGGATATTCTGTCGCTACTTCCGGGAAGTTGGTGTGCCCCTTCGTCTGAGGACCGACGGGGGCCCACAATTCACCAGCCACGAGTTCCGGGACTTTATGAAGCGATGGGGAGTTCGTCATGTGGTAACATCACCGCATTACCCACAGGCGAACGGCCATGCCGAGGCTGCGGTGAAGTCTCTCAAGCACCTCACCTTAAAGACTGCACCCTCTGGCAACATTGACTGTGAGGATTTCGACCGGGGTCTCTTGGAACTCCGGAATACTCCAAACTTCACAGGCCGCTCCCCAGCCCAGTTCCTGTATGGTCATCCTCTTAGGACGTGTCTCCCGGCCCATCCCAAGTCCTTTGCTGCGGAATGGCAAGCCAAGGCCGAGGACTGTGATAGACGTGCAGCCGACCGTGCCGAGCAGGTTAAGACCCGGTACGATGAGCACGCACAGCCCCTTCCCAGGTTACGTGTCGGCCAGCAAGTGCGGATTCAAGACCCGACCACGAAACGCTGGGACAAGGTGGGGGTTGTGATGAGCCTTGGCAGGTCACGGGCCTATGAGGTACGTCTCCCTAGTGGCCGTGTGTGGTGGCGGAACCGTCGATTCCTCCGCTCCGTGCCCCAAACTGGTGACTCCCTCAACCCTGTGGCCCCTCTCAATGACGCTGAACAGTCCTTAGCTTCTGACCCCCAAGTTACCCCACGTCGATCAGAACGGCTCAGTAGGAAAGAGTCCGCTCGAGAATGAACTGCGAGCGTGAGGGGGGAGGGAGGTGTATGTATATGATTTACCTTGTACAGTATCACTTTCATATCTAGTACAGTCACTTATGCATATGTAATATCTCTCTATGAGTAAGATTCATGTTAGCATCCAGGCAGTCATATTAGTTATGTCATATAGCCACTCTGGCAACTCAAGCCTGGGGCTCCTCTCACCAGAGGGCCAATACATGTTCGTGTACCACGAGACAGAGCTATCACCCTGTAGGCTCTGCTTCGTGCCTGTATCCCATATCCTTCTCAATAAGAACCTATATATCTACAGCGTGTCTACTTACTCCCCAACCCAAGATAGGCCTGTTGTGCATCTATGGAGTTAGCTGGGACACACATAACAGTTCCTATCCATCCTCGTTTCCAGCGATTCTTGGCCGTTCAGATTTCCGATCGTGTGTTCATGTTCGACAGACTTCCCTTCGGTCTCAACATCGCGCCGCGGATCTTCTCGAAACTAGTGAAGCAGGCTCTGGATCCTCTCCTCAGGAGCGGCCTCCAGATCCTGTTTTACTTGGACGACTGGTTGATAGTTTCAGACACCCTAGAACAGTGCGTCCACGACACCCTCACAGTAGTTCAACACATAACACGGTTAGGGTTCAAAATCAATATTCCCAAGTCACGCCTGACCCCGTCGCATGTCGTGACGTGGGTAGGTCTCGAATGGGATCTGACCAACACTACAGTAACCCAGAGTCAGCCAAACGCGGTGAAACTTCGCAGGAAGGTCTTCGCCG
The DNA here is from genome assembly GCA_032716605.1 of Paralithodes platypus. Lineage (NCBI taxonomy): Eukaryota > Metazoa > Arthropoda > Malacostraca > Decapoda > Lithodidae > Paralithodes > Paralithodes platypus. The sequence continues at coordinate 1,815,091 of CM064526.1, forward strand.
TGTTGCACTCGGTCTCCCTCACGAGGAGGATCTGGGACTCGTTAGTGGGTTCACTGAATTGGTTTTTAACAAATAATAAAGTAATAAGGCCGCTCTGACCATTCCCTTAGGGAGGCTCAGGCTGCGCCGCCTAATACTCATGGGCACCAAGGTGTTTCCGTTGGCCCCTATGGATCGGCTCATGCCGATCCCGCGTACCATTCACAGACACTTAGGACACTGGGTTGCTCGGGGCACGCTCTCTGCGGCTGTGCCCTGGACCGCCCCCCCGCCGACGATCTGGGTAGATACAGATGCATCGAGCGAGGTAGGGTGGGGTTACCAATCCAACCTGGGACATCAACATCACGGCAGATGGGTGGGACACACACACCTACACATCAATGCCCTCGAACTGTTGGTTCCCTTGTTCTTCCTGAGGGACCACGCGCTGGCCCTTCGGGGACAGTCAGTGGCCTTCAGGATGGACAATCAGACAGCTGTCCACTGTATCCAAAAGCAGGGGTCCTCCAGGTCTTTGACTCTGTTGGGGATCTCTGAGAAGTTGTTCTTCCTCGCGAACCGACACAACATCTCCCTGCACGCCTCCTACCTGCCCGGGACTGCCAACCTGTGGGCGGACGCCCTGTCGAGAGGACAGGGCGTTCTTGTAGAATGGGCAATGAAACAGACTGTATTCGACGACCTCGCGGCTTCCTGGGGTGTTCCGGAGGTCGACTTGTTCGCATCGAAGGAGACGCGCAAGTTGCCTCAGTACCTATCCCTCCGGACTCGTACTCCGGAGGGGGGTCCGGACGCTTTCATGGAAGACTGGAGCAGGTGGCAGTCGATATACATATTTCCGCCACCAGACGCACTGTTGATGTGCAAAGTCCTCGCGAGGCTGCGGCTGTACCGCGGCAGAGTCTGGCTAATAGCGCCTCTGTGGCCGGCCCAGGCTTGGTACGCCCAGTTGAAGCGGTGGTGCCCGAGTCCGGTCCCTTTCCCTCTCTCAAGCTTCCACTTGAGCCAGGTTGGAGACCTGCGGATCTCGTTGGCCTTCGCATCGTGGATGTTCGTGAGGCACGGTGGCTCCCAGTCCACGGACGGGACCTGACTGACTTCCTGAAGCGTTCATGGACGTCTTCGACTTGGGGGACTTACGAGTCCCACTGGAGGTCTTTTACTAGGTGGATACAGGACACTCGCCAGACAGTTAGCTCTCCTTCCCTCATCCTACACTACTTGTTTCACCTCTTCCGTACACGTCGCTTTCAAGTCAACACTATACGTAACCACTTGTCTGCCATCCGGGAGGTCTTTGAGTCCGTCACTGGGCTGGTCGTTCCGCCGAAGGAGCTGGATTCCTTCATGAAGGCTGCCTTCAGGGAGCGACCGCCTCTGCGCCAGATCCCTCCTCAGTGGGATCTGGGGCGTGCTCTGGACCTTCTGGCTTCACACACATATACACGGGACACTACACCGGTTCAGTTGCTGGAGCGTACACTCTTCCTTGTCGCTCTGGCCACTGGGGATAGGGTGTCTGAACTAGCAGCCATGTCACGGTCCCAGGAATGCATGCGATTCTCCCCGTCCTTGAATGTCGTCACGTTAGCCCCCTCCCCTCATTTTGTTGCCAAGAATGAGAGAGAGACCCACGTTTTCAAGCCTTTCACCATCCAGGCTTTAAAGCGTGGGCATACTCACCATGTGTTGTGCCCGGTGCAAGCCTTGCACTCCTATGTTGAGTCTGTGGCGCCGACTTCGGGTACTGCTGTGTGGGTGTCTCCTCGGACTGGTGGGAGGCTCTCGAAGGTACAGATAGGACGCCACATTTGTCGGGTCATTCGTGCCAGTAACCCTGATTGTAGGGGTTCTGCGCACGATGTGCAGTCCTTTGCTGCCTCCTTACGGTTCCTGCAGAGTCGATCGTTGCCTGACGTCGCCTCGGCGGGTTTGTGGTCTTCTGTCCATACCTTCGTCTCCTCCTACCTCTCCATGTCCATTGTTAGACCCCCTCGGCCTGTGATAGCTCTCGGGAGTCGTGTTTCCTAGAGCTCTAGCGAAGATGCCTGGTCTTCCCCCCTTGTCACTCTTTCTTTTACTTTGTTTTATTTGGAAAAGGGGGGGGGGGGGGGAGTACGGGTTTGCAACACTGGATTGCAAGTTTGGGATTATGTTTTATGTATACAGTACATAAGTGTTTTGCCAAATTGAAAATTGTGTTTTATTTTTGTGTTCAATGTTTTTGTTGGTTTTGGAAGAAAAGGGATTTTGGGTACAGTACTTTTTGGTTTAAGACAAGTCTATGGTTTTGCATTACTATGAATGACGGGCAGGTGTTAAAACTGCTCTTTTTAGCTACTCCTCAGTTTTTCACTCTTTTATTAAACTCTCTTGTTTAAATTGAGTTTCTTTGTCATTCATAATTTTGTCTTATGCATTGTTTTTTTTGGTATGTTGGGCTTGGATGTCCTCCTCCTATTTGTTATGCAGCCTTGACGTTGGATTTGCCAAGACTACTAACAAATTGGGAGGTTTGACGTACCTCCCAACCTACCAAATAGGAAAACCTACTATTTGGTAGTAGTCTTGGAAAATCCAACGTACATAATACCCTCCCTCACGCCGGACCTCTGCCCATCCGCGTTCTTCTGCTGACGTGAGATGTGATGACAAGAGAGAGTCGCTCATGCGCACGTTCGACAGGGATCTGCGCATGACGGAACTCGGGATGGGCCTTGAGCGGTAACTAAGGTAAACCCCTTTTTCTTCTCTTCTATGCTTTTTCACCTTCGGTGGTAGTTTTGGTTAATGTACAACGTCTCCTAGAGCAAGATAAGGAGTAGACTCTAGACGTTTTCTTTTTAACCGCGGTTGGAATGACGACATAGCAGTCAAAATAGACAAGTCGTCATTGCAATTAGGTTAATAGCCTTGACGTTGGATTTTCCAAGACTACTACCAAATAGTAGGTTTTCCTATTTGGTAGGTTGGGAGGTACGTCAAACCTCCCATTGTATGCATGTACTGTATGTATGTAGGCTATAGTTTTGTGCTTAACAAATCGTAATTTTTCACGTACAGTAAACCCTCGCCATCTCGGACCTCTAGAAGTCGGAAACCCGTACTAGTCGGATTGGCTACGGCCTCTCGGACATGCACTTCGGTATTTCGGACATTTCCGTCATCGTTCCGACAGTCTCTGACGTTGTGGGACTTTTTATAAGTATTCGGAAAATGTCCGATATTATATTTTTCAATTCCATTGCATTAGAAATTATTCAAAGATTACAAGAAATCCAAATAAGACATAGTTATGTTAATGTATAAGGGAGTTACGTAGATGCATTAGAGAGATAGATAGATAGAAAGAGAGAGTTACAGAGGGGGAGTGAGCGATAAACACGAACTATTATGAGACAGACTTAATTGGTTCTGAAAAGACAAAGGAGACTTTTATATTGACTCTTTTTCATGTTATTATTTGTGTGCTAGAAGGATAATATTGTTTTCAATTCCATTGCATTAGAAATGATTCAAAGATTACAAAAAGTCCAAATAAGACATAGTTATGTTAATGTATAAGGGAGTTACGTAGATGCATTAGAGAGATAGATAGATAGAAAGAGAGAGTTACAGAGGGGGAGTGAGCGATAAACACGAACTATTATGAGACGGACTTAATTGGTTCTGAAAAGACAAGATAGATAGAAAGAGTTGCAGAAGGGGAAGTGAGCGATAAACACGAACTATTATGAGACGGACTTAATTGGTTCTGAAAAGACAAAGGAGACTTTTATATTGACTCTTTTTCATGTTATTATTTGTGTGCTAGAAGGATAATATTGTTTTCAATTCCATTGCATTAGAAATGATTCAAAGATTACAAAAAGTCCAAATAAGACATAGTTATGTTGATGTATAAGGGAGTTACGTAGATGCATTAGAGAGATATAGATAAAAAGAGAGAGTTACAGAGGGGGAGTGAGCGATAAACACTAACTATTATGAGACGGACTTAATTGGTTCTGAAAAGACAAGATAGATAGATAGACAGAGAGTTGCAGAAGGGGAAGTGAGCGATAAACACGAACTATTATGAGACGGTTTAATTGGTTCTGAAAAGACAAAGGAGACATTTTTATTGACTCTTTTTCATGTTATTATTTGTGTGCTAGAAGGATAATATTGTTTTCAATTCCATCGCATTAGAAATTATTTATAGATTACAAAAAGTCCAAATAAGACATAGTTATGTTAATGTATAAGGGAGTTAGTTAGATGCATTAGAGAGATAAATAGATAGAGAGAGAGTGGCTAGGGAAGAGCGAGCGATAAAATACTAACATATACGAGACAGACTTATGTTTCTCAAAGACAAAGGAGACATTTTTATTTACTCTCTTTTTCATTTTATTATTTGTGTGTTAGAAGGGTAATATTGTTTTCAATTCCATCGTATTAGAATTGATTCATAGATTAAAAAAAGACCAAATAAGACATAGTTATATATATATATATAAGGGAGATAGATGCATTAACTAGATATATATAAAACAAAAAAAAACTAAAAATCTCAATTTCTCTGGTGACGCGGACTTTCTTCTTCTAATTCGGAATTTTCCCTCTCTTAAGTCGGACATAAGTCGGACTTCGGACATCTCGGATTTTCGGTCATCTCGGACTGGGTCTCCCCCCAATTAGTCCGAGATAGCGAGGGTTTACTGTAATGCGATTCTGATCTGCTATTTTATGTGTTCAGATTTTGGTAAATGTTTTGTTTGGTGTGTTCAGCAAGATTGTTTCAGTTAAGTTGTGAAGTTTCATGTATTTTATTCTACAGTATTATATTTCAAAATGTAATCTAAGCAAACTTTGAATTTATAGGCTTAGTAACTATTGATCATAGGAGGATCATTCATATACTGTACCATTGTAAAGTGTGTAAAAATCCCTATAAACTGAGAGTGATTTTCTTATACTCCCCCCCCCCCCCTCTAGTTTATGCATAATTACGCTATTAAATTCTAAAATAAAGTGGGAAATTATTTTTTACCTAATTTCAGGCTGGAGAAAGTTGAAAAACATAAATATAAACCAATTTACAAGCAATTGTCAGATATAAAATTTCACAGGCATATGATTGTACAGTATGTTGAATGCCTACTTTTACGGCTATAACAGTAAAATTAAGGATTTTTAGTCTTTCAAGCTAAGCTCCTCCATATGGGTTAATGAGTACTGTAATACCTACCTGCAGTACAAGGCTCCTCGTACTGACGGCCAACTTGAGCAGATGTTCCACTCTGAGATGGCAGTAGGTGAGGATTCATATGCGGTTTCTGGTGGTAATTATTTGTGAAGGTACTAAAAGGGTAAATACTATGGGTATTCTGGGTAAAGAAGTGAACTAACCTGCAATATAAGGCTTCGACTACTGCCGGCCAACTTGAGCATGTGTCCCACCCTGAGCCGGTAGTAGGTGTGTGGCTTCATGCGGTGTTTATTGTGGTAGCTCCCGTGGGTGCTACCCAGGTCGTAGGCGTAGAACCCACGAGGCTGTTCTGGGCTGCCCTCTGCCCGGTACTGGACGATGCAGTGGTACCTGAGCAAGATTATATGGTCAGTAACACATTTAACCCTATCACTGACAAAGTTATATGTCCGAGCTGACTCGGTTCAATTCTCAACTAGATGATGTAGGATCGTGTCACCCTTGCATGTTTTGAATGTTTATGATTTTTTACCATAAGCAACCAAGACATAACACAATGTGAGTATCATGTAGCAGGTTAACAATCGAGTCAGCAGCTTCCAGTGCACTCTGTTTTTCCCCCTGGGGGTAAGGAAGCCTTAACCTTTTAACCCTCTCACGACCATAGGACGCAGAGGTTGCCAGATTAGCAATAAGAAAAAGATTACTCTCACTGTTATAATTACCTCTCCAAAATTAGTTTTCTGCCCACAGCTAACTCAAAGACAACTGCAGAGGTTGAAGTAAACAAACTAAAGATTTATAGATACCCCTGACGGTAACAAAGGATTTAAAGTATCCCTAATAGGCTCAAAAATCGCGTCCGGATGTGAGAGGGTTAATGGAGGAAAAAACAATATCCTACAGTACTTAAGTACTTATCCTACTGCGTGTCGTACAAGGCAACTAAAAGGTGGGATGGCACTTGCTTCGGACCAACAGTCATTCCATATGGACAATTCTTGCTATTGACACTGTGAAGGTTGTTGCAATGCCAATTTATTTTTGTTTTTTTATCCTAGTTAACTCAGCAGAAAACTTTGTTCAACTTAGGAAGAGCAAGTCAGAATTAAAAGGTTAAATTAGATTGCCTTTAATCTTTGACTCATAGAAGTTTCTTCATAAGTTGAATACAATCATCTAATATTCATTAATGATCTTCTCAACTGTACCTCTAGTCCCATCCACTCATATTCTGATGATTCTACCTTACACTATTCAACTACTTTTTCACACAAATTCAGTATGCAATCACTCCAAGAGTCGCATGACAAAGCCATAGAACGCCTACCGGTATCTTCGGATCTATCAATTATTTCTGATTGGGGCAGAGAAAATCTTGTTACTTTCAATGCCACCAACACCCAATTTCTCCATTTAACTAACCATTGCAATCCTCCACAAGAATATCGATTACTCTTCAACAATGCCCGACCTTCCCCTGACGACCCTTCTAAAGACTCTGGACCACGGCCTGTCACTCTTACTATCAACTTCTGCAATATTCGCGGCCTTTCCTCTAATTTTCACTCTATCGAACACCATCTCTCCTCCTCCAAACCTGATCTTCTTTTCCTCACCGAAACTCAGGTGTCAGGAAATAAGAAGCTAATTCGCATAATTGAAACTGAACCAAAGAAATTTTGTAAGACATAATCAGAGTAATATCCTTTACATACACAAATTACTACCGCATAATCTAATGGAGGGTTGAAGGGAGAGCTTTATTGATTCACTTAAGTTATGAAAATAGTAATGTACAGTACTTGCAGGATTAGGCTATACTGTATATTGTATTGATATGGTGTACTGTATAGGCCTAATCTCTATATTTAAAGTTTGGTGATATTATTGTGTTTACACAATGCCTGCAAATTATTTTAGAGTTGAATAGATAATAAGACATCATGATAATTGTACAAGAAATGCCACAAACCAGAAACATTTCTTACCTAAAGTGTACTCCCTCGTCCCTCTTTTCACCACGCAGAAATCAACTGAATGATTATAAAAAACAAAAAAAAGTTTCCTAGCATTCATTCGAGAAATAATTGTCTTTTGTAGTACTGTACCGTAAAATGCGGTAACTTCGGACATTTTTCGAGTTTTTTAACAATTTCTCCTAAGTGTAAACACATTATAGAGATTTAACTAGGTCAAGTGATGCATGGTGATAGTGCGCCATAATCCAGGAAGCCTCCTAAAATTATCCCCCATAATAAGAGAGCTATCCTTATCCTAAATGATGTCCGAAGTTTGCTTGAAAAGTTGATAACTTCGGACATGTATGGATAACTTAGGACATACGGTGATTTCTTATGGAAAATGATTGCCAAGAATGCTGGGATAACTCCGGACGAACGGAGGAGAACTTCGGACATACGTTCGTGGCCTTCTTTCATTAATTTTTCGGCTCCTACTATTTTATAAGAATATTTTATTATTGCTGCTTATTCCTGTCCAATGTTTTAGTGGAAAATGCACAGTCAATACTTTTAGGCCTGTATAATCAGTATAGGAGGGGGTTATAAACGATGTTTAACAGTCCGGACGGTGTTCCTCCTGTTGTTCTCAAAAACTGTGCTTCCGTGCTGACTCCCTGCCTAGGCAAACTCTTTCGTCTCTGTCTATCCACTCACGTCTTCCCTTCATGCTGGAAGTTTGCTCACATTCAACCTGTACCAAAGAAGGGTGACCGCTCTTAACCCTCCAACTATCGTCCAATTGCTCTCATCTCTTGTCTTTCTAAAGTTTTTGAAACTATTCTTGCTTCCAAATTTCTTAAGCATTTCTCTTCTCATAATCTGCTCTCAAATCGCCAGTATGGCTTCCTTAAGGGTCGCTCTACTGGTGATCTTCTTTCATATCTTACTAACTCTTGGTCATCCTCCTTTCGGGACTTCGGTGAGACTTTTTCTATTGCACTAGACATATCGAAAGCTTTCGATAGAGTCTGGCACAAATCTTTAATTTCTAAACTACCCTCCTTCGGTTTCTATCCCTCCATCTGTGCCTTTGTCTCTAATTTTCTTTCCGGCCGTTCCATAGCCGCGGTTGTGGATGGCCATTGTTCACTTCCTCACCCTATAAACTCTGGTGTTCCTCAGGGCTCTGTCCTATCTCCTATTCTCTTTCTAATTTTTATAAATGATCTCCTTAACTGTACCTTAATTCCCATCCATTCATACGCAGACGACTCAACCTTACACTACTCCATTAGTTTTTCAGAATGCCCCAGCCAGCAATCCCTTAACGACAAACGTAATGAAGCCATAGAACTCTTAAATTCTGATCTAAATACTATCTCCAATTGGGGCAGAGAAAACCTTGTTACCTTTAATGCTTCCAAAACCCAATTTCTCCATCTGGTTGTCAGGATCTCCCAGCGGACTATCCCTTATTCTTCAACAATACAAAAATCAACCCTTCATCTTCTCTCAATATTCTTGGTGTCTCTTTTTCTTCTGCTCTCATTTGGAAGGACCATATTACCAGTCTTGCTAAGGCAGCCTCCCAGAAGCTGGGTGTGCTCAACCGCCTTAGGGGGTTCTTTTCCCCAACACAGCTTCTTGCTCTGTACAGGGGCATAGTGCGTCCTTGTATTGAGTATTGTTCACATGTGTGGGGAGGTTCCTCTCACACCGCTCTCCTAGACAAAGTTGAAAGGAAGGCCTTTCGTATCATTAACTCCCGACCACTCACCAACTCTCTGCAATCTCTCTCTCTCCGCCGCAATGTTGCATCTCTCTCGCTATTCTATCGCTACTATAATAATCAGTGTTCCTCAGAGCTTTCCCAGTGAATACCACCTCCTTTATGTAGGCCACGTGGTACCCATCTTGCAACTCAATCCCACCCCTACTCTGTGCAACTCTCTAACCCAAGAGTGAAACGTTACTCTCAAACTTTCTTCTACTCAACAGCTGAGCTCTGGAACTCTTTTCCAGAATCAGTCTTTCCCTCTTCCTATGACTTAAATTGCTTCAAACTCCGTGTGTCCAGGCATTTTGGCTCGATCGTCCCTTGATTTTGGCCCTGTCACTCTTTCAACTATGGGGGAGGCACTCGCTATAGGCAATTCTGCCTTTTGCCTCCCTCAATCACATAGAAAAAAAAAAAAACAAAAAACAAAAAAAAACAGTAAAAGTCCTGTAATCCGAATAGCAGGGGACCGAGCCTCGTTCAGATTACCGGATTTTTCGTATTATTGGAATTTACCCCTATGAACCTGCGTATTAACCCTCCAGCCCCGGGCACTCTAGCTCGCGACTGTGCTGTGGTACCGGGGGTTTTGACGATCTTTGGGCTATGTTAACTCATCTGTAATTCAATAAATATGGCATGTAATGTTATGAATAAAAAAGAAAAATTTTACACAAACCTTCCTCTGTAGAATGCCATTGAGTAGAGGTCTGTAGCCCAAGTGATTGAATAATGGTGAGCGCGGGAAGAAGAGTGCTTTTCGGCGGAAAATTCTTCCCGCGTTCGGATGCGTCGCCCCGGCCACGGCTACCACGCACCTAGCCGCTCGTCGCACCCAAGTGTTTATCTCCCTTAGACGATTTTAGTGTTTGATATTGAGAATGTGATGTTTATTTGATATTTTTATAGTTATTTTGAGGCCAATTATATAAAGTATGTTTATTAGGGTATCACTGTCACTAATATTGCTCATTTTCACTCGATACCGTACATTTTATTAGTAATTGAGGTAGGTTATTGTTATATTAGGCACTGATTATTCGTTATCACAGGTGTTTATTATACTTTGGCCATCAAGTATTGGGTCTTGTGTCACTTTCACTTTGATAAATATGCTTTAGAGAGTGTCACCGTCACTGATAATGCTCATTTTCACTCGATACGGTACATTTTATTAGTAATTGAGGTAGGGTATTGTTATATTAGGCACTGATTATTCGTTATCACAGGTGTCTATTATACTTTGGCCATCAAGTATTGGGTCTTGTGTCACTTTCACTTTGATAAATATGCTTTAGAGAGTGTCACTGTCACTGATAATGCTCATTTTCACTCGATACCGTACATTTTATTAGTAATTGAGGTAGGTTATTGGTATATTAGGCACTGATTATTCGTTATCACAGGTGTTTATTATACTTTGGGCATCAAATATTACGTCTTGTGTCACTTTCACTTAGTTATATGCTTTGTAAACGTTTTATATACAATTTATTGTGTCTTTTTTCACTGATTTCTATATTTCTATAGGTTGTAATCATATGAATGTCACTTATTATATACATATGTGTCACTTTCACATATTATTATGGTGTAATTGTATTTGTATAAATGTTCTCATAATACATGACTTTTGTATAACAATAAATTGTTTTACTTCCACTTTTTGCCTATATATATACTGTACATATTGTCATTATCTTCGGCACTTTCACTATGATTATTAGAGCTCCTGCTTGGAGTGGTAATCAAAGAAGCACCCTACAGCACAGACTGCCACCCTGCACTCCACACACTCCAGGGTGGACTTTTTACCTGACCTCGCCCTCAGCCTGGTGTTGTAGCAGACATGGCACCGCTTCTGCTGCGTTCTTCCTGATTCTGACTGAGGCAGGGGAACAAGCCTGTGCATATTCATGTAATATGCACAGTGCAAGCGGTCAGTAGCGGCGGGCCCAGCATGTGCCACTGCCCTCTGTGGCGTACCATACTTCTCCAGGAGCTCCTTCAACACCTGCTTTTGGAACCTCCGCAGGCTATTAAACTTCCTGGGTGTGTTCTCATTCCGAAGCTTGTAGATGTTGTAGGCGTTCAGAATGGACATGTCCACCATGTGTAGAAAGAACTTTTTGTACCATCTGCACGAGGTACGCAGGCAGTCAATGAAGCCTATCTGCATGTCGGACTTGTCCACCAACCTCATGTTGATGTTGTAGTCCAGGACAGCATCGGGCTTGGTCACCCTGGCCTGGGTGCGGCGATCCACCTTGCCAGTCTCCACCATTTCCACCACATTGGATGGTGCTCAGGAGGTTGACCTTCCGCTGGTCGTGCCAGTGGATAGTCAGAATGGGCCCCGACTTCTTCCTGAACACATCACCTTTTTTGGTCTTTGGAGGGAAAGTTGGCATGCCCTTCCTTTTCCCTCGTACTGTGCCTACAGTCCCCGTCTTGCGCTCAAGCAGGTACTTTGAGAGAGTGGGGGACGTGTAGTAATTGTCCGTGAAGAGGACGTGATTCTTGTGGAAATAGCGGTCCATCATGGCTTGCACCACTGCTCCGCCAAAGCCAATGAGGGGGTCCACAAGCACGTCCCCTTCCTTCCCGCTGTAGACCAGGAAGTCCAGGACATAGCCAGTTTGGCAGTCGCACAGCACAAAGAATTTTATGCCAAAGCGATGTCTTTTTGAGGGGATGTACTGCCGGAAGCTGAGTTTTCCCCGGAACAGCACAAGAGACTCGTCAATGACGACCTTGCAGAAGGGCTTGAAGTAGGAGGTGAAGCGTTCTCGCATCATCTCGTACAACGTCCTAATCTTCCACAGCTTGTCTGGGAGGTGGACGTCGGTGTTGGTGACAAGATGGAGCGCTGCGAGGATATCAAGGTACCGGTCGCGAGACATATATTTCCCGAAGGCAGGGGTGGATATGAGATCATTGGTGATCCAATAGTCAGGCAACCTATGCTTTTTGACATGAGGCATTAGCATGGTGAGTGCCAGGAAGACCATGAACTCGTGATGAGTCACTGGGGTCCACTGCCTCATGTGGCCCTTGGTCACCTTGCCCAAAAAGTGGACCTGGAATTGGTGCTGCTTATTTGTCTCTTTGACAACATACCCTACCACCTCCTCATCAAAGAAGGCATCAAAAAGTTTGTGTGGTGGAGCATTGGGGCCTGCAGGAAAATTGGGGGTAATGCCTGAACCCTCCTGTACCTCATCAAAAGCTGGCACATCAGGGTTGTACTCATCCCCGTCAACTACGTCTTGCCACTGAAAAACGTAGAATGGGTCTTGTCTATGCTGACGAGGAGCTCCAGCTGGTGGCCCAGCACGCCCACGGCCAACTCGGGAGGCGCGCGCCCTAGGGCAGCCAGGGCGGCGGCCAGCACGACGCCGGGCCAAGCGGATGGGTTGAGGGTCGTCCATGTCCATGTAGTCATCGTCAGAGTGGTCATCTTGCCCTGACGGTGGACCTACATAATCATGGACAGAGTCTTCTGAGAGGTGCCCTTCATCGTCAGTGGCCCCCATATAATCTGGCGGGGAACGAGTGATGCGTGGGCGGCGTGCGGGTGGGCGAGGTGGGGAAGGAGTGGCAGGTGAGGCTATGTCCCCCCGAGGTCCTGGGCTCCTTGGCCTGCGACGAGTGACAGAAAGCAATGCTTCACTGTCACTAGGCCCAGGTATTGGTGATGCGAGCTCAAATACTTCTTCAGGAAGACATGTTGAAGGCAGGAGAGGTGGGGAGGACCGTGGGGAAAGTTGCGGGGGTGTATGGCTGGGCCCAGGGGTGGACGCCGCGGGAGCCTCGAACAAAACCCGCTTACTTTTCTGTCCTTTTTTGGCATATTTCCTGCCTTTCCCCTTTTCGGCAGCAGTATGTCACCTGTCGGGGGACCTAGGAGGCAAATAGGCCGAAAGTGGGGGGTCCTCAACCCTTGGCAGTGGTGGGGGTGGTGGGGAAGAATGCGGGGCACCCGGGTCATCTTGGGTGGCTTGGGTAGATAAGGGAGACAATGGCGGGCGAGATGAGTCACCACGCTCACCCTCACTCACAGCCTCATCCTCACCAAGTCTTTTGGCTTCTTCCCTAGCTGCCGCGGCCGCCTTTTCAAGTATTTGCTTCTTATATAAGTGTAGCTTGAAAGGCGATTTAGCTGGCGAAGGGCTTGGAGTCGTGTCACTCAAGTGAAACTTGGAGAGTGATCTTGAACTCTCCCACTCACTCACTCTCTCAACTTGACTGTCTTCAGGTAAAACAGCTTTCTCAAAAGCTGGTACATCACCTTCATCACTCTCATCACTCTCATGTTCACTCGCAAATCCCACGAATTGCTCGTCTTTGTCACTCTCATCGCCATAATCACTCGACTTATAATTAGTGGAGTTATCACTGCCTTCATCATCAACATTATGCTGTGCATCAGCACGCTCATAAAGTCTCAATGTCGTCTCAATACCTCCGGGAGATAACACATTTAGGCGATGGCGTCGGGGTAAAGCGCGACAAACTAGGGCGGGCGTCGTAGGGAGCACGGTATCAGACACAGCGGAATCACTATTTGGCGTACTATCCATGATGGCGTCGGGGTAGATATTGTTGCTGTGGCGTAGTTTACGTCTGGTGGCGCCACCTACCCTCCCACGATACCAAAAAAATTCGCGCGGCATTCGAAAGCACGCACGCAAGCAATGGGCGTTCAAGAGCCCTTCCGGGTTGCGCGGGCCGAGTTTGTTATGGGCGTTCAAGAGCCCTTCCGGGTCTGAAGGGTTAATGGCCTGACGAAAACCTGAACACAATATAGGCTATGCATATGCACAATATAACGCTATATAATATTATCCAATATGACACATAATGGTAAACTTTTAAGGTGATTTCATGAACATATGATATGTGTGTGTACCATTATGTGTTATTTGGGTGGGTTTTGGGTGGCCTAATGCCTCAAAAAGGGGACTTTGGGACGTTTTGAAATTCGGACTATCGGGTGAATTCGGATTTGGCCTCATTTAAAAAAAATCGGACTATTGGGAGATTCCAATTATCGGTCGTCGGATTATTGGACTTTTACTGTATATATATATACTGTAGGGGAGAGCGGTGATGGTTCGGACACTTTTTTTTTAAATATTTGTAGAAATTCAGGTTTAACCCTCCAGCCCCGGCTATGTATTATATATATATTCCTCGAAACCCGGGTGTTTTGGCCGAAAAACGTCTAGGCTAGGCTACCGTATATGTGTTAATCTGACTGCTTCCCGCATTCCCGCCCATCCCCAAGCGTAGCTGTGTTATTTACCTGTAGAATGGCATTAAGTAGAGCTCTCTAAGTCAACTGGTTGAGCTGTGATGATGATTTCATTGGAGATAACTTTATGGCCAAAACAGCCACTTTACACTACTTTTCGATACTTAACAACAACATACAGGCACACACGAACAAGCGACGCTCTCCTTCTTGTGGCCGGAGATGCGGGGCGTCGGTCCAGCCGGCTGTTGTTTACATGCGTCGGACCGACGCCTCGCACACGAAGCTCACAGGCTTTCAACCACTGGGCGTTCAAGAGCCCTTCCGGGCAGCTGTTATATGCTTTTTTATGGGCGTTCAAGAGGCCTTCCGTGGTGAGAGGGTTAAGCAGTAGTATAATCTAGGTGATGTTAAAATGTTGCTTCGTTATTTGGTTCTTTAGCCGAATTATTTCAAACCCTTAGCTCTTTTCAGTTTTGAGCTATAGTTCCCGAAACACAAGTTTCTAAATCGTCCGAACATTCCCTACCAGTGGTGATGGTTCGGTCAGAAGGGTGGGATGGTTCGGTCACATATATTAATTGGCATAATCTTAAAATTATGTGAGTTGGATTTGCTAAAAACAAGAATTTATCAATTCAAAGACATGTTATTTTGCTAAAATACAAAATTAAACTTCATAATCGAAATTAACCTCTTCATATTTGTAAACAAATAATATTGAAAACAAACTGGATTGGGAGGTTTGACGTACCTCCCAACCTACCAAATAGGAAAACCTACTATTTGGTAGTACAGTAGTCTTGGAAAATCCAACGTCAAGGCTATTAACCTAATTGCAATGACGACTTGTCTATTTTGACTGCTATGTCGTCATTCCAACCGCGGTTAAAAAGAAAACGTCTAGAGTCTACTCCTTATCTTGCTCTAGGAGACGTTGTACATTAACCAAAACTACCACCGAAGGTGAAAAAAGCATAGAAGAGAAGAAAAAGGGGTTTACCTTAGTTACCGCTTAAGGCCCACTTACCGCTTAAGGCCCATCCCGTGTTCCGTCATGTGCAGATCCCTGTCGAACGTGCGCATGAGCAACCCTCTCTTGTCATCACATCTCACATCAGCAGAAGAACGCGGATGGGCAGGGGTCCGGCGTGAGGGAGGGTATTATGTACGTTGGATTTTCCAAGACTACTACCAAATAGTAGGTTTTCCTATTTGGTAGGTTGGGAGGTACGTCAAACCTCCCAATTTGTTAGTAGTCTTGGCAAATCCAACGTCAAGGCTGCATAACAAATAGGAGGAGGACATCCAAGCCCAACATACCAAAACAAAAATGCATAAAACAAAATTATGAATGACAAAGACACAATTTAAACAAGAGAGTTTAATAAAAGAGTGAACAACTGAGGAGTAGCTAAAAAGAACAGTTTTAACACATGCCCGTCATTCATAGTAATGCAAAAACATAGACTTGTCTTAAACCAAAAAGGTACTGTACCCAAAATCTCGTTTCTTCCAAAACCAACAAAAACATTGAACACAATAACAAAACACAATTTTCAATGTGGCAAAAACACTTATGTACTGTAACAATACATAATCCCAAACTTGCAATCAAGTGTTGCAAACCCGTACTCCCCCCCCCCCCTTTGTCAAATAAAACAAAGGAAAAGAACGAGGGACAAGGGGGGAAGACCAGGTATCTTCGCCAGAGCACTATGAAACACGACCCCCGAGAGCCATCACCGGCCGAGGGGGTCGAACACTGGACATGGAGAGGTAGGAGGAGATGAAGGAATTGATAGAAGACCACAAAACCGCCGAGGCGATGTCAGGTAAGGATCGACTTTGCAGGAACCGGAAGGAGGCAGCAACGGATCGCACATCGTGCGCAGAACCCCTACAAACAGGGTTACTGGCACGAATGGTCCGACAAACGTGGCGTCCCATCTGCACCTGCGAGAGCCTCCCACCTGTCCGAGGAGACACCCACACAGCAGTACCCGAAGGCGGCGCCACAGACGCACCAGAGGAGTGCAAGGCTGACACCGGGCACAAAACATGGCGAGTATGCCCACGCTGGAAAGCCTGGACGGTGAAAGGCTGGAAAACGTGGGTCTCCCTCTCATTCGTGACAACAAAATGAGGGGAGGAGGCGAACGTGATGCCATGCAAGGACGGGGAGAACCGCACGCAGTCCCGGGGCCGCGACAATGCCGCTAGTGCAGACACCCGATCCCCAGTGGGCAGAGCGACAAGGAAGAGCGTACGCCCGAGCAACGGAACCGGTGTAGCGGCCCGTGTATACGTGGGTGAAGCCAGAAGGTCCAGAGCCCGCCCCAGATCCCACTGTGGAGGGACCTGGCGCGGAGGCAGGTGTTCCCGGAAGGCAGCCATCATGAAGGAATCCAGCTCCTGCGGCGGATCGACCAGCCCAGTGACGGACTCAAAGACCCCCCGGACGGCAGACAAGAGGGTACGTATAGCGTCGACGTGAAAGTGACGTGTACGGAAGAGGCGAAACAAGGAGTGGAGGACGAGGGAAGGAGAGCCAACTGTATGGCGAGTGTCCTGCATCCACCTAGTAAAAGACCTCCAGCGGGACCCGTTAGTCCCCTAAGGAGAAGTCGGCCAGGAACGCATCAGGAAGTCAGGCAGGTCCCGTCCGCGGACTGGGAGCCACCGTGCCTCATGAACATCCACGATGCGAAGGCCAACGAGGGCCGCAGGGCCCCAACCTAGCGCAAGTGGAAAGACAGGTAGAGGGACCGGACTCGGACACCACCGCATCAACTGGGCGTACCAAGCCCGTGCCGGCCACAGAGGCGCGAGTAGCCAGACGCTGCCGCGGTACAGCCGCAGCCTCGCGAGGACGTTGCACAGCAACAGTGCGTCTGGTGGCGGAAATACGTATATCGACCGCCACCTGTTCCAGTCTACCATGACAGCATCCGGACCCCCCTCCGGAGTGCGAGGCCGGAGGGAGAGGGACCGAGGCAACTGGCGCGGCACCTCCGATGCGAACAAGGCGACCTCCGGAACACCCCAGGAAGCCGCGAGGTCGTCGAACACAGTCCGTTGCATTGCCCATTCGACAAGAACGCCCTGTCTTCTCGACAGGGCAGCCGCCCACAGGGTGGCAGGCCCGGGCAGGGAGGAGGCATGCAGGGAGAAGGTGTGTCGGTCCGCGAGGAAGAACAACTTCACCGAGAACCCCAATAGAGTCAATGACCTGGAGGACCCCCGCTTTAGGAAACAGTGGACAGCGGTCTGAATGTCCATCCCGAAGGCCACCGACTGTCCCCGAAGGGCCAGCGCGTGGTCCCTCAGGAAGAACAAAGGAACCAACAGTTCGAGGGCATAGACGAGTAAGGGGCGTGAGTCCCACCCATCTGCCGGGAAGTTGACGGCCCAGGTTTGATGGGTAACCTCACCCTACCACGCTCGACGCATCTGTGTCTACCCAGATCGTCGGCGGGGGGGGGCGGTCCAGGGCACAGCCGCAGAGAGCGTGCCCCGAGCAACCCCGTGTCCGAAGTGTCTGCGAATGGCACGCGGGAGCGGCAGGAGCCGATCCATAGGGGTCAACGGAAACACCTCGGTGCCCATGAGGAGGAGGCGGCGTAGCCGGAGGCCCCCCTAAGGGAATGGGCAGAGCGGCCCAATGCAGAGAACCCACTAACGAGTCCCAGAGCCACCCCGGGAGGGAGACCGAGTGCAACACGGCGAAGACCGTCCGCCGAAGGTGCACCGCGTCCGGCAGACCCTGGGTCACTGGAGCGCCGGACAAAACCCAGGCGAGACCGACCCATGGCACGACACGCGACGGGGTCAAGCGTGACTTGGGAACATCGACGGGGAACCCTAACTGTGCGACGTGGCGAATGACTGTGAGGGCGTCGCGTACGCACAGTCCGAGGGCTTCGGAAACTATCAACCAAACGGCCAAGGAAAACAGGAGCCGGAGCCCGCTCCTGAGGAGAGGACCCAGAGCCTGTCCCACCAGTTCGGAGAAGATCCGCGGCGCGATGTGGAGACCGAAGGGAAGGCCGGCGAACAGGAACACACGATCGGAAGTCCGAACGGCCAAGAATCGCTGGAATCGAGGATGGGGAGGAACGAGCCAAGACGCAGCCTGGAGGGCCAGCGACACTACCCACGACAGAGGGCGCAGGGCCAGGCGTACCTGGGGTACCGGCAGCATCCAAAACCGTGTGTGCACGATGCGCCCGTTGAGGGCCAACAGAGCCACCACCGGGCGCATCGCGTCGCAGTTCTACTCCGGTACCAGAAATACAAGGGAGAGGAAAACCGGGCGACCGGCGGTCAACTCCAGGCGAGACCCCTCCGCGCAATCCGCCGCCCCCAACATCCCTCGCGGACACCGAGGGGCACAAGGGCGAAAACAACCCGTGGGAGCTCCCGAGAGGAGGGGAGCGACCCGGGCTGCCAGGCGAGAAGGAGAACAAGGAGACCGACCCAGAGAACCTACACATTGTTTTGACGTGGAGGTACCCCCGGTACGGTCCGTGCGGGCATGAGCGCCCACGTTGACCTCCTCTACCCCCCCCCCCCCCCCCCCCCAACTTCGTCGAAAAGGGCGGGCCACCACAACCCCTGGCCGTCGCGGGGCCGACCCCGGCGAAGGGCGGCCGGAAGTGGAAGGCCGGCCAGCCCCGACACAGCGGGGATGAAAAGGGGGCAAGAACAGAAGGGCGAGGCGGAACTGACGCACTGGCCTGTAACGTCCCTGTCCTGCACCCGTGCATGGCGGCAGCACTTGCAGCAGCACCCCGAAGAGGACCGGCAGAAGGACGGGACTGAGAAGACCCTGCTCGCGACACAACGCGTCGGTGCGTGTCGTAAGCAGGGTCCGCCGATAGAGAAGCGTAGCGGACCCAAGCATCCCGCGCAAAAAAGCCCCGACGGAGAGAGCGCAGAGTACAACAAACCCTGACGAATATCCAAGGGGGCTGTCCGGCAGAACGAGGACCGTACCGTCCAGCGTTGCCGAGGTGCCACGCACAAAACCGCCTTCAGCTCGGGAACCAAAGACACCGCGAGCCGAAGGGGGATCCGCCGAACGCGGCCCAAACCCTCGCGAAGATCGCCTGGTGCAGACGCCGCGAGAAGCCGCAGGTGAACAGAAGTCTGGAGGGAACCAAAAGACAAGAGAAGAAGGTCGGCACGCACCGCCGCAAGGGAAAAACCCTATCGACAGAGGACTGAACTGGGTGAGAGAAGAACGGGGTAGCAATAGAACAAAGTTCAAGAACGGGCGCGCTGAACCAGGACCAGAACGCGCCGTCCAACCCGCCGACCGACACAAGAGGAGGCAAAAGCAGTGATGACTCAAGGAGAGCCGGCGACGGAACGGCCGGCGAAGACGAAGGCCTCAGCAAACCAGGCCCCCAACGGGAGAGGGTGATCGAGCAAGATGGCTAAGCCAGGCGTACCGTCGTTGCACAAACCAGTCCCATAGGAGGACAGTCCCGTCAACACAGCCAGGGACTGAACATCCTGAAGGATGGCCCGGCGGCTGAAGTCTGACCAGAGCATAGGCCTGCAGAAGGGAGGGGGACCGTAGCAGGGGTAGGTATGGTGAGGCGCTGAGGGTGTGTCACCGCCAAGAAGAGCGATAAGAGGGAGTCTTGCATCGACTCCAAGCGCCCGTCGATGCGTGACAAAAGCCACCCCTGCATAGCCGACAATCGATCCGAGAGAGGCGACCCCCCCCCCCCCCCCAAGAATGGTCGGCCCGCAGGGGTGAGCGCGAGCGGGAGCGAGATCCACGACACGAACCAGCAGAGGCGCGGCCCAAGGAATGCGAGCGACCACGGGTGTGTCGCCGCTGAGGGACTCGTCCCTGAACACGAACGCCCGAGGGGGAAACAGCACTATCCCCCTCTTCCAGCGACACGTCAGCCCCTGAGAAAGGGGACCCCGAAACCACGCGATACCCCACCGAGCCAAGAGGAGGGGTACCCCCGAGGCGAGACGGTAAGTGAAGGTCAGGGAAAGAAGGAGGAGCAGGACGACGGGAGTGGGAAGGCTGGCCGGGTGAAAAGACAGCATCTGGTGTTCCCAGGCGGTCACCCCTCCAAGTACGAACCAGACCCTACGTTGCTTAACTTCGCTGATCGAACGAGAAGCGGTGCATTCAACGTGGTATGGCCGTTGGCTGAAAAGAGGTCAGAAGTAGCCGCGGGGGGGGGAAACAGAGCAAGGAGCCGCGGGGGGGGGAAACAGAGCAAGGATCCCCGGGGCAGAGATAACAGGGCGGCCCGACACCGAGGCGGAGGAGGGAGGGACCGCCACCGTGGGACGAGACTGTGAAGGAAGAATAGGCACCGAAGCAGGTGAAGTAGGAGGAGAAGCAACTACATCCTGGCGGACCCTCCTGGACAGTGTAGGAGGAGGGAGCAGAGGGCCAGCTACAGCCTGAACCTCCGCGCGCGTAGAGGACAAAGGAAGAGGACGTCGTACGAGCAGGGGAAGCGGGCGGAAGGTAGTAGAGCCCCGACCCGGAGAGGCCAGGGGAGGGCGCACAGGGGCAGAGCCGCTAACCCCGGCCTCAGGGCGAGAACCATGACGAGGGCGATGTCAAGGCGATCAGGAGGACAACGAGGGGCAGGAGAGGACGGGCGACGAGGCGAGCGAGAGCGTGGACGGAGCAGGGGATCCCCCCGACGATGTGACGACCGGCTGCGGGACCCAGGGGAGAGGGCCAGGCGAACGGCCTTCAGTCGAGTCAGGGATACCCAGGGCGACGCGGATCCGGGCGGCAACAAAGGCCGGGGAACGGTGGCCCACAGTCCAAAAGTGGCGGGAGACTATCGCCCACACCGACTGAAGGGAAGCAGAGGCCACTGCCGCCGCCGAGGAACCAGGGCTATGGTGCACCACATCCACCAGGGCCAGACACGTGCCACACAGAGCAGGGAGGTAGGCCGTAGAGGACACACAGTGCGAGTGGCGCAAGCAGGACGTGTGGCTCACCAAGCACGGGGAGCTACAACCATGGCGAAAGCAAGGCAGCCTACCTGCACTGGAAGAACACACACCATAATCAGCACGTCGAAGGAGTAAGTGGAGAGAATGTCCAAGAAGAACCAGGGAAGGAGCATGGGGAAACAGGAACACACATGCAAACAGGTATCCGTACTCACCCTAAACCGGGAGCACAGAGGTAGGTGAGTAGGGCGGGCGAGGTGGAAGAGCACTAGCAGAACCTGCAAAGATGGAGAAAGTGTTAACCACCACTCAACATCTTACATGCAGGGCCTATAACACCAGTAAAGTGCACACACCAAATAGTATCAGGCAACAAGATGACATAAAAAAGGTCAATAGTGAAAGCCAACTATTACCGCAAATTTGCGGGCCAATGGAGGCATAACCGTACCGACACCACCCTCCCGCAATTTTGCGGGACCCCCCAGCGATCTCCGCAAATTTGCGGGGAGCCGAAACGTCCCAGAGGACCGAATCGAGCTCCCGCAAATTTGCGGGACCGGCCGAGATGGTCCGGCGCCGAAAAAGCGAGAGGAGCGTCTAGGGAATACCAAAAAAGGGCCACAAAAATGCGTCATCTCCTTATGAACTCCAAGCGATGATGGCCATCAAGCTGAGCAGTGTCTTCCTTGAATTTATCCTAACTCAACCGGTAAAGGGAGAGGCAAGGAAGACACACCAGGGGAGAGGAGGCACATCCCCCAGGAACCACCCAACCCACAGAGATAGAGCAAAGCCCATGAGGAGAAGTGGCAGGGAGGGTGGTTTCGCACAAACAGGGGCCCCCGTGGGGTATCCCTGGATTGGGCAAAAAGACTATGAAAGGATGGAGGTGAAACAGGAAGAGAAAACAAAAACCAGTAAATGAAACTGGTGAGAAAAAGGGTGGCCTAGCCGTGAGCAGAGAATGTGTCAGGGGCGAAAAACCCTGTGGTGTGAAGGAGGGGCCCCCGTGGGGTACCCCTGGATTATCACGAACCACCTGTCGCCCAGGCCCTTGAGACACAGTGAAGGCTCGAAAGGGGGGACTCGGGAATAACGCTAATAATGCGGCCGACACAAACTCTACAAACAGCACCGCCACCAACGAAATATCAGATTGTTTACCAACGGTACACCTAGGCTATGAAAAAATGAAAACTCATAGGGGCATAGCAATTCCTGAATGAGAAAACGAGCTAGGCTAAAAAAAGCTAAAAGCTAAACTATGCCCAGACTAACAGGAAAAAAGAATATGAAAAGAGAAAGAATGAAAAACATATACGAGGAACGCCAGGTGCCCCCGTACCTTCGGTAGGCTATTTCCACACGCGTCTCCATTATACACACTGAGGAGCCCATTTACGTGTGCCCTAGATCACGTAACATCTGTCTAACAAAAAAGAAGGCCAGATAAGCCGAAACGAACCTAAAACAGGGTGAATTGAAGGAGCACAACAGAAGCGGACGCAAGCAATGGAGCGCGTGAAAAAATGATGACAAGAGAGGGTCGCTCATGCGCACGTTCGACAGGGATCTGCACATGACGGAACACGGGATCGGCCTTAAGCGGTAACTAAGGTAAACCCCTTTTTCTTCTCTACTATGCTTTTTTCACCTTCGGTGGTAGTTTTGGTTAATGTACAACGTCTCCTAGAGCAAGATAAGGAGTAGACTCTAGACGTTTTCTTTTTAACCGCGGTTGGAATGACGACATAGCAGTCAAAATAGACAAGTCGTCATTGCAATTAGGTTAATAGCCTTGACGTTGGATTTGCCAAGACTACTAACAAATTATACTTAACCAGAATTATGGATAATGTACTTATCCATAAATCAAATAAACATACAGTACCTTTATTTGTATAAACAATATTATAGGTATGGATAAGGACTATGTTACTTCAAATAAATTACATAATTGACTAAGTTTATTTTGTATTGTATTAGCACAGATAAATACATAATACAATGTAAATATATTATTCCCTGATGGATATTAAGAGTTGTGTTTCACTATGTGTTCATAATATAGATGTTTACAAGAAGTAGTGTTATCAATTGATAAGGTAATTTTTAGGTAATCAGTGGGAAGGATGGTTCGGACTGGTTCGGACTGGTCCGAACTATCACCACCCTCAACTGTCCGAATGATCCCGAATCTATATAGTTAATTGATGGGTACGCTCAACGTTCACATGAGCGACTTCAGCATTTGTTATTTACGGCAATATCTTCGGCATACAACATAGTTTCACCATAATAATGCATATTTCGCTGGTTGACATATGCATGGAGGTAGAGCTTACGATATAAAGTGAAAATATTACATAGGAAGTGCAAAAAACTATAAAATCGGACCTGCATTAAAAAGTGTAGCTGATGTAGGAACCAAATCAAGCGTGATGAAAGTAGACAAACTCTCGCAGTTTCACGCAAAATCTCGGGGCCTTAGGTCCCATACGTTTCTCAGGAAATGCACTGTTCGAACCATCACCGCTCTCCCCTATATTCTGTTTGGATCTGTTCTCATTAGGCATTGAGCTCACTCTTAGAAAATATTGAGCAGGAAAAATAACCAATGCTGTCTAATCAATAACTCAAAAATTAACTAGGCCTAGTGAAAATATATAAGTATGTATACTATATCACTGCATACACACTTTTATGAATTTGAGCATTTTTATAGGTATAACGTATTTGTTGGTGTTTCTTTCGGCAGATAAACAAAATTTTGGACAAGATATATGCCTCTCCTAATTTATATATATTATATATCCAGAAATATCCGAAATACATAAATCGGTTAGCATATTATCATATTTTTATGGGTTTCTGGACTCAAGAGAATGATTATTTGATCTTTTACCACCAAATATTATGAATGATTTTCATAGGGCAAATAATAACAAACGATTGTTTTGTTCCATGTCCGAAGTTAGCACGTTTTTTTTTTTTAAACACAATCGGTTAAATGAGTGTTCTAGCTAGAGCGTTATACAAGTGTAACAAATTTCCTTTGGTGGATGTTGTCTCTGGTAATGTTACTACAAAATTATATCAGTCACAACATCATTCATACAAACAAATTTCTTCAGGGTGATAGAAGTTTGGCAGGGTAGCGAAAAATTTACATATTTTCGTCATATATATAATATTTTTTTAGTGTACATACACTCATGTCAGTTTCCTAGGACTTTTACATGCTCTTCCTTTGCCATTTCTCTAAACGGACCCCACAAAAAAAATAAAATAAAAAGCGTTTCCATTATATAATGACAATGTCTAATTACTTATTATCGCCGATGTCCGCAGTTATGACCCAAGTCCGAGGTTACCCCACTTTACGGTAATATTTTGTTTTCATTCTGCCTTAAATTAACTGAACATGTTGAAAATTTATATATTAAGAATAAGAAATAGTTCAGATATAACATTACTATTCAATTTTCCAATCTAGGATGGATGAAAAATCAGGTGACAGGTGACGGTATTGAGGGATAAGCCTTTACAATGTTACCTCATTGCTACTTTCTACTTTCCTAGTTTTCTGAAGAGCGTAGAGAGGGGAGAAGGGGTGTTGGAGAGAGGAAGCTGTTGGAGTGGCTTTGTTGTGTGTGTTATTAGTCTGTAATCAAAGCTCCAACAGGTATGAAAACGAAAGAAAACGAACCTTCAACCGATGATTAAGGCGGTAACTATCATAATGTTATACTCCTGTTAGATACTCCAATATATCCAACTATTACTCCATGAATTACTTAAACACTAGAATACATATTTAAAGTATATCTCACTATTATAACCTTAATACAACTACTCATATTAGTAAACATAATATTTCTTACACCGACTGTATATGATGGAGGCAAGTGGTACTGGGCGCCTAGAATCTGAGGTTTAAGTAGACGTCAGCTTCTAGTCAGCATTCCCGAGATCTCACAATAGAGTTGGTTACACGTGACTGCTCTGATGGAAAGTTACCCAGAACAGGTCACGTTGGAAGCCACACCTTATGACGTCATTATTGACAGGTACAGTACTAGGATTGGTCGTGATGTACACGTGAATGATAATGAGTGGTTTTACGTCATAAAGAGGGGCGTAACCCAACATAATATAAGGTGGGTATCCAGAGAGCGAGGAGAGAAACAAGAGAGACCCCGGCTCGCTCATCGAAGGGTCAGAGGTTAGTTCCGTGTGTGATAACCAGACTATATAACATACTTGAATTAATCGTACTGATACGAATACTTATACAATCAATATATTAGTGTACTTCTGAATAAGTCTTAAGATATCTTTTATTATACTATTTTTAATTATTCTCAAGTTTCATTTACCTAACCTTACCATTTATCTAACATTCATTTGAGTTATCTAATTAATCCCAGGGTAAACCTGTGATGGTGGCAGCATATATATAGGGGAATTGATACCATTATTAACCCTATTCGCTTAAGTTTACATGGTGAGCAGCGCGTGGTCCTTTTTTGTTACAACAGAGGCTACACTCACGTGTCGATTAATTGACCGCTAAAGCTACTAAAAGTATTTAATTCAAGTCACTGGAGTCTGTATACATATATATAATTCACACACGGCGGGCTGAAACACTTGTACATCTGGCAAGTTTCCCTCCCTGCCTGCAACGCTCCCCCACACAACTACGGGGCGGGTGCCCAACCCCGAAAGGGGTTGAAATAGGGGAGCTATCCCCCCGCCAAAGGCGGCTTTCTAGGGCCTTTCCTAGCTGATGCTGAGAGGATTGGGTTCTAGTCATGTGGTGATGGGCTGGTCTATCAAGAGTGAGAACTGAGCGATCTCTGCCATACCCATAGCTTATTCTGACTGTTCCTTTTACTTATATGTTTTCTAGATCTCAAGTGACGGCATCTTTTCCGTGGATTGACCTCCCAATCTACCAAGATTGGAAGCCAAAGCGTCACTTTTTCCTTTGCCCCTCAACTTTCTCTTCATAATTGCTGAGGGGCACAGGGTCCTGGATGGGGCTTGGGTTTCCCGGGCGTTTCCGCACCCTCCTCAGCTCCCCGCCATGGAGTGGCTTCAGTCACCCAGGCTTTATTGTGGTCGGCAGGGAGGGTTCTGTGGGGGCGCTCGGTTATGGCCTTGGCCTTGCTCGGGGCCTTGGGGCTGTTCGGCCAGGCAGCTTGGGGAACAACTACAACAACAACAACAACTACGGGGCTGGTCGCAAATTCGTCAAAATATTCTTGTGGCGGAAGCAGGGAATCCTCAACTTTGTCTGACGGAGGAGGAGTCTACATGGATATGGTACCGACGTGTGGTGTGATTGGCCTGACTTAGGAGGACCAACGCTGACTGACAGTGGTTTGAGGCCGAATTCTGGACGTCGCCGGCACTGAAAACCACCCAAGCTCCACCGCGGCTAACTCACAACAATTCTCTTCAGCCTAGCATACCCCAGAGGCACTGCAGGCAGTTGTATCTTTCCTTGGTTTGAGTGAGGATATACGATACAGCCAGGCGTGACATTGAAGAGGTAACGTGTTACTGGAGGTCTTCAGTGCATATTTCTATCCATAAAATTATACCAATCTTAATTCAATACATTCATTCAATTGTGTAATTCATTTTTTTTTATCACTGCCTTTTAATTAATTAATTAATTTGTGCAAAATAGGGTGTATTTAGATTCAAGATTTATTATGCGTTTTTTTTTAACAGGAATTATTTACTATATATATGGGAGGATTTTATATATTATATGTTTATCAAGTGAAATTTCCACATGTCATTAAAACGACTGTTTAGCAAAAGGCCTAAGGTTCCCGCTATCAATCCAGTTGATCCCGAATTATCTGATATTGCTGAGGATAGCGGAGACGATTTTTCGGACGATTATTGGAGTGATTTTGATTATCATTATTCAGAGATTGAGTCTCAAGCAAATCCGGCTTCTTCGGGACTTCCACCTTTGTACCAAAATGTTAATCAGAGTGTGTTAAGAAGCGGGACTTTCCGAGATACGACCCCCACCAATTTGGAACTATTGCCTAGTATAGTAATTCCCTCACCTCCCGAAAATAACGTCATTATGTCGGGTAACGAACCCCAGGCTTTTCATTTAAGTGACCCATGGTCAGGCCGTACACAATTTCACTGGGTTGGAAGAACACAGAAATATTTTTTCAGTTTTGGATGATGTAGAGACGGAAATTGCAGCAAAGGGTATCACACAGGAGAGGGCCAAAATTGAAATTTTTCGCTCGAAAATTGACAAAGGGAATACTCCAGCTGGGTACCTTTTGGCTTGCGATGACCTCATACATGCTAAGACTTACGATGAGTTCAGGCTAGAATTCCTAGAGAAGTTTGGGTCGTCAGCTAAAGGGGAATTTGCGAAATTCCATGATTTCGCCGATCAGCTATTGAAGCAAAAGAAAAATCTGTCAGTAGATACATTATTGGCGCAGTGTTCACAGTTCGCGAATTGTATGTCGCAGGATCTAGTTCGTCACTCCTGGTTTGAGGACAGTAAGATGAAAATAGGACAGCTGAGCAAGTTACTGGGGTATGTTATGCTGGTTAGTGGTTTACCAGACACCGTGAAACCGATCGCACGACGTATCGAGTTCCCTCCAACAATGTCTCTCAATAAATTCTCGAAGGAACTTAGGAAGTCTTGTGATACTAGTGGTGTAACCACCGAGCAAATTCAGTTCTCGTGTGCTGCCGTTAGGAATTCCCTACCTGTTTCCCCAGCTCAACCTGGGCCTAAACAGAATTTCCCTAAACAGAGTCAACCAAATAAGAACTCTCAACCACATAGAAATCCCCAGCAGTTCTCCTCAAACAGTTCTTTTCCCAAATTCCATAAACCTGCACAAGTAAGTCAGAGTAGACAGAGTTACAGCTCTCAAACATGGAACCATCAATCGCCTCGTTATCAGGGGAATGGTGGTCGACCGCGGGCCGCAGGCGGAGGCGGTCAGGGCGCGCAGAGACCTGCGATAATGGCTACCGGCGCATCTGGTCAACAGGGATGTTATGTGTTTTTATTGTGGGGGACGGGGTCACATTGTTCCTCATTGTAACATCAAGGCCAAGGAGCTATATGAATATACGGCAGGTAAGCAACCTTTCTGTCGTAGATGCAAGTGTAATGATCACAGGACCGGAACTTGCCCGGAAGTGAAAGTAGATTTGGACGATTGGAAAGCCAGTCACCCTAGGTCGGGGGAAGCTTACGATCACTCCCAAGCAAACGTAACGTAAAACATCAATGTACACAAACTCCGGAATGTCCTACGTTAATGATAAGTGCCCTTATGCATTCACCTGACTCGTTCATTTTGAAGTCATGTGTAAATAATACAGATATAAGTGTTTTAATTGATACAGGTTCTCCTGTGAACCTAATGTCTAGCTCTGTCTTTAACAAATTGAATCATGATGATTCGTTTAAACTTGAATTCCCCGATGTTAATCTTCAGAGTGTTTCAGGGGATAATATTTCAATATTGGGGGTTACATACTTACCGTTAGCATTGCATGAGGACTTGGATTTAATGACGGAGAAAGTGTACATTGTTCAGGGTTTAAACATCTCTTCGGACCTTCTGTTGGGTTTTAAGACAATGAAGGCCCGTAAATTTATTTTAAGTCTAGAGATGAATGGTGTATCTATTGATGGTACTTTTATTGAGGCGTCATCTAACTTCCCAGAAAATTTACAATTTGTATCAAGGGGTGTACATAAGGGCGTTGTGGAGAGTGATAAAACCTTTCAAGCGAAGCGTCGTACATTTTTTTTTTTTTTTTTTTTAGAGACAATGAACGGAGGAAGGAAAAACACAGATAAAACAAAAAGGTCCATGTGCCTAAAGGCATCCTCCATTCATAAAATGTTTGTAACAACTGGATTTAACCCCTCCAACCCGGATGGGCTCTTGAACGCCCATAACAAACTCGGCCCGCGCAACCCGGAAGGGCTCTTGAACGCCCATTGCTTGCATGCGTGCTTTCGAATGCCGCGCGTACATTTTCGGTATCGTGGGACGGTAGGTGGCGCCACCAGGCGTAAACTCCGCCACAGCAACAGTATCTACCCCGACGCCATCATGGACAGTACGCCAAATAGTGATTCCGCTGTGTCTGATACCGTGCTTCCTACGACGCCCTTGCTTGTTCGTCGCGCCTTACCCCGACGCCATCGCCTAAATGTGTTATCTCCCGGAGGTATTGAGACGACATTGAGACTTTATGAGCGAGCTGATGCCAAGCATAATGTTGATGATGAAGTCAGTGACGACTCCAGTAATTATAAGTCGAGTGATTATGGCCATGAGAGTGATAAAGAAGAGCAATTCCTGGGATTTGCGAGAGAACATGACAGTGATGAGAGTGATGAAGGTGATGTACCAGTTGTTGAGGAAGCTGGTTTACCTAAAGACAGTGAACTTGAGAGAGTGAGCGAGTGGGAGAGTTCAAGGTCACTCACCAAATTTCGCTTAAGTGACACGACGCCAAGCCCTTCCCCTGGTAAATCGCCTTTCAAGCTACATTTGTATAAGCAGAAAATACTTGAGAAGGCGGCCGCGGCAGCTAGGGAACAAGCAAAACTACTTGGTGAGGATGAGGCTGTGAGTGAGGGTCAGCGTGGTGACCCTTCTCGTCCGCCATTGTCTCCCTTATCTACCCACGCCACCCAAGATGACCCGGATGCCCCGCATTCTTCCCCACCACCCCCACCATTGCCAAGGGTTGAGGACCCCACACTTTCGGCCTATTTGCCTCCTAGGTCCCCCGACAGGAGACATACTGCTGCCGAAAAGGGGAAAGGTAGGAAATATACCAAGAAAATTAAGAAAAGTAAGAGAGTTTTGTTCGAGGCTCCCGCGGCGTCCACCCCGGCCGGCCCCAGCCATACGTCCCCGCAACTTTCCCCACGGTCCTCCCCACCTCTCCCGCCTTCAACATGTCTTCCTGAAGAAGTCTTTGAGCTCGCATCACCAATACCTGGCCCTAGTGACACTGAAACATTGCTTTCTGTCACTCGTCGCAGGCCAAGGAGCCCGGGACCTCGGGGGGACACAGCCTCACCTGCCACTCCTTCCCCACCTCGCCCACCCGCACGCCGCCCACGC
This sequence comes from Paralithodes platypus, assembly GCA_032716605.1. Classification (NCBI taxonomy): domain Eukaryota; kingdom Metazoa; phylum Arthropoda; class Malacostraca; order Decapoda; family Lithodidae; genus Paralithodes; species Paralithodes platypus. Next base: position 1,845,410 of record CM064526.1, read on the forward strand.
ATCACTGGTTCCCCGCCAGATTATGTGGGGGCCACTGATGATGAAGGGCACCTCTCTCAAGACTCTGGCCATGATTACATAGGTCCACCGTCAGGGCAAGATGACCACTCTGACGATGACTATATGGACATCGACGACCCTCGACCCATCCGCTTGGCCCGGCGTCGTGCTGCCCACCGCCCTGGCCGCCGCCCTCGCCGCCCTAGGGCGCGCGCCTCCCGAGTTGGCCGTGGGCGTGCTGGGCCACCAGCTGGAGCTCCTCGTCAGCGTAGACAAGACCCATTCTACGTTTTTCAGTGGCAAGACGTAGTTGATGAGGATGCATACAACCCTGATGTGCCAGCTTTTGATGAGGTACTGGAGGGTTCAGGCATTACCCCCAATTTTCCTGCAGGCCCCAATGCTCCACCACACGAACTGTTTGAGGCCTTCTTTGATGAGGAGGTGGTAGGCTATGTTGTCAAAGAGACAAATAAGCAGCACCAATTCCAGGTCCACTTTTTGGGAAAGGTGACCAAGGGCCACATGAGGCAGTGGACCCCAGTGACTCATAAAGAGTTCATGGTGTTCCTGGCACTCACCATGCTAATGCCTCATGTCAAGAAGCATAGGTTGCCTGACTATTGGATCACCAATGATCTGATATCCACCCCTGCCTTCGGGAAATATATGTCTCGCGACCGGTACCTTGATATCCTCGCAGCGCTCCATCTTGTCACCAACCTTGACGTCCACCTCCCAGACAAGCTGTGGAAGATTAGGACGTTGTATGAGATGATGCGAGAACGCTTCACCTCCTACTTCAAGCCCTTCCGCAAGGTCGTCATTGACGAGTCTCTTGTGCTGTTCCGGGGAAAACTCAGCTTCCGGCAGTACATCCCCTCAAAAAGACATCGCTTTGGCATAAAATTCTTTGTGCTGTGCGACTGCCAAACTGGCTATGTCCTGGACTTCCTGGTCTACAGCGGGAAGGAAGGGGACTTGCTTGTGGACCCCCTCATTGGCTTTGGCGGAGCAGTGGTGCAAGCCATGATGGACCGCTACTTTCATAAGAATCACGTCCTCTACACGGACAATTATTACACGTCCCCCACTCTCTCACAGTACCTGCATGAGCGCAAGACGGGGACTGTAGGCACAGTACGAGGGAAAAGGAAGGGCATGCCACCTTTCCCTCCAAAGACCAAAAAAGGTGATGTGTTCAAGAAGAAGTCGGGGCCCATTCTGGCTATCCACTGGCACGACCAGCGGAAGGTCAACCTCCTGACCACCATCCACAAGGGGGAAATGGTGGAGACTGGCAAGGTGGATCGCCGCACCCAGGCCAGGGTGACCAAGCCCGATGCTGTCCTGGACTACAACATCAACATGAGGCTGGTGGACAAGTCCGACATGCAGATAGGCTTCATTGACTGCCTGCGTACCTCGTGCAGATGGTACAAAAAGTTCTTTCTGCATATGGTGGACATGTCAGTTCTGAATGCCTACAACATATACAAGCTTCGGAATGTGAACACACCCATGAAGTTCAATAGCCTGCGGAGGTTCCAAAAGCAGGTGTTGACGGAGCTCCTGGAGAAGTATGCTATGCCACAGAGGGCAGTGGCACATCCTGGGCCCGCCGTTATTGACCGCTTGCAGTCTGCTCAATACTTGACTAGGCACAGGCTTGGTTCCCTGCCTCAGAATGAATCCGGAAGAACACAGCAGAAGCGGTGCCATGTCTGCTACAACAGCAGGGTGAAGCCGAGGTCAGGTAAAAAGTCAACCCTGGAGTGTGTGGAGTGCAAGGTGGCACTCTGTGCTGTAGATTGCTTCTTTGATTACCACTCCAAGCTGGAGTTCTAATAATCATACTGAAATTGCCAAATAAAATGACAATATGTACACTATAATTATATATAGGCAAAAAGTGGAAGAAAACCAATGTATTGTAATACAAAAGTCATGTATTATGAGAACATTGATACAAATACAATTACACCATAATAATATGTGAAAGTGACACATATGTATATACCAAGTGACATTCATATGATTAGAACCTATAGAATATATAAATCAGTGAAAAAAGACACAATAAATTGTATATAAATCGTTTACAAATCATATAACTAAGTGAAAGTGACACAAGACCTAATATTTGATGGCCAAAGTATAATAAACACCTGTGATAACGAATAATCAGTGCCTAATACAACAATAACCTACCTCAATTACTAATAAAATGTACGGTATCGAGTGAAAATGAGCATTATCAGTGACAGTGACACTCTCTAAAGCATATTTGTCAAAGTGAAAGTGACACAAGACCTAATATTTGATGGCCAAAGTATAATAAACACCTGTGATAACGAATAATCAGTGCCTAATACAACAATAACCTACCTCAATTACTAATAAAATGTACGGTATCGAGTGAAAATGAGCATTATCAGTGACAGTGACACTCTAAAGCATATTTGTCAAAGTGAAAGTGACACAAGACCTAATATTTGATGGCCAAAGTATAATAAACACCTGTGATAACGAATAATCAGTGCCTAATACAACAATAACCTACCTCAATTACTAATAAAATGTACGGTATCGAGTGAAAATGAGCATTATCAGTGACAGTGACACTCTAAAGCATATTTGTCAAAGTGAAAGTGACACAAGACCTAATATTTGATGGCCAAAGTATAATAAACACCTGTGATAACGAATAATCAGTGCCTAATACAACAATAAGCTACCTCAATTACTAATAAAATGTACGGTATCGAGTGAAAATTAGCAATATCAGTGACAGTGATACCCTAATAAACATATTTTATATAATTGGCCTCAAAATAACTAGAAAATATCAAATAAACATCACATTCTCAATATCAAACACTAAAATCGTCTAAGGGAGATAAATACTTTGGCGCGGCGAGCGGCTAGGTGCGTCGTAGCCATGGCCGAGGCGACGCGTCCGAACGCGGGAAGAATTTGCCGCCGAAAAGCACTCGTCTTCCCGCGCTCACCATTATGCAACCAGAGGGGCTAGAGACCTCTACTCAACGCCATTCGACAGAGGAACGTTTGTGGAACATTATTCTTTTTTATTCACAACATTACATGACATATTCATTGACTTACAGAGTAGTTAACATAGGCCAAAGATCGTCAAAACACCCGGTACCGGAGCACAGTCGCAAGCTATAGCCCCCGGGGCTGGAGGGTTAAACATTTGTAGATTGTAAGTTTGTGGAAAGCAATTCGAGGGAAGTGAATTCCAAAGAGTAGTAGCTCTGGGGATAAATGAATTCTGATAAGCAGAAGTTCTGCATTGTGGAGGAGAAAGTGTAAATTCATGGGCGCTCTCAGCTGCCCTAGTTCTACGGGGAAAGATGTGGAGAGGCGGCACAATTGAAGCAAGTTCCTCGGAACAATTGCTGTGAAAATATCTGTAGAATAATGCAAGGGATGCAACGTTTCTTCGTATGGATAATGTAGGAAGGTCCTGTGTGATTGCAGGGTTATTGATTAATCTAATAGCTTTATTTTGAATTTTGTCCAACTGCCTCAATGCAACCACTCCACTTCCACCCCACAGAGGTGAACAGTAATCCATCTGAGAACGCACATGACTTTTATATATCACGGCCAACTGCTCGTCAGTGAAGAATTCTATCTGGTAGGAATATCGGGGGAGGTAGATGCCGGCTCGCCCACACTACCAACCCCGCTCTTCCCGCTGTCGAGATTAAATTGCATGATTATTTAGAACAATCTATGGGGGATTCTGATATTCTCATTCACTGTAATACTATTGTTGAACCGCATTCTGTGAAGGTTGTTAATGTTTATGCGAACAATCTTAAGAGTACAGTAAATTCTGTTGTATTATTACCCGATTCCTCAGCGATCAAGGGTATTACGTTCGCTCAAGCGTTACATGAGGTGGATGACACTAATGTTTTCCAAACTCTCATTTTAAATACCACAAATGGCTTAATGAAATTATATGCGGATACGAAGTTATGTAATGCTTCCTGTGTACCTTGTAAATTCGAAGAAATGAATTCTCTTCCAGTGGCTTCAGTGCGCACAGGGAACTCTCCTGGTATGGAGGATAGAATGCGTAAGATTTACGAGGATTTACAAGGTACCGACTTTCCTGAGGCTCAGGGTCCGCTTAAGGCGTTATTGAGGGAATTTAATGAGTCCGTACATTTGAAAGGGGACGCTATGGGGTTTACTGACATTATGGACCATAAAATTGTGTTGAGTGACAAGGATCAGAAGCCCGTTTACCTGCCTATGTATCGCTTATCGCACAGTCAACGGGAATTGACTGATAAACATGTTTCACATTTACTTTCTCAGGACGTAATTCAACCATCAATGTCACTTTGGCGATCACCTCTTTTCTTAGTTCCGAAGAAGGCGAAGGGGGAGTTTAGAGTCGTGGTAGACTTTAGAAAACTTAATACCATTACGGAGACTGATCATTTTCATATGCCGGCGATACCAGAAATTCTTGCTAGTTTGGGTACGAATAACAAGGTATTTTCAACCCTCGATCTTTCGAGTGGGTTTCATCAAATTGGGTTATCACCGGAATCAAGGCAATATACAGCATTTAATTCTCCTTCCGGTACTTTTGAATATAAACGTCTACCCATGGGCCTTAAATATTCACCAGCAATTTTTCAGAGATTAATGAATAATGTATTGGCAGGATTGATCGGTCACAATGTTTATGTATATATAGACGATATTATAAATTTTTCAAGAACGGTAGAGGAACATCTTATCGCACTGAGAAATATACTTTCTAAATTAAATGAGGCAGGATTAAAAATTAAAATCAGTAAATGTGAATTCTTTAAAAAGAAACTGTCATTTTTGGGGCATGAATTAACTCCGGACGGGGTAAATACCACTGCTCAATTGACAAATTCTATCACTAAATTTCCTACGCCCACTACAGTAAAACAGTTAAGGCAATTTTTGGGCCTATCGGGCTACTATAGGGCATTTATAAAGAACTACGCTAGTATCGCGAAGCCTCTATATATTTTACTCAAGAAGGACGTTGAATTTTTGTGGGGAGTTGAACAAGAGGGTTCTTTTGCTGAATTAAAGGTGAGTTTAACATCTCGACCGACCCTTGCTTTCCCTGATTTTAAGAAACCTTTCTATATTAATTCTGATGCATCATATACTGGGTTTGGAGCTGTTCTTATGCAGTATGACGCTAGGAATCTCTTACGGCCGTTAGGATTCGCTAGCCGTTCTTTAAAACCTGCGGAACAGAATTATTGTGTTACCGATTTAGAAGGTGCAGCGCTAATTTGGGCGTTAAATATATTTCGTGAGGTAATATATGGTTATGATGTAACTGTTTGGACAGACCATAAGCCTCTAATTAAATTGTTTGATGATAAACTTCTCACGGGTAGACGTGCCAGGTGGAAGTTAACATTAGCATCATACAATCCTACATTATTGTACGTTGAAGGCAAGCTCAACACAGTTGCCGATGCGTTATCAAGGAATCCTGTTGCTCTAGTTTCGGTTAACGCACTATTGTGCAGTAAAAGTATTGCGTTAGACCAGCTTAAAGATAGTTATTGGGGTCAAGTCATTCTTGCTTTGGAGTCGGGTGATTTTAGCGGCAATGTCCCTTGTCACCCCGACTTAGCAGGTTTTGATTATTCTAATTTTGTAATACATGAAGGGTGTTTGTACAGAAAGATGGATTTAAATGACAGGTTAATAATGCAACTAGTCATTCCAGATTCGCAAATTAGTACTTTATTGCCCATTTTACATGGACATGATACAATTGGGCATCCAGGGAAGCTTCGGTGTTTGACACAAGCCCAGAGAAATTATTATTGGCGGACGATGAAAAAGGATATACAGGGTAGATAGATATATTGACTGTTGTTCTACATGTACCACTATTAAACCTAAGTTGAGCCCGGAAGTGAAAATCGGGGAATATCCGATTCCGGCGTATCCTTTCGATGTGGTTGCTATAGATTTATTGAAACTTCCACTGACTGACGCCGGAAGTCAATACATTATGCTCACTATTTGTCACTTTTCACGGTATGTCGTGTTATCAGTGTTGCAGGATAAGGAGGCGAAATCGGTCGCTAATAAATTTTTAGCGGACGTCGTGTGTAAATTTGGTTGTCCTAATACAATTATAACTGATAATGGTACAGAATTTTGTAATTCTAGTATGGCGAAACTATGCGATGAATATAATATAGATCATGTTACTGTTTGTCCTCATTCACCCCAGTCTAATGGCTTGGCGGAACGCGCTAATCAATCTCTTATCCGTGCTCTCCGCGGCTTATTATTAGATCGTGATACGAGTACATGGGATTCAGTTTTACACTTTGCAGAATCAACACTAAATTGTTCGATAAATTCCTCAATTGCAGATTCGCCTTATTTTATTGTTTTTGGTAGAGACATGAGACTTCCGCATAATTCGCTAGTTCAGTCTAATTCTCCTGTTTATAACTGCGATGATTACGTGTTGTATCATTTGAATAATTTTTGGTCTATTTATAAGACTTTACGCAGTTCTCTTTCGAAATCAAAGGAAGACATGATGGACGTAGCGAATAAACGTAAGAGGAATGTTAATATTGTTGTAGGGGATCTTGTTTATTTGAAGGAATTTTACGCCAAAGATAAATTACAACCTGTTTTCGAGGGTCCTTACCGCGTAATTTCAGTCGACAGGAATAGTACTGTTATAAAACACTTAGAAAAGGGCGTTGAGAAAAGGGCTCATATGAATCATTTGAAACGTGTTATACGCAATTTACCTGGTTATGAAGATATTTCTGTTGACCACAAACCGATGAGTCCGAGGAATGTTAGGGGACGTAAACGGCCTAAAAAGACAAATGGTGCTCATAAATATAATTTAAGATCGAGTAATGTTGCTTTTGTTAAAGAGGGAGGTAATTTTGTTGCTCAATGGTGGGTAGACAGTTTGGGAATTAATTTGGATTCATTTTACATGTAAATTTTTAGTCATAATTTTGTTTTTCGGTTCCTCAGATGGGTGTCGTAGGAAGGATTGTAGGGCGTGTCTTGGTATTATGGATACCGGGATAATATATCTACTATTTTTGGGAAGAATTTTGAATGTTGTATGCATGCTTTAGTTCACGCGGAGAACGGACTAGTGACATCTGACTTACTTCCCTTGGCTGACTTATACAAGTTGCTGAAATTGGCAAAGAGGGAATTTGATTTGGTACCGTTGGTGGTTAACTCAGAATTAGAGTCTTATTACCCTTTCCTCGAGGTGTACGTGAGTCACGGTAAATTTCTTATTTTGATCCCTTTTGCTTCTGACATTAATTTGTCTTGGGTTGAAATTATACCTTTTCCGGTAAAATTTCATAATTCCTTGCTCACTATTAATTTTCCTGCCGAGATTTTGCTAGTTTCGAAAGGGTAGTATACGGATGAATACTATTCGTTATTGAGTTCCTCCACTGTTCATGCGTGGTGTCACACGGCTCTCGGCTTGTTTACTATTTGCCCAGCGTCTGCCGTTCCTTTACTGCCAATGAAGTCTAACAAATGCGTTCAAGCTATTATTGGCAATGCCGATATCCTGGATAACTGTAATTTCACTCCGGTTCAATTTCACCCATTTTTCCATGTTCACACAATTAATACTAATTTTCTTTATTTTGTGACTGCTTCAGAACTACTGATTACTTGCCCGGACCGTGCACCCTTTCATAAATCATGAATTGGCCAAGTTTATGTGAGGGACTCGTGTCTATTGGTTTCGTCACATCTTACTCTTTACCCATCTTTAACTCACATACTTTCGTTCACAGAACATGGTATTCTGTTTGCTAGCATTCCGTCTGAAGTAAATATTACGAACAACTTTTCATTTCCCATGATAATTTCGCGTGAGATTGAAACTTTGGAGCTGATTAACACATCCATGGATACGTTGTCGTTCATGCATTTCGTTTGCCCTGAGTACGTCTATCCTCTGCCACTGTTCACTGGTCTTGTCGTGCTTATTTTCATTATCATTTTCCTTGTAATTTCCAGGAACATTGAGGGTAGGTTGACAAGGATTGAGATTATCCAAAATGTTAGACCGTAAATTGTTTTCATTATGTGTATTTACCTAATTGTATTTACCTAATTGTAGTTTACAGGAGTTGAGCTAAGCTCGTGTTGTCCCGTCTCTCAGTCTACTTTTTATCCAATTTTTTCTTGAAAATATGGATGTTCCTTGCCCCTACCACCTCCTCCTCCAGCCCATTCCATTTGTCAATACATCTATAGGGGAAGCTAAACTTCCTGATATCGTTCTTGCAGGTAGGTCTTTTTACTTTGTAGCTGTGGCCTCTAGTTATTCCTGTATCCATAATTTATATATCCTCCCTATCCAGCCCCTCCAGCCCCCGGGTACATTTGTACATCATTATCATGTCTCCCCTCTCTCTCCTCTCTTTAGACTCGGTAGATTTAATTTGTCTAGCCTCCCCTTCATATGGCAGTTCTCTGAGACTTGGAACCAATCTAGTGACTGCTCTCTGGATTCTTTCTAACTTGTGAATATGCTTCTTTAGATGCGGGGACCACACCACTGCTGCATACTCCAATCTTGGGTCTAATCATACTCTTCATAATTTTCGCTACCATGGTCTCATCCAAATAGTTCAGAGCAACTTTCATATTCGCCCGGCCATTGCATACATTCCGCTAAAGAGCTTGTTAAATCGTTTCTCTGGCGTCAAATTATCTTGTATAATCAACCCTAAATCTTTTTCTTTTTCGGCCTTGCTAATTTTATTATCTCCCATCCTGTACTCCCCAATTTGGTCTATTCACACTTCGTTCCCATATTTAACACATGACATTTACTATATTAAATTTCATTTTCCACTTGGTGCTCCATTCGTATATTTTATCTAAATCCCCTTGCAGCTCCTCACAACTACTTTTATTTGTTATTTGTCTCATAATTTTAACGTCATCTGCAAACATTGTCATGTAGAGTTTATGCCTATCGGCAGGTCATTCACGTACATAAGGAACATGAGAGGTGCCAACACAGATCCCTGCGGCGGCACACCACTCTCAACTTTCCGCCACGATGAGTAAGTTTCTCTTATGTTGGTCCTCCTTTCCCTTTCTTTTTAAATACTCTCCATCCATTTCAACAAACTCCCCCTGACAACATCCTAGCGTCTCAAGCTTAGATAACAATCTCTTATGTGGTACCTTATCGAATGCTTTGGAAAGGTCTAAGTAGACGCAGTCCACCCATCCGCCTCTTTCTTGGAGTACATCTATCACCCTACTGTAATAACATAGCAAACTGGTAACACAAGATGTCCCTTCTCTGAATCCAAATTGCTTTGGGGTTATTATTATTTTCTTTCTCTCCAACAATTTTCATCCATCTCTTCCTAATTAGCTTTTCACAAATCTTGCATACAATACTACGTAAGTGAAACTGGTCTATAGTTTTTAGAGGGTCCTCAGGGTTTCCATTCTTGTATATCGGAATGATATTAGCTCTTTTCCATTCAACAGAACCTGTCCTTTATCTAAGGAAGCTTGAATTATGTCCCTCACTGGCTCCACTAATTGCTCTGCACACTCCTTTAAAAACCAGGCAGACACTTCATCCGGTCCCATAGCTTTCCTTACTTCAAGTCCTCTCATCGCAGATAACAGCTCATCTCTAGTTATTTCAATCTTACTAAGACCACTCTCCAGTACTCCCGCCTGTGGTTCGTCAAAACCTTCCTCTCTAGTAAAAACTGACCCCAATTTGTTATTCATTACCTCACACATGTCCGATACATTTTCATACGTCCTAGCATCAACTCTTAATTTAGTAATTTGTTTCTTTACCTTCAACTTACTGTTTATATATTTATAAAATAATCTAGGGTCACTTTCACATTTATTTACTATGTTCTTCTCATAGTTCATTATGAACTATGACAATAGGGGCTTGTAAACAGACCTGTGGCATTTTTGTTGGTACGATTCCGTGTTTAACTTACCTTGCATAGATTTTATTTGTATATTGGAATTGTTCTTTTTCAGATTTTCTATTTTCAGCATTTGTTTTTAATATATTCTCTGTAAATTTTATTGTGTATACTGTATATCTATTTTGCACATTTTATTTGTTATTTGCATATTGCATATTATTTGATTGGTTTAATTTTCTTTCCTTGGTATTCCGTGTTGAAAACCAGAATTCAAAGATATTACCTATCTCTTTCCTTTCCTTAGTATAAGCTTCAACGTAGTGTTTATCTATATTGAAAATTAGTTGCACTCTACATCTACAAATTCATCACAGTGTTATCAATGTTGAAATCTAGTATTATAACTCTTGAAACACGAGTTATCAATTTTAATTTAAGTATTCACTTGGACTATACCCTACTATTTATTGTATTCATATTTCAGAACCACTAATGACTGGATACATTTTTCGATCAAAGACATTGACGAAGTGGTGTAGTAATTGGTGGATCCTATCGAAAGGATGATAAACTTTCTCTACATTGCTTCAGTTATGTTCGATTTGCTCTTATGTCTTTGTTGTTTGGGGTATGGGTCCACTTATATGTATATATATAATCTCTTTATAATGTTCTTATGTACATTTTTCTTCCAGATTTTCTTAATTTTAAATTCCCTTTTATATAGTAAATTTACAAACTTCAAATAATTTTACAAAAACAAAAGAAAAACAAAACAAAAAAATCACAAAACCTGAAAATGTATTCTTGATACTATAATCACTTTCTATTATATTTTATTTGGGGGTAATTTCAGTGGAAGAAATTATGTCTCTTATCTTTAAGGGGGACGTGTTAGATACTCCAATATATCCAACTATTACGGTACTCCATGAATTACTTAAACACTAGAATACATATTTAAAGTATATCTCACTATTATAACCTTAATACAACTACTCATATTAGTAAACATAATATTTCTTACACCGACTGTATATGATGGAGGCAAGTGGTACTGGGCGCCTAGAATCTGAGGTTTAAGTAGACGTCAGCTTCTAGTCAGCATTCCCGAGATCTCACAATAGAGTTGGTTACACGTGACCGCTCTGATGGAAAGTTACCCAGAACAGGTCACGTTGGAAGCCACACCTTATGACGTCATTATTGACAGGTACTAGGATTGGTCGTGATGTACACGTGAATGATAATGAGTGGTTTTACGTCATAAGAGGGGCGTAACCCAACATAATATAAGGTGGGTATCCAGAGAGCGAGAAGAGAAACAAGAGAGACCCCGGCTCGCTCATCGAAGGGTCAGAGGTTAGCTCCGTGTGTGATAACCAGACTATATAACATACTTGAATTAATCGTACTGATACGAATACTTATACAATCAATATATTAGTGTACTTCTGAATAAGTCTTAAGATATCTTTTATTATACTATTCTTAATTATTCTCAAGTTTCATTTACCTAACCTTACCATTTATCTAACATTCATTTGAGTTATCTAATTAATCCCAGGGTAAACCTGTGATGGTGGCAGCATATATATAGGGGAATTGATACCATTATTAACCCTATTCGCTTAAGCTTACACTCCTTTACAAATGTTCACTGTTACTGCTGTTGGTGAAGTGATAATTTAAACGGAGATACTTAAGAATTTTAATAATTTTAATTATTGTTTTAGGTGGTGCTGCCTTCTATCCAGGAGTTCCTAACTCCCTATTGAATACAAATTAACAATAACAAATTAGGTATACAGTACATGTAGGGCTGTGGTGTCTGGTGGGGGGGCACCTGGGGGGCACCTGGGGGCACAGGTTTCTCATGGGGGGGCACGTGCCCCCCCATGCCCCCCCTTGGCTGCGCCACTGAGAGCAGCTGGTCCAGCAACCCACCCGTATCCTGGATCGCTTCGGAGATCGGCCCAACATTCTTGACTTATTTCTGACTTCTAACCCTTCTTCTTATACTGTCAATCTTTTCTCTTATCTCCGTCACCTATCCTATCTTGGAAGCGGTGTCTCGTAGACACACGAACATTGATCGGTCACCTTTGCTCTGATCTGCTCGCTAGTGTCACATTCGCTTTCCTTGTGGGCTCCCGCTGCCTTGCCGCATGGTGAGCCCTGCTGGGTTCTCCTCTCGGGACCTGTCCTATCTCTTCAGTACGGCCATCCGATCCACCCAGCCGGCGGCGCTTGTGGCACTTTGGCGCTGCCGACTGGGAGGCTCTCCGGCAGTACTTCTTTGATTTCCCATGGAATTACTTCTGCTTCCGTGGCCGAGGACCCTCGGAGAGTGCTGAACGCATTACCGAGGTAATCCTCACGGGCATGGAAGCGTACATTCCATTTTCTTTCTCTCATTCTAATGCAAAAAAATCTTGGTTTACTCACGCTTGTTTTACTGTCCGCAACAAAGAGGAAGCATTCAAACGGTACCGACGCCTTAAAACTCAAGAATCTCATTCTTCTTATGTTTCTGCCTGGAATCAAGCCAAATCTGTTCTTCGACTTGCCAAACACTCTTTCATCAATAATAAATGCACTGAACTATCCAACTCTAGCTCTTCCCAAGCTTTCTGGCATCTAGCCAAAAACCTCTCCAACAACTTTTCTTCCTCATCTTTCCCTCCCCTTTTCCTTTCTGATGGCACAACCATCACTTCTTCCTCTGACAAAGCTGAACTCTTTTGCTCAAACTTTTGCCAGAAACTCTACCTTGGATGATTCTGGTACTATTCCTCCCTCTCCACCCCCCTCTCTCCTACTTATGCCTAATATCCTAATCTCTTCTAAAGATGTACTTTCTACCCTCTCTGGGCTTAATACTAAGAAGGCATACGGTCCGGACGGTGTTCCTCCTGTTGTACTTAAAAACTGTGCTTCCGTGCCTAGGCAAACTCTTTCGTCTCTGTCTCTCCTTTAACGTCTTTCCTTCTTGCTGGAAGTTTGCTCTCATTCAACCTGTCCCAAAGAAGGGTGACCGCTCTCAACCCTCCAACTATCGTTCAATTGCTCTCATCTCTTGTATCTCTAAAGTTTTTGAAACTATTCTTGCTTCCAAATTTCTTAACCCTCCAGGCCCGGGCTGTATCTCCAAAGGACAGTGTGGGCTACCCGGGCGATCTGGCCGAAAAACGTCTAGGCCTAGGCTACCGTATTTGTGTTAATTTTAACTGCTAGAAATTGCCCACACATCTATAAACGTAGTGCGGTTTCCAATCTGTAGACTGGCGATGAGTAGAGCTCTCTAAGTCAACTGGTTCAGTTGTGATGACGATTTCAGTGGAGCTAATTTTGCCGCGATGTTGACAATATCGGAGCTTTTCACACACTAATTTCGTCTGACGTCACAACAATAACATTGATCCAACGTCTCCTTATTGTTTTCGGAGGTGTGGTGACGCAACGATCGGCTTTGTTTACATGCGTCGGACGCACGGCGTTCAGACCAAGCTGAATTGGCTTGAAAGCTAGTAACAGGACACCCGGGCACCTGCCCTTATTTCGTGGTGTCCTTCCACACGGACACCCGGGGAGGAAGGGTTAAGAATTTATCTTCTCATAAGCTGCTCTGAGATCGCCAGTATGGCTTCCTTAAGGGTCGCTCTACTGGTGATCTTCTTTCATATCTTACTAACTCTTGGTCATCCAACTTTCGGGACTTCGGTGAGACTTTTTCTGTTGCACTAGACATATCGCTACTACAATAATCAGTGTTCCTCGGAGCTTCCCCAGTGTATACCACCTCCTCTATGTAGGGTACGTAGTACCCGCCTTGCAACACAATCCCACCCCTACTCTGTGCAACTCTCCAACCCAGGAGTGAAATGTTATTCTCAGACTTTCTTCTATTCAACTGCTGAGCTCTGGAACTCTCTCCCAGAATCAGTCTTTCCCTCTTCCTATGACTTAAATTGCTTCTAACTCTGTGTGTCCAGGCATTTTAGCTCGAACGTCCCTTGATTTCGGCCCTGTCACTCTTTGAAATCTGGGGGAGGCACTTGCTGCAGGCAGTTATGCCTTTTGTCTCCCTCATTCACATAGAAAACAAAAAAAATACACAGATCAACAGTTCACTTTCTCTCAATATCCTTGGTGTATCCTTTTCATCAAACCTTTCTTGGAAGATCATATTACCACTCTTGTTAAAACAGCTTCCCAGAAGTTAGGAGTGTTCAACCTTCTCTGTGGGTTCTTTACCCCTGCACAGCTTCTTGCTCTGTATAGGGGCATGGTGCACCAATGAATCAAGTATTGTTCACATGTCTGGGAGGCTCCACCCATACCGCACTTCTCGAAAGAGTAACGTCCAAAGCATTTCGCCTCATTAATTCACTTCCTCTTATCTACCTAAGTTCACCCAAGTAGGGTTCGCCACTCTGCTAGTGGCACCGAGGATTGCACCGCCCTTCGTTGTGGTTTGAAAATTGGTGCAGCTGACGGTTAAAAGAGGCGAAGATGGGCTCGTCTGGCTTTTTTTGCACTTCAACATCAAGGGCTCTCTTGAAGCTGTCTAACAAAATGCCCCTCATATTTCTTACTCACAGCGGGAGTTTGTTGAAGAGACGTGGTCCTCTATGTGATGACCAACCCTCTCGCAGCAAGCCCCATAGCACCTTGATTTTTCATCCTGGGGATATCGCATTCCCAGCCTCTCCTATCACTGAACTTCATGACTATCAGGGTGTGTAGATTTCGTACTAAACTCTCTGCGATTTGCCATGGGTATATTATTAGGCAACGTTCCCTTCTACACTCCAACAAGTACAGCTTTAGTGATCTTAAACACTCCCAATAGTGTAACTGTTTTACTGAGTTTATATGTGAGGTGAAGTCCTTTGTATCCTCTCTAAGTCATTTATTTCACCTGCTTTGTATGGGGATGTTAATATGTAACAGTACAGTACTGTATTCTAGCTGCGGTGCTACCAGGGATTTGAAGAGTGTGTGTTTTAAATGTATGTAGAATCCAACCTGTTAGCCGTTTCGCAGCTGCAATTTTGATCGGGTTGTGTTCTTTGAATCCAATATTTTCAGACATTAACACCCCAAGGTCTTTCACACTGTCTTTATGTTTTATTATGTGGTTGGATTCTGAAGTTTTTATAATTTCAGTGACAATGCCAGATCACCCTGCAGCTATTTTTGTACTTTATTTCATTTATTGCGCTGCTCACAGCAGCTGGCGCTATCAAAGGGTGGGGCGGGAGTATTGGCTTTTCGTTACTAAGCTGCTCTCTATTCCACTCAAACTCCACGTTGAGTAATCGTTTGTAGTGTACCTTCTATGCTTCTCTGAGATCTTCGTCAGCATAAACACTTGTCTCATTATTATTCCTGATACACTATTCTCCTACAACATCTCTACTGTCATCCTTAACTCACCTAGCTAAGTTGAAAATCCCATTGGGATATTCTGTGTTACTCACTCGGTCATTGACCAAGTACACACTTGGTCAATGACCAAGTCCTTTATACTTTTCTTTGCCTTGTACTTGTACATCTCTTTTTTGGCAATTCGCTTAGCCACCAGATATTCCTCCCTGCTGTCTCTTTTCTTCCATGCTTTGAAGCATATTTTGTTCTCTTTGATTGCATTTTCAACCTTTTCATTCCACCAGGAAATCCTATGACTGGGCTTACCCTTAGTTTTGTTACAGACTTTGTCAGTGACAACAAAAAGGCTATGTGCAAGGAAATTCCAGTAGCTATATACATAATTTGACCTAGTGCCCCGTTTCCTAAACATTTCCTCCAGTTCGCAGCAAAACCTATCCCTGTATTCAGATTTATTCAACAACCATACTTATTATTCTGGCATGCATAACTTCTTACACACACGATTTTGCATTAAGCTCATGTCACACACTAGGAGCGCATGTTAGGAGATACATTCTTCGTTCAGGATAATAATAATAATAATAATTAAAGTTGCAAGCAACGTTGTCCGGGGTTCGACGGTTTTGCAAGCAGGGTATTGTGTTGGATACAAATGCTGTGTCACAGATATCAAAAGATCATTTAACTTATCGGGCATGGAGAAACTACAGAAGGAGCAGATTGTGCAAACAAACAAGAGCGAGAGAGGGAGAGATTGGCTGTAAAAGGGATCTGCCTCTATCCGTTTAGTAACAGAGTTGTAGATATGTGGAATAGGCTACCGAGTGCTATAATGGGATCAAGAACAATAGAGCTTCAACTTGAAATTAGATAGAACGAGATGGGTTGGGTGTGAAAGGGATCTGCCATGTGTAGGTCAATCGGCTCTGGAGACTCCCGTTTTCTTACTTTTTTATTTTCTCATTTGTGAAGGAGAGAGAGGGAGTATGGTGAGAGAATAGGATGTCGTAAACGTAAGGAAGATAGCGATAAATATGAGAGAGAGAGAGAGAGAGCGCAGGATGGGTTGGGTGTGAAAGGGATCTGACATGTGTGGGCCAATCGGCTCTCTGCAGACTCCGGTTTTCTTATGTTCTCATTTGTGAGAGAGAGAGAGACTAGGATGTCATAAATGTAAGGAAGACAGAGATAAATGAGAGAGTTTTTATGAGATGGGTTGGGTGTGAAAAGGATCTGTCTTGTGTGGGCCAATTGGCTCTCTACAGACTTCCATTTTCTTATGTTCCTATTTCTTACAATTGTGTTTTGGTTGCAGGTATATGATAACATGGGTGTATAGTAAGTAGTGTAAATAACAGGTAACGTTTATGAGATGGGTTGAGTGTGAAAGGGACCTGCCTTATGTGGGCCACTTGGCTCTCTGCAGACTCCCATTTTCATCTTGGTTGCATGTGTAAGGGATCTGCCTCATTTGTACCGGTGTGCAAACAAACAAGAGCGAGAGAGAAAGATATTGGCTGTGTAAGGGATCTGCCTCTATTCGCTTGGTAAAAGAGTTGTAGATATGTGGAATAGGCTACCAAGTGCTATAGTGGGATCAATAACAATAGAGCTTCAACATAAAATTTGATAAGACGAGATGGATTGGGTGTGAAAGGGATCTGCCGTGTGTGGGCCAATCGGTCTGGTTCTCCCACCACACATTTTATCCAAGTACTGTTCCTGTCAGTACATTTAAAGAGACCCACTATTCCATGTGTAGCCATGAAACTCCTCCATAAGCCAAGTTAATTTCTGTTTTAATTACAATACATGTAGTGCAACTGGTTTATGTTACTCCTATGAGTGAGGTTCCCCAAGATCCTGGCTTATACAATTGTGTTTTAAGAAAAGGGGGGGGGGGTGTTTCCGAACTGGAGAACCTCTCTCAGGTGATGATTAATATTAGGGTTAAGTAAGGTTGATAATTATGAGGTAATTAATTGCCTAAAGGGATTTTGGTATAAACACAAAAATCTTTTTGAGTTTAATAAATATGATAAAGTTTTAACTTTTAAAAAATCTATTTGTGGTCTATAGAAATATACAACTTTTATGTGTTTTACACTATACAGTTGCTCTCTTATTAAGTTTTACTAAAGCCTTCCACTTACCTTCCTTTAACTTTCTCTTGCTTCCTAAGGCTTACTCAGAAACCCTGCCTTATTCTTTACTCCCTCTTTTCGTAAATTTATCTAAATGTTCTCTATATCTAATGCGCGAGCCGTTAGTTTTGGTTTTCTCCAGTCTTTGACGTTGAGCATGAGATGTCCCAACCACCGATCTTGGTATTCTTAGGCTCTCACGTCATTGACGGAGAGAACCATTACTAAATTACGGGTTTGACAACCCGAAGGGAAGGAAGGAAAACTAACTATTTAGTAATGGTTCCGTAGTCAATGACGTAAAGCGGCCCTCCCTCCTACCTCTTCCCATGCACATGCGCAACTTAGTACTATGAAGGACGAATGAACCCAGCGTGACCAGCTGGAGGACACGTGCAAGGGAAGGACTGTATAACGGCGCGCTAGTTAATTTAGTAATGCAACATTCATAGTTTCTAATCTTTTACTCATAAAAATTTTCTTTCTTTTTCTAATGGTTACTTTTTTTAATGACGTTCCCTAGGAACTAAGTAAAGGGTTTCACCCTAGGATGTACTTTTTATATATTTAGGTTGCGTTATGCTTTCTCCAGGACCCTCACAGGGGTCTCCGGGGAGCCCTTATATATACAGTATAAGGCTCTCACGTCATTGACTACGGAACCATTACTAAATAGTTAGTTTTCCTTCCTTCCCTTCGGGTTGTCAAACCCGTATTTGACTCATTATGTGTTGGAAATAGAAGATCCAACAAATACTTAGGCTCAGCAAACCTCAGCACTTTAAATGTCTGTAAGCACATTTTAAACTCTATTCTGGCCTTGATGGGAAGCCAGTGTAGATCTATCTATCTATCTATTGCCTGACGCCGTGATTCCCGAAGGGGTGGCCACGAACGAACCGCCCCCAGTCAGTCGACGCCCCTCCTCCCAACCAGCATCGCCTTCATTCATATAATGTACTTCCTCACTCTGTCCTTCCACCTCGCTCTCGTACACCCTCTTTGTCATTCTCTCGCTTTCCATACGTTCCATATGGCCGAACCATTTCAAGTTGTTCCTTTTCACACTTTCCAGCACATCTACCTCCACACCACACCTCCTTCTTACTTCCTCATTCGTCTATCCCTCCATGTAACTCCGCAAGCACTTCTCAAGTAACTCATTTCCACCGCTCTCACTCTTGGTCTGAGTCTCTTCCCGAACGTCCATGCTTCGCTGCTTCCGTAAGTTAGTGTCGGGATTACCACACTGTCATACAAGGACTTCTTCACTTCCATAATGACCACCCTATTTCTTGTTACTGCTTTCAACGTTCCTACAACCCTCTTCCCCTGTTGCACCCTCTCCCGCACTTCTTCATCCATAGTCCCATATTTACCTAACACACTGCCCAGATACCGGTACTTAAAAGAGCTGACGATCTCCATAGCCTGACCGTTCAACTTCACCTCACACTCTGCAGATTATTCACAGTTGTATATTGAAATTAATAATAATATAGATGAGGTAAAGAATAAATTTTCATCACTCTTGTCAGACTTGAAGATCTGGATGACTAGAAGGAAGCTCAAATTGAATGACAACAAGACAGAGATTATAGTCATAAATGGTAATTTGAAAAATAAGTGTCCATGAAGATGTTGGATGTCTAGAATTCGGTGAATCACAGCTCCAACAGATCCACAGATCCATTAGATAATATGTGGTGGGTGTTCTGGGTGGAAGTGAAAATATTAGTCTAGCACACCTATTGAGAACAGACTGGAGTTTCTTCAAAGTAGCATTTGGTAGACCAATGAACAATGAATTACAGTAATCAATTCTAGATATAACAAATGAATGAATGAGAGTCAAAAGAGATTCCTTGCTCAAGAACTTCCTTATAGCATAAAGGTTACGAATGTAAAGGTGACAACTCTTCACGACACTATTTATATGATTCTTAAAGTTCAGATTTTTGTCGAATACAACGCCCAAGTTTCTCATTGATTCCAAAGGTTGGAGCTGTGATTCACCGAATTCTAGACATCCAAAATCTTCATGGACACTATTTTTCAAATTACCATTTATGCTAATCTCTGTCTTGTTGTCATTCAATTTGAGCTTTCTTCTAGTCATCCAGATCTTCAAGTCTGACAATACATACATACATACGGGTTTAACCCGTGGAGCCCCAGCAACGCGTCTGACGCGTCGGCTATGTATGTAACGCACAGCCCCAGAGACGCGCCTAACGCGTCACCCTTATAGCTCCAGTCGTAAGTCTCAGAATGGCTCTAGATTTATACGGGAACTACTTTGGGATCCGGCGGACTAATTCCAAAACGTTTTGTCCATACGCACGCGCGCGCGCGCGGGGACGGAAGAGGGCACCCGCCTTCCCACACCTCATGGTCAGTTTACCGCGCACCCTCTCGAGTGAAACACCATGTCTCGACGTTATAGTGCCCGCCTTACCCGCCCCTGCAGTACAGAGGAGGTCATGGATATACTGTACGACACTGACAGCCCTGATAGTGACACTGACTCGGCATTGGACGAGTCTGGGGACGAGTATGCCCCCTCCCAAGCCGAAATAAGAAAGCTAGAGGAAGAGCTTGCTCAGATTCCTGTCAGGCGGCATAGGCCGTCACAAAGACAGCAAGGGGCAAGTGCACCTCCCCGCCGCCCACTTCCCCAAGACCCCACTGAATCCTTAGAAAGTGGGGAAGAGGTTGTTGTTGCAGATGAACCTGCTGACCCTCAAAATTACGTGCGTGTACCTGAGGAAGAACGAAAGGGATTGAAGAGGAGAAGGGGCGAGTCTGGGAGTGAAGAGGAGGTACCCCCACAACCCCGCCTGCCTTCTCCCCCACTTCGCATAATCTCCCCACTCAAGAAAAATACCCCGGGGAGGTTCTATGGTCGTCATAAACATAGTGACGAACAACAACGTGGTGATGGACAAATAGAACAACCTGGTGATGGAGAAATGACACAACGTGGTGCGAGACAAGGGCAGTCACGTGACCCAAAACGCTCCCTCTTCCCTCCTGACCCAGAGCACGAGGGGGGGGATGAGTCACCACCACCACCACCACTACTACCAGACTCTCCGCCTCGCCATTCTTCCCCCCCACTATCACCTTCAGGCTCCATCCCGTACACCCCCCCACGAATGTCTCCCTCACCTGAACCAGGCCCCTCCCGCGCCACTGCATTATCACCAGCCTCTCCACAACGCCCCGATCTGCCCCAACGCCCTGCAAGCAAACGACGTGGGCGTGTCATATCTCGCGGGCGTGCCACCCGCGGCCGAATGCAGAAGGTGAAGCAAATAAGACGCCCCAGCAACGACTCGAGCTCTAGATCTAGCTCTCGATCAAGTTCGAGGTCTAGCTCCAGACCCAGGTCCACCTCTCGCCCACGCCGCCCACGCTCCACCCGCACCCGCCCAACCCGCCCCGGTGCCCCTCACGATGACCCTGATGAGCCCGATGCCCCATCTAGCGACGACGAAGGCGCTGATAGGTGGGATTGGGTGGATGGGGAGAACTATCTACCAGGACAATACCACTTTTTGGGGGCAGCTGAGGCCGGCCCTACCATGCCCAATCGTGGACCTGACACCACAAGACTGGGTGTTTTTCTGCAGTTCTTCACCTTGTCGGCTTGATTATTGACCAGACGAACTGGTACAACTATTATTTTATGGCAGGGAAGGAGCAGAAGAGGAACTCGGCACGTCTCTCATGGGTGGATTTGTCTTCCGATGAGTTCTACGCATTCCTGGCACTGGTCATCCTGATGGGGGTCACCAAGAAGACGTCTCTCAGGAAGTACTGGTCATGTGATCCCCTCATCGCAACCCCCTTCTTTGGGAAAGTCATGAGCAGGAATAGATTCACGGCAATCATGGGAAACCTGCACTTTATTGATAGCCTGGCAAGCCACACCAGGAACCAGGAACGCCCCAGGAATACCAAAGACCCGATGGAGAGGATAAGACCTATATTTGAATACCTGAAAACTAGGTTTGCAGCATCCTTCAAACCTTACCAAAAACTAATAATTGATGAGAGTCTGGTGCTATGGAGGGGGAATATTAGCATCCGACAGTACATCCCCAGCAAGCGTCACCGTTATGGCCTGAAACTGTTCGTGATGTGCGACTGCAAAACCGGCTACATCCAGGACATCATCCTCTACATGGGCAAGGTCACTGAACTGGTGGAGGAGAGGACATATGGGATATCTGGGGCCGTTGTCATCACCATGTTGGAGGGATATTTGGACAGGGGCCACATCTTGTACCTCGACAACTGGTACACCAGCCCTTCCCTTGCCAAATTCCTGTACAGCAGAAACACTGGCGTCTGTGGCACCGTCAGGAGGAATCGTGTCTACATGCCAGAGCTACCCGAAAGGCGGGAGAAGGGCTCCATCATCCACCTCCAGGCAAATAATATCTTGATGCTCTCGTGGATGGACAATCGTGACGTCAATATCCTCACCAGTATCCACCTGCCCCGCTTAGAGGACACCAAACGCCATGATAGAGCCACAGGTGAGGCGGTCAAAAAACCAGTTGCAATCATTGACTACAACATCAACAACAAGTCCTAACGCCATGATCCCCGAAGTGGTGGCCACGAATGAATCGCCCTCATGCACTTCTGTCCCCGTCAGCCAACGCTCTTCCTCCCAACCAACACCTGCCCGGAATGTAACACAGCACCCCATACCAATAAACACATCATAGAAGACTGCATTTCACACAACCACTTACGCCAACAACACAATCTACACTCAATGAGAGCTCTGTGGGAAAGCCCGATCGTGGCCATGGCCTTCCTCAGGGACTCGGGGCTGTTCGGCCAGGCAGCTTAGGGAACAACAACAACATCAACATGCGGCTGGTTGACAAGTCAGACTCTGTCATATCGTCGGTCGAGTGTGCCAGGAAGACGATGAGGTGGTATAAAAAAATATTTTTCCACCTACTCGACCTCACCCTCTACCAATATCATGAAATAACAGGTGAAGTTGAGACGATGTCGTCGTACTGCATCGAACTTGCACGGGAGCTTCTGTTCTTCTTCAGGGATGGTCCACACCGCCAGCAACGTCCCGCAGCTCGTTTTCAAGCACCAGAAGGCCCCGCCAGACTGACACAACGCCACTTTTGCGATTTTGTCCCGCCCAACCAAGTAAAACCCAACCCACGCAGACGGTGTCATGTGTGTCGCAACACAGGCAGACGCACACCAAAACGGACAGACACCCGGACGATGTGTGAAGAATGTGATGTGGGACTGTGTTTTCCCACCTGCTTCAGGGATTATCACACCCTCGAGCACTTCTAAGTGTTCAAAGTGTTCAAAGACTGCGATAAAAGACGCTATAATGTAATACTAACAGTGTATATAAAAGACGCAAAAAGTGAATATAAAACAGTGTGTATATATATATAATTTACAAGTGCAAAGTACCGAACAATATAAAACACTAAGTAAATTCTAAACTTATAAAACTGTGTGCAAATAATTATAAGAATACGAGACAATAAGTGCGTAAAACAATGTATATACACCTCATAATCTTAGGTAAAACAATGAACAAGTACAAATAATTCAATGAAAAGGAGAGACAGAGTGACCTTGAGTGAAAGTGACAGCCAGACAGAGAAAGAAAGAGGGAAGGGTGCTGTGGAATGTGGGTCACTCGGTCCGCTGTCTGGCCGTGTGTTCGTACGTGCGTTTTGTTATTGTCCTGAGCAAAGATGGCCGCCCAAGATGGCCGCCATCACCATGGCAACGGGGACGCTAACACTCGTGCGCACTTGTAATACTTGAATGAAGGCACTTATCACACTACAACTTCAGTTATATTGACATTATGTGATATACAAAGACATTCTATGAACTCTGAAGCACACTTTATGTCCGAGAGGTGCAAAATAAGTCATGCTGCCTGGCGGCTGGCAACTGGCTGCTGGCGCGGGAGATTTGAAATGGCGCTAAGGCTCCTCTGAGGCTGGGGACCCCCACTACCTCCCAGGACCCCCAAATGGCCTAGGTAAGTACTTTTTTCACATTTCTTCATGTCTATCATTATTTTCTAACACATTCTGATATATTTATAAAAAAAACAAAAATTGAAAATTGCCCGGGTTCTGGTGCGCAAAAATAATAAAACCGGCCGGGGCTGTACGGGTTAAAGACCGCAACCGTCCACAGTGAATGTGGCTTCCATGGTACAATCACAGTACTGCACACAGTGCACAGCAATCATAGCATGGTGGTTACAGTCTTTACTGCAGCACAGTACAACAAAGTCTTACCACAAACAACGCCCCATCATGTTATCACAGTGGCTGATGTTGGTATAGCGCTAACAGTGTCTCAGCAAAACTCAAGAAAGTCCCCCTGAAGCACCTGCACCTGGCGAAAATCGCACCACACCAGCCTTAACCGTGCTACAATAAGGCAGTAACAAGAAATCACCGCAACTGCTACAGAGGCTAACTGCACCACCGAAGTGGCGGGCGGTGGGGTCGCTGCATCCCTACGCCAGATGATGAAAATGTATTCTTTACCTCATCGATATTATTAATTTCAATATACAACTGTGAATCATCTGCATAGAAATGATACTTAACACCATGTGCATCCAGTAGGGATATAAGACTAGAGGCATAGATAATAAACAACACAGGGCCAAGAACCAATCCCTGAGGCACCCCGAACTTTAGCAATGATGGTTCTGACATGGAGCCACCAATGACAACACATTGACTACGATCGGTAATATATGACTGAAGAAGCAGGAGTGCATCTCCCTGCACACCAAAACCAGAAAGGTCTCTCAGGAGCAACTGATGGTCAACAGTATCAAACACTGCAGAGAGATCCAACAAAACCAAAATGATGACCATTACATCCTAAATTATTTCCAGTCTTTCCTGTTCACCAAGAAGTAATCTATCTGGCTACTGATGCCCCCAGCACTGTACATGATCAGATGATTCAACCTATTCTTGAACGTGGTGCTACACACAACCATGCTATTTGCCACACAGGACTCCAGTATATATTCGTTTTCAAGATTTCTTCTTCCTCATCCATTTTCTCCATGTACACCCTTATAGCTATCAGCACATGCTTCCTCATGCACATTAAGGTGACCACTCAGTACTTTAGTATCATCCTCAGAGAGGCCCGAAACAACACTAATCAGGTTACTACAGAAGTCTTCTTTCTGCTCTCTACTCAAATCAACCTGTGGGGCATATGCCGATATCACATTCAAATTTTGTTCACCAACTTTCAGTTTAAATACAATCAATCTTCCATTTACTCCCTTGATCTCAAGCATACTACATATGAAGCTTTACATTTCCTCTGTGATATGGATTCCCCTCTTTTGAAGAGGGAATACAATAAAATATACTAAAAAAATCTGTAAGATATCTGACCTAGAAAGAGAAGGGTGCTGCATAAAGACATGGCACTGTTGTAGTCGTCCCATGACTGTGAAGGGTCGTGTGAGGGGGATCGCCTCCACGATGGTACCGTTCTTCAACACCTCAAAGGAATAATCTGCGGCGGGCAGGCCACTCCACTCCGGCTCCTGGGGACAATAAGCATAAAAGTTTATAATAATAATAATAATAATAATAATAATATATATATTTTTTTTTTTTGGGAGCCAGATCCCAAAATCACAGGACTCGATACCATCCAAAAGGTCAAAGTTTCAACATAATCTCCAATAAACGGCTATGAAGGGGAGATGTGCTGTTTTTTCTGGGGCCCCTTCTCCCTCATGTTTAGCCCCATTAGTTTTCAGATTTTAAGATGTTTGCCCCATTAGGTTAGGAAGGAAACTAGAAAAATAATAAATATATGAAAATATCAACCAAAAAGTGAACCATCTCCCCTTAAGTGATATAGGAACTCAATGACCAATGGTATCCCATCGAAATAACCTCTCCAGAGGAATAATAGTTACAATCATAATTTACAAGAAATTTTTGTTATTGTAGTAGTAGAAGATGTACAGTAGATGTACCTGAGTATCTTCATCTACTACTACTATAATAACAAAAATGTCTAGTTGTTGTTGTTGTTGCTGTTCCGCAGGCTGTCTGGCCGAGCAGCCCCAAGGTCCCGAGCAAGGACAAGGCCATAACCGAGCGCCACCACAGAACCCTTCCAGCTTACCACTAATAATGCCCAGGTGACCGAAGCCACTCAAAGGCGGGGAGCTGAGGAGGGTGCAAAAACGCCCGGGAAACAAAAGCTTCACCCAAGACCCTGTGCCCCTCAGCAATTATAAAGGGAAAGTTGAGGGGCAAAGGAAAAATGTGACGCTTTGGCTCCCAATCTGCCAGGGTTGGCAGTAGGGAGGTCAATCCACGGAAAAGACGCCGTCACTTGAGATCTAGAAAATATATAAGTAAAAGGAACAGTCAGAGTAAGCTATGGGTATGGCAGAGAACGCTCAACTCTCATTCTGATAGACCAGCCCATCACCATGTCTACCAAAAATGTCTAGTAGATTATAATTGTAACTAATATCCCTCTCTAAGGTACTGAATTACACCCTGGCCCATGCACTACAGAATAAGCTAAATTGATACAGTACACTCTATTGCATAGCTTATTATCAAAATTTCTTGAACTCTTTCAACCGGATGATACCAATTTATAATTTTATTCTAGCTCCCCCCCAGATGATTTAATAAAACATTCAATGCCCAAAGCATGCTCTTCCATTCTAAGGCTCATATATACAGTATACCTCTCTATTACTTGGTCCATCTAGCCTGCTCACACCAGCTGCCAATCTGAGATAGTTCATCTCCACAGTTCTCAGTTTGGATAGGTCCTCATCATTGGTTATCTATGTCTCACTTCCATATGAGAGTGTTAGGAGAAGCACACTGTTTCTCAGTTACTTTTTTTACATCTTGACTAAGCATTCTCCCTTTTTTAATACAATTAAGTCCTCTAATTACCTTTAGCCCTTGCATTTTCTCTCTTTTATTATAATAATCATTATAAATTAGATTATTCCTCTACTACCCTTCGCTTTGTACAATCACTGCTTTCCTCCAGTCCTCCAATAAACTTTCCATTGCCCATGATAATTTACATAGCCTATGCATTATGTTTACAGCTTCATCTCCCCCATATCTCAGCATTTTATCTGGGATGTTATCTACTCCAGCAGCATTGCCCATTTTAAGTCTATCAATTGCTTCTTTTACTTCTCTGCTTATCTGTCTTTCGTCTACCCTGTATATTCTACCTCTGCATTCCCATGGTTGACTCAACCAATCCTTGTCTTCCCTATACTCTTTACAGCTACACTACTAAAATTATCTTTCCACACATCCACTACACCGTCACTCTCCGTGGTATCACCTTCCCGTTCATGTCCCTCATTCCACCACCTTAGACACTCTCAGTCTTCCTCCCTATGGCTTCGTTCACAGCTCTGTAATATGTTTTTTTTTTTATTCACTCAGAAACTGTTCAGTAATCTTCTTCACTCTTTGTTTCAAGTTGTTGCAAGTAAATTGTTGCATAAATTTAATATCTTTTTAAGGTCAATTATTGTGACTGTATTCTTAAATTTGATAACAATAATTTTAATCAAGCATTTTTAACTTTAAGTTTCTCGTATAACCTTTGCTTACTGTGTGTCTGTATTTATTGATTAATTATCTACTTATATTGTTATTATAATTTCTATATAATCATTGTTCTTGTTAGAAGTGTACTCATTATTAACATTTGTTGTTGCTTCTTCATATTTTGCAATTATTCTACTTTATTCTACTTTATTCCCCCCGCCTTTGGCGGGGGGATAGCTCCCCTAGTTCAACCCCTTTCGGGGTTGGGCACCCGCCCTGTGGTATAGTGTATATGTGTATAGTGTGGTATAGTAAATTGCACTGGATCTTAGTACCAGAACATGTATCAAATCAATCAAGAGCAAACAGGTGCAATAAATCGTCATTTGACAGAGGAATCGTTGGGTAATGGATAAATTTAGTTTTTCGCCTTTTTCTCAAAACTATAATTATTCGAACAAAAAACCTAAAATCTTTCGTAATTTTGGTCCGATTTTAATAAATAAAAAACCATTGGAAAGAAGAGAGTAAATGCAGTAGAATGTACTGAGGAATTTTTGATAAACCCATAACCTGTTTGACAGGAGGCTTGAAACCGTTTAAATATATAAAAAATAAAAATAAAAATAATAAAAAACTATAAGGTGTATCAAAAATCCCTCTGTACATTTTATTGCATTGTTTCTCCTCTTTCCAATGGTATTTTTTTTATGTAGATTGGACCAAAAGTTTTTTAGTTTTTAGGTTTTGAAAATTTGGCCAAAATGCGAAAATCCGAGGTAGCGAAAAAAAACTATTCATCCGAATTTATTCATTTTTGGATATGTTGTTCCTAGAAGTGGTATCTATCACCTGTAAAAAAAAATGAACACGATCGGACCATTTTGAAATACATGGCGGACGCTCCCCTTAATTTATTTGTACTGTACTATAAATGTAGGTTATTTGAAGGGTAGCAGTTGGTAGGGGTCATGTGTTCATGCTATGGTCACAGGTACCTAACCGATAGCACTGTCTTTTGTGAGTGCTGCACTTCCTTCTCACGTCTTTCCCACATTCTCTCCTAAATACTGTTGCAACAATTGGAACAGCAGTGGTTTGGAGGGCAGGTAAGTTGGTAACCTCGAGGGGTCGCATGATCTGTTGTTGCTTGTTGTCCTTTGTACTACTGCATGCATTTTGTACTACTGTATAGTATTGTGTATTATCTTGTCAAATTGCAAATGTGTTTGAATAGAATATTTGGACTCAAATTGTAATATTTGTATTAATCTATCCACTGTACCTATCTATCTATATACAACTCAGGTGCCACATACCCCCCCCCCCCCTTTTTTTTTTTTTTTTTTTTTTTAGCTGGGGGTGGCCGATTCGAGACAGAGCCTGAACAGTGACAACACAATACAATACCAAAAAAACACAAAAACAAAACACAAATTCACACACATCTAGGTCACCCAGGAGAAACCCAGAGACCCGGGATCACTATGGGTGCTCCAGCACTGCCCCAACCTCCCGGAGAAGTTCCGGTCTCAGCAGGCAGACATGCAGCAGAGCACACCACAGTGCCCGCCCACCAAGAATCCAGGCATACCCTTCATATATACCGGCTCCCTGAGCCAGGCGCCTGACTGACTATTATCTAGTCCAACTGGCACCCTCTCCTCTCTCCCAAACAACCATATTTTCACTCATCTATTCACTAGCATTTTCCATTCATTCCTATTTATTACCACTTCTCTTGCCTGATCTATAGTTATTCCTCTATCTCCTATCCTAAACCTGAACATCTTTCTGGCCCTATCCCACCAAAAAACTTAACCTGAAGCCAGAAGCCCAATTATTCCTTTTTAAGTTTTGCTCTGAAGAATGTAAATACAGTCCTCCCTCGGGTAGCGCGGCTTTGGACAGTGCAGTTTTGGTCTAACGCGGGTACCCCTAGTGTGCCGAGTCAGCATCTAACACGGTTTTATTTATGTAGCGCGCTCTGTGGTCGGCTGGGGGCTCGGCATCTCTCGCCATATCTCGGCCGTGACGTCAGACTTGGTAGACTCGTGACGTCAGACTCGGCTAGGCTCGGCTCGGCTCGGCCTCCCCCACGCTTGGGTAGGCCTAGTCCTACGCCGCATCTCGTTACGCAGCTCGTAACGTGGCAGGCCTACAAGATATCAACGAGGAAGACGTCCGAGAGATGATTGTTCCACCTGAGCAGCATCCCGAGGACTTACTGCAGGAATTGGATGAGGAACTAGCGGATGAAGAGCGCCTGCCGAAGATGGAGTTAACGATGGAGACCCTATCACCAGTGACTTACGTGAGATCGTCGAGTTGGCTGATCGCTTGGCTGACCGTATTTACCTAATTGTATTTACCTAATTGTAGTTTACAGGAGTTGAGCTAAGCTCGTGTTGTCCCGTCTCTCAGTCTACTTTTTATCCAATTTTTTCTTGAAAATATGGATGTTCCTTGCCCCTACCACCTCCTCCTCCAGCCCATTCCATTTGTCAATACATCTATAGGGGAAGCTAAACTTCCTGATATCGTTCTTGCAGGTAGGTCTTTTTACTTTGTAGCTGTGGCCTCTAGTTATTCCTGTATCCATAATTAACATATCCTCCCTATCCAGCCTCTCCAGCCCCCGGGTGCATTTGTACATCATTATCATGTCTCCCCTCTCTCTCCTCTCTTTTAAACTTGGTAGATTTAATTTGTCTAGCCTCCCTTCATATGGCAGTTCTCTGAGACTTGGAACCAATCTAGTAACTGCTCTCTGGATTCTTTCTAACTTGTGAATATGCTTCTTTAGATGCGGGGACCACACCACTGCTGCATACTCCAATCTTGGTCTAATCATACTCTTCATAATTTTTGCTACCATGGTCTCATCCAAGTAGTTCAGAGCAACTTTCATATTCCCGGCCATTGCATACATTCCGCTAAAGAGCTTGTTAATATGTTTCTCTGGCGACAAATTATCTTGTATAATGAACCCTAAATCCTTTTCTTTTTCGGCCTTGCTAATTATATTATCTCCCATCCTGTACTCTCAATTTGGTCTATTCACACTTCTTCCCATATTTAACACATGGCATTTACTTATATTAAATTTCATTTTCCACTTGGTGCTCCATTCATATATTCTATCTAAATCCCCTTGCAGCTCCTCACAACTACTTTTATTTGTTATTTGTCTCCTAATTTTTACGTCGTCTGCAAACATTGACATGTAGGAATTTATGCCTATCGGCAGGTCATTCACGTACATAAGGAACATGAGAGGTGCCAACACAGATCCCTGCGGCACACCACTCTCAAGTTTCAGCCACGATGAGTAAGTTCCTCTAATGTTGGTCCTCATTTCCCTATCTGTTAGATAGCTCTCCATCCATTTCAGCAAACTCCCCCTGACACATCCTAGCGTCTCAAGCTTAGATAACAATCTCTGATGTGGTACCTTATCGAATGCTTTGGAAAGGTCTAAGTAGACGCAGTCCACCCATCCGCCTCTTTCTTGGAGTACATCTATCACCCTACTGTAATAACATAGCAAACTGGTAACACAAGATGTCCCTTCTCTGAATCCAAATTGCTTTGGGGTTATTATCTTCTTTCTCTCCAACATTTTCATCCATCTCTTCCTAATTAGCTTTTCACAAATCTTGCATACAATACTAGTAAGTGAAACTGGTCTATAGTTTAGAGGGTCCTCAGGGTTTCCATTCTTGTATATCGGGATGATATTTGCTCTTTTCCATTCAACAGGAACCTGTCCTTTATCTAAGGAAGCTTGAATTATGTTCCTCACTGGCTCCACTAATTGCTCTGCACACTCCTTTAAAACCCAGGCAGACACTTCATCCGGTCCCATAGCTTTCCTTACTTCAAGTCCTCTCATCGCAGTTAACAGCTCATCTCTAGTTATTTCAATCTTACTAAGACCACTCTCCAGTACTCCCGCCTGCGGTTCGTCAAAACCTTCCTCTCTAGTAAAAGAACAAGGATCCAAATAGGGATAGGGCTCGAGCAACGTCTATGCAACTCTCAACTCTGCTGAGACACTACTCCGAGATGTTTACTGAGAGGGTTAATGCTCGCCAACAGAGAAGGATCACAGAGTTTTTCCGTGACCGCCAGGAACAGCAGGAACGGCAGCAGTGTGGCGATTCGGAGGAGGAAGAACGCCAGCTGGGTGACGATTCGGACTCCCTCCCTTCTGACGTTGACGACAACATGTCATTGTTCTCAGGGTTCGGCAATGACGACCAGAACCTGGGAAGGCCTTCAACCTCCTCTCAGTGACGCCCATCTTGGTGTCATGGGGGGAGGGGAGGGGAGGGGAGGGGGCAGGCGGGCGGGCGGGAGAGAGAGGGAGGCGACGCACCACATCCACAGCACCACTCGACAAGGTAATGAACAGTAACTTACCTGTGTGTCTCATTTCATAGATATGATCTGTAAAATAGGGTTAGGTTGTCTGTTACTAATGTTTGATCCATATTTGGTAAGGTTATTGGGTGGTAAATGGTAAAAAAGGTGACTTTGGGGAAGTCGTCAGAACCAATAGAATTAATCCCATAAGTTCTTTGCTTTGTGTAGCGTGTGTTTGCGTAGCGCGGCGCGGTCCCAGTACGATATACCCGCGCTACCCGAGGGAGGAGTGTAGTCTATCTAATAAGGTTTACCGTACTACATTTATGATTTTTGCTTAAATAACAATATAGATATCTTTTCAGTTACTGAAACATGGCTCCTGCCTGTCATCTCTGATTCTGTCATGAGCATTAGTGGATATTCTTTATTTAGAAATTATTTTGTGTCGCCCAGACCCAAACATGGTGTGTGCATGTACTGTATGTAAGGAACTCTTTAAAAGCTGTACTCTGTAATGACCATCCACAATGTCCCAATACCTTAGCAGTCTTTCTTCCTTCCTTTAATCTTTATATGTTAACAGTATACAGACCTCCTTCTAACTCCCATGAAAATAACACTGCTCTCATTTCGTTAATACAACAATTCAGTGTGGGAAAGGAACTTATCATTATGGGAGACTTTAACCTCCCCTCAATCTCATGGAATCAACCTGTCATTGACCAGAACCTAACCAATACAGATGCGACATTTCTCAACCTCTTTACAACACTAGGTCTACACCAACATATGACAGACCCCACCTTTATCTCATCAGGCAACACACTAGACCTTGTCCTCACAACTGATCACGATAGAATTGTTGAAATAACAACATTCCCACCATTCCCACGCTGTGGTCACGCTCTCCTCTACTTCACTTACCTGTTCCAAGATGAGCGACCCATAAACAATACAAATCTCTACAGACGCCTAAACTGGGCTCGTGGAGACTATCGATCCATCAACTCTGCCCTGGGATCCTATGATTGGGATCTCGAATTTAGCCATCTCGACCCAAACCAAACAGCGGTTCATCTAACCACAATCCTGTCAAGCCTAGCCCAATGCTACATCCCAGAAAAAAACTCCTCAAAATCATGTTCCACCCTGGCACAAAAAAGTTCCCCTGCACTTGCACAGGCAAAAGTCCAAGTGTTGGGCAGAGTATGTAAGATTTAGACCGTACATCTAGATTCACCCTACGAACACCTCTATTACACACCATCACTTTACTTTTATTGACGTTCACCCTCTGCTTCCTACTCCCACAAACCACACCAAACTCTTTGACTACTCGCTGGAGTGGCGGCGTCTTCGTCGTGAGTCCACCTCCAGGGGCTGCCGACCCTCCTGGCCGGGGACAAAATCGCTGACCGATGGGGGACATCCGGCTGCCGACCATGGAGAGCAGTCCTAGGAACCAAACTACCATAACAAACCTCTGCCCCCCTCGCGGGGACACGAGAACCTGGGAATGGCTTCGGTCGCCCGGGCAAGTACCACACCTCTCACAACCACACTCACACATTACACTGTTTTTTCTACACCGAGAAATGACTCTCCGGCTGCCATTTCTCAAAGAATTCTTCTAGCCGGAGACATCTAGAGCAACCCTGGACCCACCCACAAATACATATGTCCAACATGCTCAAAACCTATCACTTCGAGTCGCCACACAAAGGGTTCAGTTCTTTGCAACTCATTCAGAAACTGAACCCATTTCACCTGCACAACACTTGCCTCCATGGAACACTACACAAACACCTGGACCTGTTCCTCATGTCCCTCCCTTTCCCAGTCAAACCCCTCTCCTACACCCCTCACACCTCTTCTATCCAACCCACCAATCCTTTCCGCGCCACCCACATCCTCAACCCCTCACATCCCACCCCAACCTAATCCATCCATACCCTCATCTCCTGCACCTCAATCCCCATCTCTTTCCACCTCATTCCCGTGCAGCCAACATACAAAGCACACACAACATCAACATTCAACTAAACATAGATGGCATTAACACAAAGAAACACAAACTCTCACACTTCATCAAACAACACAACATACACATTGCCATCTTACAAGAAACAAAATTCCGCACAACACAAAAAACACCTACATTTCAGACATGACTGAACCGACGGCGGCGGCGGCGGACTCATCACCTTGGTTCACACAGCAATAAACTTCAGACACCATTGTGCATACCAAATCCCTCCTCCCCCCACATGATAACACAACAGAAATACAATCCATCAAAATAAGCACTGGCAATAACTCCAACATTAGCATCATAAATACATACATTGGTAGGATACTTGAGTTCCGACCATCTCCCGATCATTATTAACACCAAAACCAGGCTCACCCCAGCTAGCCACAGATACATATACACTAACTATAAAAGAGCCAACTGGGAAGCTTTCACAAATGAGACAGAACAACACTTTGAAACCCTAAACAGCACACCCATCACCAACATCAACAATACCGTTCACATATTCAACACAATTATCCAAAATGCTGACAAGAAACACATTCCAAGAGGTAAGAGAAAAAGACACAACCCCAACATCACACCAGAAATTCAAAATGTGACACACTGAAACACTCCCCAGCACCCCACACTCAGGATATCACACAACAAATCCAAGCACTCAACAAACAGATTAACAACAAAATACAAGAACAAACACTAAATTGGAATAACTACCTCCAAACACTTTATCACAAAAAACTCTATAAAACACTAAACAGCATCACAACAAAATCACATGCCGCAATCATAACAACAGACTCTAGTCCTTCATACAAACAACAAGCAAACACTCTCAGTAATCACTTCTATCATGTCAGCCACCTAAATCCCCATCAAGACGACCGACGTGTAATCCGAGGTAAAAGAGAATTCCCACAGACCCTGACTATGCACTAGGGTGGATTTTTATTTTTTTTATTTATGATTTATTTATTGTAATAGTGTCGAATATATGGGGGTAGGCAAGAATATTAATTAGCCTAAATTTCAAGGTTACATATTAATATCTTCAGGTGCCCCAAGCCCACCAAATATTTGATTTTTTTTTTATATAAATCATATTCCAAAGGAAGAACATATTTTCCTGTCAGATCAGAAGAATGACAGGAAAATGGCTATTGCTGGAGTGGATTTAACATTGTCTAAATTTGTTTGTTTTGTTTTAACAATGTTAAGAAAGCAAAGAGAACAGTGCTTGCTGCAGTTACCAGATTGTACAAAAAATGCCAGTACTGGTAAGTATGACACATTATCCGGAAATGAGAGCATGTCAGAAGAAGATGATGAAGGTGAAGATGATACATATCCAGAACCTACAAGCTATAAAAGACTACTTCAGAAGAAAGAAAGAACTCCATCAAAGAAAAAGAAAACTAAAAATCTACAAACACTTGCAGAGTACTTGTGATAGGGCTGGTGTGTCAGACCGCGCTACAGCACTCATCACTACTTCTCTTTTACAAGATATAGGAGTTGTTTCTATTCAGAATACAGCTGAAGTTGTGGATAGAAACAAAATCAGAAGAGCTAGACAAAAGAAAAGATAATCAATTGGCAAGGTTAAAGAACAAACACCCATTACTGGCATAAATGTGGTGATGGGCTGGTCTATCAGAGTGAGAACTGAGCGATCTCTGCCATACCCATAGCTTACTCTGACTGTTCCTTTTACTTATATATTTTCTAGATCTCAAGTGACGGCGTCTCTTGCGTGGATTGACCTCCTAATCTACCAAGATTGGAAGCCAAAGCGTCACATCTTTCCTTTGCCCCTCAACTTTCTCTTCATAATTGCTGAGGGGCACAGGGCCCTGGGTGGGGCTTTGGTTTCCCGGGCGTTTCCGCACCCTCCTCAGCTCCCCGCCATGGAGTGGCTTCGGTCACCCAGGCTTTATTGTGGTCGGCGGGGAGGGTTCTGTGGGGGCGCTCGGTTGTGGCCTTGGCCTTGCTCGGGGCCTTGGGGCTGTTCGGCCAGGCAGCTTGGGGAAAAACAACAACAACAACAACTGGCATATATTTTGATGGCCGGAAGGATATGACATTTACTCAGGAAAAAAGAAAGACAAAATACTATAGAAAAAAGGCACTACAAGAACATATAACTTTAGTGTAGGAACCTCGATCAAGAATACATGGGACATTACACTGTGAAAAGTGGATCAGCAGATGGAATAAGTAAAGGTTTGTTTGAATATGCTGAGGAAAATAATATTGATCTGAAAAACCTGATTGCAGTTGGTTGTGATGGCACAGTAGTCAACACTGGAGAGAAAGGTGGTGCTCTAAGGCTAATCGAGATGAAGCTTAATAAAACAATTCACCATTTCATATGTCAACTCCATGCAAATGAACTGCCATTACGCCATTTAGTTAAGAAACCTGATAGAAAAACATCTGGCCCTAATGGATTCACTGGTCCCATTGGCAAACAACTTCATGCATGTGAGAACCAACCTATCTGTAGCCTATGATAAAATTGATGCTAAAGGGCCAGTTGTGGGTTGTAAGGATCTTAGCACAGACCAGAAATACACCAAGCAATTACAAAGGGATTTTGTCCTCCGGATCTGGCTCATTGTAACCCAGGAAAGATGGCCCACTCCCGTTGGGTAACTAGAGCAAACCACTTACTTCGTCTATACATTTCGACTGAGAATCCCTCAAAGAATCTCCTTAGCATTGTGTTATTCATAATGAGAGTTTATGTACCAATGTGGTTCTCAATTAAGCAAAATCCATGCTTTGTAAATGGCCCAAAACATGTACTCAAGACAATCGAACTCACAAGAACACTGGGTGAAGAAGTGCAAGATATTGTCTATCCTGTGATTCAAAGAAACACCTTCTTTGGGCATCCAGAAAACATTCTAGTGTCAATGACTGATGATAACAGCTGTTAAATAAGAGAACTAGCTTGGAGGAGAATAAAAAAGACCAGGCAGAAGAACAAAGAAAAAAACTGTGAGACATTTTTCAGTACCTCCTCTCAACTTTAATGCCACAAACTATATTGAACTGATTGACTGGCAGCAAAGAAAAATCACTGAGCCACCACTAACAAAACAAATGACAGAAGACGACATTGAAAGCCACATTGTCAACAAGACTAGAATGACGTTCCCTACATTTCCATGCCATACTCAAGCTGTGGAACAGATTATTAAAGAATTAATGACTGATGCATCATTGAAGGTCTGTGGGTATGAGGCACGAAATGGATACATTAGATCAAGACTTGAATCACGTGCCAAGATACCATCATTTGAGAGTAAAGCTCACTTCAATGTACAAGCATGAAGAAAATGTAATCAGGTTGAATCATGCCCTCGGATGGGTGGTTGGGAAGGGCATGGGTGGAGCTCGACACGCAGCCACATCCTTGTGGTGAGTTCTGGATAATCTTTGAACTTTTAAAGATAAACTGAGAGCTGTGTACCTGTCAGAATGCACTGCCAATACATCTGTTTAGGTTTATTATATATATACTGTATGTATACTGTACAGTACTGTATATATATTTTTTTATTTTTGTTTAAGTAGCTGCAAAAATATGTATTTTTTTAGAAATAGCCCATTATTTTAACAAAACTGGTAGTTTAAACAGTTGTGGGGCACCTCAAAACACTACCTCAGAGAAGTGGAATTTTTAGATATTGAAAATTTATGTCTAGCCCATATTTTCCACACTATTACATGTTGTTTTTCTAAAATATGGCTTAAACCCTTCATTTTCGATCCACCTTACAGTATGCACCCTTCACCATCAACCAGACGAAGCACATCATCAACAATCTCAAGCACTCACCCGCCTGTGGTTCAGACAACATAAGCAACATACACCTCAGACACCTAGGACCACAAGGCATACAAACACTCACCAACATATCAAACTACAGTTATTCACACAACACAATACCAGACATCTGGAAGCATGGTTGTTAACATAGGCAAATATGTTAATGTGTGTGGGAGTGCAAACTGGTTATATATGTGAGCAGACGATTGAAACAGGAGTTTGCCCAACTAGTTTCCCGCCAAATTGCGTGGTCTACTATATGCTGACGTATAAGAGATGACGTCACAACCGGAGCGATTAGGCGGGCTAGCTGTCAGGACGGAGTCAGTCGTTTACATACGGGTGAGTGGTGAACACAGCCATTGAGCTAATTAACATTGGTAGCAGAGCGTAGTTAGGAAAACAATGGCGTGTTCAACTAAGTGGCCACCGAAACTGGAGAATGATGATGGGTATGAAAACTGGAAAAAAGATATAAACATTCGGTGTGAGTTGACAGATTTGGCCAAGAAAAAACAGGCATTGGCGATCCACTTGTCTCTAACAGGGCGGGCAAGAGAGGCCTCGTCCGAAATACCCGCCGCGGACTTAAACAAAGACGACGGAGTTGAAGTACAGTCGACGCTCGATTTAACGGACTAATAGGGGGGAGACCGAGTCCGTTGCTGGAAAAAGTCTGTAGCTGGAAAATTGCCTTCGTATTTCGCCTTTTTTTTTTTTTTTTTTTTTTTTTTTTTTGTGATTGAGGGACACGTTGTGCTGTACTGTCCCTGAAAACATAATAAAGGTCTTATTTGTCATTGATATGATAAATTTCACATGGGGGAAAAAAAAAAAAAAAAGGAAGGATATCCCCACCTCTGTAGGCCTACTCCCTCCCCTCCCCGTTACTGTGATAATGTTAATAAGCCTTGTGCTACACCCTATTGATAATGCAAAACTATTGAACACACTTAAAAGTGTATGTTATTTGGTCTCTATATAATCTGTGAATCATTTCCGATATGATAGAATTAAAGACATTTTTTTCCACCAACTCATAATCAGCAAAAATGACACAAATGTCAATTAAAAGCATGTTATAATATTTCCCCATCATTTTGTGTATACCGTGGAAAAAAAAAAAAAAATCTAGCAAACGTAAATCTCCCGTCTCGGAAGCTCGGCGCCTAGACGGAGGGGAGGGTTGAACTATTTTTTTGACTATCTTATTTATTGTTTATTTATGGGACTGTGGATGGAGGGGTACGGGAGAGGGTGCAACGGGGGAAGAGGGTTGTAGGAACGCTAAAAGCAGTAACAAGAAATAGGGTGGTCAGTGTGGAAGTGAAGAAGTCCTTGCGTGACAGTGTGGTAATCCCGACACTGACTTGCGGAAGCGAAGCATGGACGTTGGTTGAGAGGCTCAGACCAAGAGTGAGAGCAGTGGAAATGAATTACTTAAGGAGTGCGTGCGGAGTTACATGGAGGGATGGACGGGCTGGTGGGGGGGTGGGGGGGGGAGGTGTGGTGTGGAGGTGGATGTGCTGGAGGGTGTGGGGGGGAACAGCTTGGGATGGTTCGGCCATGTGGAGCGTGTGGAGGGCGAGAGAGTGACTAAGAGGGTGTACGAGAGCGAGGTGGAGGGGGAGAGGTGGACCGAATATGAGGTGGAAGGATGGAGTGAGGAAGTACGTGAGCGAAGGCGGTGCTGGTTGGGGGGAGGGGCGTCGACTGACTGGGGACAGAGGTGCATGGGGGCGGTTCGTTCGTGGCCACCCCTTCGGGGATCACGGCGTCAGGCAATAGATAGATAGATAGATAGATTTATTGTTTATCTATGTGCTGGAAGGATATTATATTTTTCAATTCCATCGCATTAGAAATGATTCAAAGATTACAAAAAATCCAAATAAGACATAGTTATGTTAATGTATAAGGGATTTAGGTAGATGAATTAGATAGATAGATAGATAGAAAGAGAGTGTATATGAGGGAAAAAACAAAAAAAAAATCTATCAAACGTAAATCTTCCGTCTCTGCTCGCACGGAGGGGAGAGTTGAAATATTTTGTTGACTATCTTATTTATTATTTATCTATGTGCTGGAAGGATATTATATTTTTCAATTCCATCACATTAGAAATGATTCAAAGATTACAAAAAGTCCAAATAAGACATAGTTATGTTAATGTATAAGGGATTTAGGTAGGTGCATTAGAGAGATAAATAGATAGAGCAACGGACTTTGCTCCAACTTTTTTTCGAGCAACGGACTTTGTCCGTTGCTGGGCCCATTGTCCGGCTACGGACAGAGTCCGTTAAATCCGAAATCCGTTGTATCGGGGTCCGTTAAATCGAGCGTCGACTGTATTGTTAAAGAAGCTTGATGAGTTGTTACTGGTGGACAAAGGAAGACGGCAGTTTGCGGTGTTCCATGACATTTATAATCTACGGCGGCCTAGTGACATGAATATGCGTACCTTCGTGTCTAAGTTTGAGCATACGTATTTTAAATGTTCGGAACAGGATATGACATTACCGGATGCAGTAAAGGCCTTTATGCTGTTGTCCGCCTGTAATTTGTCTGATAATGAAAGACAGTTGGCCATGTCTGCAGTTACTGAAGTGAGTTATGAACATATGAAGTCAGGTCTGTGCCGTATTTTTGGTGGTGAGACAGCAGCTGTTGGGACAAGTGTTGTGAATGTTAAAAGTGAACCTGTGTTTGTTACTGAAGGTAAAAGTAACATGAAGGAAGAGGAAGCATTGTATACAGGCGGTGTGGGTCGAGCACGGCCTTTAGCTCGAAGAGGTGCTATGAGAAGCCGTGGTAGAGGTTTTAATCATAGATATGGCAGGAAACAAAATTCTTTGGGGCCCGATGGTAGAGTGTCAAAATGTGCAGTTTGTGGTTCAAAATTTCATTGGGCTAGAGATTGTCCTGATAAGTAAAAGAATAAGGGGAATTCTTGTGAAAGAGATGATGCGGAAGAGACAGTGCATTTATCCATGTTTATGGGTTATGCTGGTGAGGATGACAAGCACAGTGGAAAGTTGCAGAAGCTTGTTGATGAAGCTAAGGGTTGTGCTGTACTGGATACTGGATGTTCTACAACTGTGTGTGGATCGGAATGGATTGAAAATTACATTCATGAGTTAAGTGATTATGAAAAAGCTCAAATTACCGAAGGCACTTCAACTTCGACTTTTACATTTGCGGATGGAGCCACAGTGCCATCGATGAAGCGAGTGACCTTGCCATGCCAGGTGGGCGATGTGCGTGCGACTATCATGACGGATGTGGTAGAGTGTAACGTTCCTTTGCTTTTGAGTAAAAAGTCAATGAAAAAGGCAAAAATGGTGTTGGATTTTGAGACGGACATGGTGAGAGTTTGTGGACAAGACATTCGTTTGGAGTCTACGTCATCGGGACACTATCTGTTGCCCATTTCGTTCTGACTAGGCCAGAAATCCAGGAGTATGGTTACACTGGCATCATTAGAAACCGGTGGAAAAGGAACTGCACTGAAGCTTCATAGACAGTTTGGTCACCCTACGTCGGCTAAGCTATTGAAACTTGTGAAGGATGCGGGAATTAACAATGCTGACTTGGAACGGTCAATAAGCGAAGTGTCTGAAAACTGTGAAGTTTGTTGCAAATTCAAGAAGGTTAGGCCTCGTCCTGTGGTGTGCCTGCCTATGGCGAATAAATTTAATGAGACTGTGGCTATGGACTTAAAGGTTTGGGGGAGACAGTATTTTTTGGTTATGGTTGACTTGGCCACAAGATATTGCAGTGTGGTAGTAATTAATGATAAGTGTGCCTCTACCATCCTTCATGGAGTGTTTCGGAGCTGGATTACTGTATTTGGCCCACCAAAGAAGTTTCTTACCGATAATGAATTTAACAATGCTGATATGCGTACGCTTGGTGAGGCTTTTAACATAAAGATTATGGCCACAGCTGCTGAGAGCCCTTGGAGTAATGGGGTTTGTGAACGTAAGAATGCGGTGATAGGTGATACTGTGAGGAAAATCATGGCAGATACACGTTGTAACTTAGAGGTGGCTTTGGCTTGGGCGATTTCTGCGAGGAATGCCCTTACGAACTATTCGGGCTTCTCGCCTAACCAGCTTGTTTTGGGCTACAACCCTGTGTTTCCTAGTGTCTGGGCCAATGATCCTCCTGCGTTGGGGACGCCTCCATCCTGCATTGTGAGAGATAACCTGAATGCTCTTCACACGGCGAGACAGGAATTTCTGAGGATAGAATCCTGTGAGCGGTTGACCAGGGCTTTGCGGAACAACGTGCGCCCGAGTGATTCAAACATTGTACAGAATGGTGATGACGTATTTTATAAGAGAAATGACGGTCATGAGTGGCACGGCCCTGGTATCGTCATCGGCAGAGATGGGAAGCAAGTTTTGGTAAGACACGGGGGCATCTATGTGAGGGCTCACGAGTGTCGTATAGCGCCGGCTCCGGGAAGGGATACAGTGGTTGAGGTTTCCAATGCTGAGTTGGGCGAGAAGGAATCCAGTGAAGAGTCTTCGGGAGCTGTGTCGCAATATCCTCCAGATGATGAGTCCGAGAATGGTGACATGGTGGACCTTCAGCCGGCGGTAGCTGGTACATCTGGTGTTCAGGCTTCTAAGATCAAGATTGGCCAGCGGATTAGAGGTATTCATGCGGAGAGTGGGGCGTCGGTGTCTGGAAAAATTGTGAGTTGTGCCGGCAAAGCAACTGGGCAGTATAAAAATTGTTACAACTTACAAAGAGACTCTGATGGTGGTATTGGCTGGGTGGATGTGCAGAAGGATTTTAGCACTTGGGAAGTGGTCAATGATGATGCTGAAATGTTGATTCTGTTCCATTCTGAGGATGTTTTAAAGGCCAAGGACAGTGAGATTGAGAACTGGAGGGGTAATGATGTGTTCGAGGAAGTTAATGACGTTGGACAAGATACTATTTCTGTCCGTTGGGTGATGACTGAGAAAATAAAGAATGACAAGCCGGTTGTTAACCCTTAACTGTCGGCGCATAACATAAGTCGAGTTAAATAAAGCTGGACTATGTGGCGGCGCTCGACATAGGTCGTGTGGCAATTTCAGCACGTAATGTTGCTGAGAGAGAGACAAGTGGTGGCAGGAGAGTAGCGAGCGTATGACTGCTCCAGACCACCGCGGCGAACCTACTGACACGAATCCCACCTCCTCCCTCCCTCTCTCACTCGCTATATACGGAATTGTATGGGGAAAGTGCCTAATTACATGCTTTTTGCACTCGCGTTGCACGGTTGTTGCAACAAAACTAGCCATCATAAAAGGATCGTTATGGTGTCATTCGAAAGCTCTGTTTATGCCCTTTCAGGGATAGATACTTGTTTTACGTTCTGGGTCTTATTTAGGCATGAAAATGATCACGTAAACAGCCCTATTTTGGCTAAAAACACCCCACTGGGCGGTACATATAAATAAACCGCCTAGGCCGCTAATAAGGTATTAAAGCACGTCTGGTAGCCAGAGGATTCGAGGAGGACACTGTGGATTTACGAAAGGACTCGCCTACGTGTTCAAAGGAAGCGGTACGTCTGGCTCTTGCGTTTGCCTCAGGTAACCAGTGGGTTTGTCACTCTATGGATGTGAAGGCGGCCTATCTGTAAGGGAACATGATTGAACGAGTGATTTATCTATGCCCTCCTCCAGAGTATGCTGATGGTAGGCTGTGGAGGTTAAAGAAGACAGTTTACGGTCTATGTGATGCTGCCAGGCACTGGTATCTGCGGGTTAAGGATCAGCTGTTGTGTCTTGGAGCTCAAATGTCCTCCTTGGATTCAG
Organism: Paralithodes platypus; assembly: GCA_032716605.1. Classification (NCBI taxonomy): domain Eukaryota; kingdom Metazoa; phylum Arthropoda; class Malacostraca; order Decapoda; family Lithodidae; genus Paralithodes; species Paralithodes platypus. The sequence continues at coordinate 1,888,632 of CM064526.1, forward strand.
CATTGTTCTTCTGGAGTAATAGGGGCAACGTTGATGGCATCATATGTATATACGTGGACGATTTTCTCTGGGCCGGCACACAGGAATTTGAGCGACACGTGATAGAACCAGTGAGTCAGGCGTACCTGGTCGGCAGCTCGGAGTCAAGAGCCTTTAGATATGTGGGTTTGAACATCATATATGAAAGCGGTGGCAGCATAACTCTTGATCAGTTCCAGTACGCTTCATCCTTGTTGCCAATCACAATCAGCAGACAGCGAGCACTGGTAAAAACGGGAGAATTGTCTGAATCAGAGAAGTCTGAGTATAGAGCATTAATTGGACAGTTGAATTGGATAGCCACTCACACTAGGCCTGACATCGCCTTTGACGTGTGTGAGTTAAGTGTGGCCAGAAAACAAGCTACTGTTGCAGAATTGCTCAGGCTCAACAAGGTGATTGACAGGGTGAAGACAGATAACATTGAACTGTATATTCCTAGATTGGGACCCATCCATGACTGCCATCTGGAATGTTTCTCGGATGCCTTGTTTGCCAACCTCGCAGGTAACGGTTCCCAGGGTGGCTTTGTGATCTTTCTGCGAGATGCCGATGATAAGAGATGCCCAATATTTTGGCAGACTAGGAAGATAAGAAGAGTCGTCAAGTCCACTTTATCTGCAGAGACGCTAGAATTACTTGAGTGTGCGGAAGCTGCTGTTTACCTCTCCAGCATTTTAAGTGAAATATCTGGGGGTGGGAACTACAGAATAAAATGTTATGTGGATAATAAGAGCTTAGTAGACGCACTTCACTCATGCAAAAGTGTGGACGACAGGAGATTGAGGATCGACATTGCAGTGCTGCGGGACATGGTGGACAGGGGAGAAATTGAAGAGGCATCTTGGGTGGAGACGTCACAGCAACTGGCTGATTGCTTGACGAAGAAAGGCGCCTCACCCGGGCGGCTGCGGGCTGCAGTCAGCCGGGATTAAATGGGATAACTTTTTGTGGTATCACATATCTGTATGTGGCTGTACTACATACCAAGAAGGGCGAGTGTGATTTACATGTCGCCCACATTAAAAGAAGAGGACGAGAGTGTTAACCTAGGCAAATATGTTAATGTGTGTGGGAGTGCAAACTGGTTATATATGTGAGCAGACGATCGAAACAGGAGTTTGCCCAACTAGTTTCCCGCCAAATTGCGTGGTCTACTATATGCTGACGTATAAGAGATGACGTCACAACCGGAGCGATTAGGCAGGCTAGCTGTCAGGACGGAGTCAGTCGTTTACATACGGGTGAGTGGTGAACACGGCCATTGAGCTAATTAACAATGGTGTCATCATTACATTACCCAAACACAACAAAGACCTCACGCTACCCTCCCCACACAGCCCCATCACACTCCTTCGTACCCCCTCCAAAGTCTCAGAACACCTCGTACTACAACTGACCACACATGCTCTACCCCTAGCTCCAACACAACATGGCTTCAAGCCACTACACTCCACAAACACTCTTCTTACAGACCTTACACAAAGAGCTTCTGACGGCATCAACTCAGCCAGACCACAACACAGATCGCTACTTGCCACACTCGACATTATTAAAGCCTTCAATGCCATCCCTCGCCACAACCTAACAAACAAAATCTATAACACAAACATGCACAACAATACAAAAGGGTGGCTGGCCAACTACCTAGCAGGCAGATGTGCACACGTATCATTTGCCGGTCAGTCATCTAGCATCAGAAACTTCACAAACGGAGTCCCGTAAGGATCCGTCCTTTCGCCCGCACTCTGCAATCTGTACATGCATGATACCGGTATACCTACCCCCCACGCACCGCAAATAAATATAGCTTCCTACGCAGACGACATAACACTAAAATGTACACACCAAGACCCAGACAGTGCAACACTTCTCCTTCAACCCTATCTCAACACACTACATGACTGGTGCACTACAAACAGACTCGAGTTTGCCCCAGCCAAATCCACTGCAACCCTCCTTACAAGCCGGACAGCCGAATACAAAACCACCCCGCACCTCACTACAAACAACACCCCCCTAACACACACACACACGCACCCAAAATCCTAGGAGTGACATATGATACCGGTACTCTAATGACATTCAAACAACATATTACAAACATAAAAAATAAACTGACAGCCAGACTTAATGCCCTCAGGTCACTTTCCCACACAAAATTTGGACACAACAAAGAAACTACCACCACAGTATACAAACAATACATATGGTAAGATCAGTTATGAAATATGCAAGCCCTGCCTGGGCTCCTAACCTATTTGAAACACATCACAAGACCTTACAGACTATTCAAACAAAGCCCTAAAAATCATCAGAGGCTGCACAGCTACTACACCTACATTAACCCTTGTCTAGCGGGGTGTTTTGGGCTCATTTGGGCATATTCAGGCCCTCCTGCATGATAAATCAAGCATCTGCATGAAAAAAAAGAAATATTTAGCAAAAAAACTAGGCACTAAAAGCTTCAAAATGAGACCGGAACGAGCTACGTAGCACTCGTGGTTCTCTTGCAGTGGTGCCACGAACATGGAAGTTTAGCATATATCGGTATATTTTTCCCAGCTATGCTCACTACTGGCTACACTGCCGGCCTCTCGAGAACACAGGGAACATGAGTTAATGGGCGGCGGTAAGCCCTGGGAGTCGGCTGTCTGGCCCGCTGCTCTCCCGGCCATTTGCACTCGATTTTAACCCTTTAAAAGCCTTAATAATGCTCCTAACTTGCTGCAAATTGGTGCACAACTTAAGTCGAGCGCCGCTCTTTAACCCTTCCTACCCGGGCTGTCTTACCCAATGACGGTCGCCCCTACCCGGGCGAAATGGCTGAAAAACGTCTAGGCCTAGGCTACCATATTTATGTTTATTTTCACTGCTAGAACTTTCCCACTCATCTATAATCGTAGTGCGGTTTTCAATCTGTATTTTGGCGTTGAGTAGAGCTCTGTAAGTCAACTGGTTCAGTTGTGATGACGATTTCAGTGGAGCAAATATTGCAGAGATGTTGCCAATATGGGGGCTTTTCAGACACTAATTTCGTCGTGACGTCAGAACAATAACATTGAAGAGTCTTCTCCTTCTTGTTTTCGGAGGTGCGGTGACGAACGCTTGGGTTTGTTGACATACGTCGTACGCACAGCGTTCAGACCAAGCTTAATTAGGCTATTAAGCTGCTGCCTTAGGTAAGGCATACCGGGTAGCGGCCCTTCTTTCGAGCTGTCCTTACCTAAGGCAGACCGGGTAGGAATGGTTAAGGGTTTAAAAAAAACAAAAATACAAAACAAAAATTTGCATATTTTTTTTTTTTTTTTTTTAAGAGACAATGAACGGAGGAAGGAAAAACACAGATAAAACAAAAAGGTCCATGTGCCTAAAGGCATCCTCCATTCATAAAATGTTTGTAACAACTGGATTTAAACATTTGTTGATTGTAAGTTTGTGGAAAGCAATTCGAGGGAAGTGAATTCCAAAGAGTAGTAGCTCTGGGGATAAATGAATTCTGATAAGCAGAAGTTCTGCATTGTGGAGGAGAAAGTGTAAATTCATGGGCGCTCTCAGCTGCCCTAGTTCTACGGGGAAAGATGTGGAGAGGCGGCACAATTGAAGCAAGTTCCTCGGAACAATTGCTGTGAAAATATCTATAGAATAATGTAAGGGATGCAACGTTTCTTCGTATGGCTAATGTAGGAAGGTCCTGTGTGATTGCAGGGTTATTGATTAATCTAATAGCTTTATTTTGAATTTTGTCCAACTGCCTCAATGCAACCACTCCACTTCCACCCCACAGAGGTGAACAGTAATCCATCTGAGAGCGCACATGACTTTTATATATTACGGCCAACTGCTCGTCAGTGAAGAATTCTCGAACTCTGTACAGGAGTCCCAGTTTTTTAGAGGCATTCTTAGCAATGCTTCTAACATAATGTGTCCAGCTCAAGTTAGTAGTTAATGTTACACCGAGAATGTCAATACTAGGGGAAGTGGGAATATTTACATCATTAAAAAATATATGGGAGTCAGTGAGATTCTGTCGGTTAGAAAATTGAATGTACTTGGTTTTCTGTGCATTAAAGGAAACTAGATTCTCTTGTCCCCATTCATTAATTCTAGAAAGGTCCCGGTTCAGAGAAATTGCAGTGTTTATTTTTGAATTTATAAGATCGGGTTGGGTGAAAGAATTGGTAAATGTGAAGGAACTGTGGAGTGTTGAGTCATCTGCGTAGGAATGTATTGGATTATGAGTGGTAGATATGAGATCATTGATATGAATGAGGAACAGAGTTGGGGCCAAAACTGATCCCTGGGGAACACCAGCATTTATTGAGTGAAATTGAGAATAAAGGCCATCTACCATTACACATATTTTTCTGTTATGAAGATAAGAAGAAGAAATTAGTGGAACTAATGATGCAAGGCCGTAGTGTGACATCTTCGACAATAAGGATTGATGCCAGACTCTATCAAATGCCTTTGATATATCCAGTGCTATTGTATGTGTTTCACCATGTTGGTCTGTAGCTTGGTTGATTTGATGCGTAAGAAGGCAAAGAATGTCTGCAGTTGATCGACATCGTCTAAAACCATATTGCCTATCACTGATTAATTTATTATTCTCCAGATGCTTAATTATGTGATTATTTAATATAATTTCAAAAACTTTGCCAAGAGTGGAAGTTATAGCTATTGGTCTGTAGTTTGATGGATCTGAAGAGGCACCTTTTTAGGAACTGGATGGATGTTTGCTTCTTTCCAGGGTACTGGGAAGCATGAGGTATGAGTACACAGACGGAAAAATTTTGCCAATACAGGAGCGAGCACCAAGGAGCAATTCTTAAGTACTATTGGAGGAATTTCATCTGGATCAGGAGCCTTATCTACTGAGAGATTCTGCAAAATAGTTTTGACATGTCTGGTGTGGATCTTAAGTGAGGGAATTTCAGGTGAATTAAAATTAAGTACAGGGACATCTTGATTTATTTCATCTAAGGTTGAGTTGGTGGAGAAAATATCTGCAAGAAGGTTAGCTTTACCTCGTGGGTCACTTACAAGATTGCCAGTCGGAGATTTTAATGGTGGAATGGATGAAGCAGTAGTGAAGTTGGATTTGAATGAGTTAAGAGTAGACCAAAATATTTTGTTATCATTTGGATTATTTAGAAGTTTATTTGCCTGCTTATGGAGAAAGTTTGATTTAGTTAGGTTTAATACAGTTTGGCATGATTTCTGATGTTTCTAAAGTAATTAAAGGCTTCATGTGTTTTTGATCTTGTGTATGCATTGTAGGCTATTGCTTTTTGTTCAGTTACTCTAGCACAATTATGGTCAAACCATTTAGGTGAATTAGATCTTTTACTGTACTTTTGATGAGGAATAAAAGTTTCCATTCCAATTTTTACAAAATCTTGTATGTGGCTCAAGGTGGAGTGTGCATCATTAGAAAAGAAAGAGGTCCAGGGAATATCAATAAAGAAACCTTGAAGACCCTCCCAGTCTGCCCTATCGTAATGCCATTTAGTCACCAAAACAGGTTCAGAGTGGGAAGGTGTGGTAGGTGATAGACAGGTGGCCTGTATCAGACAGTGATCAGAAGATCCAAGTGGGGACCTCACTGTAACATCATAATTTTCTGAATTGGTTGTTAAAAATAAGTCCAGTAGGTGGGACTTATGATTAGGATTATCTGGTACACGGGTGGGTTGGTTGACTAGTTGAATGAGATTAAATGAGTCTGCAAATAGCTCACATTCAAGACCAGCATCATCAGTCCTGGCTGAATGAGTGAGCCATTCAACATTATGGACATATATACAGTACACTGATGGTTCGCTAGTCCCGCCCTCCGCTACTGCGGCAGCTTTTTACGGGGATCTGTCACTCTGCCAGACCTGGAAGCTGTCTGGTCACAATCCCGTAATAGCGGCGGAATTGTATGCGATCTATCGAGCTTTGATATTTGTATTTACCTAATTGTATTTACCTAATTGTAGTTTACAGGAGTTGAGCTAAGCTCGTGTTGTCCCGTCTCTCAGTCTACTTTTTATCCAATTTTTTCTTGAAAATATGGATATTCCTTGCCCCTACCACCTCCTCCTCCAGCCCATTCCATTTGTAAATACATCTATAGGGGAAGCTAAACTTCCTGATATCGTTCTTGCAGGTAGGTCTTTTTACTTTGTAGCTGTGGCCTCTAGTTATTCCTGTATCCATAATTAATATATCCTCCCTATCCAGCCTCTCCAGCCCCCGGGTGCATTTGTACATCATTATCATGTCTCCCCTCTCTCTCCTCTCTTTTAGACTCGGTAGATTTAATTTGTCTAGCCTCCTTCATATGGCAGTTCTCTGAGACTTGGAACCAATCTAGTAACTGCTCTCTGGATTCTTTCTAACTTGTGAATATGCTTCTTTAGATGCGGGGACCACACCACTGCTGCATACTCCAATCTTGGTCTAATCATACTCTTCATAATTTTCGCTACCATGGTCTCATCCAAGTAGTTCAGAGCAACTTTCATATTCCCGGCCATTGCATACATTCCGCTAAAGAGCTTGTTAATATGTTTCTCTGGCGACAAATTATATTGTATAATCAACCCTAAATCCTTTTCTTTTTCGGCCTTACTAATTATATTATTTCCCATCCTGTACTCCCAATTTGGTCTATTCACACTTCTTCCCATATTTAACACATGGCATTTACTTATATTAAATTTCATTTTCCACTTGGTGCTCCATTCGTATATTTTATCTAAATCCCCTTGCAGCTCCTCACAACTACTTTTATTTGTTATTTGTCTCATAATTTTTACGTCATCTGCAAACATTGACATGTAGGAGTTTATGCCTATCGGCAGGTCATTCACGTACATAAGGAACATGAGAGGTGCCAACACAGATCCCTGCGGCACACCACTCTCAACTTTCCGCCACGATGAGTAAGTTCCTCTAATGTTGGTCCTCATTTCCCTATCTGTTAAATGGCTCTCCATCCATTTCAGCAAACTCCCCCTGACACATCCTAGCGTCTCAAGCTTAGATAACAATCTCTTATGTGGTACCTTATCGAATGCTTTGGAAAGGTCTAAGTAGATGCAGTCCACCCATCCGCCTCTTTCTTGGAGTACATCTATCACCCTACTGTAATAACATAGCAAACTGGTAACACAAGATGTCCCTTCTCTGAATCCAAATTGCTTTGGGGTTATTATTTTCTTTCTCTCCAACATTTTCATCCATCTCTTCCTAATTAGCTTTTCACAAATCTTGCATACAATACTAGTAAGTGAAACTGGTCTATAGTTTAGAGGGTCCTCAGGGTTTCCATTCTTGTATATCGGAATGATATTAGCTCTTTTCCATTCAACAGGAACCTGTCCTTTATCTAAGGAAGCTTGAATTATGTCCCTCACTTGCTCCACTAATTGCTCTGCACACTCCTTTAAAACCCAGGCAGACACTTCATCCGGTCCCATAGCTTTCCTTACTTCAAGTCCTCTCATCGCAGATAACAGCTCATCTCTAGTTATTTCAATCTTACTAAGACCACTCTCCAGTACTCCCGCCTGTGGTTCATCAAACCTTCCTCTTTAGTAAAAACTGACCCCAATTTGTTATTAATTACCTCGCACATGTCCGATACATTTTCATACGTCCTAGCATCAACTCTTAATTTAGTAATTTGTTTCTTTACCTTCAACTTACTGTTTATATATTTATAAAATAATCTAGGGTCACTTTCACATTTATTTACTATGTTCTTCTCATAGTTCATTTTAACTTGCCTAATTATGTTAACATATCTATTCCTCTCCTGTTTATATTTATTCCGATTACTCTCAGTGTTCCTTCTTCTTAATCTAGCCCAAGCTGCATCACGCCTACCCAAAGCTCTTTTGCATTTCAAATTAAACCAATCTTTCTGCTTAGTAAAATTTCCAGTTTTATATCTTGGGACAAACAGATTGGTTCCTACTCTATAAATTTCGAGGAATCTACTATATTTACCTTGTACGTCCTGTTCCTTAAAAATAAGATCCCAATCTACTCCCTCTAAATATCTTTTCAAGGATACATAATCAGCTTTACTATAATTTAATCTGTCATTTATGTAGCTATTGTCTAATCTATTGGCATTACTCGAGGTCAACTTCCATTTTAGTAATAGGTGATCACTTTTACCTACAGGACATAGATAGTTTATATCACTAATTTCGTGAGGATCTTTTGTAAAAATCAGATCGAGTTTAGAAGGTTCGTTATTACCCCTCATTCTTGTATTTTCCTTCACATGTTGTGCAAGTACATTTTCCGTAACCAACTCCACTAGCCGACTTCCCCAAGATCTCTGATTTGGCCCTGCATCTCCCGATTCCCAATCAACCTCACTACAGTTGAAATCTCCTACCAAGATCAATCGATTCTTCCTTAAAAGCAATCTTCTCAACGACTGAATCATATCCTCGACCATCTCCTCAAACTCCAACTCCCTCCATGCTCTGGTCTTTGGTGGCATGTAAGCTACTGCTATGTCTAGCTTTTTTCCTTCTATATCATTGAGTTCAACTGCCATTATTTTTGCCTTGTCATTATTTAACTCCACTTGCTTTGCTGTCATAGGGTTCTTAACTAATACTGCCACTCCACCTCCCCTTTTTCCCTTTCTATCATATCTCCATATATTATATCCTTCACTAAACACTATTGCTGTCAAAGTCCTGGTTCAGCTTTGTCTCCGTCAAACAGACTATCTGTGGTTGATCCTTTCTTAATATATCATCTAATTCTACCTTTTTACTGTTTATTCCATCTATATTAGTGTAGTAGCACAGTATATTGGAATCCTCCTCCTTGTTTCTCTTCCCTCCCTGCCTCCTATCAGGTTCACCTCCTCCTCCATCCCTTCCCTGACCTACCTCCACATTCCCTGCTAGTTCTATTCTCCTCTCCCCCCCCCCCCCTCCACAATCTCCCGCCCCTCCCTCACCATCTCTCCGTCCTCGGTCTGATCCACTACCTGACTCACCGTCTCCGTCCCCTGCTCCTCCCTCACCATCTCTCTGTCTTCGGTTTGATCCACTACCTGACTCACTGTCTCTATCTCCTGCTCCTCCCTCACTATCTCCTTGTCCCCGATTTGATCCACTACCTGACTCACTGACTCCTTGTTCATTTCTCCTCGTATTTTCTGTTCTTTCTGACTCTGAGTGTACCACTTCTTTAGTTTCCCTTCCTTTACTCTCCAAAAAAAAATCCTTTTCTCCTCATCTGACAATTTTCGATTTTCATCGTCAGACCTTGCTTGAACTTCTCTCAACTTTTCCCTTTCCTCTATGCTTAAGTCCTTTTTCACCCTAATATGTTTAATTCCAGTACAACTATTTAGCCTCCAGCTTACAATGGTTAATGCTTCAACCACTGACCTAGATTTAAACTCTGCTTTTATCGGTCTCATCTCGCCCTTTTTATATCTTCCTAGCCGTCTTACTTCGTCCAGTTCTTTCCCCCAATCACAGCCTTCGTTTAGACACTCCAATATTTTCTTTACTTTGTCCTCATCCCTTCCCCTTCTTTCCCTCATATCTGCTAAATGTTCTTCAATGTCTCCAAAAATTATTATGCTTTTACCTCTATCTACTGTTTCCCTCACTACCTTTTCCTTGCTCTTCAAAACCTGCACTACATTCTTCTCAAACTCTCTTTTCTCTTTTTCTCTCTCTTCCACCTGCTCCTTCATGATTTCTTCCAATGCATCCACCTTAGCATTCCCCACCCTTGTCCACTCATTTTTCTCCTCACTTATTACTCCCTTTACTTTCTCACTTAAATGGCCCTCATATTCCTTTAGCTGCTCCTTGAGTGCCATGTTCTCTGCCTCCAGCTCATCTACTTTCCTTATCACAGCATCTAGGTTAGCAATTAATGGCCCATCTGCAGTTGCTACTGAACTGGCTCCACATATTTCTGTCAGTGACTCCACCTTCACACCTACAGTATATCTCTCCTCCAATTCTCCATAACTCCCTTCCATCTTAACAGACCCATCATCTGTCTCTTCACCACAGTCAATTGATCCTCCACTTCATTACCCTCTGTCAGAAATCCCTCAAATTCATAGCTCTCTTCATCTCCCAATAAATTCTGCCTCCGTTTGCCTTGGCCGGCCATTGTTTATATTTATGTAGCCTACAATTAAAAATATACAAAACACTTAATAAAATTACAGTAAAACTAAACTACTACCTGGGGCGCTCGGTTATGGCCTTGGCCTTGCTCGGGGCCTTGGGGCTGTTCGGCCAGGCAGCTTGGGGAACAACAACAACTACCTGGGATAAACCCAGGTAGCGCCGCCCCCGTTTGTGTCACCCTATCTTGAAAAAAGAATAAATGGAAAAAATAAATAGAAATGGGTGTTTGCGAGGTCACCACGAGCAGGTGGGGTACGACTTGATTACCTTCCTAAGAAGGTAACCCAACCGAGGTGTCGCAAGTACTAGGCAAAGATGAAATTGAAAACTTCAACCGTGTTTTGGGCCTTCAGCAGTAGCAGATACGTCACTCGGAAAACTAAACCTCATTGGTTACGATACTGCCACTGCGCAAAGCGTGGGTGTGGCCGAAGGGTGTCTAAGGTGACCCTAATACGCCCCACCCCTGGCGGTGCGAGAGCAAGGGCTGGGTCGGCTCGACCAAGGCCGAGGTTGAGGGCAGGGGCAAGAGGGGCAAGAGGCAGGGCAGGGCCCCCCCGCCGCCCTGATGGTGCCTCCCCTCCTGACGACTCTGGTGACGAAGGTGCCGCTCAACCCGACGTGTGGGATTGGGTCGATGGAGACAACTTTGTGGACGCTGGGATTGCCGGCCCTACGCTCCCAAACCAGGGGCGGCAGACCACGAGACTGGAGATCTTCAGGCAGTTCTTCACTACAAATCTCGTGGCTCCAATTGTTGACCAGACCAACTGGTACAATTATTATTTCATGGCTGGGAAGGAGCAGTCAAAATACTCCGCAAGGCTGTCATGGTCCTCCCTAGATGTCCCAGAGTTTTACACCTTCTTGGCCATTGTAATGCTGATGGGGGTCTCAAGGAAATCCTCCATAAAAAAGTACTGGTCCTGGGATCCCCTCGCCCGAACCCCTATTTTTGGCCAAATAATGAGCAGAAATAGGTTCACGGCCATAATGGGGAACCTCCATTTCATCGACAGCCTGGCAGCCCACACCAGAAATCAAAGTCAACCCAGAGGAATGAAGGACCCCATGGAGAGAATAAGACCCATTTTTGAGTACCTGAAGCTGAAGCTTGCTGCCGCCTTCAAACCCCATCAGAAGCTCATTATTGATGAGAGTTTGCTGCTGTGGAGGGGGAATATTGGCATCCGGCAGTACATGCCCAGCAAACGACATCGATATGGCCTGAAGACCTTCGTGATGTGTGACTGTCGAACTGGTTACATCCAGGACCTAATTCTGAATATGGGCAAGAAAACAGAATTGGTGGAAACGAGGACATACGGAATTTCTGGGGCCGTCGTCATTACCATGCTGCAGGGCTACTTGGACAGGGGCCACATACTGTACCTGGACAACTGGTACACCAGCCCCTCCCTTGCCAAGTTCCTGCATAGCCGCACACCTCCGTAGGCCTCCGAGCTGTCAACACCTCGCAGCTGCTCTCCGATAATGAGTTACCTTGTGTGAAGTTGATAGGAGTGTCTAAGTGTTGTCCCGGAAATTTATATGTGCATTTCATAAGTAATTGGGTGTTTTTATGAGAATTCAGATTTAATTGGATATTCCAAGTAATTGAAAATATGGATTAAGTAAGACAGTTCCTGGAGTGAGATGGGATAGTGGGGCGATTGTTGTTTTTAGGCTGGCAGACGACCACCTCGCGATGGCGGGAAGGCGTGAAAGCCTAGCTGGGGATGAGGAGGAATACGAATTTGAAGGCTTTATCACCGAGGACAAGGATGATCAGTTGGCAAGTATGAAAAAACAATTGATGGGTCTAGTGAGATGGAGGGGAGTGATGGAAAATTGGAGGAAGGAGTTAGGGGCTAAAGTAGAAGTTTTGTCCGATATGTGTGGCGTTACTGGCGGGGTGGATAGGCCTAGGCCAGTAAGTGACAGCCTAGAGGCAGTGATGGCCAGAGTAGACGAGTTAGCGGCGGAAAATGTGGCACTCAAGGCTCAGCTTAAGGAATATGAGGGCCACCTGAGTGAGGAAGTAAAAGGAATTAGTGAGGTAAAAAATGAGTGGACAAGGGTAGAGAGTGCCACGATGGTAGCCCTTGAAAAAATTGTGAAGGAGCAGAAGGAAGAGAGAGAAAAGGAAAAGAAAGAGTTTGAAAAAAATGTAGTGCAAGTTTTAAAGAAGAAAGAGAAGGTAGTGAGAGAGACAATAGATAGAGGTAAGTGTGTAGTAATCTTTGGAGATGTGGAAGAGCACCTGGCAGATATGAAGGTAAGAAAGGAAAGGGATGTTGTGAAAGTCAAGGGGATACTGGATTACTTAGACGTGGGTTATGGATGGGTAAAAGAATTGGAGGAGGTGAGAAGGTTAGGAAAATATAAGAAGGGCAAGATGAGACCACTAAGAGTGGAACTAAAGTTTAGATCAACAGCAGAAGCAGTAGCCAATGTGAGCTGGAAATTAAATTCGACAGAGCTGAATAATATAAGGGTAAAAAAGGACCTAAGTGTAGAAGAACGAGAACAGTTAAGGGAACTCCAAGCTAAGGCTGATGAAGAGAATGGAAAGTTGTCTGAAGAGCAAAAGAAGAATTTTTTTTTGGAGAATAAGGGAAGGGCAAGTAAGGAAGTGGTACATCAGGAGCCACCAAGAACCGAAAGTAAGAGGAGTGATAGGGAAAGAGACAGAGAGACAAGTACGAAGTCAAAGCAAGGAGACGGAGCGAGAGATAATGCAGGGAGCAGGGGACCGGAGAGAGAGTCAGGATGTGGTGGAGGTGGAACAGAGGGAGAGAGAGGGGGGGAGGAGAATAGAATTAGCAGGGGAGGTGGAACTGGGTCAGGGAAGGGATGGAGGAGGAGGTGAACCTGGTAGGAGGCAGAGAGGGAAGAGAAACAAGGAGGTGGATTCAAATATACTGTGCTACTACACTAATATAGATGGAATAAACAGTAAAAAGGTAGAGTTAGATGATATATTAAGAAAAGATCAACCACAGATAGTCTGTTTGACGGCGACAAAGCTGAACCAGGACTTTGACAGCAACATAGTGTTTAGTGAAGGATATAATATATGAAGATATGATAGGAAGGGTAAAAGGGGAGGTGGAGTGGCAGTATTAGTTAAGAACCCTATTACAGCAAAGAACGTGGAGTTAAATAATGATAAGGCAGAAATAATGGCAGTTGAACTCAATGATATAGAAGGAAAAAAGCTAGACATAGCAGTAGCTTACATGCCACCAAAGACCAGAGCATGGAGGGAGTTGGAGTTTGAGGAGATGGTAGAGGATATGATTCAGTCGTTGAGAAGATTGCTTTTAAGGAAAAATCGATTGATCTTGGTAGGAGATTTCAACTGTAGTGAGGTTCATTGGGAATCGGGAGATGCAGGGCCAAATCAGAGATCTTGGGGAAGTCGGCTAGTGGAGTTGGTTACGGAAAATGTACTTGCACAACATGTGAAGGAAAATACAAGAATGAGGGGTAATAACGAACCTTCTAAACTCGATCTGATTTTTACAAAAGATCCTCACGAAATTAGTGATATAAACTAGCTATGTCCTGTAGGTAAAAGTGATCACCTATTACTAAAATGGAAGTTGACCTCGAGTAATGCCAATAGATTAGACAATAGCTACATAAATGACAGATTAAATTATAGTAAAGCTGATTATGTATCCTTGAAAAGATATTTAGAGGGAGTAGATTGGGATCTTATTTTTAAGGAACAGGACGTACAAGGTAAATATAGTAGATTCCTCGAAATTTATAGAGTAGGAACCAATCTGTTTGTCCAAAAATATAAAACTGGAAATTTTACTAAGCAGAAAGATTGGTTTAATTTGAAATGCAAAAGAGCTTTGGGTAGGCGTGATGCAGCTTGGGCTAGATTAAGAAGAAGGAACACTGAGAGTAATCGGAATAAATATAAACAGGAGAGGAATAGATATGTTAACATAATTAGGCAAGTTAAAATGAACTATGAGAAGAACATAGTAAATAAATGTGAAAGTGACCCTAGATTATTTTATAAATATATAAACAGTAAGTTGAAGGTAAAGAAACAAATTACTAAATTAAGAGTTGATGCTAGGACGTATGAAAATGTATCGGACATGTGTGAGGTAATGAATAACAAATTGGGGTCAGTTTTTACTAGAGAGGAAGGTTTTGACGAACCACAGGCGGGAGTACTGGAGAGTGGTCTTAGTAAGATTGAAATAAATAGAGATGAGCTGTTAACTGCGATGAGAGGACTTGAAGTAAGGAAAGCTATGGGACCGGATGAAGTGTCTGCCTGGGTTTTAAAGGAGTGTGCAGAGCAATTAGTAGAGCCAGTGAGGGACATAATTCAAGCTTCCTTAGATAAAGAACAGGTTCCTGTTGAATGGAAAAGAGCAAATATCATCCCGATATACAAGAATGGAAACCCTGAGGACCCTCTAAACTATAGACCAGTTTCACTTACTAGTATTGTATGCAAGATTTGTGAAAAGCTAATTAGGAAGAGATGGATGAAAATGTTGGAGAGAAAGAAGATAATAACCCCAAAGCAATTTGGATTCAGAGAAGGGACATCTTGTGTTACCAGTTTGCTATGTTATTACAGTAGGGTGATAGATGTACTCCAAGAAAGAGGCGGATGGGTGGACTGCGTCTACTTAGACCTTTCCAAAGCATTCGATAAGGTACCACATAAGAGATTGTTATCTAAGCTTGAGACGCTAGGATGTGTCAGGGGGAGTTTGCTGAAATGGATGGAGAGCTATCTAACAGATAGGGAAATGAGGACCAACATTAGAGGAACTTACTCATCGTGGCGGAAAGTTGAGAGTGGTGTGCCGCAGGGATCTGTGTTGGCACCTCTCATGTTCCTTATGTACGTGAATGATCTGCCGATAGGCATAAATTCCTACATGTCAATGTTTGCAGACGACGTAAAAATTATGAGACAAATAACAAATAAAAGTAGTTGTGAGGAGCTGCAAGGGGATTTAGATAGAATATATGAATGGAGCACCAAGTGGAAAATGAAATTTAATATAAGTAAATGCCATGTGTTAAATATGGGAAGAAGTGTGAATAGACCAAATTGGGAGTACAGGATGGGAGATAATATAATTAGCAAGGCCGAAAAAGAAAAGGATTTAGGGTTGATTATACAAGATAATTTGTCGCCAGAGAAACATATTAACAAGCTCTTTAGCGGAATGTATGCAATGGCCGGGAATATGAAAGTTGCTCTGAACTACTTGGATGAGACCATGGTAGCGAAAATTATGAAGAGTATGATTAGACCAAGATTGGAGTATGCAGCAGTGGTGTGGTCCCCGCATCTAAAGAAGCATATTCACAAGTTAGAAAGAATCCAGAGAGCAGTTACTAGATTGGTTCCAAGTCTCAGAGAACTGCCATATGAAGGGAGGCTAGACAAATTAAATCTACCAACGTTTAAAAGAGAGGAGAGAGAGGGGAGACATGATAATGATGTACAAATGCACCCGGGGGCTGGAGAGGCTGGATAGGGAGGATATGTTAATTATGGATACAGGAATAACTAGAGGCCACAGCTACAAAGTAAAAAGACCTACCTGCAAGAACGATATCAGGAAGTTTAGCTTCCCCTATAGATGTATTGACAAATGCAATGGGCTGGAGGAGGAGGTGGTAGGGGCAAGGAACATCCATATTTTCAAGAAAAAATTGGATAAAAAGTAGACTGAGAGACGGGACAACACGAGCTTAGCTCAACTCCTGCAAACTACAATTAGGTAAATACAATTAGGTAACTACTACAGGAGTCTGTGGCACCGTCAGGAGGAATCGGATCTTCATGCCCGAACTACCACCCAGGCGGGAAAAGGGCTCCATCATCCACAAGCAGGCTAACAATGTCCTCATGTTGTCCTGGATGGATAACCGTGATGTGAACCTCCTCACAACAGTCCACCGTCCAATCTTCATAGACAGCAGACGTCGTGACAGAGCAACTGGCGAAGTTATCAAGAAACCTTTGGCCATCTGCGATTATAACATCAACATGCGGCTGGTGGACAAATCAGATGCTGTCATCTCGTCATGTGAGTGTGCAAGGAAGACGATGAGGTGGTATAAGAAGTTATTCTTCCACCTCCTCGATCTCACCCTCTATAACAGCCATATCCTCTACTCAACAATCACCGGCAAGCAGGAAACGATGGAGAACTTCTGCATCGAGTTGTCCAGGCAGACGTTGAGGGAATACATGACTGCCCCCCACTTCCAGCAACATCTACAGCCAGCAGCAGAATGGATTGCCAGGCTGACAAAACGCCACTTCCCTGAATATGTGCCGGCCACAGATAACAATGAGAAACCCCGAAGACGGTGTCATTTGTGCCGCAACACGACACAGAGCAGATACCAGGTTTATGTGCCCAGAATGTGATGTTGGACTGTGTTTCCCGGACTGCTTCAGGGAGTATCACACCCTTGAGCATTTCTAACTGTACTCAAAGACTGCGATAAAAGACGCTATAAAATGTGAAGTGTGTGTATAAAAACCAAGTGTAAATAATAAATATAGGCTATACAAAGTGCCGAACACAATAAGTAAGTGATATTGACACTCAAATATACGTAAAACCGTGACGGACACCAATAAGTGTAAATATAGCATATTTCTAAGTCGAAAGTGCGTAAAACAATGTGTGAAACAAATATTTTATAACTATAAAACATATGATAAAGTAATAAACTGAATAAAGATGGGAAGTAACATGAAAACTGAATAAAGATGGGAAGTAACATGAAAACTGAATAAAGCAGGGGAATAAGAGAGAAAGGCAATGAAAGTGAAAGTGGGTGCGGCGTGTGTCAGTCAGCTGGGTGTGTGTACGTGCGTTCGTTTTGTTATTGTCCGAGACCATGATGGCCGCCAGTATCCATGGCAACGGGGAAGTGCCACGCTCTTGCCACTCGTGTGCACTTACAAGACTTATATCTAAGCACTTTTCACACTGTAACTTCACTCACAATGAAATTATGTGATACATGTTGCTAATATATGAACTATGAAGGCACACATGATGCTCGGGTGGTGTAAATAACCGTCACTCGAAAACTAGCCGCATCGTACATCTGCCATGCTGCCGCGCTCAACTATGGCTGACCGGGCGGGAACTTTGAAGGCCGCCCGGCACCAGCTGATGTATGAGGCTGCCCCCCCCCCCCCTCAAATGACCGAGGTGAGTCTTTTTTTTTTCTCACATTTTTCTTCCATTTTAGAAAAAAACAAAAATTGGCAAAATCGGCCGGTCCCTGGATGTACATTTATTTATATTTAGCTGGTGCTCAATGGGTTAAGGGAATAGGTATAATATATATATTTTGATTATTAATGGTACGTGATTGGAATTAGCTGTCAAGTGATTGGACTTAGCGGTATTACCATTAAGTCCAATCAGGTACAGTGCTCCCCCACTAAATGCGCCTTCAGTAAATGCGGATTCCCTATATGCGGTGGCTAATCAGAAATAATATATTTTAACCCTTGTCTAGCGGGGTGTTTTGGGCTCATTTGGGCATATTCAGGCCCTCCTGCATGATAAATCAAGCATCTGCATGAAAAAAAAAATATTTAGCAAAAAAATAGGCACTAAAAGCTTCAAACTGAGACCAGAACGAGCTACGTAGCACTTGTGGTTCTCTTGCAGTGGTGCCACGAACATGGAAGTTTAGCATATATCGGTATATTTTTCCCAGCTATGCTCACTACTGGCTACACTGCCGGCCTCTCGAGAACACAGGGAACATGAGTTAATGAGCGGCGGTATGCCCTGGGAGTCGGCTGTCTGGCCCACTGCTCTCCCGGCCATTTGCACTCGATTTTAACCCTTTAAAAGCCTTAATAATGCTCCTAACTTGCTGCAAATTGGTGCACGACTTAAGTCGAGCGCCGCTCTTTAACCTGACAAGCGCGATATAGACCTAGAGGCTAGGGTAGTTATTTGTGCATTTCTAGCCTTGGATTCTGACAGAATTCGTTATATTTACAATATAGAGCATTATTTGTTTTCGGTATGCTTTTATTTTACATATATGATGTATATATGAACCTTCAAGAGTGCTAAAATAAGTTGGAAAAGCATTTGGGTGGTGAAAAACGAAGATATTGGCCACCCGGTCATAATCTCAGGCGAGAGAGAGCCACAGGCAACCCTCCCCTCTCGCTGTCTGTGAGGTAACTGAGACGAGCGAAGCGGTGTGGGCCGGTGTCTGGGTGTTACATAACGATCTTTTATGCAACCCACTTGTGCTACATTATCGCGGGAGAGAAAAATAACCGATAAATTATCGCGGGAGAGAAAAATAACCGATAAATGATGATAATAAGAGGAAAAATAGGTGATAATTGAGGAGGGGAGGGAGGGGGGAATAAGGTGGGGAAGGAGGGGAGGGGGGTGGGTGAGAAACACATGGATGAGTACTGGAGGGGAATTATCTCACCTAGAGACAAATTCCTTTGTTTTGATAAGCCCTTTTTTTTTTTTGAAGGCTTTTTTTATGGTCTTGCTTATAGGAAGCCTTCCATGAGGCCCATCGCGCTTAAGGGGTTAAGGACTCTGTAAATGCGGCTCGAAAATCTGTATATGCGGTTTGGCCGTTTTGATTCAAGGGGAAATACGTACTTCCCGCCATATTACCGAGTGTCGCCTACCGAAAATGCAGTTGTGCTGGGTGTTGTTTGATATTTCTTGGTGTCTGTGGGTGTGTTGCCATGTAGTTTAGTGGGTGGTTTTGGTTCGTGGAGGCTGCTGCCAGGAATTAAGTGCCTCTCATGTCCAGATGGTCTTTGACTTTGAGGATTTTGGTTTCTTGATGTAGGTGATGTGTGGGTGTGGTGTGGGTGTTAACCTAAGAAGTGCGCATGGGGGGTATGAGACACCACACACCTGTGCTGACGTATTTGAGCTGTTCCCATCACTAACATCGTTATTTTACCATAAATAGCATTAATACTTATCCATATGCGCCTATTATAGGTTGCTTATAAAGGTATTAACCTGTTACATCAATAAAACAAGTGGAAACAGCGTTTGGATGGTCAAAATCGGCGATACAGGCCGGGAGTTACATAATGTATGGCTGAGGCAACCTCCCTGCCCTCCTCCCCTCCCCTTGTCTGGAGAGACACTGTTACGCAATAGTCTCTCTCTCGCTCTTTCCCACGCTTGGTAACAGTGATGACAACGCCCTGCCACCAACTCGCTAATGTTAGCACGAAAATAGACCACAGAATAAGGGAATAACAGGGAAAATAGGTGATAACTGAAGGAGGGGAGGAAAGTGGGGAAGGAGGGGAGGTGGAGGAGTGATATTTGGCATGGCCCAGAAGCAAAATAAAAACAAAAAAATTCCCGCAGTCCGCCGGGGGAACTCTTAAGAGTCTCCCGGCAGTTCCCGGGTTAAAGGGTAAACAAAAGTATTTTTGTATTTAATTCTTGTTAAAATTGGTAGCCAAAATCAGTAAATAGCAATTTTTTATTGGATACTAACGATCCTACCCTACACACCGAGTGAATGACCCGGTACTTGATTTTTTTTTTTTTTTTTTTTTTCTAGATGAAGACGTACACCAAATTAAATTAGAAGAAAAGAATACTCATATCTGTTTAAAAATACGGGATGGATGTAGTTTCCGGGCATACGGACGTCATGTTTACATACTGTAGGGCGATCGCTGCGGTTAACTTCGCGTCTATTTTGATAACGATTTTTTCGGTTATTTACCCCTGCTGGCAATATATATGATGATGACAATATGTCATGGGGAGGGGGGGGGGGGGGGGTGAGGGGGGACAAAGCCCCCCTCAAAATATTATTGTAACCAATGGCATTCAAAATAGACGGGAACATGATTGCAAGCGTCCGCCGCCGCCGTCATGTTTACATTTGTCGATCGCCGTGGTTAAGTTCGCGTCTATTTTGACAGCGATTTTTTCGGTTATTTACCTCTGCTGGCAATATATATGATGATGACAACATGTTATGAGGGGGTGAGGGGGGGCAAAGCCTCCCCTCAACATAAAATTGTATCCAAAGGCAGTCAAAATAGACGGGAACATGATGGCAAGTGTCCGCCGCCGCTCCGCATAGTGTAAACAGGGCTGGCGGTACGCCCGAATTCTACATTCTACCCAAAAATACTGTATATAATGCTTATGAGAAAAATAACTAAATATGTGGTTGTAAATATTCTATTTGTTAGTAGTCTTGGCAAATCCAACGTCAAGGCTATTAACCTAATTGCAATGACGACTTGTCTATTTTGACTGCTATGTCGTCATTCCAACCGCGGTTAAAAAGAAAACGTCTAGAGTCTACTCCTTATCTTGCTCTAGGAGACGTTGTACATTAACCAAAACTACCACCGAAGGTGAAAAAAGCATAGAAGAGAAGAAAAAGGGGTTTACCTTAGTTACCGCTTAAGGCCCATCCTGTGTTCCGTCATGTGCAGATCCCTGTCGAACGTGCGCATGAGCGACCCTCTCTTGTCATCATTTTTTCACGCGCTCCATTGAATGCAGTCGCTTTTGTTGTGCTCCTTTAATTCACCCTCGTTAGGTTCGTTTCGGCTTATCTGGCCTTCTTTTTGTTAGACAGATGTTACGTGATCTAGGGCACACGTAAATGGGCTCCTCAGTGTGTTTAATGGAGACGCGTGTGGAAATAGCTACCGAAGGTACGGGGGCGCCTGGCGTTCCTCGTGTGTGTTTTTCATTCCTTTCTCTTTTCATATTCTTTTTTTCCTGTTAGTCTGGGCATAGTTTAGCTTTTAGCTTATTTTAGCCTAGCTTGTTTCTCATTCAGGAATTGCTATGCCCCTATGAGTTTTCATATTTTCATAGCCTAGGTGTACAGTTGGTTCACGATCTGAGATTTCGTGGTGGCGGTGCTGTTTGTAGGGTTTGTGTCGGCCGCATTATTAGCGTTATTCCCGAGTCCCCCCTTTCGAGCCTTCACTGTGTCTCAAGGGCCTGGGCGCTTGGTGGTTCGTGATATCCTGGGGTACCCCACGGGGGCCCCTCCCTCACACCACAGGGTTTTTCGCCCCTGACACATTCTCTCCTCACGGCTAGGCCACCCTTTTTCTCGCCAGTTTCATTTACTGGTTTTTGTGTTCCCTTACTGTTTTCACCTCCATCCTTTCATACCCTTTTGCCCAATCCTGGGGTACCCTACGGGGGCCCCTGTTTGTGCCAAACCACCCTTCCTGCCACTTCTCCTCATGGGCTTTGTTCTATCTCTGTGGGTTGGGTGGTTCCTAGGGGATGT
Source organism: Paralithodes platypus (assembly GCA_032716605.1). Taxonomy (NCBI): domain Eukaryota; kingdom Metazoa; phylum Arthropoda; class Malacostraca; order Decapoda; family Lithodidae; genus Paralithodes; species Paralithodes platypus. The sequence goes on from CM064526.1 coordinate 1,910,180, forward strand.
GCCTCCTCTCCCCTGGTGTGTCTTCCTTGCCTCTCCCTTGACCGGTTGAGTCAGGATATTATCAAGGAAGACACTGCTCAGCTTGATGGCCATCGTCGCTTGGAGTTCATAAGGAGATGACGCTTTTTTCTGGGCCTCTTTTGGTATTCCCTAGACGCTCCTCTCGCTTTTTTCGGCGCCGGACCATCTCGGCCGGTCCCGCAAATTTGCGGGGTGCTCGATTCGGTCCTCTGGGACATTTCGGTTCCCCGCAAATTTGCGGAGATCGTTGGGGGGTCCCGCGAAATTGCAGGAGGGTGGTGTCGGTACGGTTATGCCTCCATTGGCCCGCAAATTTGCGGTAATAGTTGGCTTTCACTATTGACTTTTGTTATGTCATCTTGTTGCCTGATACTATATTGGTGTATGCACTTTACTGGTGTTATAGGCCCTGCATGTACGATGTTGAGTGGTGGTTAACACTTTCTCCATCTTTGCAGGTTCTGCTAGTGCTCTTCCGCCTCGGCCGCCCTCCTCACCTACCTCTGTGCTCCCAGTTTAGGGTGAGTACGGATACCTGTTTGCATGTGTGTTCCTGTTTCCCCATGCTCCTTCCCTGGTTCTTCTTGGACATTCTCTCCACTTACTCCTTCGACGTGCTGATTATGGTGTGTGTTCTTCTAGTGCAGGTAGGCTGCCTTGCTTTCGCCTTGGTTGTCGCTCCCCGTGCTTGGAGAGCCACACGTCCTGCTTGCGCCACTCGCTCTGTGTGTCCTCTACGGCCTACCTCCCTGCTCTGTGTGGCACGTGTCTGGCCCTGGTGGTTGTGCTGCTCCATGGCCCTGGTTCCTCGGCGGCGGCTGTGGCCTCCTGCTTCCCTTCCGTCGGTGTGGACGATGGTCTCCCGCCACATTAGGACTGTGGGCCACCGTTCCCCGGCCTTTGTTGCCGACCGGATCCGCGTCGCCCTGGGTATCCCTGACCCGACTGACGGCCATTTACCTGGCCCTCTCCCTGCTCGGGCCCTCTCCCCTGGGTCCCGCAGCCGGTCGTCCCATCGTCGGGGGGTTCCCCGGCTCCGTCCACGCTCTCGCTCGCCTCGTCGTCCTCCTGATCGCCTTGACGACGCCCATCGCCCTCGTCATGGTTCTCGCCCTGAGGCCGGGGTTAGCGGCTCTGCCCCTGTGCGCCCTCCCCTGGTCTCTACGGATAGGGGCTCTACTCCCTTCCGCCCGCTTCCCCAGCCCAGCCGACTTCCTCTTACGTTGTCCTCTCTGCGCGCGGTTGTTCATGCTGTAGCTGGCCCTCTGCTCCCTCCTCCTACACTGTCCAGGAGGGTCCGCCTGGATGTCGTTGCTTCTCCTACTTCACCTGCTTCAGTGCCTATTCTTCCTTCACGGTCTCGTCCCACGGTGGTGGTCCCTCCCTCCTCCGCCTCGGTGTCGGGCCGCCCTGTTATCTCAGCCCCGGGGATCCTTGCTCTGTTTCCCCCCGCGGCTCCTGGCCTCCTTTCACCCGGCCAGCCTTCCCACTCCCGTCGTCCTGCTCCTCCTCATTCTTCTCTTCCTGACCTTCACTTACCGTCTCGCCAGGGGGGTACCCCTCCTCTTGCCTCGGTGGGGTTTCGCGAGGTTTCGGGGTCCCCTTTCTCAGGAGCTGATGTGTCGCTGGAAGAGGGGAATGGTGCTGTTTCCCCCTCGGCCGTTCGTGATCGGGGACGAGTCCCTCAACGGCGACACAACCGTCGTCGCTCGCCTTCCTTGGGCCGCGACGCTGCTGGTTCGTGTCGTGGGTCTCGCTCCCGCTCACGCTCGCCCCTGCGGGCCGACCAATCTGGGGGGGGGGGGGGGTAGCCTCTCTCGGATCAATTGTCGGCTATGCAGGGCTGGGTTGTGTCACGCTTCGACGGGCGCTTGGAGTCGATGGAAGACTCCCTCTTCTCGCCCTTCTTGGCGGTGCCTCACCCTCAGCACCTCGCCCTACCTACCCCTGCTACGGTCCCCCTCCCTTCTGCAGGCCTACGCTCTGGTCAGACTTCAGCCGCCCTGACATCCTTCCGGCTGTTCAGTCCCTGGCTGTGTTGACGGGTCTGTCCTCCTATGGGACAGGTTTGTGCGACGCCGGTACGCCTGGCTTAGCCATCATGCTCGGTCACCCTCTCCCATTGGAGGCCTGGTTTGCTGAGGCCTTCGACTTCACACACCGATCCGTCGACGGTTCTCCTTCCGTCCCTCCCCCGGAGTCGTCCCTGATTTTGCCTCCTCTTGTGTCTGTCGGCGGGTTGGACGGCGCGTTCTGGTCCTGGATGAGCGCGCCCGTTCTTGAACTTTGTTCTATTGCTACCCCGTTCTTCTCTCACCCGGATCAGCCCTCTGTCGCCAAGGTTTTTCCCTTGCGACGGAGGGTGACGGACTTATTGTCTTGTCTTTAGGTTCCCTCCAGACGTCTGTTCACCACCTGCGGCTTTTCGAGGCGTCTGCGCCAGGCGATCTTCGCGAGGGTTTGGACCGCGTTCAGCGGGTCCACCTTCGGCTCGCGGTGTCTTTGGTTCCCGAGCTGAAGGCGGTTTTGTGCGCGGCAACTCGGCACCGCACGACGGTACGGTCTTCGTTCTGCCGGCCGGCCCCCTTGGTTATTCGTCAGGGTTTGTTGTACTCTGCGCTATATACGTCGGGGTTTTTTACGCAGGATGCTTGGGAATGCTCCGCTTCTCTGTCGGCGGCCCCTGCTTCTGCCACACGACGCCGCGCTGTGTCGTTACGGACCCTGCTTACGTCACGCACCGACGCGCTGTGCCGCGCGCGGGGTCTTCTCAGTCCCGTCCTTCTGCCGGTCCTCTTCGGGGTGCTGCTGCAAGTGCTGCCGCCTTGCACGGGCGCAGGACTGGGACGTTGCTGGCCAGTGCTTCGGTTCCGCCTCGCACTTCTGTTCTTGCCCCTTTCATCCCCTCTGTGTCGGAGCTGGCCGGCCTTCCACTTCCGGCCGCCCTTCGAAGGGGTCAGCCCCGCGCCGGCCTGGGGTTGGGGTGGCCCGCCCTTTTCGACGAGGTTGGGGGGGCGGGGGTAGAGGAGGTCAACGTGGCGCTCATGCCCGCACGGCCCGTACCGGGGGTACCTCCACGTCAACACAATGTGTAGTTCTCTGGGTCGGCCTCCTTGTTCTCCTTCTCGCCTGGGCGTACCGGGTCGCTCCCCTCCTCTCGGGTGCTCCCTCGGGTTGTTTTCGCCCTTGCGCCCCTCGGTAGCCGCGAGGGACGTTGGGGGCGGCGGGTTGCGCGGGGGGGTCTCACCTGGAGGTGGACGTCCAGACCCCCACTCCGCTCTTGTCACCGACAACGGCCCGTCTCTTCAGAGGTGGCCCACGTGTTCACTTCCATGCCCGAGCTGGGTAGCGTCGAGGGAGTTGACCGCCGGTCACCCGGTTTTCCTCTCCCGTGTCTTTCTGGTTCCGTCGCCGACCTGCGACGCGATGCGACCGGTGGTGGATCTGTTGGCCCTCAACGGGCACATCGTGCACACACGGTTTCGGATGCTGCCGGTACCCCTGGTACGCCTGGCCCTGTGCCCTCTGTCGTGGGTAGTGTCGCTGGCCCTCCAGGATGTGTCTTGGCTCGTTCCTCTCCATCCTCGCTTCCAGCGATTCTTGGCCGTTCGGACTTCCGATCGTGTGTTCCTGTTCGCCGGCCTTCCCTTCGGTCTCCACATCGCGCCGCAGATCTTCTCCGCACTGGTGGGGCAGGCTCTGGGTCCTCTCCTCAGGAACGGGCTCCAGCTCCTGTTTTCCTTGGCCGTTTGGTTGGTCGTTTCCGACGCCCTAGGCCTGTGCATTGGCGACGCCCTCACAGTCGTTCGCGACATCGCACGGTTAGGGTTCCCCTTCGATGTTCCCAAGTCACGCTTGACCCCGTCGCGTGTCGTGCCATGGGTCGGTCTCGCATGGGTTTTGTCCGGCGCTACGGTGACCCGGGGTCTGCCGGCCGAGGTGCACCTTCGGTGGACGGTCCTCGCCGTGTTGCACTCGGTCTCCCTCCCGGGGTGGCTCTGGGACTCGTTCGTGGGTTCGCTGCATTGGGCCGCTCTGCCCCTTCCCTTAGGGAGCCTCTGGCTACGCCGCCTCCTCCTCATGGGCACCGCGGTGTTTCCGTTGCCCCTATGGATCGGCTCCTGCCGCTCACGCGTACCGTTCGCCGACGCTTCGGTCGCTGGGTTGCTCGGGGCTCGCTCTCTGCGGCTGTGCCCTGGACCGCCCCCCCCTGCCGACGGTCTGGGTAACCACAGATACGTCGAGCGAGGTTGGGTGAGGTTCCCAATCGAACCTGGGACGTCCACTTCCCGGCAGATGGGTGGGTCTCCCTCCTCTTCCCTGTCTATGCCCTCGGATTGTTGGTTCCTTTGTTCTTCCTGCGGGACCACGCGCTGGCCCTTCGGGGTGAGTCGGTGGCCTTCGGGTTGGACACTCAGACAAGCTGTCCCCTGTTTCCTTATGCGGGGGTCCTCCAGGTCGTTGACTCTATTAGGGGTCTCGGTGGAGTTGTTCTTCCTCGCGGACCGACACCCCTTCTCCTTGCATGCCTCCTCCCTGCCCGGGCCTGCCACCCTTTGGGCGGCCGCCCTGTCGAGAGGGCAGGGCGTTCTTGTAGAATGGGCGATGAAACGGACTGTGTTCGCCGACCTCGCGGCTTCCTGAGGTGTTCCGGAGGTCGCCTTGTTCGCATCGGGGGTGCCGCGCCAGTTGCCTCTGGACCTCTCCCTCCGGCCTCGCGCTCCGGGGGGGGTCCGGACGCTTTCATGGTCGCCTGGTACGGGTGGCGGTCGATATTCATCTTTCCGCCCCCAGATGCGCTGTTGATGTGCCCAGTCCTCGCGGAGCTGCGGCTGTACCTCGGCTGCGTCTGGCTCCTCGCGCCTCTGTGGCCGGCACGGACTTGGTCCGCCCGGTTGCCGCGGTGGTGCCCGAGTCCGGTCCCTCTACCTGTCTCCGGCTTCCGCTTGGGCTAGGTTGGGGCCCTGCGGACCTCTTTGGCCTTCGCATCGTGCTTGTTCATGAGGCACGGTGGCTCCCGGTTCCCGGCAGGGCCCTGACTGACTTCCTGCAGCGTTCCAGGCCGTCTTCTCCTTGGGGGACTTACGGGTCCCGCTGGAGGTCTTTTACTAGGTGGCTACAGGCCGCTCGCCTGCCAGTTGGCTCTCCTTCCCTCGTCCTACGCTCCTTGTTTCACCTCTTCCGTACACGTCGCTTTCCAGTCGACGCTATACGTACCCACTTGTCTGCCGTCCGGGGGGTTCTTTGGGTCCGTCGCTGGGCTGGTCGTTCCGCCACGGGAGCTGGATTCCTTCCTGACGGCTGCCTTCCGGGATCGACCGCCTCCGCGCCAGGTCCCTCCGCAGTGGGATCTGGGGCGGGCTCTGGTCCTTCTGGCTTCCCCCACGTATACAAGGGCCGCTACGCCGGTTCCGTTGCTCGGGCGTCCACTCTTCCTTGTCGCTCTGGCCACTGGGGATCGGGTGTCTGCACTAGCGGCATTGTCACGGCCCCGGGACTGCGTGCGATTCTCCCCGTCCTTGCATGGCGTCTCGTTCGCCTCCTCCCCTCCTTTTGTTACCACGCATGGGAGGGAGGCCCCCGTTTTCCAGCCTTTCGCCGTCCAGGCTTTACGGCGTGGGCATCCTCGCCATGTGTTGTGCCCGGTGTCAGCCTTGCACTCCTCTGTTGCGTCTGTGGCGCCGCCTTCGGGTACTGCTGTGTGGGTGTCTCCTCGGACAGGTGGGAGGCTCTCGCAGGTGCAGATGGGCCGCCACGTTTGTCGGACCGTTCGTGCCCGTCACCCTGTTTGTAGGGGTTCTGCGCACGATGTCAGATCCTTTGCTGCCTCCTTCCGGTTCCTGCCACGTCGATCCTTCCCTGCCTTCGCCTCCGCGGTTTTGTGGTCTTCTATCAATTCCTTCATCTCCTCCTCCCTCTCCGTGTCCAGTGTTCGACCCCCTCGGCCGGTGATTGCTCTCGGGGGTCGTGTTTCCTGGTGCTCTGGCGAAGATCCCTGGTCTTCCCCCCTTGTCCCTCGTTCTTTTCCTTTGTTTTTTTGACAAAGGGGGGGGGGGGGGTGTATGGGTTTGCAACACTGGATTGCAAGTTTGGGATTATGTATTGTTCCAGTACATAAGTGTTTTTGCCACATTGAAAATTGTGTTTTGTTCTTGTGTTCAGTGTTTTTGTTGATTTTTGAAGAAAAGGGATTTTGGGTACAGTACCTTTTTGGTTTCAGACAAGTCTATGTTTTTGCATTACTATGAATGACGGGCATGTGTTAAAACTGTTCTTTTTAGCTACTCCTCAGTTTTTCACTCTTTAATTAAACTCTCTTGTTTACATTGTGTCTTTGTCATTCGTAATTTTGTTTTATGCATTGGTTTTTTTGGTAGGTTGGGCTTGGATGTCCTCCTCCTATTTGTTATGCAGCCTTGACGTTGGATTTGCCAAGACTACTAACAAATTGGGAGGTTTGACGTACCTCCCAACCTACCAAATAGGAAAACCTACTATTTGGTAGTAGTCTTGGAAAATCCAACGTACATAATACCCTCCCTCACGCCGGACCCCTGCCCATCCGCGTTCTTCTGCTGACGTGAGATGTGATGACAAGAGAGGGTCGCTCATGCGCACGTTCGACAGGGATCTGCACATGACGGAACACAGGATGGGCCTTAAGCGGTAACTAAGGTAAACCCCTTTTTCTTCTCTTCTATGCTTTTTTCACCTTCGGTGGTAGTTTTGGTTAATGTACAACGTCTCCTAGAGCAAGATAAGGAGTAGACTCTAGACGTTTTCTTTTTAACCGCGGTTGGAATGACGACATAGCAGTCAAAATAGACAAGTCGTCATTGCAATTAGGTTAATAGCCTTGACGTTGGATTTTCCAAGACTACTACCAAATAGTAGGTTTTCCTATTTGGTAGGTTGGGAGGTACGTCAAACCTCCCAATCTCTCCATCTATTACTAGATGACTTGATCTCCGAGGGGTTGGACACAAATGAATTGTCTCCATGCGCCTCTATCACCTGTTAGGAGTTATTCAGTGCCCCTCCTCCCACCAAACACTATTTCACTCATATACCTCTCAACTCCATGTCACTCTCAGTCTGCCATTCCCTTTCTGCCCTTCCACCTCAGTTTCATACACTCTTTCAGTCACACTATCTCACCTTGTATGGAAGAGGAACAGACTTCTCAATCAGCTGTTGTGCAGGTGAATTGGAAGCACTTTTGGTCTCTGTTTCTGAACCACCATCCTTGGAATCTTCTACATCCTCGTTTTTCACATCCTCACTGCTCCAGCTTTCTACTTTTCTCTGCTCTCTACTGATAAACACAGGTTTCTTGAAGGTGTCTTCATTTTCAGCCTCTGCTTTCGGAACCAGATCCTCTACTGTGGCTTCTTTAACGGTGGTAATAGCTTTATTGTCCTGTTGCGCCAGATCCTCTATTTCTCTGTCTTTCATTATTTCTTCGGTTTCTTGGTTCTCCTCTTTGCCCTCCTTTGGCATACTGGTTAATGTATTCCTGGTAATATAAAAAACAAATATTATTATGGAAGTTAAATTTTGCATTTATTGGTACTGTAAACACTAATATATACTAATGTATATTAATGGCTTTAAAACATTCTTATTCATTACATTGGAATGACTTAGATGTGGTTGCTTTTCAGCAGTTGGGCTGTAGTACAAAAGAGTCCCCCCTGGAGGTAAGGGGGCCTTTACATTTAGTGGAGGAAATTAAATGTTCCACATACCCTACTGTGTGTCGTACAAGGTGACTAAAATGGGGGATGGCGTAAGAAACTTAAGAACCTATGATCATCCTATAAAGTAAAGTGTTGTGGCACTGTTAAAGCTGATGTGCTTGCAGTTAATTATATATCTAAGCTATAATCCAGATAAATCAACCAATAAAAAGTTAAATTACTCGTCTAAATTGAAATTAATCTGAAATTAAGCTAAATTACATCCAAAGGTCACTCACATATATTTATAGTTAATCAAGGTTCTAAGGGTTAATTATATTCCAGGATTTAACTCACCAATATCTCCATGTGGCTATGAGGCAAAGCAAAATTATTACCTAATATGGCGGACGACGGGGAAACAGAGACCGGCCCAAAAGCACAGGTCAAGGAAAATACAAATGATTATATGGTATGATAATGGAATGAGTATAAATGCTTAGCTGTCAGTCATGGCGTCGATGAGAGCGTCGTAGTAGTGTAGATGTGTATATTGCTGGTAGTGTACTGTGAATAATAGAGGCACGAAAGCACGATCAACTGAGGCGGAAATTATATGTTTACTGGGTGATGTTCGTGGAGGCTCTGAGCTTCCCTCAGACCTTCATCTTGCTGCCTTGGCAAACGCCAGGCGCCCAAACTATCGTACCGAATCTATGTTGCTCAATACAATAAATTAAATTAATATATACGATAAATTCAAATATACTACATAAGACCGTGTCAATATTACTTTAATAGCATATTAGGCCTTTTATAATCTTAACTTACTTACAAAAGTAATAGCATATTAGGCCTTTTATAATCTTAACTTACTTACAACATGTAATCACGATCTAATCTTCCTACGCCGTACTGCAGGGACGACCGTTAGACTATCTTATATACCTAGTGACGTCACAGAGACGTACATTAGCACATAAATTGTCCTACACGATACTCTACACGTGCTGAGTCTTGCTGAGGCAGTGTTAGCAGAACGGTACCGTCAACTGGGGCGAATTCGGACGATTTTTATTTGTTTTTCTTACAGTTTCTTACAGTAGATCCTCTGGAAAAAGACAAACTATGCCTGTGTATCCAGCTCAGTACCAGTACTTGCACTGCTGCAGTCGTTCACAGTGTTGGCGGCGGCGGTAGCAGACGCAACATTTTTACTATTCTGTATTTTTGTTTTATAATCAAACTTCAAATCTTGTCTTCCCCATGCTTTATCAAGATTACTTTCAAACTCCCTTATTGATTCGGAATCGTCTACATACTACATTTTGTTCCACTGAATCAAGTGTTTTGTTCTATCAAAGATCTTAAGTACCGGTACAGTATTGTATATAAGGCTGGTCCACTAGTGTGTCATGTCATAGCACAGTCGACCCTCGCATGGGCGGACCCCAGTTGACCGGACTTCGGTTTGTGCGGACCCAACAGCCGATGCGGACAAGTCCCCAAAAGTCCGGACAAATCGGGCAAAAGACCGTTAATTTAAAAGTTGTCCGGTATTTAACATGAAAAAGAGAGTCAATAAAAATGTCTCCTTTGTCTTTTCATAACCAATTAAGTCCGTCTGTCTCATAATAGTTCGTGTTTATCGCTCACTTCCCCCTCTGCAACTCTCTCTTTCTATTTATCTATCTCTCTAATGCATCTACCTAACTCCCTTATACATTAACATAACTGTCTTATTTGGTATTTTTTAATCTATGAATCATTTCTAATACGATGGAATTGAAAACAATATTACCCTTCTAACACACAAATAATAAAATGAAAATGAGTAAATAAAAATGTCTCCTTTGTATTTCAGAAACATAAGTCCGTCTCATATATGTTAGTATTTTATCGCTCGCTCGCCCCTAGCCACTCTCTCTCTATCTATTTATCTCTCTAATGCATCTACCTAACTCCCTTATACATTAACATAACTATGTCTTATTTGGACTTTTTGTAATCTATAAATCATTTCTAATGCGATGGAATTGAAAACAATATTATCCTTCTAGCACACAAATAATAACATGAAAAAGAGTCAATAAAAATGTCTCCTTTGTCGTTTCAGAACCAATTAAAGGTGAATTACATAAGCTGCATACATTGTAAGATGTATATTTTGTATGCATCAAAACATATTAACCTCTGAAGTGCGCATGGGGGTAATTAGACACCTCTGCCTGTGCGCATGTATTTGAGCTGTTTCCATCACTAAAATATTCATTTTACCATAAATAGCATTAATACTTATCCATATGCGCCTATTATAGGTTGATTATAAAGGTATTAACCTGTTACAACAATAAAACAAGTGAAAACAGCATTTGGATGGTCAAAATCGGCGATACAGGGCGGGAGTTACATAATGTATGGGTGAGGCAACCTCTTTTCCCGCCAATTTCCCCCAAGGCTGGAGAGACACTGTCGATCGATACTCTCTCTCTCTCTCTCTTGCACTCGCTTGCTAACAGTGATGACAATGCCCTGCTTGCAACTCGCTAATGTTAGCACGAAAATATACCTCAGAATAAGGGAATAACAGGGAAAATAGGTGATAACTGAAAGAGGGGAGGAAAGTGGGGAAGGAGGGGAGGTAGAGGAGTGATATTTTGCATGGCCCAGGGGCAACAAAAATTTTTTTTTTGTTTTTTTTTTTTGTTTTTTCGATGTTTAACCCTTACACCCCGGAAGGGCTCTTGAACGCCCATAACAAACTCGGCCCGCGCAACCCGGAAGGGCTCTTGAACGCCCATTGCTTGAGTGAGTGCTTTCGAATGCCGCGCGTAAATTTTTGGTATCGTGGGAGGGTAGGTGGCGCCAGCAGACGTAAACTACGCCACAGCATCAGTATCTACCCCGACGCCATCATGGATAGTACGCCAAATAGTGATTCCGCTGTGTCCGATACCGTGCTTCCTACGACGCCCGTGCTAGTTCGTTGCGCCTTACCCCGACACCATCGCCTAAATGTGTTATCTCCCGGAGGTATTGAGACGACATTGAGACTTTATGAGCGTGCTGATGCCAAGCATATTGTTGATGATGAAGGCAGTGACGACTCCAGTAATTATAAGTCGAGTGATTATGGCCATGAGAGTGACAGAGAAGAGCAATTCCTGGGATTTGCGAGAGAACATGAGAGTGATGAAGGTGATGTACCGTAAAATGCGGTAACTTCGGACATTTTTCGATGTTTTTTAACAATTTCTCCTGAGTTTAAACACATTATAGAGATTTAACTAGGTCAAGTGATGTATGGTGGTAGTGCGCCATAATCCAGGAAGCCTCCTAAAATTAACCCCTATAATAAGAGAGCTATCCTTATCCTAAATGATGTCCGAAGTTTGCTTGAAAAGTTGATAACTTCGGACTTCTATGGCTAACTTCGGACGTAGGTGATTTCTTATGGAAAATGGTTGCCAAGAAAGCTGAGATAACTTCGGACGAACGGAGGAGAACTTCGGACCTACGTTCGTGGCCTTATTCCATTCATTTTTCGGCTCCTACTATTTTATATGAATATTTTATTATTGCTGCTTATTCTTGTCCGATGTTATAGTGGAAAATGCACAGTCAATACTTTTAGGCCTGTATAATCAGTATAGGAGGGGGATATATACGATGTTTAACATATATTCTGTTTGAATCTGTTCTCGTTAGGCATCGAGCTCACTCCTAGAAAATATTGAGAAGGAAAAATAACCAATGCTGTCAAATCAATAACTCGAAAATTAACTAGGCCTAGTGAAAATATTTAGGTATGTATAATATATCACTGCATATACACTTTTATGAATTTGAGCATTTTTATAGGTATAACGTATTTGTTGGTGTTTCTTTCGGCAGATAATTTTTTTTTGGACAAGATATATGCCTCTCCTAATTTATATATATTATATATCCAGAATTATCCGAAATACATAAATCGGTTAGCATAGTATCATATTTTTATGGGTTTCTGGACTCAGAGAATGATGATTTGATCTTTTACCAGCATGTTAATGGTGTACAAGTATTATGAATGATTTTCACAGGGCAAATAATAACAAACGATTGTTTTGTTCCATGTCCGAAGTTACCATGTTTTTTTTAAAAACACAATCGGTTAAATGATACTGCTCTAGCTAGAGCGTTATACAAGTGTAACAAATTTCCTTTGGTGGATGTTGTCTCTGGTAATGTTACTACAAAATTATATCAGTCACAACATCATTCATACAAACAAATTTCTTCAGGGTGATAGAAGTTTGGCAGGGTAGCGAAAAATTTACATATTTTCGTCACATATATAATATTTTTTTTGTGTACATACACTCATGTCAGTTCCCTAGGACTTTTACATGCTCTTCCTTTGCCATTTATCTAAACGGACCCCACAAAAAAAAAAAAAAAAAAAAATCCATTATATAATGACAATGTCTAATTACTTATTATCGCCGATGTCCGAAGTTATGACCGAAGTACGAAGTTACCCCACTTTACGGTACCAGCTTTTGAGGAAGCTGTTTTACCTCAAGCCGGTGAACTTGAGAGAGTGAGTGAGTGGGAGAGTTCAAGATCACTCTCCAAGTTTCGCATGAGTGACACGACCCCAAGCCCTTCGCCAGCTAAATCGCCTTTCAAGTTACACTTGTATAAGAAGAAAATACTTGAAAAGGCGGCCGCGGAAGCTAGGGAACAAGCAAAAATACTTGGTGAGGATGAGGCTGTGAGTGAGGGTGAGGGTCAGCGTGGTGGTGACTCATCTCGCCCGCCATTGTCTCCCTTATCTACCCAAGCCACCCAAGATGACCCGGGTGCCCCGCATTCTTCCCCACCACCCCCACCAAGGGTTGAGGACCCCCCACTTTCCGCCTATTTGCCTCCCAGGTCCCCCGACAGGAGACATACTGCTGCCGAAAAGGGTAAAGGCAGCAAATATATAACAAAAGGAAAGAAAAGTAAGCGGGTTTTGTTCGAGGCTCCCGCGGCGTCCACCCCAGCCATACGCCCCCGCAACTTTCCCCACGGTCCTCCCCACCTCTCCTGCCTTCAACATGTCTTCCTGAAGAAGTCTTTGAGCTCGCATCACCAATACCTGGGCCTAGTGACAGTGAAGCATTGCTTTCTGTCACTCGTCGCAGGCCAAGGAGCCCAGGACCTCGGGGGGACACAGCCTCACCTGCCACTCCTTCCCCACCTCGCCCACCCACGCATCACTCGTTCCCCGCCAGATTATATGGGGGCCACTGATGATGACGGGCACCTCTCTGAAGACTCTGGCCATGATTACGTAGGTCCACCGTCAGGGCAAGATGACCACTCTGACGATGACTATATGGACATCGACGACCCTCGACCCATCCGCTTGGCCCGGCGTCGTGCTGGCCGCCGCCCTCGGGCGCGCGCCTCCCGAGTTGGCCGTGGGCGTGCTGTGCCACCAGCTGGAGCTCCTCGTCAGCGTAGACAAGACCCATTCTACGTTTTTCAGTGGCAAGACGTAGTTGATGGGGATGGATACAACCCTGATGTGCCAGCTTTTGATGAGGTACTGGAGGGTTCAGGCATTACCCCCAATTTTCCTGCAGGCCCCAATGCTCCACCACACAAACTATTTGAGGCCTTCTTTGATGAGGAGGTGGTAGGCTATGTTGTCAAAGAGACAAATAAGCAGCACCAATTCCGGGTCCACTTTTTGGGCAAGGTGACCAAGGGCCACATGAGGCAGTGGACACCAGTGACTCATAAAGAGTTCATGGTGTTCCTGGCACTCACCATGCTAATGCCTCATGTCAAGAAGCATAGGTTGCCTGACTATTGGATCACCAATGATCTCATATCCACCCCTGCCTTCGGGAAATATATGTCTCGCGACCGGTACCTTGATATCCTCGCAGCGCTCCATCTTGTCACCAACCTTGACGTCCACCTCCCAGACAAGCTGTGGAAGATTAGGACGTTGTACGAGATGATGCGAGAACGCTTCACCTCCTACTTCAAGCCCTTCCGCAAGGTCGTCATTGATGAGTCTCTTGTGCTGTTCCGGGGAAAACTCAGCTTCCGGCAGTACATCCCCTCAAAAAGACATCGCTTTGGCATAAAATTATTTGTGCTGTGCGACTGCCAAACTGGCTATGTCCTGGACTTCCTGGTCTACAGCGGGAAGGAAGGGGAAGTGCTTGTGGACCCCCTCATTGGCTTTGGCGGAGAAGTGGTGCAAGCCATGATGGACCGCTACTTTCACAAGAATCACGTCCTCTACACGGACAAATACTACACGTCCCCCACTCTCTCAAAGTACCTGCATGAGCGCAAGACGGGGACTGTAGGCACAGTACGAGGGAAAAGGAAGGGCATGCCACCTTTCCCTCCAAAGACCAAAAAAGGTGATATGTTCAGGAAGAAGTCGGGGCCCATTCTGGCTATCCACTGGCACGACCAGCGGAAGGTCAACTTCCTGAGCACCATCCACAAGGGGGAAATGGTGGAGACTGGCAAGGTGGATCGCCGCACCCAGGCCAGGGTGACCAAGCCCGATGCTGTCCTGGACTACAACATCAACATGAGGCTGGTGGACAAGTCCGACATGCAGATAGGCTTCATTGACTGCCTGCGTACCTCGTGCAGATGGTACAAAAAGTTCTTTCTGCATATGGTGGACATGTCAGTTCTGAATGCCTACAATATATACAAGCTTCGGAATGTGAACACACCCATGAAGTTCAATAGCCTGCGGAGGTTCCAAAAGCAGGTGTTGACGGAGCTCCTGGAGAAGTATGCTACGCCACAGAGGGCAGTGGCACATCCTGGGCCCGCCGTTACTGACCGCTTGCAGTGTGCATATTACATGAATAGGCACAGGCTTGGTTCCCTGCCTCAGAATGAATCAGGAAGAACGCAGCAGAAGCGGTGCCATGTCTGCTACAACAGCAGGCTGAGGGCGAGGTCAGGTAAAAAGTCCACCATGGAGTGTGTGGAGTGCAAGGTGGCACTCTGTGCTATAGGGTGCTTCTTTGATTACCACTCCAAGCAGGAGTTCTAATAATCATAGTGAAAGTGACAAAGAAAAGGACAATATGTACAGTATATATATGTAGGCAAAAAGTGGAAGTAAACCAATTTATTGTTATACAAGTCATGTATTATGAGAAAATTGATACAAATACAATTACACCATAATAATATGTGAAAGTGACACATATGTATATAATAAGTGACATTCATATGATTAGAACCTATAGAAATATATAAATCAGTGAAAAAAGACAATAAATTGTATATAAAACGTTTACAAAGCATATAACTAAGTGAAAGTGACACAAGACCTAATATTTGATGGCCAAAGTATAATAAACACCTGTGATAACGAATAATCAGTGCCTAATATAACAATAACCTACCTCAATTACTAATAAAATGTACGGTATCGAGTGAAAATGAGCATTATCAGTGACAGTGACACTCTAAAGCATATTTATCAAAGTGAAAGTGACACAAGACACAATAATTGATGGCCAAAGTATAATAAACACCTGTGATAACGAATAATCAGTGCCTAATATAACAATAACCTACCTCAATTACTAATAAAATGTACGGTATCGAGTGAAAATGAGCATTATCAGTGACAGTGACACTCTAAAGCATATTTATCAAAGTGAAAGTGACACAAGACACAATACTTGATGGCCAAAGTATAATAAACACCTGTGATAACGAATAATCAGTGCCTAATATAACAATAACCTACCTCAATTACTAATAAAATGTACGGTATCGAGTGAAAATGAGCATTATCAGTGACACTCTAAAGCATATTTATCAAAGTGAAAGTGACACAAGACACAATAATTGATGGCCAAAGTATAATAAACACCTGTGATAACGAATAATCAGTGCCTAATATAACAATAACCTACCTCAATTACTAATAAAATGTACGGTATCGAGTGAAAATGAGCATTATCAGTGACAGTGACACTCTAAAGCATATTTATCAAAGTGAAAGTGACACAAGACACATTACTTGATGGCCAAAGTATAATAAACACCTGTGATAACGAATAATCAGTGCCTAATATAACAATAACCTACCTCAATTACTAATAAAATGTACGGTATCGAGTGAAAATGAGCATTATCAGTGACAGTGACACTCTAAAGCATATTTATCAAAGTGAAAGTGACACAAGACACAATACTTGATGGCCAAAGTATAATAAACACCTGTGATAACGAATAATCACTGCCTAATATAACAATAACCTACCTCAATTACTAATAAAATGTACGGTATCGAGTGAAAATTAGCAATATTAGTGACAGTGATACTCTAATAAACATACTTTATATAATTGGTCTCAAAATAACTATAAAAATATCAAATAAACATCACATTCTCAATATCAAACACTAACATCGTCTAAGGGAGATAAACACTTTGGCGCGACGAGCGGCTAGGTGCGTCGTAGCCGGGGCGACGCATCCGAACGCGGGAAGAATTTACCGCCGAAAATCACTCGTCTTCCCGCGATCACCATTATGCAACCAGAGGGGCTAGAGACCTCTACTGAATGCCATTCTACACAGGAAGGTTTGTGGAACATTTTTCTTTTTTATTCATAACATTACATGCCATATTCATTGAATTACAGAGGAGTTAACATAGCCCAAAGATCGTCAAAACACCCGGTACCGCAGCACAGTCGCGAGCTATAGTCCCCGGGGCTGGAGGGTTAAAAAATTTTTTTTTTTTCTCTGACTCTTAACCTAAGAAGTGCGCATGGGGGTAATTAGAAACGTCTGCCTGTGCTGACGTATTTGAGCTGTTTCCATCACTAAAATATTCATTTTACCATATATAGAATTAATACTTATCCATACGCGCCTATTATGGGTTGATTATAAAGGTATTAACCTGAAACTACAATAAAACGAGTGAAAACAGCGTTTGGATGGTCAAAATCGGAGATACAGGCCGCGAGTTATATAATGTATGGGTGAGGCAACCTGCTTTCCCGCCAATTTCCCCCAAGGCCACTGAGACACAGTCGATCGATACTCTCTCTCTCTCTCTCTCTTGCACTCGCTTGCTAACAGTGATGACAAGGCCCTGCTTGCAACTCGCTAATGTTAGCACGAAAATATACCTCAGAATAAGGGAATAACAGGGAAAATAGGTGATAACTGAAGGAGGGGAGGAAAGTGGGGAAGGAGGGGAGGTAGAGGAGTGATATTTTGCATCGCCCAGGGGCAAAAAAATAAATAAAAAGTTTTTCGATGTTTAACCCCTCCACCCCGGAAGGGCTCTTGAACGCCCATAACAACCTCGGCCCGCGCAACCCGGAAGGGCTCTTGAACGCCCATTGCTTGCGTGTGTGCTTTCGAATGCCGCGCGTACATTTTTGGTATCGTGGGACGGTAGGTGGCGCCACCAGGCGTAAACGACGCCACAGCAACAGTATCTACCCCGACGCCATCATGGACAGTACGCCAAATAGTGATTCCGCTGTGTCCGATACCGTGCTTCCTACGACGCCCGTGCTAGTTCGTCGCGCCTTACCCCGACGCCATCGCCTAAATGTGTTATCTCCCGGAGGTATTGAGACGACATTGAGACTATATGAGCGTGCTGATGCCAAGTATATTGTTGATGATTTAGTCAGTGACGACTCCAGTAATTATAAGTCGAGTGATTATGGCCATGAGAGTGACAAAGAAGAGCAATTCCTGGGATTTGCGAGAGAACATGACAGTGATGAGAGTGATGAAGGTGATGTACCAGTTGGTGAGGAAGCTGGTTTACCTAAAGACAGTGAACTTGAGAGAGTGAGTGAGTGGGAGAGTTCAAGGTCACTCACCAAATTTCGCATAAGTGACACGACGCCAAGCCCTTCCCCAGGTAAATCGCCTTTCAAGCTACACTTATATAAGCAGAAAATACTTGAGAAGGCGGCCGCGGGAGCTAGGGAACAAGCCAAGATACTTGGTGAGGATGAGCGTGGTGACCCTTCTCGCCCGCCATTGTCTCCCTTATCTACCCACGCCACCCAAGATGACCCGGATGCCCCGCATTCTTCCCCACCACTGCCAAGGGTTGAGGACCCCCCACTTTCGGCCTATTTGCCTCCTAGGTCCCCCGACAGGAGACATACTGCTGCCGAAAAGGGGAAAGGCAGGAAATATACCAAAAAAATTAAGAAAAGTAAGAGAGTTTTGTTCGAGGCTCCCGCGGCGTCCACCCCTGCCGGCCCCAGCCATACGCCGCCGCAACTTTCCCCACGGTCCTCCCCACCTCTCCCGCCTTCAATATATGTTCCTGACGAAGTCTTTGAGCTCGCATCACCAATACCTGGGCCTAGTGACAGTGAAGCATTGCTTTCTGTCACTCGTCGCCGGCCAAGGAGCCCAGGACCTCGGGGTGACATAGCCTCACCTGCCACTCCTTCCCCACCTCGCCCACCTGCACGCCGCCCACGCATCACTCGTTCCCCGCCAGATTATGTGGGGGCCACTGATGATGAAGGGCACCTCTCTGACGACTCTGGCCATGATTACATAGGTCCACCGTCAGGGCAAGATGACCACTCTGACGATGACTATATGGACATCGACAGCCCTAGACCCATCCGCTTGGCCCGGCGTCGTGCTGCCCGACGCCCTCGCCGCCCTAGGGCGCGGGCCTCCCGAGTTGGCCGTGGGCGTGCTGGGCCACCAGCTGGAGCTCCTCGTCAGCGTAGACAAGACCCATTCTACGTTTTTCAGTGGCAAGACGTAGTTGATGGGGATGAATAAAACCCTGATGTGCCAGCTTTTGATGAGGTACTGGAGGGTTCAGGCATTACCCCCAATGCTCCACCACACGAACTATTTGAGGCCTTCTTTGATGAGGAGGTGGTAGGCTATGTTGTCAAAGAGACAAATAAGCAGCACCAATTCCAGGTCCACTTTTTGGGCAAGGTGACCAAGGGCCACATGAGGCAGTGGACACCAGTGACTCATAAAGAGTTCATGGTGTTCCTGGCACTCACCATGCTAATGCCTCATGTCAAGAAGCATAGGTTGCCTGACTATTGGATCACCAATGATCTGATATCCACCCCTGCCTTCGGGAAATATATGTCTCCCGACCGGTACCTTGATATCCTCGCAGCGCTCCATCTTGTCACCAACCTTGACGTCCACCTCCCAGACAAGCTGTGGAAGATTAGGACGTTGTACGAGATGATGCGAGAACGCTTCACCTCCTACTTCAAGCCCTTCCGCAAGGTCGTCATTGATGAGTCTCTTGTGCTGTTCCGGGGAAAACTCAGCTTCCGGCAGTACATCCCCTCAAAAAGACATCGCTTTGGCATAAAATTATTTGTGCTGTGCGACTGCCAAACTGGCTATGTCCTGGACTTCCTGGTCTACAGCGGGAAGGAAGGGGACTTGCTTGTGGACCCCCTCATTGGCTTTGGCGGAGCAGTGGTGCAAGCCATGATGGACCGCTACTTTCATAAGAATCACGTCCTCTACACGGACAATTATTACACGTCCCCCACTCTCTCACAATACCTGCATGAGCGCAAGACTGGGACTGTAGGCACAGTACGAGGGAAAAGGAAGGGCATGCCACCTTTCCCTCCAAAGACCAAAAAAGGTGATGTGTTCAAGAAGAAGTCGGGGCCCATTCTGGCTATCCACTGGCACGACCAGCGGAAGGTCAACCTCCTGAGCACCATCCACAAGGGGTAAATGGTGGAGACTGGCAAGGTGGATCGCCGCACCCAGGCCAGGGTGACCAAGCCCGATGCTGTCCTGGACTACAGCGGAATGTATGCAATGGCCGGGAATATGAAAGTTGCTCTGAACTATTTGGATGAGACCATGGTAGCGAAAATTATGAAGAGTATGATTAGACCAAGATTGGAGTATGCAGCAGTGGTGTGGTCCCCGCATCTAAAGAAGCATATTCACAAGTTAGAAAGAATCCAGAGAGCAGTCACTAGATTGGTTCCAAGTCTCAGAGAACTGCCATATGAAGGGAGGCTAGACAAATTAAATCTACCGAGTCTAAAAGAGAGGAGAGAGAGGGGAGACATGATAATGATGTACAAATGTACCCGGGGGCTGGAGAGGCTGGATAGGCAGGATATATTAATTATGGATACAGGAATAACTAGAGGCCACAGCTACAAAGTAAAAAGACCTACCTGCAAGAACGATATCAGGAAGTTTAGCTTCCCCTATAGATGTATTGACAAATGGAATGGGCTGGAGGAGGAGGTGGTAGGGGCAAGGAACATCCATATTTTCAAGAAAAAATTGGATAAAAAGTAGACTGAGAGACGGGACAACACGAGCTTAGCTCAACTCCTGTAAACTACAATTAGGTAAACAATTAGGTAAATACAACATCAACATGAGGCTGGTGGACAAGTCCGACATGCAGATAGGCTTCATTGACTGCCTGCGTACCTCGTGCAGATGGTACAAAAAGTTCTTTCTGCATATGGTGGACATGTCAGTTCTGAATGCCTACAATATATACAAGCTTCGGAATGTGAACACACCCATGAAGTTCAATAGCCTGCGGAGGTTCCAAAAGCAGGTGTTGACGGAGCTCCTGGAGAAGTATGCTACGCCACAGAGGGCAGTGGCACATCCCGGGCCCGCCGTTATTGACCACTTGCAGTGTGCTCAATACTTGATTAGGCACAGGCTTGGTTCCCTGCCTCAGAATGAATCAGGAAGAACGCAGCAGAAGCGGTGCCATGTCTGCTACAACAGCAGGGTGAGGCCGAGGTCGGGTAAAAAGTCAACCATGGAGTGTGTGGAGTGCAAGGTGGCACTCTGTGCTTTAGAGTGCTTCTTTGATTACCACTCCAAGCTGGAGTTCTAATAATCATACTGAAAGTGCCAAATAAAATGACAATATGTACACTATATATATAGGCAAAAAGTGGAAGAAAACCAATTTATTGTTATACAAAAGTCATGTATTATGAGAAAATTGATACAAATACAATTGCACCATAATAACATGTGAAAGTGACACATATGTATATACCAAGTGACATTCATATGATTAGAACCTATAGAAATATAGAAATCAGTGAAAAAAGACAATAAATTGTATATAAAACGTTTACAAATCATATAACTAAGTGAAAGTGACACAAGACCTAATATTTGATGGCCAAAGTATAATAAACACCTGTGATAACGAATAATCAGTGCCTAATACAACAATAACCTACCTCAATTACTAATAAAATGTACGGTATCGAGTGAAAATGAGCATTATCAGTGACGGTGACACTCTCTAAAGCATATATGTCAAAGTGAAAGTGACACAAGACCTAATATTTGATGGCCAAAGTATAATAAACACCTGTGATAACGAATAATCAGTGCCTAATACAACAATAACCTACCTCAATTACTAATAAAATGTACGGTATCGAGTGAAAATGAGCATTATCAGTGACAGTGACACTCTCTAAAGCATATTTGTCAAAGTGAAAGTGACACAAGACCTAATATTTGAAGGCCAAAGTATAATAAACACCTGTGATAACGAATAATCAGTGCCTAATACAACAATAACCTACCTCAATTACTAATAAAATGTACGGTATCAAGTGAAAATGAGCATTATCAGTGACAGTGACACTCTCTAAAGCATATTTGTCTAAGTGAAAGTGACACAAGACCTAATATTTGATGGCCAAAGTATAATAAACACCTGTGATAACGAATAATCAGTGCCTAATACAACAATAACCTACCTCAATTACTAATAAAATGTACGGTATCGAGTGAAAATTAGCATTATCAGTGACAGTGACACTCTCTAAAGCATATTTATCAAAGTGAAAGTGACACAAGACACAATACTTGATGGCCAAAGTATAATAAACCTGTAATAACGAATAATCAGTGCCTAATATAACAATAACCTACCTCAATTACTAATAAAATGTATGGTATCGAGTGAAAATTAGCAATATCAGTGACAGTGATACCCTAATAAACATACTTTATATAATTGGCCTCAAAATATCAAATAAACATCAGATTCTCAATATCAAACACTAAAATCGTCTAAGGGAGATAAATACTTTGGTGCGACGAGCGGCTAGGTGCGTCGTAGCCATGGCCGGGGCGACGCGTCCGAACGCGGGAAGAATTTTCCGCCGAAAAGCACTCGTTTTCCCGCGGTCACCATTATGCAACCAGAGGGGCTAGAGACCTCTACTCAACGCCATTCGACAGAGGAAGGTTTGTGGAACATTATTATTTTTTATTCATAACATTACATGCCATATTCATTGAATTACAGAGGAGTTAACATAGCCCAAAGATCGTTAAAACACCCGGTACCACAGCACAGTCGCGAGCTATAGCCCCCGGGGCTGGAGGGTTAAAGATGATTTTTTTTTTCTCTGACTCTTAACCCCTCCAACCCGGATGGGCTCTTGAACGCCCATAACAACCTCGGCCCGCGCAACCCGGAAGGGCTCTTGAACGCCCATTGCTTGCATGCGTGCTTTCGAATGCCGCGCGTACATTTTCGGTATCGTGGGACGGTAGGTGGCGCCACCAGGCGTAAACTCCGCCACAGCAACAGTATCTACCCCGACGCCATCATGGACAGTACGCCAAATAGTGATTCCGCTGTGTCCGATACCGTGCTTCCTACGACGCCCTTGCTTGTTCGTCGCGCCTTACCCCGACGCCATCGCCTAAATGTGTTATCTCCCGGAGGTATTGAGACGACATTGAGACTTTATGAGCGAGCTGATGCCAAGCATAATGTTGATGATGAAGTCAGTGACGACTCCAGTAATTATAAGTCGAGTGATTATGGCCATGAGAGTGATAAAGAAGAGCAATTCCTGGGATTTGCGAGAGAACATGACAGTGATGAGAGTGATGAAGGTGATGTACCAGTTGTTGAGGAAGCTGGTTTACCTAAAGACAGTGAACTTGAGAGAGTGAGCGAGTGGGAGAGTTCAAGGTCACTCACCAAATTTCGCTTAAGTGACACGACGCCAAGCCCTTCCCCTGGTAAATCGCCTTTCAAGCTACATTTGTATAAGCAGAAAATACTTGAGAAGGCGGCTGCGGCAGCTAGGGAACAAGCAAAACTACTTGGTGAGGATGAGGCTGTGAGTGAGGGTCAGCGTGGTGACCCTTCTCGTCCGCCATTGTCTCCCTTATCTACCCACGCCACCCAAGATGACCCGGATGCCCCGCATTCTTCCCCACCACCCCCACCATTGCCAAGGGTTGAGGACCCCACACTTTCGGCCTATTTGCCTCCTAGGTCCCCCGACAGGAGACATACTGCTGCCGAAAAGGGGAAAGGTAGGAAATATACCAAGAAAATTAAGAAAAGTAAGAGAGTTTTGTTCGAGGCTCCCGCGGCGTCCACCCCGGCCGGCCCCAGCCATACGTCCCCGCAACTTTCCCCACGGTCCTCCCCACCTCTCCCGCCTTCAACATGTCTTCCTGAAGAAGTCTTTGAGCTCGCATCACCAATACCTGGCCCTAGTGACAGTGAAACATTGCTTTCTGTCACTCGTCGCAGGCCAAGGAGCCCGGGACCTCGGGGGACACAGCCTCACCTGCCACTCCTTCCCCACCTCGCCCACCCGCACGCCGCCCACGCATCACTGGTTCCCCGCCAGATTATGTGGGGGCCACTGATGATGAAGGGCACCTCTCTGAAGACTCTGGCCATGATTACATAGGTCCACCGTCAGGGCAAGATGACCACTCTGACGATGACTATATGGACATCGACGACCCTCGACCCATCCGCTTGGCCCGGCGTCGTGCTGCCCGTCGTGCTGCCCACCGCCCTGGCCGCCGCCCTCGCCGCCCTAGGGCGCGCGCCTCCCGAGTTGGCCGTGGGCGTGCTGGGCCACCAGCTGGAGCTCCTCGTCAGCGTAGACAAGACCCATTCTACGTTTTTCAGTGGCAAGACGTAGTTGATGAGGATGCATACAACCCTGATGTGCCAGCTTTTGATGAGGTACTGGAGGGTTCAGGCGTTACCCCCAATTTTCCTGCAGGCCCCAATGCTCCACCACACGAACTGTTTGAGGCCTTCTTTGATGAGGAGGTGGTAGGCTATGTTGTCAAAGAGACAAATAAGCAGCACCAATTCCAGGTCCACTTTTTGGGAAAGGTGACCAAGGGCCACATGAGGCAGTGGACCCCAGTGACTCATAAAGAGTTCATGGTGTTCCTGGCACTCACCATGCTAATGCCTCATGTCAAGAAGCATAGGTTGCCTGACTATTGGATCACCAATGATCTGATATCCACCCCTGCCTTCGGGAAATATATGTCTCGCGACCGGTACCTTGATATCCTCGCAGCGCTCCATCTTGTCACCAACCTTGACGTCCACCTCCCAGACAAGCTGTGGAAGATTAGGACGTTGTATGAGATGATGCGAGAACGCTTCACCTCCTACTTCAAGCCCTTCCGCAAGGTCGTCATTGACGAGTCTCTTGTGCTGTTCCGGGGAAAACTCAGCTTCCGGCAGTACATCCCCTCAAAAAGACATCGCTTTGGCATAAAATTATTTGTGCTGTGCGACTGCCAAACTGGCTATGTCCTGGACTTCCTGGTCTACAGCGGGAAGGAAGGGGACTTGCTTGTGGACCCCCTCATTGGCTTTGGCGGAGCAGTGGTGCAAGCCATGATGGACCGCTACTTTCATAAGAATCACGTCCTCTACACGGACAATTATTACACGTCCCCCACTCTCTCACAGTACCTGCATGAGCGCAAGACGGGGACTGTAGGCACAGTACGAGGGAAAAGGAAGGGCATGCCACCTTTCCCTCCAAAGACCAAAAAAGGTGATGTGTTCAAGAAGAAGTCGGGGCCCATTCTGGCTATCCACTGGCACGACCAGCGGAAGGTCAACCTCCTGACCACCATCCACAAGGGGGAAATGGTGGAGACTGGCAAGGTGGATCGCCGCACCCAGGCCAGGGTGACCAAGCCCGATGCTGTCCTGGACTACAACATCAACATGAGGCTGGTGGACAAGTCCGACATGCAGATAGGCTTCATTGACTGCCTGCGTACCTCGTGCAGATGGTACAAAAAGTTCTTTCTGCATATGGTGGACATGTCAGTTCTGAATGCCTACAACATATACAAGCTTCGGAATGTGAACACACCCATGAAGTTCAATAGCCTGCGGAGGTTCCAAAAGCAGGTGTTGACGGAGCTCCTGGAGAAGTATGCTATGCCACAGAGGGCAGTGGCACATCCTGGGCCCGCCGTTATTGACCGCTTGCAGTCTGCTCAATACTTGACTAGGCACAGGCTTGGTTTCCTGCCTCAGAATGAATCCGGAAGAACACAGCAGAAGCGGTGCCATGTCTGCTACAACAGCAGGGTGAAGCCGAGGTCAGGTAAAAAGTCAACCCTGGAGTGTGTGGAGTGCAAGGTGGCACTCTGTGCTGTAGATTGCTTCTTTGATTACCACTCCAAGCTGGAGTTCTAATAATCATACTGAAATTGCCAAATAAAATGACAATATGTACACTATAATTATATATAGGCAAAAAGTGGAAGAAAACCAATGTATTGTAATACAAAAGTCATGTATTATGAGAACATTGATACAAATACAATTACACCATAATAATATGTGAAAGTGACACATATGTATATACCAAGTGACATTCATATGATTAGAACCTATAGAAATATAGAAATCAGTGAAAAAAGACACAATAAATTGTATATAAATCGTTTACAAATCATATAACTAAGTGAAAGTGACACAAGACCTAATATTTGATGGCCAAAGTATAATAAACACCTGTGATAACGAATAATCAGTGCCTAATACAACAATAACCTACCTCAATTACTAATAAAATGTACGGTATCGAGTGAAAATGAGCATTATCAGTGACAGTGACACTCTCTAAAGCATATTTGTCAAAGTGAAAGTGACACAAGACCTAATATTTGATGGCCAAAGTATAATAAACACCTGTGATAACGAATAATCAGTGCCTAATACAACAATAACCTACCTCAATTACTAATAAAATGTACGGTATCGAGTGAAAATGAGCATTATCAGTGACAGTGACACTCTCTAAAGCATATTTGTCAAAGTGAAAGTGACACAAGACCTAATATTTGATGGCCAAAGTATAATAAACACCTGTGATAACGAATAATCAGTGCCTAATACAACAATAACCTACCTCAATTACTAATAAAATGTACGGTATCGAGTGAAAATGAGCATTATCAGTGACAGTGACACTCTAAAGCATATTTGTCAAAGTGAAAGTGACACAAGACCTAATATTTGATGGCCAAAGTATAATAAACACCTGTGATAACGAATAATCAGTGCCTAATACAACAATAACCTACCTCAATTACTAATAAAATGTACGGTATCGAGTGAAAATGAGCATTATCAGTGACAGTGACACTCTAAAGCATATTTGTCAAAGTGAAAGTGACACAAGACCTAATATTTGATGGCCAAAGTATAATAAACACCTGTGATAACGAATAATCAGTGCCTAATACAACAATAAGCTACCTCAATTACTAATAAAATGTACGGTATCGAGTGAAATTAGCAATATCAGTGACAGTGATACCCTAATAAACATATTTTATATAATTGGCCTCAAAATAACTAGAAAATATCAAATAAACATCACATTCTCAATATCAAACACTAAAATCGTCTAAGGGAGATAAATACTTTGGCGCGGCGAGCGGCTAGGTGCGTCGTAGCCATGGCCGAGGCGACGCGTCCGAACGCGGGAAGAATTTGCCGCCGAAAAGCACTCGTCTTCCCGCGCTCACCATTATGCAACCAGAGGGGCTAGAGACCTCTACTCAACGCCATTCGACAGAGGAAGGTTTGTGGAACATTATTCTTTTTTATTTACAACATTACATGACATATTCATTGACTTACAGAGTAGTTAACATAGGCCAAAGATCGTCAAAACACCCGGTACCGGAGCACAGTCGCAAGCTATAGCCCCAGGGGCTGGAGGGTTAATAACCTGTACAGCCCCAGCGACGCGCCTGACGCGTCGGCGATGTATGTAACGCACAGCCCCAGAGACGCGCCTGGCGCGTCACCCTAATTGCGCCGACCGTAACCTCAGGTGTAGCCACTCAAGAGGGCTCAGATTTGTATGGGAACTGTGTACGTATCCCACGCAACCGTGACGATGGTTGAAAACTCTCAAAGTCCACGTGCGTGCGCGTGAGCGCGCAATAACCTGGTTTTTGGGGGTAATTGCCTTCAATTTTTTACTCTTGTAAAATACGTTTTTGGGGGCTCTGTAGGACCATTCTTTAAGCTTTTTGAGCGGTTTTTCGTGGTTTTTCCTTCATTCCTAACCCATTCACTATTGTTTCTGGAATAAAAAAAAAAATTGAAAACCGGCCGGGTTCTGGTGAACAAACATTACAAAACTAGCCGGGGCTGGACGGGTTAAGAGTCTTCCCGCAGTCCGCCGGGGGAACTCTTAAGAGTCTTCCCGCAGTTCCCGGGTTAAGAGTCTTCCCGCAGTCCGCCGGGGGAACTCTTAAGAGTCTTCCCGCAGTTCCCGGGTTAAGGATGCTCAGGTTTTTGTATAATAAAGTAAATTTGCGTCAGTAAAGAAAACAAATATTCAACATTTTTATATCTGGCGGCATCTGGTAGTTGCGCCTTCCAGTATTGTGATGACGTCATAGATTCCGATAGTTGTCAGGCAACAGAAATTTACCTTTAACTTGACCCAATTTATTTTATATGTTAGGGGCAAATTTTAGGATATTCCCAATAATGGTGTATTACTAGAGCATTTAACGTTCTGCTGAATAACTTGTCTCACTTTTTTTTCATCTTTGTGTAATTCACCTCCCTCCTGGCCCGGTTGTCATTTTAAAATGACACCACGAACTAAGGGCAGGAGCCCGGGTGTCATTTTAAAATCTGTAAGCTTGAAAGCCTATTCAGCTTGGTCTGAACGCCGTGCGTCAGACGCATGTAAACAAAGCCGATCGTTACGTCACCGCACCTCCGAAAACAAGAAAGAGAAGACTCGTTTGTTATTGTTGTTCTAAGCAATATCACCGTTACAGAGGGAGAAGTATTGAATTGTTTAGATAAACTCAAGGTAAATAAAACGCCTGGACCTGATACAATCTCGCCTAGAGTTCTGAAGGAAGCTAAGGATGAGCTCTCCAAACCACTGACATTACTTTTCAATAAATCCTTGCAGTCTGGAACTATGCCTGATCAGTGGAAGCTAGCCAACGTAACACCGATATTCAAAAAAGGCAGCAAATCCCTACCCAGTAACTATCGTCCAATTAGCTTAACCTCAGTTGTATGTAAAATGCTAGAAACGGTCATACGAGACAGACTCGTAAATCACTTAGAGGAAAATAACATACTTAAAGATACTCAACACGGCTTTCGTAAAAAACGTTCCTGTTTAACAAACCTCTTAGACTTCTTCCACGATATCCTCAACCTCTACGATGAGAGTAAAGCTGTAGATATTATATACCTTGATTTTCAAAAGGCCTTTGACAAAGTTCCCCACAAACGTTTACTGCTAAAACTAAAAGCGCATGGAATACAAGACGGTGTGTTGAAATGGATAGAAAATTGGCTCAGCGACAGAAAGCAAAGAGTAGTCATAAACGGTAAGGCATCTAAATGGACCAATGTAAGTAGCGGGGTACCCCAGGGATCGGTACTAGGACCAATTCTCTTTCTAATTTACATCAACGACATAGATGAGGGTCTCACCTGTACACTCTCAAAATTTGCTGACGATACAAAAATTGCAAATAGCGTACTCTCAAAAGAACAAGTTGACGATATGCAACACAATCTAGATAAATTGTCATGTTGGGCCCAAATTTGGCAAATGAGTTTCAATGCGGATAAATGTAAAGTACTACATATCGGATACCTAAATGAGAAAGCAAACTATTCGATGAATGGCACTCAGCTTAAGAATGTAAACAGAGAAACCGATCTGGGAGTAACAATATCGAGTAACCTAAAACCGAGTCAACAATGTTCAGAAGTTGTTAAGAAGGCAAACAAAATAATTGGCTTTATAGGCAGGTCATTTGAGCATAAATCCAAAGAAGTTATCCTAACCCTTTACAATTCCTTAGTCCGCCCTCTTCTGGAATACTGCGTTCAATCCTGGTGCCCTTATTACCAAAAAGATATAAACAAGCTAGAACGAGTTCAACGTAGAGTTACCAAAATGATACCTAGCCTAAAGAACAAACCATACGAAGAGCGTCTTAGAGAATTAAATCTATTTCCTTTAACCCAGCGCAGATTAAGAGGTGACTTAATTCAAGTGTTCAAAATCATCAAAGGCATCGACAATATGAACTGTAGTAAGTACTTCACTATCGACCAATCTAATTACACGCAGGGAAACGGTTGCAAAATTATTGGTAAATCTTTTAACTCACACGAATCTAAGAATTTCTTCTTCAATCGAGTTGTCAACTTGTGGAATGGGCTTCCCCGAAACGTTATAGACTGCATCACCGTTGATTCATTTAAACTCCGCCTAGACAAATATCTCGCTTCAAACCCGCGACTGACTGCGTTTGTAAATGAATAACTTTATTTTTATCCCCCCCTCAGTTACTAACCCATCTGTCCCCTACTAACTTCCTAATCCTGCCACGGACATTAGTTCCAGGGCAGTAATTCCCTTTCCAATGTTCCCTTACCCACTCTAAACCACTGTTTGGACACTTGATCCTCAGTGTTTTGGAGGACAAGCAACCTAAAAGGGTCACTAGATCTGTTGTTGCTTGATTTCCTTTGTACTCCTTTGTATGTCTGTATGTCGTTGTTTCAGTAGTGAAAAGATCGTCATATTGCTAACATCGCCTGCAAGTGCTCTCCACTGAAATCGTCATCACAACTGAACCAGTTGACATAGAGAGCTCTACTCAACGCCAGTCTACAGATTGGAAACCGCACTACATTTATAGATGCGTGGGAAATTTCTAGCAGTTAAACTAAACAAAAATACGGTAGCCTAGTCCTAGACGTTTTTCGGCCAGATCACCCAGGTAGCCCACCCTGTCATTTTGAGCGCCTGCCCGGGCCAGGAGGGTTAAGTCCGTCTCATAATAGTTCGTGTTTATCGCTCACTCCCCCCTCTGCAACTCTCTTTCTATCTATCTATCTCTCTAATGCAACTACCTAAATCCCTTATACATTAACATTCTTACAGTTTCTTACAGTAGATCCTCTGGAAAAAGGCAAACTAGGCCTGTGTATCCAGCTCAGTGCCAGTACTTGCACTACTGCGGTCGTTCACTGTGTTGGCGGCGGCGGCAGCAGACGCAACATTTTTACTAGTCTGTATTTTTTATTTATAATCAAACTTCAAATCTTGTCTTCCCCATCCTTTATCAAGATTACTTTCAAACTTCCTTATTGATTCGGAATCGACTACATACTGGGGCAGTGCGTTCCACTCATTTACCACTCTATCACAAAATGAGTTCTTTGCCTTTTCAAGCCTATTTCTTTCTTTGTACATTTTCTTAGAGTGTCCTCTCGTTCTTGTTCCCTCCCGCATCAAGAAGATACCTTCACACACATCCTCATCATACTTTTCTGACACTATCTTAAAAGTCTCTATCATATCCCCTCTCTTTCTCCTATATGCCAGTGTCGGAAGTCCCAGTGTCCTCAACCTCTGCTCATAGCCCGCATTCTTCAACGTTGGTACTAGCTTGCTAGCTCTCCTCTGCACTTTCTCCACTGCTTCTATATCCTTTACCATATATGGAGTCCACACCTGGTTTGCATATTCCAGGTGCGGCCTAACCAGCGCTGTATAGAGATTCCTGAATATTTCTTCGTAAAGTGACACAAATGTCCTCCTTATCAGCCCTACAATTCTATTGGCTTTGTTTATATTTTCCGCTAAATGTTCTGAGAAATTTAACTTATTGTCTATCACTACTCCTATATCCTTTTCTGCATTCACTTGCTCCATCGCTTCATACATACTGTATCCTACCTTGTCTATCTTGCTTGTCCCAATCCGCATATACTTGCATTTTTTGGATGCGGAGTATTAAAGTAATGGGGAAAATTACAAAAGTACTGGAGGCTAGCGTCGGGCGACTATTGACCTTCACTTTACATGCCAATAATCCATAGTAAGTTGCTTTAATGAAAAGAAAGGTAAGTAAAACACAAACACAAAACTTAGAAAAGTTGATGAGGTGCTTATTGTGATGGATGTGGTGATAGACGGGAGGCGGATGTTAGTTACCACCCTCCGTGGCCCCACTCTCGTTCTCCGTCACCCCACCGTCGCCGCCAAAGCCCGTGAAATCATTGTCCATGGCATCAAGTTCGGCGTCTTGTAGAGCTTCCATTAGCTCTGCATCCGTGGGAATCGTGTGGTTTTTCGTGGGATGATAATTCAGGTAGGCATTGGATAGTACCGTGGGATGCGTAATCATGGGATCGAAATGCGTGACTCTACTGTATGTATAACCCTCCTGCGTGTCTTAAGAGGCGACTAAAGAGGTTGGGTCGGTGGGCTTGCGACCTTCCACCCGTGAAAAATACTTACTGCAACGATGAACAGCCTCGGATGTGGACGGACCTAATGTTGTTGACGAACCCTGACCTACCACGGACAGTCTTAGAATAGCGACTTGGAATGCGAGAGGCGTGAATGATGACCCAAAAGAGAGAGAAGTCCTGGAAGTGTTAGTGAATGCTAGGCTGGATGTATGTGGAATGACTGAGACCAAATTGAGGGGTAAAGATGTGAATAATTTTGATCACATGTATAAAACCCGATATTAATAGAAAAAAACGCCCATTCTAATCAATCTCAGAGCTCTTTCGGACATCCTCACTGTTTACAAACGCCTTCTTTATGCAGTATAATCGATATTTACCCCCTGCTGGCAACATAGATGACAATTTAAATAATTCATGGAGGGGGGGGGGGGGACAAAGCCCCCCCTCAACCCATCGTGTATCCCACATTGGAATTACAGTACAACTAAGACCATGAAAACATTAATTTCACAAAATCTGGAGGAAAAAACATGAAAACTGTGCCCCATGAATATTCTTTCCTCTCACTTAAGCATTAAGTCACCATAGTGCAGTGGGAATATGAACATGATTAGATTAATATCCAGTATTCGAGAATGGATAATAAGTCGTAGGCGTGTGCAGAAACCTTTAACCGTCTTGGTGGTGTGATGGTTAAGGTGTCTAAAATCTGTGTGTGATAACCCGGGTTCGAATCCTGGTGGATCACATAATTATATGCTTTCATTAATTTCATTGGAGGAGTTTGGTGTTGTGGTGAAATTAATAAAAAATAGATTATCAGTAGGTTCAGGGATATTTGGTAGCGAGTCCGTTCTAAATGAACTGTGCCCCATGAATATTCTTTCCTCTCACTTAAGCATTAAGTCACCATAGTTCAGTGGGAATATGAACATCTATCTATCTATCTATTGCCCGACGCCGTGATCCCCAAAGGGGTGGCCACGAACGAACCGCCCCCATGCACCTCTGTCCCCAGTCAGTCGACGCCCCTCCCCCAAACCAGCACCGCCTTCGTTCATATACTTCCTCACTCCATCCTTCCACCTCTCTTTCGGTCTACCTCTCCCTCTGTCCCTCCACCTCGCTCTCGTACACCCTCTTAGTCATTCTCTCGCTTTCCATACGTTCCATATAGGAGAAAGAGAGGGGATATAATAGAGACTTTTAAGATAGTGTCAGGAAAGTATGATGAGGATGTGTGTGAAGGTATCTTCTTGATGCGGGAGGGAACAAGAACGAGAGGACACTCAAAGAAAATTTACAAAGAAAGAAGTAGGCTTGAGAAGGCAAAGAACTCATTTTGTGATAGTGGTAAATGAGTGGAACGCACTGCCCCAGTATGTAGTTGATTCCAAATCAACGACCACAGCAGTGCAAGTACTGGTACTGAGCTGGATACACAGGCCTAGTTTGCCTTTTTCCAGAGGATCTACTGTAAGAAAAAAAAAAAAAAAAAAAAAATCTACTCTTCTCTTACTTTCCTTCACTACTCTCTTCACCACCCTCTTACTCTCCACGTACCTTGCTCGTTTCTGTCTCTCGAAATCTTCATTCCCTCTACTACCCAACCAATCATGAACATGATTAGATTAATATCCAGTATTCGAGAATGGATAATAGTCGTAGGCGTGTGCATAAACCTTTAACTGTCTTGGTGGTGTAATGGTTAAGGTGTCTAAAATCTGTGTGTGATAACCCGGGTTCGAATACTGGTGGATCACATATACAGTACCTGTATGCTTTCATTAATTTCATTGGAGGTGTTTGGTGTTGTGGTGAAATTAATAAAAAATAAATAAGGGTGCGAGCCTATTCCCTATAATTACCATTTGTTTCTCATAACGCTGCAGTAGTGTCGTTTAAAATAACTGACTAGGCAGCTAGGCTATCTATGAATGAAAAATGTAAAAATAGGCCTAGCCTATAGCTAGGCTATTGACTGTAACATAGGTTGATAATATTCAAGACCTCTTTCGCTGCCTTATTAGAAATAATTTATTAGGGAAAATAGGGACCTATAGACTCACCATATTTTTCTCATTATAGTCCACATGGAGGAATTTCGTTATCGACAATTGAAAAAACCCGATTACCGCGGCGATTAGGCCTAGGCTACATCGAAAAATAACACCAAAATAATAAGTCCCGACCGTAACAAAGCATTACGCATAATGAATCCTTCGACTTGACTCTCCTTCTTCTTGTTTTGAACAATGGGGTGGGTGCGATTCACCCAATAAATGGCGTGAGCGTTACTCACAAAAACGAAATAAAGGCAACCTGTTTTTGCCCCTTTACTGATCTAGCCTACAGCCTATGAGGATGATAATAAATCAAGGAGGGTTGAGGGGGGGGGGGGGCAAACCATCGTGTAGGGTAAGACAGGGTAAATTCGCCGAAAATCGCGTATTTTGATGAATAGAAACTGCCACAAATGGAATTTTTAAATTTGTATCTATACATTCAGCTTTTCTGCTATAGATGCCCAATAAACAAAAATAAATATATAATGTTTTGGTCATGCTGCCGATTAAAAAAAAAATTACTCTCGCGGCAAAATTACCCTGCCGGGCGGGGTAATTTCGCCGCGACCTATTTTACGCATCATCTAGCTAGTAAACTAGATAACATTATATGATTAATGGCCAGACAAAACACTAGCGCGCAAGTAAAAGCAATGAAAACATTCACAAACCCAAACTGACACTAAACCTGCCAATAGAAAAACGTTGCACGCACACACACACAACTGAACAGGGCGGGCAGAGATGCAGGTGTGTCACACGTGTAGTAGGCCTAGGCGCCACTGTGTCTAGTGCGGGTGTGGAGTTGTGGACATGTAGTGCGGGTGTGGACGCATTTATTAGGCCTACGGGTGTGGAAGTATTTAGTGCAGGTGTGGACGTGTCTCGTGTGGGTGCGGCGTGTAGGTTGCTAGTGCAAAGTACCAGGCAGCAGCTGACGGCTACTGCCAACACTGTGTCACACGCAAACAAACAAACACACATACAAACCATCCACAAACACCCGACCATACCGTCAGACGCGCCGCTAGCCCCGGCTCCAGGCCCCGCGAAACTGCAACAAAACCTAAGCCAAACTAGCTATACAACCTAAGCCAAACTTGGGAAAATATTAAGGAAACCACCCACCAATTATTTTATTTTTTTTTTTTTTTAGTTTTAGTTTATTTGCATCAATATACAGTTGGTCCTCCGGTAACGCGAGTTTTAGAAACGCTGATTTGGTGGCAAGCGGTACACCCCAAATATCCAAAATGTTACTAACGCGGTCAATACTTACAATGACACGGGGTCCAGCTGGGCAGTTTTCTCTCTCCTGGGCCGGGCGAGGCTGTTCCGTCTCCCTCCCTGGTCCAGTGACGTCACTTGCGGCTCGTCCGGGTATGTTATTCCCTCCCCAGTTCCACCATTGTTCGCCTCAGGTACCGACCCCCCCCCCACCGCGTGTGTTGTAACACAGGCCGTGGTTCTCAAAGTGCCTTTTTTTCTGTGACCTAACCTCGCCGCCATGCCGCCCAAGAAGCGCCGTATCTCTACGTACGCACAGAAATATGACATCGTGAAGAGTTAGAAAAGGGGAAGAGACAAGCTGAGTTGGCAAGACGACATGAAGTTAACGAGAGTACAATTCGCACCATTTGGAAGGACAGGGAGAAGATTGCCAACATTATGAAGGGAAACCCTGCAGAAGGTACTCAGGCGTCGATAAAAGTGGGAAATGTCATCCTAAAGAAGACAGAGAAGCTAATGGTGCAGTATTTGGCGAGGCAAAACAAGAATCATGTGCCGACAGACGGACGGATGATCAGAGAAAAGGCGAAGAAATATTATGCAGCAGTGGCTCGAATGAACAATGTACAGAACCCCAAACCCTTTAAGGCATCTGCTGGGTGGTTGATGTCCTTCAATAAACGAAACAAAATTAAAAGTGTTCGGATCACAGGAGAGACAGCAAGCGCCGACAATGCTGCAGCCAACGTATACCCTGCTTTCTTACGTGAGGTTATTGTGGCCGATGGCTACAACTTGGATCAGATTTTTAACTGCGATGAGTCGGGAGTCAACTAGAAGAAAATGCCTAAAAGGTCTTATATTTCTCGCAAGGAGAAGGCAGCAAGGGGCTACAAAATGGCCAAAGAACGTGTAACCATCTTGTTGACTTGCAATGCTTCCGGCACCTGCAAGATGAAGCCTCTAATCATCCATAAGGCAAAGCGGCCAAGGCCTTATCGCAATATGGACATGGCCAAGTTGAATGTGCATTGGATGAGCATCAAGAAGGCCTGGATGTCGTCAGCGTTGAGCCTCGAATGGTTCGATAATCATTTTGTGAAGGACTTGGAAACATTTTGTGCCCGCCAAAACATTGCTTTTAAAGCACTGTTATTGCTTGACAACGCACCCGGACATTCCCGATTGTTGGTTGATCGGCACCCTAACGTAAAAGTGATGTTCATGCCCCCGAATACTACGTCTCTCCTACAGCCCCTGGACCAGGAGGTGATAGTGTGCTTTAACCCGTCCAGCCCCGGCTAGTTTTGTAATGTTTGTTCACCAGAACCCGGCCGGTTTTCAAAAAATGGTTTTATTCCAGAAACAATAGCGAATGGGTTAGGAATGAAGGAAAAACCACGAAAAACCGCTCAAAAAGCTTAAAGAATGGTCCTACAGAGCCCCCGAAAACGTATTTTACAAGAGTAAAAAATTGAAGGCAATTACCCCAAAAAAACAGGTTATTGCGCGCTCACGCGCATGCACGTGGACTTTGAGAGTTTTCAACCATCGGCACGGTTGCGTGGGATACGTACACAGTTCCCATACAAATCTGAGCCCTCTTGAGTGGCTACACCTGAGGTTACGGTCGGCGCAATTAGGGTGATGCGCCAGGCGCGTCTCTGGGGCTGTGCGTTACATACATCGCCGACGCGTCGCTGGGGCTGTACGGGTTAAGGGTGCGTATGCCACTAAGACTTTCCTGATGCTCGACACTGCCACTGACACCCAAGAAGAACTGCGACAGATGTCAGACGATGAATCAGTCCCTGACTCTCTCCCACCACTCGAAGAACTGTCTGCCCCAGACTCTCCCCCACCACTGAATGAGCAGGCACCAAACGCGCCTCCACCACAACAACAACACCAACAGGAACCCGCCGACGGAGCAGCTATGACAGTGCATGCCTTTTGGAAAAGGTTTCATATTAAGAATGCAGTGGATACGATGGTGGAAGCGTGGGCTGATGTGACAAGAGCTACAATCCACCATGCCTGGAGGAATGTTCTAGAGGGGTTACCTGGGCACAAGCTGGATTTACCTGATCAGCCAGTCAGGCTTGAGGCAGTGGTGGAGAGAGCAGTCGAGGTTGCCAGACGTGTGCCTGGGATGGGTGAAGTGGGGCCAGAAGATATTCAAGGTTTGATTCAGCCACCACAGGAGCCTGATGCCGAGGACCTAATGCAGGATTTGGAAGAGGAAGAGCAGGCAGAGGAAGAACATCGAGAAGAAGACGAACCCCAGGAAGAACCGAACACTCCTGGTCTACGGGAATTTGTAGAATTGTCACAACGCCTCAGCCATCACATGAACAACTTTGATCCCAAACATGATCGTTCAGCAGATAATAGCAAGCTTCACTGCTTCCATCCAGCCGTACTTTGACATGTTTCACGACAGGATAAATGCACGCCAGCAGACACGAATAACAGATTTCTTTCGACAACGAGCCCAGCAACAGGAACAAGTGGCGTAGAGTGACTCCGACTACGACCCTCAGCCACCAGATGATTTACTGTCGGGTGTATCAGATGCCGACTACAGTGGCTTCGAGGACTCTGATGCTGAAGCTGGGGAGGGACCTCGCCTTATCAACGAATGGCTGGCGGCGAGAGCTACCAGACCATCAACTTCGTCGCAGTGACGGCGATGGATCCGGGGGGGAGGGGACGGGGGGGATGCAACACTTAATTTATTCAGAGGTAAGAGTTGCAATGGGCAAATCAACCCAATGCAACCCAATGCACATGAAAAATAACCTTTATAATTGAATTTATTATTATAACATAGGCTTCTATGGAGAAAAAGTGGACTTTGTGGAAATCCCCAGAACACCAAGGTACCTTTAACATGTACTTACACTAGTTGTATTTGCGGGAGTGAGCATGTTCGTTAATTCCCGCCTCCTAAGATATGTTTGTCATACCGTGCTTTGAAACTATGCACTGATGGTGCAGACACTACTTCGGCTGGCAATTTGTTCCACCCACTAATCGAGTTGGTAGGAAATCTTTTACTTTTCAGATCAGATTTACTATTAGGCACTTTCAGTTTGTAGCTGTGACCTCTTGTTCTCTCACCTCCATCCCTCTCTATGAAGTTTTCTTGGTCGATTTTGTCAATACCTTAACACATTTGTATATCTGAATTTGCTGTCCTCGTTTCCTTCTCTGCTCCAGTGTAGGTAGATTCAATCTCTCGAGCCTCTCTTGGTACCGGTACTCCAAATTTTCCAAACCTGGGATCATCCTCGTAGCTGCTCTCTGTACCCTCTCAATTTTGTGGATATGTTTCTTCATGTGAGGGGACTACACTACAGATGCATATTCCATCCTGGGTCTTATTATTGCCGTTATTATTTGTTTCATGATGTTTTCATTAAGATAATTGAAAGACATCCTGATATTTGCCAATAGTGCTAGTGATTCTCTCACTATCTTATTTACGTGGCTTTCTGGAGACATGTTATCCTTAAATTCTATCCCCAAGTCTTTTTCTTTTTCTGCTTTGGGAATCACTTCATTTCCTAGTTTATAATCTTTTCTAGGTCTGTACTTGCTTTTACCCATTTTTAGAGTCATACATTTCCCTGCATTGAACTCCATATTCCATTTGATGCTCCATTCATGGATCTTTTGTAAATCTGCTTGGAGCTCAAGGCAATCCTCCTGGGTTCTGATCGTTTTAAGCAGCTTAGCATCGTCCGCAAACATGCTCATGTAGCTTGTTAGTCCCTCAGGTAAGTCATTTACAAATATTAGAAACATGATTGGGGCTAGGACAGATCCTTGTGATACTCCACTCGTAATTTGAGTCCAGTTTGACGATTTCCCCCTTACTGTTGTTCTCATCTGTCTTCCGCTAAGGTAGCTCTCCATCCATTTCAGCAGTTTGTCTCCTACTTTTCCCTCATGTTTTAATTTCCACAGCAATCTCTTGTGTGGAACTTTGTCAAATGCCTTTTTAAAGTCTAGGTAGGCACAGTCTACCCATCCTTCCCTCTGGTCCACTGTGTCTATTACTCTAGAGTAAAAACTCAACAAGTTGCTTACACATGATCTGCCTCCTCTGAATCCAAATTGTCGGTCAGTAATTAATCTTTTGGATTCCAGGTAGTTCACCCATTTGTCCCTTATTAGTCCTTCCAGAATCTTCATGAGGATGCTCAATAGTGATACAGGTCTATAGTTCAGTGGTTTATCTCTACTTCCTCCCTTAAATATAAGAATAATGTTTGCTCTTTTCCATTCTGTAGGTACTATCCCTGTGTCCAATGATTTGGTCATTATATCATATAATGGTATACTCATATGTAAACATATGGGTTCGGTAACGCAGATTTGGGTAACACGGGCGGTAACCAGAACACATTGGCCGCGTTATTGGAGGACCAACTGTATAGTGATTGACATTAGTTTCAACCTCCGCAAAAATAGTTTTTCCCTTTACCCAACGATCTTAAGACACGGCGCCCGATAGTGGGGAGGGCTATGAAGATCAGGGGAAATGTGGGGTTAAAGACATAAAAAGGCGATATAATGGCTTTTATGATGAAAGTTGGCTCGGGTTTTGTTGTTTTTCAACTTGAGAAAATTCCAAAATGAAAAAACCCGAGCCAAGTTTTGGCAAAAGTTGGCTCGGATTTTAAGATTTTTCAGCTGCATAAAAGACAGTAGGCTAAGTGCAAAAAAGAAGTTGGCTCGGGTTTTCTTGTTTTTTTTTTAACCTAACCTAACCTAACTAGCGGGGTGGCGTCTGTGGGAAACCCTGACAAATATCGTTACAGGTTACATGTTCTAGGTTCTGTATCTCCCTTAATAGAATTTTTCGAGGGTTGACGCTTATTTTAACATGGAGTATAGCCTAGGTTATATTAGGCTACATCCTAAATGAATTTTTTAAAATCTGTGAAAATTCTTGGGTTGTTTATATAGGCCTAATAGAAGTTACTGTGGGACACGTAATATGTTGAAGGGGGAGCTCTGCCCCCTCTAAACACCCGTCACTTATGTCATCATAATCTGTTGTACTTCATAGGGGGTCCAATTAAGGAGAAAGTGAATTAACAGACGAAATTAGGCCGCAAATTACAATAACATAGCGGGCCGCCGTTTATGGGATAATGGGAGACTTTTTACACATAATTTTCAATGTTAATTTTTTCCCTTAACCCGGGAACTGCGGGGAGACTCTTAAGAGTTCCCCCGGCGGACTGCGGGAAGACTTAAGAGTAAGGAAAAAAAAAAATCAATTTAAAACACCCCAAACAAAAATAATTTTTTTTTTTTTTTTTTTTTTGCCCCTGGGCCATGCCAAATATCACTCCTCCACCTCCCTTCCTTCCCCACTTTCCTCCCCTCCTTCAGTTATCACCTATTTTCCCTGTTATTCCCTTATTCTGTGGTTTATTTTCGTACTAACATTAGCGAGTTGGTAGCAGGGCATTGTCATCACTGTTACCAAGCGTGGGAAAGAGCGAGAGAGAGACTATTGCGGAACAGTGTCTCTCCAGACAAGGGGAGGGGTGGAGGGCAGGGAGGTTGCCTCAGCCATACATTATGTAACTCCCGGCCTGTATCGCCGATTTTGACCATCCAAACACTGTTTCCACTTGTTTTATTGTTGTAACAGGTTAATTCCTTTATAATCAACCTATAATAGGCGCATATGGATAAGTATTAATGCTATTTATGGTAAAATAACGATGTTAGTGATGGGAACAGCTCAAATACGTCAGCACAGGAGTGTGGTGTCTCATACCCCCCATGCGCACTTCTTAGGTTAATAAATTTTTCCAAATTATCAAACTTACATAAAAATGAAGGTTCAATGTTATTTTAATACCACAAATTTTGTTGATATATTTGAAGATAAATATTGAATCTAGTCCTATATGCTCTAAAGATCATAAGAAAATTTGTTTTAACCCTCGTCAAAACC
This sequence comes from Paralithodes platypus, assembly GCA_032716605.1. NCBI lineage: Eukaryota > Metazoa > Arthropoda > Malacostraca > Decapoda > Lithodidae > Paralithodes > Paralithodes platypus. The sequence goes on from CM064526.1 coordinate 1,950,785, forward strand.
TAATAAAAAAGTATGGTACTAAAATGTCTTGGGATGGATGTAGAGTTCGGGCGTACGGTCGTCATTGTTTACATAGGGCGATCGCCGCGGTCGCACTTACGTTCCTGTCTATTTCGACGCTATATTTTCTCCTATTTGCCCCCTGTCATTACTACATGAATACTAGGTTAGGTTAGGTTAGGTTAAAATAGACGGGAACATGATGGGAAAGGTCCGACGCCACTACACGTAATGTAAACAAAGATGGCGGTACGCCCGCTCACTACATCCTACCCAATGTCTTTTTCGTAACAAGGTTGTCAATACGGTACTTCCAGTTATCGATAGCTCTAAAGACTAAAGATCATATGAACATGTGTTAAACCCTCGGAAAAACCTAATATAAAAGTAGGCCTATGGTATTAAAATTTAATTTTCCCAGAGATAGAAAAATACTAATGAAGAAAAGGACGTACTTGAGAGCCAAGCAAAGGAAGACCAGCTATGCGCACAATATCACCAAACTACAAGAAGAGCTCGATGAAGTTGAACGTAAACTCATCCGGTCACACCAAGAGCAAAGAACACGCGAAGAACTCCAAGCAGTTGCAAACATACGAGTAAATAGCAAATTCTTCTATGCATACGCAAAAAGGAGACTCAGGAACACCTCAACAATAGGACCACTTGCAAAACCTACGGGCGAACTTGAGAGTGACCCAACCGAAATGGCCAAGATACTCAAACAGCAGTACGAAAGTGTCTTCAGCCCGCCAAATGAAGACAAGAAAATCGAGAATGCAACGACTTTCTTTGGCAACGCTCCAGGGACACCACATCAACTCTCCTCGGTAACAGTATCAACAGAGGACATAATAGCAGCCATCGACAAGATTGGACCAAACTCTGCGGCAGGACCAGACGGCTTTCATGCCCAACTGCTGAAAAACTGCAAACATCAGCTAGCCTTGCCTCTAAAACTGCTGTGGAGCAAGTCCCTCCAAACTGGATATGTACCACAATCCCTAAAAGAAGGTAATGTCACACCAATACACAAAGGGGGTAGTAAAGGCATAGCCAAAAATTACAGACCAGTGGTGCTGACGTCACATCTTATTAAAATCATAGAAAGAACAATACGAGCTAAGATGGTCAGCTTCCTGGAAGATAACGAGGCGTTCAACGAGGGGCAACATGGCTTTAGACAAGGCCGCTCCTGCCTCTCACAACTACTATCACACTACGACAAAATCCTACAGGATATTCAAGACGGAGAAAATGTAGACGTCATATATCTAGATTTCGCCAAAGCTTTTGACAAGGTGGACCATGGGATCCTTCTACATAAACTCAAATCACTGGGAATAGGGGGAGACCTTGGAAGATGGCTCCACAGCTTCATCACCAACAGAAAACAAAGAGTCACGGTTCAAGGAAGCCTATCAGAAGCAGGTGGGGTCATCAGCGGAGTACCACAAGGATCAGTACTGGGACCTCTCCTATTCCTCATCATGATAGGAGACATCGACAGGGACCTGGAACACTCAACAGCCACATCGTTTGCAGACGACACCAGACTCATGAAGAAAATCACCTCACAACATGATGCTCAGCTACTACAACAAGACTTGGATAAAATCCTGAAGTGGGCAGAAGAAAACAACATGGCCCTAAACGGAGACAAGTTCGAGCTTCTAAGGTACGGGAACAAGAGAGCACTACAAAACGACACCAACTACAAAAGTGGACAGCAAGAAATTACCGCCAAGGACACAGTGAAGGACTTGGGAGTAAATATGAGCAGTGATGCCACTTATTCCCAGCATATTACCAAAGCCACAACAACAGCAAACCAAATAGCAGGCTGGATCCTGAGAACCTTCCACACAAGAAATGAGAGGTGTATGCTAACACTGTGGAAGTCACTGGTCCTACCACGACTGGAGTACTGCTCTCAGCTCTGGTCTCCCCAAAAAGTAGGAGAAATAACAGAAATTGAAGCCACCCAGAGGACATTCACCAGTAAAATCCATGGGTTTCAACACTTTAACTACTGGGAGAGACTTAAGGAGCTGCAGCTGTACTCACTTCAAAGACGTAGGGAGAGATACATCATCATCTACGTCTGGAAGATTTTGGAAAAAAAGGTACCAAATCCAAACATCCAAGAGATTCAGCACCAAAGGCGAGGGAGGCTGTTCTATGTGAGGACTACGCCGGGATCAACACAAAAAATCAAATCCCTGATCCATCACAGCTTTACATACAATGGAACCAGACTGTTCAACTGTATACGGTACCAGCCCCTCTCAGGAACATGACCGGGGTGTCTCCAGACACCTTCAAGAAACACTTGGACATGTGGCTGGCCAAAATACCGGACCGGCCACCAACACCAGGATACCCCAGCACCAACTCCAACCGACTTCTGGAATGGAGAGTGGAAGAAAGGGAGCTGCCTGGACCCTGGTCGCAGTGGAGCCCCAGCTCAACTGTGTCACTAACGGACGGAATACAACTAAGTGTAACTAAGTGTAAGTGTAAGTGTAAGTGTAACAAGGTTGTCAATACGGTACTTTCCCGTTATCAATGTACAATCAAAGCTGAAGATTGCAGAGTAAACACCGTAGACTTCATCGACTTTCTTTCACCTTCGTAAAATCGACAGCCAATTTTTTTGTTTTATTTACTAAGGGATTAGTACTCAACCAGCGGGGGTGTGGAGGCAGCAGCCCCCACCCATACTACTAGGTTAGGTTAGGTAAGGTTGTTAGGTTAGGCTAATGTCTTTTCAAATCACTATCGGGGGCGTGTCTCAACATCGATCAATAGGCCTAATGGGGAAAATAGTTTTTCCCGAGATTTCTAATTAATTACAAACACTATATAGGGCCTATTGATGCAAATAAACAATTTCTTTTATAAAAAACACTGAAAATTTGTGGTAGGCCTAGGCCTAGGCTTATTAAAATAACATTTTTCCAAAATGAAGTACAGTTTATAGCCTAGGGATTCCAACATGCATTTCAAAATTGTCATGAAAATTGGTGGGTGGTTTGCTTAATATATAGGCTACCCAAACTTGCTCTACAACATAGCCTAAACCAAAACTGCTCTACAACCTAAGCCAAACTGCAGCCGAATCCATGCAATAGTTTCGGAGATATCAGCATTTGAATGCAAATTATTAGCGCCGCGGCGAAGCAGCGAAATTACCCCGTCTTAACCTATCTAATTTACCCCACAATTTCCCTTAGCCTACCTACTGTAAAAGCACGATTCACCCAATAAATGGCGCCATTTGACGTCGTACCGGTATCTTCAGATTAATGAATAGCCTAATGGGTAGGCTAAGTTAATGATTGCAAATCCTCCACTCCAACCATGAAAAACAACAATAAAACACTAGGCTAGGCCTAGGCCTATTCCTTGATTTTTTTTTACAGAAAACTTGGTAGGCTAAATAGGCCTAGCCTAAGGCCGCAGGCGGCTCTAGGCTAGTCTAGCTGTCTTGAATTTTACCCATAGGCTAACCATATTATATTTGAGATAGGCCTATAGGCCTAAGCTAAGTAGGCTCCAGGAGTACATACAGGTCTCCCCGCGGGCCCGCTACACAGGATTATACCACCGGAAGTTCAGAACCATCATAGGCTAGGCTAGCGGCATAGCCTAGGCCTAGGCCTATTCATTATTCATAGGCCTAGGTAGGCGGCAGGCCTAATAGCCTTTCTGCCAGGCAGGCTGCTGCTACAGTAGGCCTTACCTTGTTTGGGTAAGGCCTACTGTAGCAGCAGGCTGCTGCAGTCAGCAGCTAGCCAGGATAGGCCTGGCCAAGGCTCAGTGCTATTAGGCCTGGGCTACCTATGAATAGGATAGGTTATGATGTTTCTGAACTTCTAGTGATTTACATAACAGGCAGGTAAGTCACCTGTCCCTACTAATGTCGAGGGTAACTTGTACAAACACCTAGCAAGTAATGATAAAACACAAAATCACAAATTGTAGGGAGACTAGGGGCTCGGCGCGCTGTGTTTGTTTACGACTTTACGTCGTTCAGTCATCCAAAGGACTGACCTTTGCACCGGCGCTAGCTCAGCGTTTAGCTTTAGCTTGGGGACCCACAGGGTTGCAGAGGGCTGCACACGGGCAGCATAATATGCGGGGGTTGTGCGGGGAGTTATGGGACTAATGGGAAGGATTAGGAGAACAATGTTTGGTGATCCTAGCTTTAAAAGATGAATCTTCTTCTATGGATGGGGGGGGGGGGGACATAACCATGAAGAGGGAGGGGAGAAGCAAGGAATATCCAAGGGAAAGGAAGGGGAAGAAAGGGGAAAGGGACAAATGAATGAACGAGGGAGTTGGGAGACAGGGAAAGAATTAGCAAGGGAAGGGGAAGAGGACAAGGGAGGAACAGGAGGGGACAAAATGAATGAGAAGGGGGACGGGGAAGGGGAAGAAGGACGCAAGGGATCCAGGAAGAACAGAGGTGAATACAGACAATAACCAGAAAAAGAGAGGAAGGAGCGAGGATGGAGCAGTAATGGAATATGAGACGTCAGGAAACGAAGAAGGGATGAACAATGAGAAAAGCAAACAGGTCAGAAGTGCAAGAACGGGTAAGAAAATAACATTCGCGGATGAAGAGAATGAAAAATGGAAAGACAAGGAGAAAAGGGACATAGGAAAGAGGAGAGAAGGAAAGGGGGGCAAGGGAGAGAGGGAAGATAGGGGGGAGATAAAGGAAGAAGAAGAGAAGGAAAAGAGGGAATTACATGGCGTTGTGTGGAGGCAGCTGTGACAGATGGCTGCCGCCGGAAAAGCTGGAAGCAGAAAACCTAACGGAAGCGCAGGCAAAGAAGTGCACGCTAATATGTTTGAAATGTATGAAGGAACTAAAAGAAATAGGGGAGGAAAACCTGGAAAGGGAACGAAATGGGAGGGAGGAAATAGAAAAGAGGTGGAAAGAAGACAGAGAAAGAATGAGCGAGGAAAAGGAAAGAATGAAGGAGAAATTAAACATACAGAGAAAGGAAAGTGAAGAGAGGGTATGGGGCCTAAAACAGGGCATAGGACAAGTGGAAATCACAGCGGCGAATGAGGAAAAGAGATGGAAGAAAAGGGTAGAGGAAATGGAGAAGGCATGGGGAGTGGAGAGAGATGGCCATAGGGAGATGGCAAAGGAATGGGAAACTGAGAGTTAACATGAAGGCTGAGAGGAAAGAGTTGAGGGAACAAGTCAAAGAACTAAATGACCAAGTGGGAAGAATGATTGAACTAGGGATCGCAAGGGCAGAGAAGACACGACTAGGAGAAGCGTACGGGGGAGGAGAGGAGATAAATAGCAGGGAAGAGAAGGCATATAAAGGTGGAAGTGGTGAAGGAGGCCGACAGGTTGAGAAGGGATATGGGTATGGAGGGGATGAGAAGAAACAGAGTGAAAGAGAAAGAAATGAGGGAAGGGCAGAGGGATACAGGGGGGAAGAAGAAGAAAGGGAAGAAAGGGGTAGACAGAGGAGGAGGCAGAGTGAAGGGAGAGAAAGAAGGGATAGAGGGACAAGTAGGAATAGGGAGGAGAAAATGCATCACCAGTACCAGGACGGTGTGAACAAAGGAGAGAGGGGAAAAGACAGAAGGATGGAACAAAGGGGAGGGAGGAGGGATACTAGAGAGGACCGGGTAATACTTATAAGAGATAGCATGATAAGATGGATGGTGGAGGAACTATTTGGCAAGGATAAGAGAGGGAGAAGCGTGATAAGCCTCCCAGGGGCAGATATAGAAAGAATAATGCGAGGTTTGGGGAACACAGAAATGGACAGGAGGGAAGGTGGAACTGTAGTGATCCAGGGGGGAGGAAATGGACTAGAAGGGAAAGGAGCAGAAGGAACAGTAGGAGCAGTAATGGAAGGAATAAAAGACTTCTAAGAAACCAACCCAATGGTAATGGTATGGGTGGTGGGAATGATAGAAAGGCCAAGGGAAAGGACAACGGGGCAATACGAGAGAGAGAGAAAGATGACACATGAGAGAATACAGAGGGATATTGGGGAAATGAACAAAAGGCTGTGGGTAAGGAATGAAGCAGGAGTAGGATACATCGACCCAGACTACAAGCTGAGCCCAGGAGATTTTGCGAGGGATGGAATACACCTTTCAGAAGCAGGGAAATGGACCATAGGGGGAAAGATTAGGAGAGCAATAGAAGAAAGTGAGGAGCAGAGGAAAGAGTGGCTAGGGAACACGAAAATGTGAAGGGAGGAGGGAAGAGAGAAAGCGGGAGGAGAAAGGGAGGACAAGACAAAAGAGAGGGGAAGGAAAGAAAAGCGAGAGGGAAAAGAGAAGAAGATTGAAAAGGAAGTTGAGGGAAACGCAGACATGGGAGAAAGAACGGCGGGAGAGGAGGAAGGAGGAGGAGGAGAAAAGAGAGAAAGGAAAGGAAAGAGGAAGACAAGGGGAGAAAAGAGAAGAAGAAAAAGGGAAAGAGCGGGGGGGGGGGGGGGGGAGGGGGAACGAGAACCGAGGAATAAAAATAGGATGTGTAAACATAAATGGAATGAACAGAGGGAAAATACAAGACATTGAAGAGATATGGAGTGAGTGGGAAATGGAAATGATAGGAATAACAGAAACACACCTTAGGGGAGAGACAAAATGGGAGGGGGATAAATATATGCTCATTGGGAGTGGGAGGGAGAAATCAGAAAAGAAAGGGGGAGGGGTAGGGATAATGATTAGGAACAACTCAAACTGGAAAATAGAGAAACTAAAGGGTGGAGAATCAAAGGAAATGGAAGATATAATGGGAGTGACGCTAGCGAGGATGAATAATGGAAGGGAAGAAAAAATAACAGTAATAGTAGGGTACTTCACGGTGGAAGGGGGGAGAAGGGAACGAGAAGGAAACAGAATCAAGTACCAAGGAATACAAGAAATGATAAGGGGTAGGGAGGAAGAGGAGATAATTATAATGGGAGACATGAATGCACACATAGGGATACTAGGGGAAAGGATAAACGGGAATGGAGAAACCTTGATCCAATTTGCGGAAGAAACTGACATGGAAATACTGAACCAAACAATGGGAGAGGGGAAGGCGACATGGGTAAGACACGGTGAAGGCCAAAGATCGGCGATAGACTTCATACTAGCGAATGGAAGAGCAAGGGAAGAGATCCAAAACATGTGGATAGATGAGGAAAATGAAGTGGGGATACAAAGCGACCACAGACTCATGGTGATAAACTACACAAAGGAAACACGAGGTGGAGGATTAATAGATGGAATCTAAAAAGGTGAAAGATGGGTAGAATACAGAAGATACCTGGAAGAAATGGGGGAAAGAAGAGCGGCTCGCTTGGTGTAGTGACTAGCGTCTCGGACTTCCACCCAGAAGGCCCGGGTTCGCGCCCACGCTCGGCGCATTAAAGATTTTTCACAAGCACTGAGTCGTTACCATCCCTCATGAGCAAAGGGATGGGGTAGTAGTACAGGACCCCAATGGAAATACGCCTAATCGGCCTTATTGAGCTATCCTTAGCTAGCTTAGCATGTGCTAGCTTTAAGAACTATTATTATTATTATTATCATAGAAGAAATGGACGGAGAGTTGATGATGGACATAAATAGAGCGGCAGAAAGGAGCATAGGAAGAATAAGAAGATGGACAGGAAAACGAAAACAAAAACCATGGTGGAATAGGGAAATAAAGCAAGCAAGAAGTGAAAGAAGGAATGCGAACAGAGAAAGGAGAAGGATGATAGAGAGAAATAGGAGGAAAGGCGGAGAGAGGGAAAGAGAAGAAAGACAAGCGGTGAGGGCATATGAGGAGAAAAAGAAGAAGGTAAAAATACTAATACAAGAGGCAATGATTAAACACGAGAAAGAAGTAGAAAAGATCAGAAACAAGGGGAAAGAGGGACAAAAGGAGTGGTATAGGATGTTAAGAGGTGAGACCGGTAGAGAGGAAGAAAGCGTGGAACTAATAGTGGGAGATAGAATAATAAAGACAGAAGAAGAAATAAAAATTTAAATAAAACGGTACTGGGAGGAAATAGGGGGGTAAATGAACAAGGGGAGGGGAGGGAATGGAACTTGGAAATGAGAGAGAGAAGACTACCGGAACAAGATAAGATGGAAATGGAAAGGGAACTCACAATCGAAGAAATAAGGAGAGGGATCAAAGCGCTAAAAAAGGGAAAGGCGACCGGCCCGGATGGGATACCAAATGAAATGTACATAGAGGGGGGAGGGGAAAGAAATGGAAAGAAGGCTGAAGAAAATGTTTAATGAGGTACTGGGAAATGAGAGAGTCCCAGAAAGATGGAATGAAGCGAGAGTAATGTACGCTATTACATAAAGGAGGGTACAAGAGTAAAAAGGAAATGAAAAGCTACAGGCCAGTGACAGTGACAAACACAATAGGGAAACTCTTCTGCGGGATATTGAAGGAAAGGATGAATAGAGCCATAGAGGGAAACGGAATAATAAGTGACGAGCAAAATGGGTTCAGAAGAGACAGGAGGGGGACAGATAATATCTATATACTAAGCAAAGTGGTAGGGAAAATGAAAAGAGGGAAGAAAACAGGTTACTGTGCATTCTTGGATATAGAAAAAACATATGATAGAGTAAACAGGGAACTGCTGTGGAAAATAATGGCAAGGAGTGGAATACCAGAAAAGTATATCAACATCATAACATCGATGTACCAGGGAACAAAGGCGAAGTACGCGCTAGGAAGTATAGAAACGGGATGGGTAGAAAGCAAGAGGGGAGTAAGACTGGGGTGTGTGCTATCGCCGTTATTATTTGCGCTCTATATGGAAGAAATGACACCGAGGATAAAAAGAGTGGGAGAGGGGATCCAGATAAACAAGGAAAAACTGGGGGTACTCCTATTCACTGACGATGTAGTTCTGATGGCAGAAACAGGAAGAGGGTTGCAGAGACTGCTAGAGGAAGCAACGAGATTTGGAGAGGAATTAGAGGTAAGATTCAGTAAAGAAAAGAGCCAAGTAATGAAAATGAATGGACAGCTCCAAGAGGATGAGGAATGGACACTGGAAGGAAGCAGAATGAAGAAGACAAGAGAATATAAATATCTGGGGGTAACAATTACAGAGAAAGGGTTTGAAAAGCGAAAAGATTGGATAAATGCAACAATGGCATGGGAGATTATGGAGCGCGACAAGATTAACACCTAACGAGCGGCCTAGGCGGTAATTTATATGTACCGCCCAGCGGGGTGTTTTGACCCTAAATAGGGTTGTTTACGTGATCATTTTCATGCCTAAATGAGACCCAGAGCATAAAACAAGTATCTATCCCTGAAAGGGCATAAACAGAGCTTTCCAATGACACCCCAACCATCCTTGTACGACCGCTAGTTTTCTTGCAATGATCGCGCAACACGAGTGCAAAAACCATGTAATTAGGTACTTTCCCTACATAATTCCCTGTGTAGCGAGTGTGAGGGGGGAAGGAAGGGTGGTTTTCACTTCAGTTGGCCCACCGCGGTGGTGTGGGACGGTCATAGCCTTACTACGCTCCTCACACCGCTCAGCTCTCTCTCTCTGCAACATTACGTGCTGAAAATGGCACACGACATAAGTTGTGAACCGCCACTTAGTCCAAATTTCTTTCACACAACATAAGTTGCGCGCCGCCAATAAAGGGTTAAGAGCGAATAGCTATGAAATAGTGCGCGGGCTGTGGAAAGGACTAGGAGTAGCCTACCTGCAATTATGTACGGCATGGAGGCGGTGGAAACGACAGAGGCAGAAACGAGGAAATTAGAAACGGTACAGAATAAAATCGGAAGGACGGGATTGGGGGCAAATAAATACGTAGCACAAGAAGCAATCCGAGGAGAGAGGGGGTGGAGTACGTTTGAAGAAAGGATAGGAAAAGCAAAACGGAAGTACAAAGTGAGGCTAGAGGGGATGGAGGAAAATAGGTGGCCAAAGAAGGTATACAGATGGGCAAGTGAGGAAAGTAGATGGAACAGAGAGTGCAAAAGAAGGCTGGGAAGGATAAATATAAAACAGGACCATGTGGGAGGGGAATTTAGAAAACGAAATGGGAGAGAGGATTGGGTCATACTGGAAAATGGGAGAGGATGTATCAGAGAGATAGAGAAAGGGATAAAAGAGGAGGGAAACAGAAAGTGGAGGGAAGGGTAGAAAACAAAGCCATGCTGTCATATTACAGAGGGAAGGAAAAACCAGCTAGAGAACTTTTCTATGATGGAGGATGGGGATCTAAATTGCTGTTTAAAGCAAGGACAGGATCCCTAGAGACAAATGGAAGGACAAGGAGATGGAACGGAATGGGACCGCACTGTAATCAGTGCGAAATGGGAGGAGACCCAATAGTCGAGGACATAGAACACATAATAATAATAATAATAATAATTCTTTATTCCAGACACATAAGATAGATACAGTATAAATACAGTATGACCTAATGGTCCATATCACATACACTTCTCGTCAGAGCACAGATAATAATTATACACAAAGATATATTAATAAAGAAACAATAAAATAAAATATACAGTAGGCCTATTTACAGAATAGAGCACATATCACATTTTGTCACAATATAACACAGATAGGCTAACTAAGGCTATTGCTCAATGTTGGTTAACACCTATTGCACAGATCATTGCTCATAGTTCAATTAGACCTAATAATATAATAATAATAATACTTTATTTCAGACTCACACAGTACAGAGGGGACCATACTGGGGTCCATATATACCTTACAGTAACATAAATATATATAAATATATATAAGCTACTGTACATAGGCTACATAAAATAAAAAGAAATTAAATAATACCCAGCTTGCTATCATGTAGTTCACAGCACTGCCTCAACCAAAAACAGTGGTCATCAAACTACTGTGTTACCAAAACCACTGTCCTAATTGTGTACAGTACCATGCCTCACATCATTTAGCTTCCGGTACAGTATGTTGCTACAGTACAGTATAGGAATATCGGTACTGTACTGCACTATGAGGATCAGTACCGGTATGCTAATTCTGTAGAGTAGCAGACCTGAAATCATTACTTAAGGTTAAATATAGAGCAACTTCCTCCAGTGTGCCTGGATCCTGGAGGTGTACACTATGCTTGGAGTTTGTAGCATTTTAATGATCCTGTTCTCAGAAGTGTTAAGGCGCTGAATGAATTTATATGTTAGCTTTCTAATGAGTGATTTGTAACAGTGTAAGTTCATATAGGCACATAGCGTACTTGTACTCTCATATTTTGAGAGCCCCAGAAACATTTTCATGATATTGTGATATGAGATACTTAGTCTATTCACTGTAATTTTCTTATAGTTCCACCATAGTTGTGCTGTATACATTGGTGAGCAGTAGGAGTTGAACAATGTGTTATTTTTGTATCCCATGTGCACATATGAAATTTTCTTAATATTGAATTTCCCTGCATGTAAAGTTGCCTTCGCTGACGACCCATATCCTCATCATCTGAGCGATCACATGAAATATAGTGTCCTAGATACTTTACTTTACTTACTTCTTCTATAATTTCTTCATACAAATGGAATTTAGGTAGCTTTGATTTCAATAGAAGGTTAGATTTAAATATTATGATATTGCTCTTTATAGGATTAAATTTGACTGAATGTTCGATTCCAAATTTTTCACATACTCTTAATAATTTATCCAGTCCTGCTCCAGAGGGCGCGATTAAGGCTAGGTCATCAGCATACATGAGATGATTTACAATGGTGCTGCCAATACAGCACCCAGTGCGAGTCTTGTTCAGCTCCAGACTAAGATCATCCATGTAGACGTTGAAAAGATACAGAGACAATATCCTCCCCTGTCTAACACCATTGGTTACGGCGAAAGAGCCTGACAGGATGTTGCCCCCATCTTACACACATTTTTTGATTAGCATACCAGAAAATAAGTATCCTAACAATATAGCTAGGCACTCCCCTGTTAACTAATTTTTCAAATAAGGTTTTGTGACACACCCTATCAAAAGCCTTACTTGCATCAAGAAAACAAGAGAAAATTGAGCTATTTAGTTTGTTGTATGTATCAATCACTTCTTTCAGCACATATATGCATTGGTCTGTGCCGTGATTTTTCTTAAAGCCAAACTGATTGCTGCTGGTGACAATATATGCAGACATTCTTTCTAGCATTATCATTTCAACTACCTTACTCACCACACTAGCAAGTGCTACTGGGCGGCAGTTGTCTTTTGCTGTAATTTTACCTGATTTATCTTTAATGACAGGAACAAGTATTACGGATATCATAGACTCCGGCAGGACACCATGCGTAAATAGACTGGTGATGCAAGAACTAAGTTTATCTATTAACAACTTATCTGCATATTTAAGATGTTCTGCATATATACCATCCAGCCCACAAGCTTTATTTAGGTTAAGTTTTCTTATGGCATTCTCAAGATCACTTTCAGTCACTTTAATGTCTTCATAATTACTATCTTTCACATATTGAATTGCACCATTAGTAGACCTTTGGTTTACACTGTTAAGTAGTTCCTTAAAATGAGTTTTCCATAAGTCAGCAATGTTCTCTTCACCCGTAACCCCCTCAACACTGACAGGTAATGGTGTGTTACAATTTTGCATGGATCTGATGTCCTTCCAAAACAGTTAGTATCCTTTTCTGCCAGACTCTTTGCAAGGGCTTCCTTCCTTAATTGGTTTTCATTTTGCTTAATAAATCTAATGGCATATTTGGTCCTAGCCTTTGCTCTTTTGTGAAGTTCAAATATAGGCCCCTGTCTAGGCTGACCTACTTCAAGCCAATGAGACCTAGCATCTCTGGAGGCCTGATACAGGTCAGCCACATAGTCTTGCCAACCTGGCTTATTGAATGAGGACTTATATTTACGGCTATTAAAAATACTTTCCCCCGCTTTTGATAAAGAATCTATTATACTATTGTAAAATTTAATAATGTCCTTTCTGTGTTGTGCATCACTACATTTTGGATCCCTGCATTGTGCTACACCATTACCATCATATTGCACCCTATTTAATAAGTCCTTGGTTTTATCACAGAACATTTGGCACTCTTCATTTGAGATTACATTCCATGGCACTTTTGCCTTGATGCTATTGCTAGTTTCTGTTATTTCCGGTGCTTTATTAATTTGGATTGTTAATTCTATAGGTATGTGGTCGTCATCCGTAATGTCGTATCTTATGGCCATTTCTGAGATAGAGTCATGAAAGTCAGAGCTAGAGATTGCATGATCAAGCCACGACCTGGTCTCCCATGCTTCACTAACATATGTATAGCTATTTTCTGGAAGCAGGTTTTTGGAGGACAAAATTAAACCTTGCTCCTCACAAAACCTTAACATATGTTTAGCAAACATGGAACCACCCAACTCGTGAGGGGTAGCATTCCAATCACCTACCACTGAGTAACACGTTATCTCTAATTCAGAAATTAGGCCACCAAGCTCTCCCTAACTTTTCCAAATAAAGTTCTTCATTTTCTGCACACTGATACGGTAAGTAAACACAAAATATTGCAAATTTTCTGTGTCCCACTTCCAGCTGTATTCCCGCACACCAGCTTAAATTTGTCTCAATGGTTTTAATTACACTATCTAGGCACGATCTCCACATTATTGCAACTCCCCCTGGGGGGTGACCTGCCACAATACCATCACGTGTGTCCGTAGTGGAAACCCCGTACCCATGGAAATCTTTATTTAATATGTTCAAATTACCTAAGTCCTGTTTTGTGTACCAGGTTTCCTGAAGGCAGACTATGTCACTGGTCCTTAATGTAGATACGATGTCAGGTCGCAACAGGAGATTCCTCTTTGTTTTGGGGAGTCCTCTGCAATTGTATGAAGTTACTTTTATACTTGCTGCTGTTGTTTGTATCCCCTCCATTACTGCGAGTTGGATAGTGGTGTGCGATGCCTCCAAGTCCCAGAAGCCTCTGCACTGTCCTCATTGGGATATTGTCTTGGTTCTCTGTACCAGTTGACATATGCATCTTCTGGCCACAGGTCAGGATTCATGAAAACATCTGGATCTGGACATTCGCTAGTTATACAAAAGGAGGCACAGGTAGTGGACCTGGAGAGGGTGGTCAGCTGTCTTACCTCTATATTTATAAGTAGATTATCAGCCAAGTATGTCTTGAGATTCTCAGCAGTAACACTAGGGTTGAATCCTGTGGCAAACACCCTAGCTAGTCGGGGCCTTTTGATGGTATTGAGGCCAGTATCCTTGACCCTACCTTTAATTCCTGGCTGGTTTCTCGGTCTAGGGTGAACCTGCTCGCCTTCCCTAGAGTAGCGAGGCTTGCCATTCACCCATTTGACCATAGTCCATGGGTTTTCCCTTGCATTGTCTCCTTCATTTGGTTCAGTTTGTGTAGGTAAATTTGAGGATGGTGTAGCTGGCACTGTATTATCTTCTCTCGTTGCCGACGATAAAGATTGCTGTTGTGTTCGGTGTTGTTGCTGTTGTGGTCGCTGCTGCTGCCACACCTGGTGTTGCCTTTGATATGAATGCTGCTGCTGGGTTAGTTTGGATTGTTGTAGTTGTCGCTGGTGTTGTTGTTTTTGTTGATGCTGTTGCTGCTGCTTGCACCTGCTGTTGTTGCTGCTGCACCTGCTGCTGTTGTTGCTGCTGCACCTGCTGTTGTTTGCTGCCTGCTGCTGTTGCTGCTGCATCTTGCTGTTGTTGGCTGTTGCTGCTGCTGGCTGCTGTTGTTGTTTGTTGCTGTGCTGTTGTGCTGCTGCTGTTGTGGTTGTTGCTGCTGTTGTGGTTGTTGCTGCTGTTGTGTTGTTGTTGTTTGATCGCTGTTGTTGTATGGGGGCTGTTGTTTTGGGGGGCTATTGGAGTGTGTTGCAGCGTTGCTGTTGTAGTTCAGCCTGCTGTTGCTGGTGGTGTTGGCCTATGGGTGGTTGTTGTTGTTGATGCTGTTGTTCTAGATGCTGCTGCTGTTGTTGTGTCACTTGTGCCTGTGGTTGAGGTGGAGCGTTAGTAGAGTTATTTTCTAACTTATTCACTCTATCAGCTACATTTGAAACCACACTGTTTATGTCCACTATGGTTTCTTTTTGACCTGTGGTACACTCTCTCAGTAATTTAACTTCCATTTGGGTGTTCTTGATTTCACTAAGTAGCACTGACACATCTATCCTATCAAATTGTATAGGTGGTAGGTCCTTTAGGTCCATGGCCACGAAAGTGGGTTAGCCCATAGCCTTACTCTCTTGTATATATTACATTACATACTATGTGTGCAGCAGCTTCTGCCAGTGAGATATAATACGGGATTCATAGATATGATCACTAGACCAAAGAGCTACAATCAGCGTGTTACTGGAGGATTGCAGTCGTTGCGAAAAGCTGTACACCAGTCTCCTGATGACAGCCCGACAGCACTGCACATCCAACAGTGTGCACACCATACTAGTGCTTTCATATTTAGAGAGACCAATGAACATCTTGAGTATATTATGATAGGATGTACACAGACCATTTATGGTGGCTCTCTTATACTTCCACCACAAATGGGCCGTGTACATAGAGGAACAATATGTCCGGAACAAAGTGACTTTAGTTTCCCAATTACACATGTGGAATTTTCTCAAGATGGTAAATATAGCTGTCTGCGCTGACGGCCGATATCTGCATCATCTGAGCAATCGTTTGAGATAATGTGTCCCAGGTATTTTATTTTGTTTACTTCTTGAATAATTTGATTATGGAGTGAGAAATTTGGCAGTTTACTTTTATACAGTAATTTTGATCTAAATATAAGAACAGCACTTTTCAGTGGGTTGAATTTAACACAATGTTTACTACCAAAAGATTCACATATATCAAGAAGTTTGCTCAGACCCGCAGAAGACGGTGCAATAATGACCAGATCATCAGCATACATGAGATGGTTGATGATTTTATTCCCACCATAACATCCAATCTGCTCTTTATTCAATTTATCACTTAATTCATCCATATATACATTGAATAAGTAAGGTGAGATAATACTACCCTGTCTCACTCCATTGGTTACTGTAAAGGAATCTGAAATAATGTTACCCCATCTTACATTAAATGTTTGATTGGCGTACCAGTACTTCAAGATTCTCAGTATATAGGATGGCACTCCCCTTGTTGCTAATTTATCAAACAGGATATTGTGGCAGACTCTGTCAAATGCCTTACTAGCATCAAGAAAGCATGCAAAAATAGAGCTGTTCATTTTGATGTACCCATCTACTAGCTCCTTCAGAGTGTAGATGCACTGGTCCGTACCATGATTCTTTTTAAAACCAAATTGATTACTATTAGTTGAGATATACACTGAGATTCTGTCTAAAATGATTAACTCTAGTATCTTACTTACAATACTGGCAAGGGCAATAGGTCTATAGTTGTCTTTTGATGTAATTTTGCCAGCCTTGTCTTTAATTACTGGTATCAAGGTAACGGACATCATAGATTCTGGTAGGAAACCATGGATTAGAAAGCTGGTAAAGCAACTGCTGAGTTTCTCCAAGAGGAGAGTGGAGGAGTACTTCAAATGTTCAGCATATATACCATCAAAACCACAGGATTTGTTAGCATCTAGCCTACTTATTGCAGCCTTGATTTTTTTACTTGTAACTTTAATTGTGTCATATTTTTCTTCTTTGTTACACTCTGTTGTAGCAGCAATGGTATTTCCTTGGTGCCCAACAGAGTTAAACAAAGTTTGGTAATGTGTTTTCCAAAGATTGGCTATGTTATTAGTACCAGAGATCCCATCTAGACTAAAGGCTAGATGCAAGTATGCAATCAGATATATAAAAAACAATGAAAATGTATTAAGAAGAGAAGCATTGGCCAAAAACTTTGCTAGCAGACACATTGGCCTTCTGGAAGGATATTAAAAAAATGCATAATAGCTGCACACCTCTACCCGTTAGTGTAGATGGGATCTCTGGTACTAATAACATAGCCAATCTTTGGAAAACACATTACCAAACTTTGTTTAACTCTGTTGGGCACCAAGGAAATACCATTGCTGCTACAACAGAGTGTAACAAAGAAGAAAAATATGACACAATTAAAGTTACAAGTGAAAAAATCAAGGCTGCAATAAGTAGGCTAGATGCTAACAAATCCTGTGGTTTTGATGGTATATATGCTGAACATTTGAAGTACTCCTCCACTCTCCTCTTGGAGAAACTCAGCAGTTGCTTTACCAGCTTTCTAATCCATGGTTTCCTACCAGAATCTATGATGTCCGTTACCTTGATACCAGTAATTAAAGACAAGGCTGGCAAAATTACATCAAAAGACAACTATAGACCTATTGCCCTTGCCAGTATTGTAAGTAAGATACTAGAGTTAATCATTTTAGACAGAATCTCAGTGTATATCTCAACTAATAGTAATCAATTTGGTTTTAAAAAGAATCATGGTATGGACCAGTGCATCTACACTCTGAAGGAGCTAGTGGATGGGTACATCAAAATGAACAGCTCTATTTTTGCATGCTTTCTTGATGCTAGTAAGGCATTTGACAGAGTCTGCCACAATATCCTGTTTGATAAATTAGCAACAAGGGAAGTGCCATCCTATATACTGAGAATCTTGAAGTACTGGTACGCCAATCAAACATTTAATGTAAGATGGGGTAACATTATTTCGGATTCCTTTACAGTAACCATGGAGTGAGACAGGGTAGTATTCTCTCACCTTACTTATTCAATGTATATATGGATGAATTAAGTGATAAATTGAATAAAGAGCAGATTGGATGTTATGGTGGGAATAAAATCATCAACCATCTCATGTATGCTGATGATCTGGTCATTATTGCACCGTCTTCTGCGGGTCTGAGCAAACTTCTTGATATATGTGAATCTTTTGGTAGTAAACATTGTGTTAAATTCAACCCACTGAAAAGTGCTGTTCTTATATTTAGATCAAAATTACTGTATAAAAGTAAACTGCCAAATTTCTCACTCAATAATCAAATTATTCAAGAAGTAAACAAAATAAAATACCTGGGACACATTATCTCAAACGATTGCTCAGATGATGCAGATATCGGCCGTCAGCGCAGACAGCTATATTTACGTGGTAACACCATCTTGAGAAAATTCCACATGTGTAATTGGGAAACTAAAGTCACTTTGTTCCGGACATATTGTTCCTCTATGTACACGGCCCATTTGTGGTGGAAGTATAAGAGAGCCACCATAATGGTCTGTGTACATTCTATCATAATATACTCAAGATGTTCATTGGTCTCTCTAAATATGAAAGCACTAGTATGGTGTGCACACTGTTGGATGTGCAGTGCTGTCGGGCTGTCATCAGGAGACTGGTGTACAGCTTTTCGCAGCGACTGCAATCCTCCAGTAACACGCTGATTGTAGCTCTTTGGTCTAGTGATCATATCTATGAATCCCGTATTATATCTCACTGGCAGAAGCTGCTGCACACATAGTATGTACTGTAATGTAATATATAGGTCTAATTGAACTATGAGCAATGATCTGTGCAATAGGTGTTAACCAACATTGAGCAATAGCCTTAGTTAGCCTATCTGTGTTATATTGTGACAAAATGTGATATGTGCTCTATTCTGTAAATAGGCCTACTGTATTTTTTATTTTATTGTGTCTTTATTAATATATCTTTGTGTATAATTATTATCTGTGCTCTGACGAGAAGTGTATGTGATATGGACCATTAGGTCGTACTGTATTTATACTGTATCTATCTTATGTGTCTGGAATAAAGAATTATTATTATTATTATTATTATTATTACACTAACGGGTAGAGGTGTGCAGCTATTATGATTTTTTTTAATATCCTTCCAGAAGGCCAATGTGTCTTTGCTAGCAACGTTTTTGGCCAATGCTTCTCTTCTCAATACATCTTCATTTTGTTTTTTATATATCTGATTGCATACTTGCATCTAGCCTTTAGTCTGGTGAACATGTCAAAAATGGGTCCCTGTCTCGGTTTGTTATGATCCAGCCATACACTACGAGCATCTCGGGATGCCTGGTATAGTTCTGAAACATGGTCATTCCACCCAGGTTTGTTAAAAGAGTAATTTTTGTTATGCTTGTGAAATACTATGTCACTAGCCTTAGTAAGACAAGATATAATATTATTGTACAGCTTGCTGACCTCTTCTCGATGACTAGCATTAACACAATTGGGGTCTTCACAGGTAATGGCATCCTCACTGCCAGGATCAAGCTCAGAAAGGAGAGTGTGTGTTAAAGTGCAAAATTGCTCACACTCCTCCTCGTCAAGCCCGCCCCATGGCAGTTTTGGATTTACACTATTGTTTGACTGGGATAATTCTGGCGCTCTTTCCAAACTAATAACGGAGTGTTCAAAATATGATGAGGAGAGAGACGAGTTGGAGAGATACATGAGAAATAAAGTTGGGGAAATGGGGTGGGAGTGTAATGCTGTGAAATACCCAGTATACTTATTCTTTTATTTATTTGGTAATGTGGATAACTACCGAACTTTTTCACCTCACAGTCATTATGTTTCCAAGAAACTGTACCAGATTTTGAATTTGAATATCCTGCCAATGTATTTCTGACCCAAGATGTAATTTGTAGGTATATTAATATTGCTAAGGAAGTTTAATTGATTATTTATGCAATATTGATCAACCCTATATTTTGCTCGAATGATAAAAAAAAAAAAATCAATTTATTTGAGACATTTGAATATGTTGCCACGTAAGAGTCAGTCATGTTCAAAACTATAATCTTGTAATCTTTATTTTGATTACCTTTTTGTATTCATTCCAATATTAGTGTACCCTAGTTATGGATGGTTTGTTAATTTCTTGTGCTCTTGTGCAGTGTTAAAGATAAAGTATTTATTTTATTTAGTTAGTGTATGTATGGATACTCAATTGACCTTAGGAGTCATGGTCCCATTTTGACAAGATAGACAGTGATTTTCCTTGTAATATTTTGGGGATAATAATAATAATAATAATAATATTTATTCAGTCAGCAATTTACAGAGTTGGTACCACATAGTTTGTTACAAATATGACATGTACCAGCCTTGCATAATTCCAACTAAGGATAGCCCAATAAGGCCGTTAGGCGTATTTCCATTGGGGTCCTTGTGGGATTAGGTTAGCTGGGGAAAAGGGGAGGATAAAGAAATAGATACTTTAGAGAAAGTATTTCTAGGGGGTTATTTTAAGATACCTTACATCCTATAGTAAATATCAGTAATCCGTAATCAGTAATAATTTCAGTTTGGTTTGTCTATCTCTTATGTCGTATTTAGTAGTAGACATAAGCTTGGTGCTCCCTTCTCGCAGCTGTCCGGTTCAGGTGTTCCTTCAGGCTACGTCTGAAGGAATACAGTGTTCTCTTTTCACGGACTGACTGGGGTAGGTCGTTCCAGTCTTTGATGGCAGTGAAGAAGAATGTTTGCTTACCCTGTCCTTGGATTCTCGGGACCTTAAAATTAAACATCATGTTTCTTGTATTATGTCCACTCCTCTCATTTGCTTTAACAAAATCATTCTTTAGATACTCTGGAGCTCTGTCATAGAAAATTTTGAAGGCATTAGTTAGCCTGATTTGTTTGGCCCTGTCAGAGACATTGAGCATACCTAGTGACTGAAGTTGTTCCTGGCCAACATGTGATCTGGGTCCTAGGTTCAGCATGAACCTAGCCATTTTATTTTGAGTGACCTGAAGTTTATGCTGTGCTGATTTAGATGATGCAGAGTACCAGGATGACACAGAATAGTCAAAATGACATTGAACAAGCGCTTGACAGAGGGTCTTTTTGGTCGCCGCGGGCAAGCATCCCACCTGTCTATACAGGTATTTTATACGTGCTCTACACTTACTCAGGATAGATTCCAAAATTGTTTCACCTGACAAACTCGCATCCAGTTTCAGTCCGAGATATTTAACTTGTGACACTGTTGTTATAGGAATATCATTACAGTTGACCGAGAAGCCCACAATGTCTTTCAGTTTGCGTTTTGTTCCACATAAGATGGCTTCCGTCTTGCCCAGGTGAAGAGATAGTCTATTGTCCACTAGCCATTCGGCTCGCTTGGTGTAGTGACTAGCGTCTCGGACTTCCACCCAGAAGGCCCGGGTTTGCGCCCACGCTCGGCGCATTAAAAGATTTTTCACAAGCACTGAGTCGTTACCATCCCTCATGAGCAAAGGGATGGGGAGTAGTACAGGACCCCATTGGAAATACGCCTAATCGGCCTTATTGAGCTATCCTTAGCTAGCTTAGCATGCGCTAGCTTTAAGAACTATTATTATTATTATTATTATTATTCACTACATGATGCTAGTTCTTTGGAAAGTGAAGCGGCAATACTTATTGGGTCTTTTCCTGAAACCAGAAGCACGCTGTCGTCTGCATACAGTAATAATTTACATGAGACGCTCAGTTCCATGTCGTTCACATAACAGAGAAAGAGTAAGGGACCAAGGATGCTTCCCTGCGGGACCCCACAGTTAATTGGCATAGGATCAGATATATTATCATCAATTTTGACTCTTTGGGTTCTACCACTAAGATAAGATTTAAACCAGTTCACAGACCCTATGCCCATAGCTTGTAGTTTATTACATAGGATATCATGGTCTACTGTGTCAAACGCTTTTTGTAGATCAAGAAGAACCATACCGGTGTAGTTACCTTTAGAAATTTCTTTACGAATGTGATCCGTTAAGTGGATGAGACAGGAGTCTGTCGAGTACAGTACATGCATCTGAAACCTGATTGAAACTTATAGAATAGATCATTTTGTTTGAGGTAGTGTTCAATTTGGGTGTATACCGCTCTTTCAAGGATTTTAGATAATAATAATAATAATAATAATAATACTTTATTTCAGACTCACACAGTACAGAGGGGACCATACTGGGGTCCATATATACCTTACAGTAACATAAATATATATAAATATATATAAGCTACTGTACATAGGCTACATAAAATAAAAAGAAATTAAATAATACCCAGCTTGCTATCATGTAGTTCACAGCACTGCCTCAACCAAAAACAGTGGTCATCAAACTACTGTGTTACCAAAACCACTGTCCTAATTGTGTACAGTACCATGCCTCACATCATTTAGCTTCCGGTACAGTATGTTGCTACAGTACAGTATAGGAATATCGGTACTGTACTGCACTATGAGGATCAGTACCGGTATGCTAATTCTGTAGAGTAGCAGACCTGAAATCATTACTTAAGGTTAAATATAGAGCAACTTCCTCCAGTGTGCCTGGATCCTGGAGGTGTACACTATGCTTGGAGTTTGTAGCATTTTAATGATCCTGTTCTCAGAAGTGTTAAGGCGCTGAATGAATTTATATGTTAGCTTTCTAATGAGTGATTTGTAACAGTGTAAGTTCATATAGGCACATAGCGTACTTGTACTCTCATATTTTGAGAGCCCCAGAAACATTTTCATGATATTGTGATATGAGATACTTAGTCTATTCACTGTAATTTTCTTATAGTTCCACCATAGTTGTGCTGTATACATTGGTGAGCAGTAGGAGTTGAACAATGTTATTTTTGTATCCCATGTGCACATATGAAATTTTCTTAATATTGAATTTCCCTGCATGTAAAGTTGCCTTCGCTGACGACCCATATCCTCATCATCTGAGCGATCACATGAAATATAGTGTCCTAGATACTTTACTTTACTTACTTCTTCTATAATTTCTTCATACAAATGGAATTTAGGTAGCT
Organism: Paralithodes platypus; assembly: GCA_032716605.1. Taxonomy (NCBI): domain Eukaryota; kingdom Metazoa; phylum Arthropoda; class Malacostraca; order Decapoda; family Lithodidae; genus Paralithodes; species Paralithodes platypus. Next base: position 1,973,561 of record CM064526.1, read on the forward strand.
TTGATTTCAATAGAAGGTTAGATTTAAATATTATGATATTGCTCTTTATAGGATTAAATTTGACTGAATGTTCGATTCCAAATTTTTCACATACTCTTAACCTGACAAGCGCGATATAGATGTAGGTGCTAGGGTAGTTATTTGTGCATTTCTAGCCCTGGATTCTGACAGAATTCGTTATATTTACAATATAAACCATTATTTGTTTTCGGTATGCTTTTATTTTACATATATGATGTATATATGAACCTTCAAGAGTGCTAAAATAAGTGGGAAAAGCATTTGGGTGGTGAAAAACGAAGATATTGGCCACCCGGTCATAATCTCAGGCGAGAGAGAGAGACAGGCAGCCTTCCCCTCTCGCTGTCTGGGAGTCAACTGAGGAGAGCGGGGCGGTGTGTGCCGGTGTCTGGGTGTTGCATAACGATCTTTTATGCAACCCACTTGTGCTACATTATCGCGGGAGAGAAAAATAACCGATAAATTATGATAATAAGAGGAAAAATAGGTGATAATTGAGGAGGGGAGGGAGGGGGGAATAAGATGGGGAAGGAGGGGAGAGGGGTGGGTGAGATTTACATGGATGAGTACTGGAGGGGAATTATCTCACCTAGAGACAAATTCCTTTGTTTTGATAGGCCCTTTTTTTTTATGGAAGGCTTTTTTTATGGTCCTGCTTCCGTGAGGCCTATCGCGTTCCCTATAGGAAGCCTTCCGTGAGGCCTATCGCGCTTGCCGGGTTAATAATTTATCCAGTCCTGCTCCAGAGGGCGCGATTAAGGCTAGGTCATCAGCATACATGAGATGATTTACAATGGTGCTGCCAATACAGCACCCAGTGCGAGTCTTGTTCAGCTCCAGACTAAGATCATCCATGTAGACGTTGAAAAGATACGGAGACAATATCCCCCCCTGCCTAACACCATTGGTTACGGCGAAAGAGCCTGACAGGATGTTGCCCCATCTTACACACTTTTTGATTAGCATACCAGAAAATAAGTATCCTAACAATATAGCTAGGCACTCCCCTGTTAACTAATTTTTCAAATAAGGTTTTGTGACACACCCTATCAAAAGCCTTACTTGCATCAAGAAAACAAGAGAAAATTGAGCTATTTAGTTTGTTGTATGTATCAATCACTTCTTTCAGCACATATATGCATTGGTCTGTGCCGTGATTTTTCTTAAAGCCAAACTGATTGCTGCTGGTGACAATATATGCAGACATTCTTTCTAGCATTATCATTTCAACTACCTTACTCACCACACTAGCAAGTGCTACTGGGCGGTAGTTGTCTTTTGCTGTAATTTTACCTGATTTATCTTTAATGACAGGAACAAGTATTACGGATATCATAGACTCCGGCAGGACACCATGCGTAAATAGACTGGTGATGCAAGAACTAAGTTTATCTATTAACAACTTATCTGCATATATACTTTAATTAATTTCATTGGGGGTGTGGTGGTGAGATTAATAAAAATAATATTATTAGTAGGTTTAGGGATATTTCTTCGAGAGGCCGGTCTATATGATCTGTGCCCCATGAATATTCTTTCCTCTCACTTAAACAGTAGGCTCCCATAGTGCGGTTGGGAATATGAACATGATTAGATTAATATCCAGTATTCGAGAATGGATAATAAGTCGTAGGCGTGTGCATAAACCTTTAACCGTCCTGGTGGTGTAATGGTTAAGGTGGCAAAAATATGTGTGTGATAACCCGGGTTCGAATCCCGGTGGATCATATATACTTTAATTAATTTCATTGGGGGTGTGGTGGTGAGATTAATAAAAATAATATTATTAGGTTTAGGGATATTTCTTCGAGAGGCCGGTCTATATGATCTGTGCCCCATGAATATTCTTTCCTCTCACTTAAACAGTAGGCTACCATAGTGCGGTTGGGAATATGAACATGATTAGATTAATATCCAGTATTCGAGAATGGATAATAAGTCGTAGGCGTGTGCATAATTTAACCGTCCTGGTGGTGTAATGGTTAAGGTGGCAAAAATATGTGTGTGATAACCCGGGTTCGAATCCCGGTGGATCATATATACTTTAATTAATTTCATTGGGGGTGTGGTGGTGAGATTAATAAAAATAATATTTAAGATGTTCTGCATATATACCATCCAGCCCACAAGCTTTATTTAGGTTAAGTTTTCTTATGGCATTCTCAAGATCACTTTCAGTCACTTTAATGTCTTCATAATTACTATCTTTCACATATTGAATTGCACCATTAGTAGACCTTTGGTTTACACTGTTAAGTAGTTCCTTAAAATGAGTTTTCCATAAGTCAGCAATGTTCTCTTCACCCGTAACCCCCTCAACACTGACAGGTAATGGTGTGTTACAATTTTGCATGGATCTGATGTCCTTCCAAAAACAGTTAGTATCCTTTTCTGCCAGACTCTTTGCAAGGGCTTCCTTCCTTAATTGGTTTTCATTTTGCTTAATAAATCTAATGGCATATTTGGTCCTAGCCTTTGCTCTTTTGTGAAGTTCAAATATAGGCCCCTGTCTAGGCTGACCTACTTCAAGCCAATGAGACCTAGCATCTCTGGAGGCCTGATACAGGTCAGCCACATAGTCTTGCCAACCTGGCTTATTGAATGAGGACTTATATTTACGGCTATTAAAAATACTTTCCCCCCGTTTTGATAAAGAATCTATTATACTATTGTAAAATTTAATAATGTCCTTTCTGTGTTGTGCATCACTACATTTTGGATCCCTGCATTGTGCTACACCATTACCATCATATTGCACCCTATTTAATAAGTCCTTGGTTTTATCACAGTACATTTGGCACTCTTCATTTGAGATTACATTCCATGGAACTTTTGCCTTGATGCTATTGCTAGTTTCTATTATTTCCGGTGCTTTATTAATTTGGATTGTTAATTCTATAGGTATGTGGTCGTCATCCGTAATGTCGTATCTTATGGCCATTTCTGAGATAGAGTCATGAAAGTCAGAGCTAGAGATTGCATGATCAAGCCACGACCTGGTCTCCCATGCTTCACTAACATATGTATAGCTATTTTCTGGAAGCAGGTTTTTGGAGGACAAAATTAAACCTTGCTCCTCACAAAACCTTAACATATGTTTAGCAAACATGGAACCACCCAACTCGTGAGGGGTAGCATTCCAATCACCTACCACTGAGTAACACGTTATCTCTAATTCAGAAATTAGGCCACCAAGCTCCCCTAACTTTTCCAAATAAAGTTCTTCATTTTCTGCACACTGATACGGTAAGTAAACACAAAATATTGCAAATTTTCTGTGTCCCACTTCCAGCTGTATTCCCGCACACCAGCTTAAATTTGTCTCAATGGTTTTAATTACACTATCTAGGCACGATCTCCACATTATTGCAACTCCCCCTGGGGGGTGACCTGCCACAATACCATCACGTGTGTCCGTAGTGGAGACCCCGTACCCATGGAAATCTTTATCTAATATGTTCAAATTACCTAAGTCCTGTTTTGTGTACCAGGTTTCCTGAAGGCAGACTATGTCACTGGTCCTTAATGTAGATACGATGTCAGGTCGCAACAGGAGATTCCTCTTTGTTTTGGGGAGTCCTCTGCAATTGTATGAAGTTACTTTTATACTTGCTGCTGTTGTTGTATCCCCTCCATTACTGCGAGTTGGATAGTGGTGTGCGATGCCTCCAAGTCCCAGAAGCCTCTGCACTGTCCTCATTGGGATATTGTCTTGGTTCTCTGTACCAGTTGACATATGCATCTTCTGGCCACAGGTCAGGATTCATGAAAACATCTGGATCTGGACATTCGCTAGTTATACAAAAGGAGGCACAGGTAGTGGACCTGGAGAGGGTGGTCAGCTGTCTTACCTCTATATTTATAAGTAGATTATCAGCCAAGTATGTCTTGAGATTCTCAGCAGTAACACTAGGGTTGAATCCTGTGGCAAACACCCTAGCTAGTCGGGGCCTTTTGATGGTATTGAGGCCAGTATCCTTGACCCTACCTTTAATTCCTGGCTGGTTTCTCGGTCTAGGGTGAACCTGCTCGCCTTCCCTAGAGTAGCGAGGCTTGCCATTCACCCATTTGACCATAGTCCATGGGTTTTCCCTTGCATTGTCTCCTTCATTTGGTTCAGTTTGTGTAGGTAAATTTGAGGATGGTGTAGCTGGCACTGTATTATCTTCTCTCGTTGCCGACGATAAAGATTGCTGTTGTGTTCGGTGTTGTTGCTGTTGTGGTCGCTGCTGCTGCCACACCTGGTGTTGCCTTTGATATGAATGCTGCTGCTGGGTTAGTTTGGATTGTTGTAGTTGTCGCTGGTGTTGTTGTTTTTGTTGATGCTGTTGCTGCTGCTGCACCTGCTGTTGTTGCTGCTGCACCTGCTGCTGTTGTTGCTGCTGCACCTGCTGCTGTTGTTGCTGCTGCACCTGCTGTTGTTGCTGCTGCATCTGCTGTTGATGCTGCTGCACCTGCTGTTGTTGCTGTTGCACCTGCTGGTGCTGCTGCTGTTGTGGTTGTTGCTGCTGTTGTGGTTGTTGCTGCTGTTGTTGTTGTTGCTGTTGATGCTGTTGTTGTATGGGTCGCTGTTGTTGCTGGGGCTGTTGTGTTTGGAGTTGTTGCAGCTGTTGCTGTTGTAGTTCAGCCTGCTGTTGCTGGTGGTGGTGTTGTAGGCCTATGGGTGGTTGTTGTTGTTGATGCTGTTGTTCTAGATACAATACATAATATGCTAACTGGTCTGTAGTTGCCAACTTCTAGTTTATTTCCTTTCTTGAATAGAGGGGTTACAATAGCTTTCTTCAGTTCAGCAGGTACTGTGTTGGTGTTAATTGACAAGTTGATGATGTGGGTTAGGGGGCCTGCTATACCAATGGCTCCATCTCGTAGAAATTTGGCAGGAATATTGTCTGGTCCTGTGCTCTTATGTACATTTAGGTTAGACAGCTCGTCAAAAGTGTATTTTGGTGTAACATTTTGCAATCTAAATGTGTTCGGGTGTATGTCTTTATCTCTGTAGAAATACGAAAGGTGGCCGTTGTTGTTGTGTATTTATTGAGAGGTTGAGGTAGGTTCTGTGCAAGTGTGTTTGCTATGGAAGTGAAGAAGGAGTTGAAGTAGGTTGAAATTTGTCGTTTATCGTGGCAAACCTGATCATTAATGGTGAGAGCAATATTAGTGTTAGACGAATCCCTTGTCTTGTTGCTGTAGCCTGTTGTTTTTAGGTGCCTCCATAGTTTCTTTGGGTTATTCTGATATTCCTCTGCCTTATTGTGAAAATAATTATTTTTCGCTGATTTTATTTTCCTACTTAGTTTATTCCTGGCCCTGTTGAACTCATGTTTCAGACCTTGATCCTGTCTATGTTTCGCTAGCCTTTTTAACAGATTGTCTCTGTGTTCCAGATGGTGTAGTATGTCATTGTTGATCCATGGGTCTGACCTTGCTTTAATTCGTATGTCTTTCAGAGGAGCTATTTCGTCTAGGATGTTTGTGATGATGGTTCTGAAGCCAACCCATGCGTCATTAACGTTTGTACTTCCAAACACTGGAGACCAGTCTGTATTCCATAAAATGTCCAGAAATGTTTCCTTATTGTAGTTTCTGAGTGACGGATTATGTAGCCTTCCTTGGGTTATTTCCCTCCGTGAAGAGGTAAGAGATAAAGTGTGAAACCTAGCATAAGTTGACATATGATTTATTCAATAGTAATGATATAAAGAATTATAATACTTGTAAGTAGTATATAGTACCAGTGATTTATTCAATAGTAATGATATAAAGAATTATAATACTTGTAAGTAGTATATAGTACCAGTGATTTATTCAATAGTAATGATATAAAGAATTATAATACTTGTAAGTAGTATATAGTACCAGTGATTTCGGCCCAAGTTAAGTTTTTACAAATTGTGTTTAGGCTTTGGCTGCTGGTACAGTACCATATTATTTTCTACATGCCCTTTTTGTATATGATATCATATTACTGTTGTAGTGAAACCAACTTGATTAGTATTGTGGTTTTATTGTACAAACAATTGAGGTCCGGTACATCACATCCTGTAACAACAACAATCCTTAGTAATACAGTTCTAAACAAAATAACTAATAAATATATGTAGTCTAGGAGTTTCTTATATCCCTATATTATATGCTAAACCTTCAATACATCTGAAATCATTAATACTTATTCCTTATATAGGTAAACCATAATCTCTTAGAAAGTCTTGACACCGACCTGTGTTTTGAAATGCTCGGCTGTCAGTGATCTAGTGGGCGGGAAAGGTAGCAGTGATGCGCTATGTAAAAGGGACCCTAAACATAAATGGCTAACTATATTTCATTACATTCTTCCCCCCTAATATTTATGTATAGTCCTGGAGGTACATAGGAGCGCGCCGTTTCCTTCCAGATCGTCGAAGTGAGTCCAGCGATGACGGCATCTCCGGCATCTCCGGCGTTGAAGAGGGATTCCGCTCACTACCTTCTTGTGGGGCAAATCCTTCTGAGTTTTGTTCCTGGTTAAGTAACTCCTCGTGTGATGGTGTCAGGTTCACTTCTGCATCTGGAATGTCTTGGTGTTGTTGGGAGATGGACATGTTTGTGTCTGCATTCTCTCTGCTCTCTGGGGCCATGGGAGCAAGGTGCCTTAAGGAAACTGTAGTAATTCTGCCATCTGGGAACTTGACATGGGCATATTCAGGGTTCACATCCACGACCTCAACCTCATCAACTAAGGGATCACTCTTGCTATATCGCACTTGTCGCTTGAGGAGGGCAGGGCCTTTGCAAGCGAGCCATGTAGGTAGTGTCTGTCCGGATGTTGACCTCCTAGAATGCTGGAAGAAACGTTCATGTGGTGTGCAGTTTATAGAGGTGCATAATAATGATCGGATGGAGTGGAGTGCATCAGGAAGCACCATTTCCGACTGAGAGACATCTAAATTCCTGGTTTTGAGAGCTAGCATCACAGTCTTCCATAGTATTCCATTATATCTCTCTACCTGGCCATTTCCTCTAGGATTGTATGGTGTTGTACGGCTGGTTGCAACCCCTTTCTTACACAAAAATTCTTTTAGCTCTTCAGACATGAAAGATGTTCCTCTATCAGTGTGTATATAAGCTGGCATACCAAATATAGAGAACAGCTGCACCAGACATTGTATTACAGTAGCAGTAGTCATGTTGGAGCAAGGGAATGCAAAGGGGAATCTAGAGTATTCATCTACAATAGTAAGTATGTACTTATTTTTGATTGAGATGGAAGTGGGCCTTTAAAATCCATGTTGAGTCTCTCAAAGGGCTGAGTTGCCTTAATCAATGATCCAGATTTTGCCTTGAAAAATTGAGGTTTCAGTTTAGAGCATGTGGGGCATGATGTTGTCATTTTCTTTACGTCTTCAACGGAATAGGGCAAATTTCGACCTCGGACAAAATGAGCCATTCGGGTTACTCCAGGGTGACATAGATTATCATGCAACTCTTTGAGTTTATCTGTACCAGTAGCTCCACACACACGTGAAAATGCATCTGCAGGAATGTTCTCTGAGCCCGGGCGGTACACAATGTCATAATGGTAACATGAGAGTTCTATACGCCATCTTGCTATTTTGTCATTTTTAATTTTGCCAGCTGATTTAGAGTTGAACATGAATGCCACGCTGCGCTGATCTGTGACAAGCCGAAAATGATGTCCGATGAGATAATGTCGCCACTTTCTTAAAGCTTCTACAATGGCATAAGCTTCTTTCTCCACTGATGAGTGCTTCTGTTCACTACTTGAGAGAGTTCTGGAGAAGAAAGCCACTGGACGGTCATTCTGGGTAAGGGTCGCAGCAATCGCATGATCTGAAGCATCGGTTTCTACTGTGAAGGGAGAGTTTGGGTCTATTGATAGTATCACAGAATCAGCAATGTCTTTCTTTAGATTTTCAAAAGCTTGAGCTGCTGTAGCAGATAAGGGAAACCCATCAGCATGAGAGAGGGGCTGTACTTTTTCTGAAAACCCAGGTATCCATCGAGAGTAGTGAGCAAGCATTCCCATCATCCTGCGTAGCGAAGCCATGTCCTGTGGTAGTGGGAGTTTCAATAGTGGCTCTAGACGTTCTTGGTCAGGTCTGATTTCTCCCTCCTTTATAGAGTAACCAAGCAGATTAATGGACCGGAGGCGAAAGTCACATTTGTCATAATTTAGGGTCATGTTATACTTCTTGGCAACATCCATAAAGTGCTTCAGATTTTCATCATGGTCTTCTTCAGATTCACCACATACCGTAACATTATCCACATAAGCGAATGTACCCTTCACACTTTCTTTTTCAAGGATTTCATCAATAACTCTTTGGAAACTGGCCACTCCATTTGTCACTCCGAAAGGGATACGATTAAATTCATAAAGCTTTCCTCCTGCTTCAAATGCTGTGTAAGGTTTCTCCTCTTCTTTTATCTCCACTTGATGGTATGCACTTCTCAAATCCAATGTACTGTACACTCTAAACCTAGCCACATCATTCACCATCTCATCAATACGTGGTAAGGGGTAGGCATTCAGCTCTGTGTACCGGTTTATGGTCTGCGAGTAATCTATAACCATTCTTTTCTTGTGATTTTCCCCTGAGGTTACCAGTACTTGAGCTCTCCAAGGAGAATTACTAGGTCTGATGATTCCTTCTTTCAGCATGCGTACAGTTTCAGCTTGTATGAATTTCTTGTCTGTTTCTGTGTATCTCCTGGATTTCACAGCGATAGGCCTGCAGTCTGGTGCCAAGTTTCTAAACAGCGATGGAGCAGGTACTTTTACAGCTGCTAATCCACATATCTTGAGGGGTGGTCTTGATCCCCCAAAGGCCATCTCTAATGAAGAATGTTGTTGTAGGAAATCATGGCCTAAAATCACGTCACTACATAAACTGGGAAGGACTTTGAGTTTAACATTGGAATAAGTTTCTCCCTGAAGCTCTAGGTTAACATTGCAGTGGCCCAGGATTTTAGAAGAATGTGATACATCTGCCATGGAAACCTCACCGTTGTCAGGATAGATTGTTAGCTTGTTCTGCTGCACGATATTATTATGGATAAAATTATCGGAGCTACCTGTATCAATTAAGGTAGTAACTGCTATGCCATTAATTTTTGAGCTGCTCACAGATTTTTTAAGACACGAAAGAGAAGTTCCAGCTAGAGTAGCAAGCATTGCAGCTGAATGGTGAGAGGTGGAAGCAGTATTTGTCTGTTTACGACTAGAAGCTCGGCATACCTTAGCGTAATGTCCCTTTTTCTTGCAGTTCATACACAAAGCCTCTCTTGCTGGACACTGACTACGTGGATGCCGGCTGTATCCACAAAAGAAACACCGGGAAGCACTGGAAGTAGCTGCACTCACTGGATCAGCATTCTTTTCTACTCTTTCTAGTTGTTGTTGTTGTAGATGTTGTTGGACTCTTTCTTGTTCATCTGTATCTATGCCTAGTTTGCTTAGTGATACTGCAGCATTTATTGACTCTGGGTGCATATAAGAGGCAGCATGTTTCTGAGCCATTTCTAAAGTGTGGGCTTGTTCATATGCAGTTTGCAGATCTAAGGTTTTGTTCTCTAATAAACGTTGCCGTATCATACGAGAAACTATCCCGTTAATAAAGACATCTCTAACATAGTTGTCACAGGCTTCCACTGCCGTCACAGCCTTGAACTGACAGTCTTTGGCAAGAAGTTTTAGTGCCTGTAAGAACTGATCCAGTGACTCACCAGGTTCTTGGCGTCGAGTTGCTAGTACATGCCTGGCAAATATTTCATTTTTAGGTTTGATATACAAGTTAGTTAGGGTTTCCTCGGCAGCCTCATAGGTTTTACAGTCAGCAATATAGTCATATACTTGTGGGGCGATGTAATTTGTCAGAAGTACAAGTCTGTCTGCAGTGGGAGTATTCTGTTGTATGGCCTTTGAGAAGTTGTTAAAGGTCCTGAGCCAGTGGTGCTATTCCTTAGCTGCAGTGGTGGAGTTTGGGTCTGTGTCGAACCGCTCCATGTCCACTTGTTAATTGTTTGTACAATAAATTGTAGTGAAACCAGCTTGATTAGTATTGTGGTTTTATTGTACAAATAATTGAGGTCCGGTACATCACATCCAGTAACAACAACAATCCGTAGTAATACAGTTCTAAACAAAATAACTAATAAATATATGTAGTCTAGGAGTTTCTTATATCGCTATATTATATGCTAAACCTTCAATACATCTGAAATCATTAATACTTATTCCTTATATAGGTAAACCATAATCTCTTAGAAAGTCTTGACACCGACCTGTGTTTTGAAATGCTCGGCTGTCAGTGATCTAGTGGGCGGGAAAGGTAGAAGTGATGCGCTATGTAAAAGGGACCCTAAACATAAATGGCTAACTATATTTCATTACAACTGTATATATAGTATAGTATATTATACACTCAGTTCATTTGATTAGCCTATGTCAGTGATAGTCCTTTTTATTTTTCTACCATTTGGTTAAGGCTAGGCTAACCTAATCATTGTTATTTTCTTTAGAGAATCTAGTTAATAGAGGATAATTTTATGTTTTTAAATAGGTGTAGTGCACAAATATATTTTTTTTCTTAGGGTCCCTACCCATGCCGGGGTTTTGGAGGAGCTGTCGGTTGTCGGTTATCGGTTATCGCACTGAACATAGGCTTATAGTATGGACTTCCGGCTGGACAGCGTAGTGGCCTTGCTGCTTGGACTGTTTTGGTCTGGTTGCTAAGCGGAGCGTTTGAAGGTCAAGACCTTCCCCCCCCAGATTCTGAAATGTCGGCCGCCAAGATGTGTGAGAGGAGTGAACGTGACCGTGACAGTGCGGCGGCAGTATACATCTCATAAGCCTCAATTTGAACGGAAACAGGACATTTAAGCGGGCCTATTATAGATTAGTTTTGTCTGTTCGTCTATTGTCCTGACTAGGGATAGGCCTAGTGTCTTAAAATTGTGTCATGTATAGGCTATGGTGGTAAAAATACTGGTACGGTACCGGTATAGGGCCTAATTTTTTTTCTTTTTCTGCACATACTGCATTTCCTTAGGGTTTGCCTATTATATGACTTGTGTACCAGTAGAAACTTATACAGTACTGGTATTGCCATGGTTAGCCTAGTTACATTCTATTATTGATATATTTAATTTTTGTTTTGTTTTTTAAGTAAAGGATTATAAATACATAGTGTTTTTTCAATATACATTGCTTGAATATTAAAAAGTTTAAGAACTATGAAGTACCATATTTACCTGAATTTATATTTAATTTTTTTTCCCACCTATTGGTGGGTGGTGGCGGCAATTGTTATGTAAGGAACCAGTAACCCCTGTTTGGCGGATCTTACACTGGTGGCTAGCGGTGCGGATAGATTTAGGAGAAATTGACCTAGCACTCCACAGTCTATCCCGACCCAAAATGCTTCTGTTGATATTAATCACTTCAGTCACACTACCATGATAGGTCAACTGACATGATTTTGCAATCCAGTACTGTATAATTTGTTATGTATATTTGTTGTTTTCCTACTGTTAATGGATGAGTACCTGTATTGAAAGAAAACAAAAACAAACAAAATTACAAAATGGAGCAAACACCAATCTCACAGAAGGGGAAATCTCCACCTTCACAGAGGAAAGATAATTCTCCAAGTTTTGAAGGATTTACAGCGCAAGCAATAACTATGTCTAACCTTGAGAAGACTGTGACTCAATTAGTCTGTAATGTACAACAAGTTAATGAAGGTATAACTTGTCAGAATGAAGTAATTCAGTTAATAGGTCTTGAACTAGGTGAACTAAGACGGAAAGTTCAGGACACTCCACCAACACCAAGCTTCATACCTCCACAACTCACATCTACACCCAAGCTTAAACTTACTCTTGACACCACTTTGGTAACTTTGAAACCTAGGGATGTACAGTATCTGAAATTAGAAGAATTACATGGAGTGGAAACAGAGAGTAGACTTGCTAGGTTCTTTAGGCAGGTAGTGTTGCACTAATGAGGATGCTTCTAGAATTCAGATAGCACTAACTAGAATGGACACCCCTATCGCCACATTAATTGAGGCTGAAGTAGCTAGAGGACAAATTTCCTTTTGGGAAGATTTTAAAACCATTTTGGAGACTCAATTTCGTAGCAGTGATAGTGTTACTAGGCCTGGGAAGCGATTGGTGAAGAACAGTACTATCTAGCAGAAAGTCCTCGGGCCTTTGTCAATAACATTGTTTGCAAATATGCTGCGGTAGCCACCAAATTCAAGGCGCAAAATCTTCCCAAGCGTGATAAGATAATCAAACGTAGACTGTTTGAAGGGCTTCCCCAGTCACATGAAATCTGGTTTGAGAGATTTTCTAGATGACCATATTTTCTTAACTAAGTTCACCGACATAAGAGAGCTAGCCAGAAAGGAATATAATGAGGGTGGAGTTAGAAGAGTAAAGAAAGTAGATTGTAAAGTAAGTACAGTAATAGTAAAGAACCTTACTCCCTAGTCCCACACTCTAAAACCATGTCCAGTAAATCTCTAGAGTTTTCCTTACCAAGTTCAAACAAAGACCTAGATGCTTTTGAGAAACTACAAGCTAAATTAGTCTATCACCTACCACACCTTCCCACTCTGAACCTGTTTTGGTGACTAAATGGCATTACGATAGGGCAGACTGGGAGGGTCTTCAAGGTTTCTTTATTGATATTCCCTGGACCTCTTTCTTTTCTAATGATGCACACTCCACCTTGAGCCACATACAAGATTTTGTAAAAATTGGAATGGAAACTTTTATTCCTCATCAAAAGTACAGTAAAAGATCTAATTCACCTAAATGGTTTGACCATAATTGTGCTAGAGTAACTGAACAAAAAGCAATAGCCTACAATGCATACACAAGATAAAAACACATGAAGCCTTTAATTACTTTAGAAACATCAGAAATCATGCCAAAACTGTATTAAACCTAACTAAATCAAACTTTCTCCACAAGCAGGCAAATAAACTTCTAAATAATCCAAATGATAACAAAATATTTTGGTCTACTCTTAACTCATTCAAATCCAACTTCACTACTGCTTCATCCATTCCACCATTAAAATCTCCGACTGGCAATCTTGTAAGTGACCCACGAGGTAAAGCTAACCTTCTTGCGGATATTTTCTCCACGAACTCGACCTTAGATGAAATAAATCAAGATGTCCCTGTACTTAATTTTAATTCGCCTGAAATTCCCTCACTTAACCCGTACAGCCCTAGCGACGCGCCTGACGCGTCGGCGATGTATGTAACGCACAGCCCCAGAGACGCGTCTGGCGCGTCGCCCTAATTGCGCCGACCGTAACCTCAGGTGTAGCCACTCAAGAGGGCTCAGATTTGTATGGGAACGGTGTACGTATCCCACGCAACCGTGCCGATGGTTGAAAACTCTCAAAGTCCACGTGCGTGCGCGTGAGCGCGCAATAACCTGGTTTTTTGGGGTAATTGCCTTCAATTTTTTACTCTTGTAAAATACGTTTTCAGGGGCTCTGTAGGACCATTCTTTAAGCTTTTTGAGCGGTTTTTCATGGTTTTTCCTTCATTCCTAACCCATTCGCTATTGTTTCTGGAATAAAACAATTTTTTGAAAACCGGCCGGGTTCTGGTGAACAAATATTACAAAACTAGCCGGGGCTGGACGGGTTAAGATCCACACCAGACATGTCAAAACTATTTTGCAGAATCTCTCAGTAGATAAGGCTCCTGGTCCAGATGAAATTCCTCCAATAGTACTTAAGAATTGCTCCTTGGTGCTCGCTCCTGTATTGGCAAAATTTTCCCGTCTGTGTACTCATACCTCATGCTTCCCAGTACCCTGGAAAGAAGCAAACATCCATCCAGTTCCTAAAAAGGTGCCTCTTCAGATCCATCAAACTACAGACCAATAGCTATAACTTCCACTCTTGGTAAAGTCTTTGAAATTATATTAAATAATCACATAATTAAGCATCTTGAGAATAATATTAATCAGTGATAGGCAATATGGTTTTAGACGATGTCGATCAACTGCAGACATTCTTTGCCTTCTTACGCATCAAATCAACCAAGCTACAGACCAACATGGTGAAACACATACAATAGCACTGGATATATCAAAGGCATTTGATAGAGTCTGGCATCAATCCTTATTGTCGAAGATGTCACACTACGGCCTTGCATCATTAGTTCCACTAATTTCTTCTTATCTTCATAACAGAAAAATATGTGTAATGGTAGATGGCCTTTATTCTCAATTTCACTCAATAAATGCTGGTGTTCCCCAGGGATCAGTTTTGGCCCCAACTCTGTTCCTCATTCATATCAATGATCTCATATCTACCACTCATAATCCAATACATTCCTACGCAGATGACTCAACACTCCACAGTTCCTTCACATTTACCAATTCTTTCACCCAACCCGATCTTATAAATTCAAAAATAAACACTGCAATTTCTCTGAACCAGGACCTTTCTAGAATTAATGAATGGGGATAAAAGAATCTAGTTTCCTTTAACCTCTCCGCGGCGCACAGGGGGTTTTCTACAGGGTAAGACTGTGCGCACCTATGATGATTTTGGGACCTATTGCCAATTTCGATAAAAAGTACATCATCGTGTAGGGAATGTTTGCGTGCATCGGCCCATATATATTTGACCCCCCAAAAAATGTCTGGGGGGGGTAGGGGAACGGTCCGTAGTTGAAAAATGTGGAGCGAATGGCACCGCGCGGCTAGATTGTCATCGAGCGGCGAGATTTCACGGCCGAATTTTCACGCGCCCAGGGGATAGAAGGAGAGGGAGGAGGGGGTGGGTTACCACGTATTATCACGTATATCTCCTTTTTCGAGCCCTTTTAGGCTATTTAGAGTATGTATACGTGTGTAGGGCACCCATATAACAATGAATATGCCTCATAGTGACCAAAAATTGCAATATATAAGGGAATTATAAGAGAATTTTTAGGCGGGAATGAAGATGTGTTGGAGGTTTGGCGGCAATTTATGAGCTGAGAGTGTGGTTTACGCCATACATATCACGTATATCTTGTACGTAGAGCACTGTCATGCTATAATACAGACTTGTACGTATGTATACGTGCCATATTTCAAAATATATACCGCATATAGACCAATTCATGCGATATTTACGCACATTATCAATGAGTTTCTATGCGTGAACCAAGGTGTGAGTGAGTTGTGCTGGGAATGAAAGGGGGAGAGGGTGTGTTACGCCATAAATATCACGTAAATCTTGTATTTAGAGCACTGTCATGCTATAATACAGACTTGTACGTATGTATACGTGCCATATATCAAAATATATACCGCATATAGACCAATTCATGCGATATTTACGCACATTACCAATGAGTTTCTATGCGTGAACCAAGGTGTGAGTGAGTTGTGGTGGGAATGAAAGGGGGAGAGGGTGTGTTACACCATAAATATCACGTAAATCTTGTATTTAGAGCACTCTCTTATTCTATAATAAAGACGTGTACATATGTAGGCGTCCCATATAACAAGGAATATACCGCATATAGCCCAATTGATGCGATATTTACGCAAATTGTGAATGTGTTTCTAGCAGACGGAAGCCTGAAAGGGTGGGTTGGGGGTGGGTGGGTGGGAGGGAGGCATGCAGGGGTGCAGTGAGTGAGAGTGAGTCGTGGAGAGATGGAAGTCAGGCAGATCTCTAGATAGATAACCAGCTTTGTGATAATTGTGGAGGCGCCCCAGGCGTATTGATGTTTGGTATTTTGAACCTTATGTCTACCAGATGGCTGGTGTTCGTTGCCATCAACAGGTCTACAATAACATGAGTCAGGAATGGAGAGAGAGAGAGAAACTGAGACATGCGTATGTCGTACGTATAAATGGACTTCAGAATTGCATTTTTATGCAAGCAGACATTGCATTTTAGACACATGTGAAGTACCACAGAAACATGTAGGCCATTGACTGTAAATAAAGTACTATATTATAGACCACCACCGACGGTGCTGAGTCAACACAGGCAGATTGCCTTTTGTGATAGAGGGCTAAATATAGACTGGTGTCTCCTTACACTTGCGAAAGGGTAGATTGCCACCAGAGAAACGTTTACTTATTTATTTCGAAGTAATATGCAATCTAAATGTATATTCGAGACCTACTGCAATCATTTGTATGACAGTCATGACTATGTATAATCCAATATACGCGCGTAGGCGAGACATAAGAAAGCTGGTTGAGCAATTTTCGACACCCACACAGTTATTATTCATTTTTATTTACAATATTATACAATACAAATGTATTTGTGAAGAGTATTTTATCCATTATTGTAATTATACCAATTTTGTTCCCAGACAGAGCTGCTGTAGCTGGAGCATCAAGGAGCGGCAAGGGTCACCTCGTGACCGCTTGACCGTGTGAAAATGAGTGGAGTCACACTGAGAGGGGCAATTTTGCTGAGTGTTTGGGCAATTTTTGACAGAATAAAGTTATATAATTACTAATTCTTGACAGAGACAAACTTTTATAAACCTTGGCATGATATAATTGATAATCCCATCAATTTACAAACGTAAATTGGTGGGATAATTCATTTTTTTTTGTATATTGTCATTTCGATTGTAGACACGAAGTTTTGAGTGATATTTGGTATGAGCTCCTGTGGCATGGTTGGTAAGGTCGCGGACTGGAAAAACTCAAAGTGTCATAGGGTAGTGGGATCGAATCCAGGAGGGGGTTATGGGGAAGGTTTTATATTGTCTAGAAAAATTTTGATAATTTTTTTTTTTTACAAGATCATGCCATTGTATTCAAACAATATGAAATATTCATAGAATATATCATATTGTAAGAATACAATGACATGACCTTGTTTTTTTTTTTTTTTTTTTATTGTTTTTTTTATTATCTTAGTAGGTTTGACAGGATTTATTGAAACATATTTATTTTTGTACAATTCATTTGAGGTAAGAAAATAATTATATACACATTACTTTGGCTAATAACAAACATATATATTGATATACTAAAAAAATAAGGCATATTACATGTAAATCTTTGAAACTTATAAACTAAATAATGAAACATACAATTATATAATGTAAAAGCTATATCACAGGGACATCTTTGGAACTTATACATTATATAATATATATGTTACATTATGAGGTAGCGTGATCAATTAGGTCAGGTCAGGTAAGGTAGGGCGCGAGTCCAGGGCAGGGCAGGGCAGGGGGCGAGTCCAGGGCAGGGCACGGGGCGAGTCCAGGGCAGGGCAGGGCAGGGGCCGACACTCAGTAGTTCTTGAAGGTGTGGTAGTCCCTGAAGCAGTCACCCAGGCAGAGTGGAACTTTGCACTCGGCGCACATTGAGGTGACTCTTTTCGTGACATGGGGTTTCCTGACACTGGAGCTGCAGACGGTGCACTGCGCCTGCCTGTGGCGAGTGCCAAGCATCTCAGTGTTGATGGGGTAGTGTCTTTCGACACCCAGCTGGATGCGGTCAGGAACGTGATCCCCACGCTATGCCGTACGTCTGTGAGTGGTGGTGCCATACTTCTCCAGGAGTTGGTAGGAGACGTTGTACACGAACTCCCGGAATTTCAGCTTCTGGTTTGGGGCCATATCCTTTTTCACCAACCACAAGTTGTAGGCGTTCAGCATCGTTATGTCAACTAGGTGGAGGAAGAGCTTGTGATACCACTTCACAGTCTTCCTCAGACACTCAACGCCTGACAGCTGACAGTCAGACTTGTCCACCAGGCGCATGTTTTTGTGTAGTCCACTACCATGTCGGGCTTGTAGATTGTCTTCCTGGTTCGGTAGTGGATTTTGCCAGAATCCACCTGGGCACCTGTGTGGACGGTGGAAAGCAGGTGGACGTCTCGCTTATCCTTCCACTTCAGGGCTATCAGTTTCCCACACTTCTCGAGCTGCTTGTATTTCTGCCCCTTTCGTAGCCTTCTTCGCACATGCCTCTCGCGGTGTTCCTGGGCCAGGTCGTCTTCTGAAGGTGTGTCACTGGAGGAGGCATCTGTGAGAGGAATGACATCACCTGTGAACTTTGGCATAAACTTTCTTGTCTTTCTGACAGTCCCACATGACCCCGTTTGGTTGTCATAAAGAAACTGGCAGAGAGCAGAAGTATACCAGTTGTCAGTGTAGATGATATGGCCTTTGCCCAGGTAAGGTGCCAACATTTTCCTGACGATGGCACCTGACATGCCCATGGGGTCATTGGCAGCGGCTTTCGGTACGTCAATGTCAGTTCCTGTATACACGATCATGTCAAGCACTATTCCAGTTTCACAGTCGCACAACACGAAGAGCTTGATTCCGAACCTATGCCTCTTCAAGGGGATATACTGCTTGAAAACAAGACGTCCTTTGAAGAGCACGAGCGACTCATCAATCACCAAATTGAGGAAGGGATAAAAGTATTTCCTATACCTCTCCAACAACATGGTGAACACATCCCGAACTTTCCATATCCTGTCAATCCTGTTAGGATTTTCGTTGTCTGCAAAGTGCATAAATCTTAGCAGCAACAAAAATCTGTCACGAGTCATGAACTTATTGAAAGTTGGGGTGGCGATGAGAGGGTCGTGCTTCCAATAGTGTTGCAACACATGCTTCTTGATCAGAGGCATGAGGAACAACAAGGCAAAGAACGTCATAAATTCTTCCACAGTCGTATCCACCCAGCCTCGTATTCTCGCTTTTGGAGAAAGGACGTCCAATCTGCCAAACACCCACCTGTAGTAGGCGTTTGTTTGGGCAACGATGTACGTCATTACCTCCATGTCGAAAAAAGCGAGGAAGAAGTCGCTTTCGTTCGCTTGATCATCACAGGGCCAGTCGTCAGTTGTTCCTGACGTCCCAGGATTGAACTGGGGCACGTCAGGTACAAAATTGACCCCGTCAGACTAATCGAACGAAGGCAGCTCAGGGATCGGAATGTCGTCTGCGTCTGCTTCATCGTCTGAAATATCGCTTCCATGGTCGCGATACAGCACTTCATCATCATTACCTTCCTCTTCACTTGACAGACGATGCCCTTCCTCATTTTCGTCACCGACGTCGGACTCACTCCCACTGTCCACTCCCAAATCCCCCCACCCTTGGTCCCGTGCTAGGGCTTCGTCGTCGAAACCCGGGCTGCCAATGTCCTGCGAATCACCATCAAACAGCAGGGCGGCATACTTAGATGGTGTCAGAGTTTTCCGGGTCACTTTGGCACGTGCGGGAGTCTTATGGACAGGGACAGCAGAGGCGGTGGCAGGGGCGGCGGCAGGGGCGGCGGCAGCGGCGGCGGCAGGGGCAGCAGTGGTGCGTGGCCTTGATGGCAAGATGATGGTGGTGCCTGTCGCCCTTCTCTCTGTTCCTTGGGCAGGGGCAGCAGTGGTGCGTGGCCTTGATGGCAAGATGATGGGTGCCTGTCGCCCTTCTCTCTGTTCCTTGGGCAGGGGCGGCATGGGCGGCAGGGGCAACAGGGGCAGCAGGGCCGGCAGGGACACCAGGGCCAGCAGTCGCTTTCCCAGTCGCTTTCCCTCTCCCTTTCCCCTTCCCCTTCCCTGTTCCTTGGGCAGGGGCGGCAGGGGCAGCAGGGGCGGCAGGGGCGGCAGGGGCAGCAGGGGCGGCAGGGGCAGCCGGGCCAGGGGCGGCTGGTGGTGGTGGTGGTGGTAGGGGCACTGTGGCTGGCGTACGGGTTCTCTTCCCTACGCCCGTGCCTTTCATTTTTCCTGCCCCCGCAGGTAATGCATCCCTAGGGCGGCCTCCTGCGTCGCTGGTACCGGTGGCAGGGGTGGCAGTGGTGGCAGTGGTGGTGGTAGTGGTTGTTGCAGTGGCCTGGGTCGTGGTGGCAGTGTCCCGAAAGTCCAATGACCTCTGTGCCATTGCCCTGCTTGCACGTGTTTTTCGTGCTTTGGGTGCTGGTGCTTCGTCCTCTGAGCTGTAGGGCGTGTCGTACTGGTAGCTAGGGTCTTTGGCAGCCACCCTCTGCCTTCCACGGCGGCTAACACCACCAGAAGGAGGGCTGGTTGTGTCATCAGGGAGCGAGCGTGAGGGACGTGTGGGCTCCATGACTAGTGCGTGGTTACTGGCGCGGTGGTGCTTGCACGAGTGCGGGGCGAGCGTTTGGCGGGGTGGTATCGAGAGTTGACATGTAGTACTATACCCACACCAATTTTCAGCCGCCTGGCTATAAACGCGCGGTTTTGGTACGTGTTCAAAGTCTCTGCTCTTAAGAGTCTCCCCGCAGTGCGCCGGGGGAACTCTTATGAGTCTCCCGGCAGCTCCCGGGTTAATGCACAGAAAACCAAGTACATTCAATTTTCTAACCGACAGAATCTCACTGACTCCCATATATTTTTTTAATGATGTAAATATTCCCACTTCCCCTAGTATTGACATTCTCGGTGTAGCATTAACTACTAACTTGAGCTGGACACATTATGTTAGAAGCATTGCTAAGAATGCCTCTAAAAAACTGGGACTTCTGTACAGAGTTCGAGAATTCTTCACTGACGAGCAGTTGGCCGTAATATATAAAAGTCATGTGCGTTCTCAGATGGATTACTGTTCACCTCTGTGGAGTGGAAGTGGAATGGTTGCATTGAGGCAGTTGGACAAAATTCAAAATAAAGCTATTAGATTAATCAATAACCCTGCAATCACACAGGACCTTCGTACATTATCCATACGAAGAAACGTTGCATCCCTTGCACTATTCTACAGATATTTTCACAGCAATTGTTCCGAGGAAATTGCTTCAATTGTGCCGCCTCTCCACATCTTTCCCCGTAGAACTAGGGCAGCTGAGAGCGCCCATGAATTTACACTTTCTCCTCCACAATGCAGTACTTCTGCTTATCAGAATTCATTTATCCCCAGAGCTACTACTCTTTGGAATTCACTTCCCTCGAATTGCTTTCCACAGACTTACAATCTACAAATTTTTAAATCCAGTTGTTACAAACATTTTATGAATGGAGGATGCCTTTAGGCACATGGACTTTTTTGTTTTATCTGTGTTTTTCCTTCCTCCGTTCATTGTCTCTTTTAAAAAAAAAAAAAAAAAAAAAAAAAAAAAAAAAAAAATTGCCCTCACGGAAAGCATGAAACGAATGGTCGACTCAAACCCAACCTTAAAATCAAAGGCTGAAAGACGACTTTGGTGTGTCTATTGTCGTCTAGATAACCATTCACTGGCCACTTGTAAATTTAACCCACCCCGAGGTGTTTGTTTTGATTGTGGACAGCCAAATTTGCGGCGAGGTCATCCGCAGTGTCCTGGGAAACCTGATGAGCAGACAGAATGACTAAGAGCCTTACATAGATCTCCAGTAATAGAAATAAGAGCTAACAACTCCATAGCTAGTGCTCTAGTAGACACTGGGTCAGATGCTACAATAGTTACACATAAATAGTTAGAGAAAACAGGCCAAACATTATATCATGACAAACACTACCCTTTATTAAGAAGCATTACAGGAGAAAATGTCCCAGTACTGTATTAGGTTCCACTTATTTGAACGTAGTAATTGGTCCTGAAACAACTCTCCGACATTTTGCAGTAGTTGTACCCTCATACTTTCTCGACACAGATATCCTTTTGGGTTTTGATGTACTTCAGTTAGCTGATATGTCATGGGATTGGAAGCATATGCAATTTCTTTGGGGTGAATTCATCTACCCTGTTCAGATTAAACCCTCTTGTAAGTTTAAAGCAAGAAGTGTTAAACTTGTGGAACCAAATCCTAGTACTGTACAATTATGTCCACTCAGAGTTAAAAAGAAAATAGTTATTAACCTAAGACGTGCGCATGGGGGGTATGAGACACCACACTCCTGTGCGCACGTATTTGAGCTGTTCCCATCACTAACATCGTTATTTTACCATAAATAGCAGTAATACTTATCCATATGCGCCTATTATAGGTTGATTATGAAGGTATTAACCTGTTACAACAATAAAACAAGTGGAAACAGCGTTTGGATGGTCAAAATCGGCGATATAGGCCGGGAGTTACATAATGTATGGCTGAGGCAACCTCCCTCCCCTCCACTTTTCCCCACGTCTGGAGAGAGACTGTCGATCGATACTTTCTCTCTCTCTCTTGCACTTGCTTGGTAACAGTGATGACAATGCCCTGCTTGCAACTCGCTAATGTTAGCACGAAAATAGACCACAGAATAAGGGAATAACAGGGAAACTAGGTGATAACTGAAGGAGGTGAGGAAAGTGGGGAAGGAGGGGAGGTGGAGGAGTGATATTTGGCATGGCCCAGGGGCAAAAAAAAAAAAATTTTTTTTTTTGGGGTGTTTTAAATGGATTTTTTAAAAGTCTTACTCTTAAGAGTCTTCCCGCAGTCCGCCGGGGGAACTCTTAAGAGTCTCCCCGCAGTTCCCGGGTTAACAAACATACCATTTCTATTGTCAATATCCCATGTGAAAAGCTTGTCAACACCCTGGTTGAAGGAGAACCTTTTAAATCACTGAATTCTGGGTTAAGTCATTTCTTATGTCGAGTAAATGAGGACCATACAGTATCGGTTCCTATTGTGAATGATTAATAATAATAATAATAATACAAATATTTATTCAGTTAGCAATTTACAGAGTTGGTACCACATAGTATGTTACAAATATGACATGTACCAGCTTTGCATAATTCCAACTAAGGATAGCCCAATAAGGCCGTTAGGCGTATTTCCATTGGGGTCTTTGTGGGATTAGGTTAGCTGGGGAAAAGGGGAGGATAAAAGAAATTGATACTTTAGAGAAAGTATTTCTAGGGGGTTATTTTAAGATTCCAGAGCTTGTCCTACACTTAAACCGGGTACCATTGTAACATTATGTTCAGGATGTTGCTGATGAGCAAATTGAGAGTCAACCCGACCTGGATATCAGAAAGATATCAATATCAAATGAGCTTTTACCTCACAGTGATCAAGTGCTTTCAGAAGCAGACAGAGTAGAGAAACTTGAGAAATTAATTGAGTCTTGTGATTGGGGTCACTTAAACGTAGAACAACAAAGAAACCTTAACCCGGGAGCTGCCGGGAGACTTAAGAGTTCCCCCGGCGGACTGCGGGAAGACTCTTAAGAGCAGAGCTTTTGAACGCGTACCAAAACTGCGCGTTTATAGCCAGACGGCTGTAAATTTGTGTGGGTATAGTACTACATGTCAACTCTCGACACCACCCCGCCACACGCTCGCCCCACACTCGTGCAAGCACCACCGCGCCAGTAACCAAGCACTAGTCATGGAGCCCACACGTCCCTCACGCTCGCTCCCTGATGACACAACCAGCCCTCCTTCTGGTGGTGTTAGCCGCCGTGGAAGGCAGAGGGTGGCTGCTAAAGACCCTAGCTACCAGTACGACACGCCCTACAGCTCTGAGGACGAAAGACCAGCACCCAAAGCACGGAAAACACGTGCAAGCAAATGTACAGAGGTCATTGGTGTTTCGGGACACTACCACCACGACCCAGGCCACTGCAACAACCACTACCACCACCACTGCCACCGGTACCAGCGACGCAGGAGGCCGCCCTAGGGCTGCAGAACCTGCGGGGGCAGGAAAAATTAAAGGCACGGGCGTAGGGAAGAGAACCCGTACGCCAGCCACAGTGACCCTACCACCACCACCACCACCAGCCGCCCCTGGCCCGGCTGCCCCTGCCGCCCCTGCTGCCCCTGCTGCCCCTGCCCAAGGAAAAGGGAAGAGGAAGGGGAAAGGG
Source organism: Paralithodes platypus (assembly GCA_032716605.1). Classification (NCBI taxonomy): domain Eukaryota; kingdom Metazoa; phylum Arthropoda; class Malacostraca; order Decapoda; family Lithodidae; genus Paralithodes; species Paralithodes platypus. Next base: position 1,997,329 of record CM064526.1, read on the forward strand.
AGAGGGAAAGCGACTGCTGGCCCTGCTGGTCCTGCTGCCCCTGCTGCCCCTGCCCAAGGAACAGAGAAAAGGGCGACAGGCACCACCATCATCTTGCCTGCCTCCAGGGCCACAAGACCACGCACCACTGCTGCCCCTGCCGCCGCCCCTGCTGTCCCTGTCCATAAGACTCCCGCACGTGCTAGAGTGACCCGGAAAACTCTGACACCATCAAAGTATGCCGCCCTGCTGTTTGATGGTGATTCGCAGGGCATTGGCAGCCCGGGTTTCGACGACGAAGCCCTAGGATGGGACCAAGGGTTGGGGGATTTGGGAGTGGACAGTGGGAGTGAGTCCGACGTCGGTGACGAGAATGAGGAAGGGTGTCTGTCAAGTGAAGAGGAGGGTGATGATGATGCAGTGCTGTACGTATCGCGACCATGGAAGCGATATTTCAGACGGTGAAAGAGACGCAGACGACATTCCGATCCCTGGGCTGCCTTCGTTCGATTGGTCTGACGGGGTCAATTTTGTACCTGACGTGCCCCAGTTCAATCCTGGGACGTCAGGTACAACTGACGACTGGCCCTGTGACGAGCAAGCGAACGAAAGCGACTTCTTCCTCGCTTTTTTCGATATGGAGGTAATGACGTACATCGTTGCCCAAACAAACGCCTACTACAGGTGGGTGTTTGGCAGATTGGACGTCATTTCTCCAAAAGCGAGAATACGAGGCTGGGTGGATACGACTGTGGAAGAATTCATGACGTTCTTTGCCTTGTTGTTCCTCATGCCTCTGTGCAAGAAGCATGTTTTGCAACACTATTGGAAGCACGACCCTCTCATCGCCACCCCAACTTTCAATAAGTTCATGACTCGTGACAGATTTTTGTTGCTGCTAAGATTTATGCACTTTGCAGACAACGAAAATCCTAACAGAAGGAAAGAAGCAAACATCCATCCAGTTCCTAAAAAAGGTGCCTCTTCAGATCCATCAAACTACAGACCAATAGCTATAACTTCCACTCTTGGTAAAGTCTTTGAAATTATAAATACATAATTAAGCATCTTGAGAAATTAATCAGTGATAGGCAATATAGTTTTAGACAATGTCGATCAACTGCAGACATTCTTTGCCTTCTTATGCATCAAATCAACCAAGCTACAGACCAACATGGTGAAACACATACAATAGCACTGGATATATCAAAGGCATTTGATAGAGTCTGGCATCAATCCTTATTGTCGAAGATGTCACACTACGGCCTTGCATCATTAGTTCCACTAATTTCTTCTTATCTTCATAACAGAAAAATACGTGTAATGGTAGATGGCCTTTATTCTCAATTTCACTCAATAAATGCTGGTGTTCCCCAGGGATCAGTTTTGGCCCCAACTCTGTTCCTCATTCATATCAATGATCTCATATCTACCACTCATAATCCAATACATTCCTACGCAGATGACTCAACACTCCACAGTTCCTTCACATTTACCCATTCTTTCACCCAACCCGATCTTATAAATTCAAAAATAAGCACTGCAATTTCTCTGAACCAGGACCTTTCTTGAAATTGAAGAATGGGGACAAAAGAATCTAGTTTCCTTTAATGCACAGAAAACCAAGTACATTCAATTTTCTAACTGACAGAATCTCACTGACTCCCATATATTTTTTAATGATGTAAATATTCCCACTTCCCCTAGTATTGACATTCTCGGTGTAACATTAACTACTAACTTGAGCTGGACACATTATGTTAGAAGCATTGCTAAGAATGCCTCTAAAAAACTGGGACTCCTGTACAGAGTTTGAGAATTCTTCACTGACGAGCAGTTGGCCGTAATATATAAAAGTCATGTGCGCTCTCAGATGGATTACTGTTCACCTCTGTGGAGTGGAAGTGGAGTGGTTGCATTGAGGCAGTTGGACAAAATTCAAAATAAAGCTATTAGATTAATCAATAACCCTGCAATCACACAGGACCTTCCTACATTATCCATACGAAGAAACATTGCATCCCTTGCATTATTCTACAGATATTTTCACAGCAATTGTTCCGAGGAACTTGCTTCAATTGTGCCGCCTCTCCACATCTTTCCCCGTAGAACTAGGGCAGCTGAGAGCGCCCATGAATTTACACTTTCTCCTCCACAATGCAGAACTTCTGCTTATCAAAATTAATTTATCCCTAGAACTACTACTCTTTGGAATTCACTTCCCTCGAATTGCTTTCCACAAACTTACAATCTACAAATGTTTAAATCCAGTTGTTACAAACATTTTATGAATGGAGGATGCCTTTAGGCACAGCTTTTGTTTTATCGGTGTTTTTCCTTCCTCCGTTTATTGTCTCTTAAAAAAAAAAAAAAAAAACAGGATTGACAGGATATGGAAAGTTCGGGATGTGTTCACCATGTTGTTGGAGAGGTATAGGAAATACTTTTACCCCTTCCTCAATTTGGTGATTGATGAGTCGCTCGTGCTCTTCAAAGGACGTCTTGTTTTCAAGCAGTATATCCCCTTGAAAAGGCATAGGTTCGGAATCAAGCTCTTCGTTTTGTGTGACTGTGAAACTGGAATAGTGCTTGACATGATCGTGTATACAGGCACTGACATTGACATACCGAAAGCCGCTGCCAATGACCCCATGGGCATGTCAGGTGCCATCGTCAGGAAAATGTTGGCACCTTACCTGGGCAAAGGCCACATCATCTACACTGACAACTGGTATACTTCTCCTGCTCTCTGCCAGTTTCTTCATGGCAACCAAACGGGGTCATGTGGGACTGTCAGAAAGACAAGAAAGTTTATGCCTAAGTTCACCGGTAATGTCATTCCTCTTACAGATGCCTCCTCCAGTGACACACCTTCTGAAGACGACCTGGCTCAGGAACACCGCGAGAGGCATGTGCGAAAAAGGCGACGAAAGGGGCAGAAATACAAGCAGCTCGAAAAGTGTGGGAAAGTGATAGCCCTGAAGTGGAAGGACAAACGGGACGTCCACCTGCTTTCCACCGTCCACACAGGTGCCCAGATGGATTCTGGCAAAATCCACTACCGAACCAGGAAGACCATCTACAAGCCCGACATGGTAGTGGACTATACTAAGAACATGCGCCTGGTGGACAAGTCTGACTGTCAGCTGTCAGGCGTTGAGTGTCTGAGGAAGACTGTGAAGTGGTATCACAAGCTCTTCCTCCACCTAGTTGACATTACGATGCTCAATGCCTACAACTTGTGGTTGGTGAAGAGGGAGATGTCCCTAAACCAGAAGCTGAAATTCCGGGAGTTCGTCTACAACGTGTCATACCAACTCCTGGAGAAGTATGGCACCACCACTCACAGACGTACGGCATGGCGTGGGGATCATGTTCCTGACCGAGTCCAGGTGGGTGTCCAAAGACACTACCTAACCAACACCGAGCTGATTGGCACTCGTCACAGGCAGGTGCAGTGCACCGTCTGCAGCTCCAGTGTCAGGAAACCCCATGTCACCAAAAGAGTCACCTCAATGTGCGCCGAGTGCAAAGTTGGACTCTGCTTGGGTGACTGCTTCAGGGACTACCACACCTTCAAGAATTACTGAGTGTCGCCCTGCCCTGCCCTGCCCTGCCCTGCCCTGCCCTGGACCCGCCCCCTGCCCTGCCCTGCCCTGGACTCGCGCCCTACCTTACCTGACCTGACCTAATTGATCATGCTACCTCATAATGTAACATATATATTATATAATGTATAAGTTCCAAAGATGTCCCTGTGATATAGCTTTTACATTATATAATTGTATGTTTCATTATTTAGTTTATAAGTTTCAAAGATTTACATGTAATATGCCTTCTTTTTTTAGTATATCAATATATATGTTTGTTATTAGCCTAAGTAATGTGTATATAATTATTTTCTTACCTCAAATGAATTGTACAAAAATACATATGTTTCAATAAATCCTGTCAAACCTACTAAGATAATAAAAAAAAAACAATAAAAAAAAAAAAAAAAGTCATGTCATTGTATTCTTACAATATGATATATTCTATGAATATTTCATATTGTTTGAATACAATGGTATGATCTTGTAAAAAACAAAATTTATCAAAAAATTTCTAGACAGTATAAAACCTTCCCCATAACCCCCTCCTGGATTCGATCCCACTACCCTACCACACTTCGAATTTTCCAGTCCACGACCTTACCAACCATGCCACAGGAGCTCATACCAAATATCACTCAAAACTTCGTGTCTACAATCGAAATGACAATATACAAAAAAAAAAAGAATTATCCCACCAATTTACATTTGTAAATTGATGGGATTATCAATTATATCATGCCAAGGTTTATAAAAGTTTGTCTCTGTCAAGAATTAGTAATTATATAACTTTATTCTGTCAAAAATTGCCCAAACACTCAGCAAAATTGCCCCTATCAGTGTGACTCCACTCATTATCACACGGTCAAGCGGTCACGGGGTGACCCTTGCCGCTCCTTGATGCTCCAGCCACAGCAGCTTTGTCTGGGAACAAAATTTGTATAAATACAATAATGCCTAAAATACTCTTCACAAATACATTTGTATTGTATAATATTCTAAATAAAAATGAATAATAACTGTGTGGGAGTCGAAAATTGCTCAACCAGCTTTCTTATGTCTCGCCTACGCGCGTATATTGGATTATACATAGTCATGACTGTCATACAAATACTTGCAGTAGGTCTCGAATATACATTTAGATTGCATATTACTTGGAAATAAATAAATATAAGTTTCTCTGGTGGCAATCTACCCTTTCGCAAGTGTAAGGAGACACCAGTCTATATTTAGCTCTCTATCAAAAAAGGCAATCTGCCTGTGTTTACTGACCACCCTCGTTGATGGTCTATAATATAGTACTTTATTTACAGTCAATGGCCTACATGTTTCTGTGGTACTTCACGTGTCTAAAATGCAATGTCTGCTTGCATAAAAATGCAATTCTGAAGTCCATTTATACGTACGACATACGCATGTCTCAGTTTCTCTCTCTCTCCATTCCTGACTCATGTTATTGTAGACCTCTTGGTGGCAACGAACACCAGACACCTCCTAGACATAAGGTTCAAAATCCCAAGACATCCATACGCCTGGGCTGCCTCCACAATTATCACACAGCTGCATATGTTTACTGCCTTCACTCTCTCCACGACTCACTCCCTGCCTCCCTCCCTCCCACCCACCCACCCACCCCCACCCACCCTTTTAGGCTTCCGTCTGCTAGAAAATCATTGATAATGTGCGTAAATATCGCATGAATTGGTCTATATGCGGAATATATATTGATATATGGCACGTTTACATACGTACAAGTCTGTATTATAGCATGACAGTGCTCTAAGTAAAAGATATAAGTGATATTTATGGCGTAACACACCCTCTCCCCCTTTCATTCCCAGCACAACTCACTCACACCTTGGTTCACGCATAGAAACTCATTGATAATGTGCGTAAATATCGCATGAATTGGTCTATATGCGGTATATATATTGATATATGGCACGTCTACATACGTACAAGTCTGTATTATAGCATGACAGTGCTGTAAGTACAAGATATAATTGATATTTATGGCGTAACACACCCTCTCCCCCTTTCATTCCCACCCCCACCCACCCTTTTAGGCTTCCGTCTGCTAGAAACTCATTGATAATGTGCGTAAATATCGCATGAATTGGTGTATATGCGGTATATATATTGATATATGGCACGTCTACATACGTACAAGTCTGTATTATAGCATGACAGTGCTCTAAGTACGAGATATACGTAATATTATAGCGCAAACCACACTCTCAGCTCCTAAATTGCCGCCAAACCTCCAACCCATCTTCATTCCCGCCTAAAAATTCTCTTATAATTCCCTTATATATTGCAATTTTTGGTCACTATGAGGCATATTCATTGTTATATGGGTGGCCTACACACGTATACATACTCTACATAGCCTAAAAGGGATAAAAAACGGAGATATACGTGATAATACGCGGTAACCCACCCCCTCCTCCCTCTCCTTCTATCCCCTGGGCGCGTGAAAATTCGGCCGTGAAATCTCGCCGCTCGATGACAATCTAGCCGCGCGGTGCCATTCGCTCCACATTTTTCAACTACGGACCGTTCCCCCCCCCCCCAGACATTTTTTGGGGGGTCAAATATATATGGGCCGATGCACGCAAACATTCCCTACACGATGATGTACTTTTTATCGAAATTGGCAATGGGTCCCAAAATCATCATACGTGCGCACAGTATCACCCTGTAGAAAACCCCCTGTGCGCACGTCTTAGGTTAACAGAATCTAACCACATAATAGAACGGAAAGACAGTGTGAAAGACCTTGGGGTATTAATGTCTGAAAATATGGGTTTCAAAGTACATAACCAGGTCAAAGTGGCGCCACGGCTGCGAAACGTCTAACGGGTTGGATTCTGCGTACTTTTAAAACACGCGGTGAATTACCCATGATAACGCTCTTCAAATCTCTAGTGCTACCACGGCTTGAATACTGTAGCGTATTAACATCCCCATACAAAGCAGGTGAAATAAATGACGTAGAGAGTGTACAAAGAAATTTCACTTCGCATATAAGTTCGATAAAACATCTACACTATTGGGGGCGTTTAAGAGCACTGAATCTGTACTCACTGGAACGTAGAAGAGAACGTTACCTAATAATATACACGTGGAAAATTACAGAGGGTTTAGTACCAAACCTACATACTCCGATAGTCATGAAATTCAGTAATAGGAGAGGCTGGGAATGCGAAATCCCCCGGATGAATAACAGGGGTGCTATGGGCTCTCTGGGAGAGGGCTGGTTATCACACAGAGGCCCACGTCTCTTCAACAAACTCCCACGGCGAGTAAGAGACATGAGGGACATCTCGTTAGACAACTTCAAGAGAGCTCTAGATGTCGAACTGCAAAAAGTGCCAGGCGAGCCCCTCCTCGCAAGGGAGCGAGCTGTCGCTTCAAACAGTCTACTGCACCAAATCACCACCCATAACGAGGGGCGTCGCGCACCTTGGTGCCGCTAGAAGAGTGGCGAACACATCATAAGGTATCATAAGGTAAGGTAAGGCCCCCATGCACCTCTGTCCCCATTCAGTCGACGCCCCTCCTCCCAACCAGCACCGCCTTCATTCATATACTTCCTCACTCCATCCTTCCACCTCTCCTTCGGTCTACCTCTCCCTTTCTGTCCTTCCACCTCGCTCTCGTACACCCTCTTAGTCAAACTCTCGCTTTCCATACGTTCCATATGGCCGAACCATCTCAAGTTGTTCCTTTTCACATTTTCCAGCACATCTACCTTCACACCACACCTCCTTCTTACTTCCTCATTCGTCTGTCTATCCCTCCATGTAACTCCGCGCGCACTTCTCAAGTAACTCATTTTCACCGCTCTTATTCTTGGTCTAAGTCTCTTCCCGAACGTCCATGCTTCGCTTCCGTAAGTTATTGTCGGGATTACCACACTGTCATGCAAGGACTTCTTCACTTCCATACTGACCACCCTATTTCTTGTTACTGCTTTCAACGTTCCTACAACCCTCTTCCCCTGTTGCACCCTCTCCCGCACCTCCTCATCCATAGTCCCATCTTTACTCAACACACTGCCCAGATACTTAAAAGAGCTGATGATCTCCATAGCCTGACCGTTCAACTTCACCTCACACTCTGTGACTTCACCCCTTTCGAATACCATAACCTTGCTCTTCCCCGCATTTACCTTCAAATTCCGTTTTTTGCACACTGTTCCAAACTCATTTACCAGACCCTGCAACTCCCATTCATTATCGCTCATCAGAACTGTATCATCCGCAAACAGCAGTTTAGGTAGCTTCCACTCATTTCCCTCCCTTTTCAGCGATACACCAACATCCACTGCTCTTCCTAGAATTTCTTTCATGGCTCCATCCATATACACGGTATACAGTAAACAACCACGGGGACATCACACAGCCCTGTTTCAACCCAACACTCAGGTCAAAGAACTCGCTCTGCTCATTCTCCAAACGTAGGCTACTGCCGCCTTTGCACCCTCATACATGCTCTTCACTGCTTTCAGCAACTTGCCATCTACTCCGTATATTCTAAGTACTTTCCACATACCTTCTCTATCCACCCTGTCATAGGCATTCTCCAAGTCCATAAAGGCAACATACACCTTTTGTTTCTTCTCCAGATATTTATCCACAACACTATTCAGGGTAATACAGTATACAGTACAGTATTTATCAAACCATATCCCCCCTTCCAGAATGGTGTACTCCTTTAGACTGGTTGGTGGACAACTGGTATCCAGTAGGTGGAAGATCTTTGGATGATATCAACTAACAGTGGAGAAGACTCAAGACAACTGAACTTCCACCTCCTCTGCTATGGATAAAAGACCCTAGCAGCCCATCTGCTGTGGAGGTTAGTGTGTATGGCTAATGCTTGTATTCCTCAAAAATTATTTCCCTTCTCAATGCCTGATAAAGAGAGAATACACAATCGCCTTTTTAATTAAGTCTTCCCATAACTCTGATTTAGCGGCAGTACTATACAGCACTATACTTTTATTAAAATTGTGTTGCATATTATAATCTACCTCCAGTCTAGTTGTCAATATGAGTTCCAAATGGTCTCAAAATGTTGCAGATACAATGGTTATGCGGCTAGTGGCTGATTTTTTTGGTCTATTAACCCTTTGACTACCGGGGCTGTATGTTTTATATTATCAGCTATATTTAGACAATTTTAGGCAGCTTAGGAAGGATCTGTGGTAGTAAAATGGGTTAGTTCCGATAGCTTGTAGTCTCTTAATTGCCATACTACCATCCTAAATCAAATCAAATAGTCTAAAAACAGCTAAAATCAAATAAAGAAGACTTCACCGGTAATGAAAGGGTTAATTGGTTTATTCATTTATTTTATTGTTTCCTAGTTAGACCTCCCTCAAGCTTAGAAAAACACTCCCTTGACACCCCACCCCCCACCCTCAAGATAAATTTGTACATTTTTTGGTAGAAAAATGTCCCAGCTGAAGGCTGGTTCATCATATAATTACAGGCTCGCTATCGCTTGCCAGGAAAAATACACCTAAATGGCACGATAGGTCTTTAAATTGACAACAAATAAATCTAAAGGTGTTAAAATTGCCAAACTAATTAGCCGAACGTCTTAAGATGTCAAAACTAATGGGGCTAAACCCGAGAGAAAAGGGTTCAGAAAAATGACCTATCTTCCCTTCAAACTCCTGTGAGATAGTGACCTTAACCTCTTCTGTACCGGTGCCCTCCTTTCAACTTTGTTCTGGCTACTATTAGACTATTTTATTCAGGTTACAAAGGGTCTCGAGAAATGAACAGGCTTCAAACTATCTCACTTAACCCCTTTTACAACCACAGATCCTTCTTATACTGCAGTCATCTAAATGTAGCTGGAATACAATTAATAGACATTGCCAGTACAGAAGAGGTTAATCCTATCTGATACATGGTGGGTTATCTTTTTAGACTTGCCCTGTTTCACCCCGTTAGTTTGGATATTTTAAGATGCTTCACCTCATTAGTTTAGCGAAAATTTATGTATGTATTATAGGTTTGACTCCTGTAAGGAGATAAAGAAAACCTAATATTTAGTAGTGGCCCCGTAATCATTGACGAACATGCCTATTACATAAGGCATCCTCTTCAAACACTAATCCACCGTAGTTTGAATCTACCGCGCAGAGCATTTCAAATCTGAGGAGCCTTCATCATGAGCGCACACGACCTCACTCATGGCTTCAGTCATTATGAATTGGGTTCTCACTACGAAAAAACTTGGTAAAAAATAAAAACAAAAAGAAAATAAGAATAACTATCCAATAAGCTTTCCATCATATCGTGGATGTACTTGTGTGGATCTTTGACCAGACGCTGATTCAGGCGTCATACTTCCTTCACTGACATATCAAGTAAACCAAAATCCTTAATACATCAACGAATGGGAAGGGGATGGTCGGGAGGGCCCCAGTCGTCAATTATTACGGGGCCACTACTAAATATTAGGTTTTCTTTATCTCCTTACAGGAGTCAAACCTATAATTTATTAGTGGCCCCTCCATCATTGACGAACATGCCTGATTTCTAAGACTGGAGGGGGACATTCGTAATCATATCATAACTCTAGAAAAGCAGATAATCAAACAACCACATAGTATTCTTACTTTTGTAAAAAAGAGATATTCAGGTGCATAAACTTTATACAGCCTAAATCTTCAAAAAGGGGTACAAGCAGGAGCGTGCTTCAAAGAAGCCTGCTTGAAAAAGGGTTAACTCTGAGACTCTGTGCACAGATCTGCTAGTTAAGAAGGCACCCCACTTAAAGTAAGTGGTGAAAACTAAAAACTTATAAGTTTACATGTGCACATATAAACCCCATTAACTAGTGGATATATTCCTAAAAATATAACCAAACATAAATGAATTCTTGTACATTCGTAGAAGTACTGAACTCGTGTACTTATGCAGAAGTAATTACTTCAAAAGTAAAAGTCGTAGTTGCAACTACCGAGATTTCTCAAAAATCTATTGCTTCACAGCCAAAGCTACTTACAACAAGAATTGTTGTAACACTATTATTGGCCTTTAGCACAATTTCCTGCAATGAATACTACAGAGAAATTTTATAATACAATGCCTACAACCAGTATCACAGCTCGTATGTTCCGAACACATACTCCGGAGGGGTCTAGGGTGTCCTATGTCACACTGCCTGAACCCTCCCCCCCCCCTTTTTCTTGAAATTAAACAAAACGTGACTAAAAGGGCCACCTAGACCCTCTGCCGTAAAGCTATACATGGCAAGGAAGGTTTGTCCAGAGCTACTGAAAGGAATCGAGGCAAAAACTCCTGATTAGAGGCCCACAACTGTGTGGACTTAATAACTTCCACCGAAAGATTATTAAGGAAACGTAAAGAGGCTGTCCCCTTGCGTAAATCGTGGGTCTTACCCACAACGTCGGGATTCCTCTCTTTAAAGTCCTCGACCAAGAGAGAAGCCAGTGTACGCTCCATCAAGCGTTCACCCGGACTTGCGACCCATAAAGCACCCTGGTGATTTAGAGGTGCCACTCTTAAATATTTGGTTAGAGCTTGCACTGGGCCAAAAAAGATGGTGCACCTTTCCCCTTTTTAACGCCGGCACCGTGAACTCTGAAAACACGTGTTCACTGTGCTCAATCTTGGCTATGAATACTGGGGAAGGTGCAATGTGAATACCCTCATGAAGCCTATCAAACCTGAGGCAATTAGGTGCGTTGCTCATCTCCGCCAGCTCAGATACTCTGTTCCCGGTAGCCAAAGCCATAAGGAATACTGCCCTTTTGTAATATCTGCAGTCTTTGGAACATACGGGAACGAGAATAACGACGATGCTTTGTCCAGAGACCATGTAGGCCTGAGCTGACGGGGAGGTGGGCGGAGTTTAAAACCTGCCCACATAAATAACTTTCAGATAAATGTTTCTGCATGAACAGATAAATTAAATAATTAACAACCAACACCACCGAGGGCACAGTTTGTTTTTGTTCTAAGAATCCGAGACGTAAAAGCTTGCCAATGCGATTGAAACTGTCGCTTTGTAGACTGGGTATATTGATTCGTGAATATCTTGGTCACGTCGCTACCATATGGTGCTAGCCACTTGGCCTCCTGAATGTCCATAATGAACAAGTCCGCGAGGTTTCTAGGCTGCCAATTGTGGGGGGTGGCAGCCAAGCAGAGGGGACTCCGCCGGCACCAAAAACCTGAAGAGAGAACCAAGAATGGCGTTCTGGAGGGATTTGGTGGGAAGAATAAGTCATGGTTATAAGAACCTGGAATGTCTTTAATATGAACATCCAAAACATTTCCGTAACATTGCTACCCCTGACTCATCCGGCCCGTATAAAAGAGGCATAGCTCCTGTTTTTTAACTGGCGCCTTGTCTAAAGGAGGGGGAGATATGTCTGATAAGACTCGCACAGTGGAAGTAGTGAGAGCTGCTGTGCCTGGCACATTGGAAATTGGATCTGACACACGAGGATGGTTAGGTATTTTAGCTAAAGCAAAGGATGTAGCCAGAGGTCGCACAATCGTCGACATCGCGGGATCTCCCGTATCAAAAGGAGTTTCCGGCGTAGGGCCAAAGAACCTATTAAGTGCATTCAATAGTAGTCCATCAATCTCTTCCGCCGGTACATACCTAGCCGATGACGAACTCCGTGGAGATTCGACAGTACCCTGAGAGTCGCCTAGAAGGTGACTGGACTCTTCAACCTCCATCTCTGAGACCAGAGATCGTTGTTCTTCATTCGTTAAGTCTGGCCTATCATGGGAAGATCCCGCCGAAGCCGGTACCTCCATGTTGCCATGTTAAAACTGGGATAGAAGATGGTACATCGGCATCCCGGTGGACGTCAGCACTAGTTGAGTCACAAAGGGATGTGTGCTGTCCTGCCAGGACTGTGAGTATCGCCATACACCTTGGCTGTGGCTGTCCCTCGCTTGCGAGCTCGGTATACTCTCTGAATGGGAGCCCTCGTCCGAGTCTCGTAACGGTTTATGATAATTAGAAGCTCCCATAGCTCATTAACACATTGAAAGCAGAGCTGGTGAGCAAAATCATAAAGTATACTAATTAATTTAATATATATTTAATTGTATTAAAATAAATTACTATAAATAAACACAATATTATCATAATATAATCATAGGAAATATATATGTTTATTATGATTCAGCTATTAAATTATTTCATTAACAAACAAATAAGATAGGGATACCTGAGCTTAACGGCGTTGAACATACAGCAATGAGAGGTTCAAGTGCCGACATGACAGAGACTGGGGGAAAACTACCCCGCCCCCAGGAACTACCTGGTCACCTGGTGCAACACCGGTACTCCGCCCTGGAAAGAGAAATTTCCGGGGATTAATGCTCATAGGGGTACACCCAAAAAATGGTACAAAATATGTGCCACAAAACTGCCGGTCAACGAACCGTAGCACTCCACCACTACTTTTGAAGTCTTTCAAGTATCCCTATACACTTGAAACACTAGTAAGATTCCGGCATCTTTTTATCCCATAAAAAGTCTAAGCCTATCTTAATCTCTAATCCGGCTTCTCCCAGAAGCCCTCACACCCGCCGGGTGTGAATATTAGTTTAAAAAACGTTAACCCCAATTGTGCCCTAAAGCGCCGTATGTTGAAGGAGGCGATACACAATGCATCCCTCAATTGTCTGGTCAACTAAACTGAATTTTGCAAATTCGGTCATCCCACCATTCCAGGTTACACCCGCCGGGCGATTTAAAGTTTAGAAGTTAACCCCAATTGTTCCTATCCCCACTTCTTTGTAAAAGATCGCCGGGGAGGAAATACAACAATAGCATAGTTTTATATTGGCTAGTAAGATTCAAGCATCTTTTTATACCATAAAAAGTCTAAGCCTATCTTAATCTCTAATCCGGCTTCTCCCAGAAGCCCTCATAGATCGCCGTCTTAAAGGCCATGGTACCCTATTGTATCAATCAATTGTTTGGCAAATTATCGCGAATCGCAAATCCGTTAATATAACCACCCGAAGGTACAACCGCCGGGTTTTATATGCAATGTCAAACCAATTATACCTGCCCCAGACCTCTTTGTAAAAAGGTCGCCGGGAGGGAAAGACCAAACAAACAGACAGCATTGTTTCAATGGCTTTGAAAAGCATAGAAAACCATGTCCAACAGGTGTCAGCATGATCACCTAGATAACTGTGTGGAGCCCCCCTCGACGGGAATAACCCAGGAAGCCTGATCCCAGGCTCGACCATAGAAAACGCAGTTTCTGATGAGCCCTCAAGCGACCAAACTCGTCGGGGTAACTTACCTATTTTAGCCATCCTGACTAAAACTCGGTAAACAAAAACGGTGTTCTCGGAGCAACGAGAAAAACGCCGGAAAGGTAACCCACACTAAACGAGAAATTACAGGAGGGCGTAATGCACAAAGCAATGAATAACACAGGAAGCCTGATCCCAGGCTCGACCACAGAAAACACAGTTTCAGATGAGCCCTCAAGCGACCAAACTCGTCGGGGTAACTTACCTATTTTAGCCATCCTGACTAAAACTCGGTAAACAAAAACGGTGTTCTCGGAGCAACGAGAAAAACGCCGGAAAGGTAACCCACACCAAACGAGACATTTTAACATATTTTATACAAAGGGTGTGCGCAAAAATAGGGATACCTGAACAGGAGGGCGTAATGCATAAAGCAAAAACCGGCGCAAAGGTAGCCATGACAGAGACTGGTGGGAAACTTACTCCAGGTTCTGCATAGACCCGCCGGGACCCAGCTCTGGAAAAAGAGAAAATTTCCAGGAATTAATGCTCATAAGGTTAACCCAATCGTGTTCGCACACAAGTGTTAAATAAGCCGCCGGGTAACGAGACGTAATACTCAATGACTACAGCTCGCTACGCGGTGGGGTTTCCTAAGTAAAAGATATCAGAATATCTTAATTTGTCCAAAAGATTTATGAATACCCTCTGACATAATATATAAAGACCAGCATGGCGTTTATAACAGATTAAGTCTTTCCGATGGTGTTTGTTTCCAGATTCAATTTTGGAAAAAAAAAAACTAAAAAAGACGCCGGCCCCCGAATTATCTCGTAGATAAAAAACTGGGAAGCCTGACAAATATACGAGATCTAACTTCTCCCGAAGTATCTTTTTAGATCGCCGTATGTTGAAGGTGGCGATACAAAACGTATCCCTCAATTGTCCGGTTAACTAACTGAATTGTAAATTTGTTATTCCCACCCTTCCAAGGAGCACCCGCCGGGTGTGAATATTAGTTTAAAAAACGTTAACCCCAATTGTGCCCTAAAGCGCCGTATGTTGAAGGAGGCGATACACAATGCATCCCTCAATTGTCTGGTCAACTAAAATTAATTTTGCAAATTCGGTCATCCCCCCCTTCCAGGTTGCACCCGCCGGGTGATTTAAAGTTTAAAAGTTAACCCCAATTGTTCCTATCCCCACTTCTTTGTAAAAGATCGCCGGGGAGGAAATACAACAACAGCATAGTTTTATATTGGCTTTGCAAAACCGAAAAAACTACAAACAACACGTGTCAGTTTGAACACTGTTCGATGGGTACAGCAAACCCGCCGGGAATCATAAGGAGCCTGAAACAGGCACCCCAGAGACGCAGTCCTGGGGAGCCACAGACACCCACTCGCCGGGGAAACAAGCCTGTTTTAAACCACGCGTGGCCAAAACTCGGCAACCAGCCGGGGTTATCAAGGTGAAACCGAGAAAAACCCGCCGGAAAAAACCCACCCCGTCCAGATACCATCTGAACGCAACACCGGAGCGAGGCGTAGCCAAAACACAACTAACGCCGGGCCCAACATAGTCCGTGGAATTAGCCAATACACAACTAACCCAGGACACATAAATAGTCCGTGGAATTAGCCAATACACAACTAAACCAGGACACACATGACACAGTAGTACATATTTAGAAAATAAATCAATAACACTTGTATATGTGGAAAAGCTACGAGAGGCTGGCTAGGCCTAGGCAGACGGATAACAGTAACATGTCGGAATATAACAAAAAGCACTGAATTATATCACAACAGGAACCACCGCCAACACACCACTGTAGCAAATACTTCCGGCAAAGGGAAGAACTGACTCGGGACCCAGAAAAAACTTCACTAAGTGAAGAAAAATACGCTGGGAACGTCAGCAAAAATACGCTACCTCATCAGAAAGATAAAAGGAAGCAATAACGCGTAATGAAAGCCGCCTACATCACAAAGCTAGCTAACTGTGAAAAAGTTCACCTGTCCACAACAGGACCACGAGGGTACATCCGAAATAGATGCCCCAAACACACGACCCAAAATACACTGCACTGCGGGCAACCAGCCCAGGACACTCCTGCTACGCATATCCTAACCTTACTCGATACATCCCGGAGTAAACAAATGAGAAAAAACTCACTAGGGACGCAGCAAATGCGGAACCAGCGGAACGTGGAGAGACACGTCCAGGCCGGTTGACCGCAGAGCAGAGAAGGAAGTATGACGCCTGAATCAGCGTCTGGTCAAAGATCCACACAAGTACATCCACGATATGATGGAAAGCTTATTGGATAGTTATTCTTATTTTCTTTTTGTTTTTTATTTTTTACGAAGTTTTTTTCGTAGTGAGAACCCAATTCATAATGACTGAAGCCATGAGTGAGGTCGCGTGCGCTCATGATGAAGGCTCCTCAGATTTTAAATGCTCTGCGCGGTAGATTCAAACTACGGCGGATTAGTGTTTGAAGAGGATGCCTTATGTAATAGGCATGTTCGTCAATGATGGAGGGGCCACTAATAAATGTGTGTATGTACAGTATATACTCAGGCACATACCCCATTACTGGAGGAGGCCGAATCGAGACAGAGCCCAAACAGGGCCGACACAACACAACATAAAAACACAAAATATAAATAATTTCACACACCTTGGTCACCCAAGAGAAGACCCAGAGACCCAAGGATCACTAAGGGCCTCCAGCACTCCCCCCGATCCATGGCCTCCCAGAGATGTTCTGGTTTCAGCAGGCAGACATGGAGTGGAACCATACCACAATGTCTGCCCACCTCACATCCACGCATGAGGCTTCATATACACCGGCTCCCCGACCCAGGTGCCTGATTGACTATTATCTAGTCTAACTGGCGCCCGACCCCCTCTCTCAACGACCACATTATCACTTGTCTATTCACAATAATTTTCCATTCATTCCTATTCAATAACAGTGCTCTTGCCTGTTCTATAGTCACCCCTCTATCTTCCAACACTTGTACTACACAATCTCTCTATCTCAACCTTGGTCTTCCTCTCCCTTTATCTCTCCTTGTATCTGACTCATATACTCTCTTTGTAAGCCTTTCATCTTCCATTTGCTCATCATGTCCATACCAGCACACCTTCCTTCTGTCCACTCTGGCCGACAAATGTTCCTGCTGCCCCACTCTCTTGCGCATCTCTTCATTCCTCAATCTGTCTCTGAGTCCCTCTACACATACTCCTCAAGCAGTTCATCTCCATCACATCCAACTTTCTTCTCTCTTGTGCATTCAGAGCCCATGTCTCAGCCCCATACATCACTGTTGGTACAACTATCCTTTGATACATTGCACTTTTAGCTTTCATTCAGAGATTTCTCACCTTCCACATACTTCCCATTGTTCCTAAAACTTTCCTTCCTTCACATACTTTATCTTACCTCCATTTCCACTTCTGCATCCCTGCTTATCACTCCTAGATATTTAAAACACTCCACTTGTTCCAGTATTTCTCCATCCAGCCGTTTATTGAGATTTACCCTTCGAATATCTCTCTTACACACCATCACTACTTTTATTTATTGACATTCACCCTCAGCTTCCTCCTCCCACTTACCACACCAAATTCTTTGACTATCCGGCTTAGTTTCTCCTCAGAGTCCGCCACCAACGCTGTGTCCTCAGCAAACAGCAACTGATTCAACTCCCAATCTCTACCATTCTACCCTACTAAACCTAATCCTCTACCCATAGTTCTCATTTTTACCTCCCTCACCACATCATCCATATATACATTAAACAACCGCGGTGCCGTATTCTTAGACGTGTGGGGTAGGTGTCGTGCAGCCCATAATGAACAAAGATATTGGAGCTGTGTTAATTAAAGAAGGAGAACTTGGAATCTCCCAAGTTTTAAAAACTAACCATTTATCTAGTCCTATTTAGTTCATTAAGGAGTAGGGTTTGACAGCGAGAGGGTTTAAGAATACGGCTGTGCCCTTAAGTGACGCCACCATTACCGGTTCTGGCTGTCTAACCTTGACACATATTTGTGCTTAGTTTTATGGCATTACTATAGGTGTGCACTTAAAATATATAGCTTGATAACATCCTTGCTAATTAATTGTGTGATTTAAAGTTACTACAGTATCATATTGTTTGACAGCCTTGTGAGTTTCTAAAAACCTGTGATTTTTACTATTTATTTCACATCATAGAAGTGCCTATTTAATGTCCCTCTATATTTCATTAAGTATTGTATAAAGGTTTTGGCAAACTTTTGATTTTGACTGAACTCATAGTAATTTTGCAGTACACTCACAAGTCATTATAAGTATACACCCATTTGATTCTTTGAACTTTTAATACCAAACCTTTAAGCTTTTTCAACACATATTGATACAGATTCATAAAGTTAAGTTATGAAGGGTGAGGGTGAGGGCTGGTCCTATCCAGAGTGAGGTTTGGCATCCTCTACCCAACCTTAGCGTTTCTGTCTGTCTCTTTTACTGTCTTTCTTTTCCTTCTGGGGGCAGGGGGCTAGGGATCCTCCTCCCCTTGTAAAATTCTCCTACTCGACGAGACCGAAACGGGCGAGGGAACGCGAAAGTGGTCCTGGACGCTGAGAATAGGAACTTTAAATCTTGTTTCTGTTCGAGTTCTGTCTCGTGTCGGCCACCCCCGGCAATGGGGTATGTGCCTGAGTATATTCATACATACAAACAACTTATGAAGCACTTGGGATGTTGTACTTTATAGCACAGCACAGTATTAATTTGTTTAGGCTCGATATAGTTTTTCAATTAGTATACTTATAGGGTGTGAGTGTATGTTTGATTTTTATTGAACTGGACGGCAGGCTGTCAAGAGAGAGATTATTTTACCCCAAGCCTGAAACAGTCTCTTCATTTTAGTAATTATTTTTAGATATGAATGTACAGTATGTATGTATGTATATACTCAGACACATACCCCATAGCTAGGGCTGGCCGACTCGAGACAGAGCCCGAACAGGGATAAGACAACACATTACCAAAACTATATATTTAATAGTGGCCCCTTCATCATTGACGATGTTGCCTATTAGTATAATAGTCTCCATTCAACACCCACGTCAGTCGTTTGAATCAACCGCCGCGAGGAAGAAAGAGATTCATCTTCATAAGTGCAACGCTACTTCTCTTATGGTGTCGTCATATTGATCGTGTACCCACTACGAAAAAACTTCGTAAAAAAAAAATAAGAGAACAAGAAAGGAAAAGAATTTTCCTATCTTAACACTGTTATTAACACGCTTCTCACATTCGGTGGATTTCTCGCGTTGTGGCTTCTTGCCGTCTCGCCAAGTGCAACGATTCCTCCTTCTCTTCCTCGCGGGCCTAACGTCAACATCAGTGCCCCCGCGCTCCAGCTTCATTTGACGCTCGCTCTCCTCTAGTGAGTCTTTGCTCATTTGTATGTATACAGGAGTTAGTGAGCAGGGTTAGACTAGCTAGCACGGGTTGTGTTATGATTGGCCCACAGGAAGTATTAAAATTAGGGTACATTTAGGCGCTTTTACTTGTGTTCATTGTTTCCACCACGCGTGGTGTTTTCCATTTGTTCTAGGCACCTTAGTTTTGTTTTTTACTTAGTTAGGAAGCTTTCCTGTAAGTTTCTAGCTGTTCCTCGGGACGGCTTGAGGGTCTACGGATCCTGTTTTGTTGCAGACACGCCAGGGTTAGATTCGCCACACGTGGTTGTGGCGTCCCCCCGGCTTGTGAACCTGTGGAGAGGCCCTCGTGGGTTTTTTTTCTCCTCGCCCTTCCGGCACGGTTCTTGTTCTTGTGTGTTCTGTTACTTTTCCTGGATAAGCTGTTAGGTTATCTAGTTTGGGGGGGATATTATGACTACTGTGTTTTTGTTTTTATTCTCACCCCTTGTGAGTTGTGGTCTCCCAAGGGTTGTGTGCCACTTTCCTGGGAGTCCAGCTACGTGTTCCTTGTGTGGGAGTGCGGGTGTGGGGGTGCTGGGTTCTTCTCGGCTGCGCCTTGCTTCGAGTCCGTTCCTCCTACCTCCCGTTTTTCTGGGCTCGCCGCCCCTCGGTTGTATCCGTTGGGCCGGTCCGCCGTTCCGGCGGAGCTTCGAGCTCAGGTCTCCCGCGCCGGGCCTTTACGTCGGTGGTGTGGGTATACCACGGCCTCTTGGTCCACGGTCCCTCGGGTATCCGGCGGACGCCGTCGTAGAGTTTTAAAAAGTGTCATCCCCTCGGATTGTGCCTCCGCCTTTCGGCGGCTCAGTGAGCAGGAAGTCTCGGGATCCCCTCCCAACCCCTGGTCTGTTACCATGGTTCGGAAAACGGGTGGGGGGGGGGGGAAGGGTAGTGCGATCGTTTACCCCGCCGGACCGGCGGCCTAGTGAGTAAAAAGATCCCGGCGGACACAGTACGTGTATCCAGCAATTAGCACTATTCCATTAATAAAGTCTACCCCACCTTGCCGGCGGCTCAGTTGGTAGATTTCGGCGACCGCTTGTGTGTTTTTTAGAGCACGGAACAGTCCACCGGTTAAAAGGACCTCTGTGCTACGGCATGCGCCGTCACAGAGGCCCTGCATGGGTGGTATTCCTTTCTCATATCACCAAGGGCAGGAGAGGGGGATATCCACACCCTCTTAGGAGTGATAAGACGGAGGAGACGGTGGTCACCTATTCTTATTACACCGGGAGGTTAGGATAGGTAGAACTTTCCCTATATATCCTTATGAGCATTGATTCCTGGAAATTTTCTCTCCAGAACACTCAAGACACTCGGCTACCACGTCGTTACCGCCCGGGAGAGGGGTCGACATCATGCCCCTATTTACAGTCTGCTCAACCCCCTCTTGTCTTTTGCTACCTATTCCGGCTCACGGCGAATGTATCAGATGTGTTTACGGTTTCAACAGAAACTCCTTCTTGTGGACATCTCGTACATGTCCGGTTTGCTCTGAATTATTGGAGGAATGGCTAGCGGCCCAAGATATGTCTTGTTTACGTACCCTCATTGAGGTAAAGAATAAATTTAAAACATATGCTTATCAAGTAGCCAATAAGGAAATGTCATGTGATAATCCGGAACTATTAAGAGTACTGTAGTCCAATTATATTCTTGTGATGATCAAGTAGCTCACCATTCATATGCATCCCCTATTCCCTTGCTGACCATTGGGTCTCCTATGTCCTCCACACTGAGCTCCTCTCCCCCAGCGAAGAAGAGCCGATTAATGTCACCAGAACGCCACCGTCTGCCCCAGCCGGCCTCCACGGCGGGCACTCGGCAGAACAGTGACAGCACGGACTATCTGCCGGACAAGATACGCCGGCTCTCGAGCCCACCACGACGTGTGTTCATCTCTAATGAAACTACCGGCACTGCCAGAATCGGGAGCTTCGGATCCGGCGACCACCTCTGGCTTACAACTGGATGGATCTGACACCCTGAATAAATCCGATCCCCTCAACTGCCTAACAACTGTACAATTGAATGAATTATTACAAAAGGTAATGGATCAGTGTGCCATTAACCCGGCAACGGCGAGGGGGGGGGGTATTGAACTAGCTGCCCATGGGCGAGCATATTGGCTCCATTCAGGCCTATAATCTTCATTTTACAATAAATATCGTTATTACTTATTCATATGAGCCTATTTTACCTTCACTATGAAGATAGTAACCTGTAACAACAATAAAACCAGTGAAAATATCATTTTTCTGGTCAAAATTGCGAATATAGATGGACCAGCCCATTCATGAATTATGGAGAAAATTGAGGCAACCCCTCCCTCCATGAGGCCTCAAGCCACACTGAGCCTACTCATTCACACACTCGGTTGTATAACACACTCGCTAGGCACGTAAGCACATCCTCCACACATTTTGCTAATGTTAGCACAAAAATATACCAACAAATTAGGGAATAACAGGGAAAATAGGTGATAATTGAAGGGGGAGGGGAAAAGGGGGAAGGAGGGGATGTGGAGGAGTGATATGAGGTATAGGAAAAAAAAAAAAAAAAGTTTAGTACTACTGGGGCTGTTTAAATGTTTTTTTTAGGACTCCCCTTAAGAGCTTTGCCGCCGTCGCCCAGTAAAACCTCTTATGAGCTTTGCCGCCGTTTACGGGTTATACAAGGTAAACCCCCGACGCCGGCTCTGGGACCTCTCCCCAGGATACTTAAGTTTCTTACTTACAGTTTCTTACAGTAGATCCTCTGGAAAAAGGCAAACTATGCCATTGTATCCAGCTCAGTACCAGTACATGCACTGCTGCGGTCGTTCACGGTGTTGGCGGCGGCGGTAGCAGGCCCCCTTTCTTACCGATGTAGGCATTTCCTCCCCGGTAGCATCTAGGGTCCCCTCTTATATCACAGTCGACACTCCCTCTCCGGTAGTCACCGCCGCCGGTCCAGAGACGGCCCGCCAACTTGACTATCCGCAGCCTACGGGCCCAGAGCTACACGAACAGAGTCCTGCTTGGCCGGCGGAACAAGAGTTTCAGTCACAGACCGAAACGCCTACCCCAGGGCCATGGCCAGACACATTAATCCAGCCACCACCCTCGAAGCAACTCCTTGGTTTAGGAGACATCGATGAGTTTAAGCCCCTCAATACAGCCTCCTCTTCCGCCGGCCGACCTAGACAAGGACTACCGGCGGAACCTTGGGTGACAATTCCCCCTGGCATGAGATCCCCTTTGATTAGATTAGACACAGAGTCAAGAGCTCCCAAAACTACATAGTTCTGTGAGCCCAGGGGATACCCAGCCTTACTTGTCCCCCACACTAGACAGGACCCTTCCGGTTAGTAACCTGCCGGGCCCATCTTCTATTCCCCAGCCTCAAGAAGTTAAAGCGCCAGTCAGGCTCTGGCTTCCGGTCACGGCCGTAACACGAGGTGAGGAACATAAGTCAATACAAGGGGAGGTCCTGGTACTGGCGGAGTGGGCTATTGAAGTGAACCGTAAACATGTATTTAGGGCCAAAGATAAGAACGGTACAGTCTTGCAGGTTCCGATATATGCCAAACTGGATCCAGCCAATTTCCAATATTTTGTGTATGACCCATGTCAGCAAGTTCCTCTTCCGGCAGATTCCCCGGTCCAGGAACCTCATCACTCAGACGTTCCCATTTGCCCGAATTGTCATCAACAATGTAGCCATTCTGGCTGTAGTTCTCCGCCTATTCGGCAGGACACCTCAAAGGATTTTCACATGTGTGGACCTCATAAAGACCACAGGGAGTTGAATCTGAGTGAGGTAGGGGACAGACCATGGAGTACGTGGGATCAGGAACTGCAACAATTTGCTATTGATATTACATCCAATCCCTTGTCCCCAATTCCTCCTCAACCTCGTATCGATTTTGCCTGGCTGGCACAACGACCTGGCTGAGTTCCTTTTCCTATTTTTAATTTTCTTATTCCACCTCAATTCACGGCAGAGGATTTCCCTCGGCCGCTCATTGCACCTGACCCTATTGACCTTCAACGCGAATTTCTGGTCAGAGACAAGGCCCATAGAGCATTTATTAGCTTTCTATTGACTAGGGACACAGCCCAGGCTATTGCCCAACCAGTGCCGAATCCCTCTCCACAAACTCCGGAATTAGTTAAAGTATTCCAACAATATCTCCTCCCCGCCCCGGCTCGAACGCTTACAGACATCCGAATAGCCTTGTTTGAGGCCGTCCGGTCACGTCAGCGCCTCAGACTCGGTATGGCGCAGGAGTTACCTATGAATGCTTACTATCGAATACTGTTCTCCCCGGTCTTAACTGCGAGAGTAATTGATGAACAAACGGAACGGGATCTTTGCGTTATGTTGAGCCGCAAGAACAAGACAAACCAATAACTCTCCATGTTGGCCCCAAGAGGTGGGCAAACGGGTTCACCTCTGGCTCAGAGAATTAATTCAGTTACATATAGGACGTTTGTCCTCCTTCCTCCAGTCCTCCCTCTGTCTTCCTCCCTCCCTCAGCCACGCTGGTGCAACAGGGATCATGAGGATTAGACCAATGGTTAGTTTCCACGGAGGGCAGCGCCCCCTGAGAACTTCAGTCTGACTGACCGGAACCGGTCTACACTTAAGCACGCCGGATTTAGTCTGCCGACTTTCCACAACGTGGTAGACTAGTCACCCCCCCTCTGCACAAGGGATAAGGCAACTAACACATTTAATAGGGATATAGGATGACGGTCACCGGCCGGGGTCGGTTTCGCAATAACCATTCACTCCCCGGCGGAACCGCATATGGAATGCCTCATTTTATTAACAAAATGAGAACCAGAGGTGCCCGGCCTGCCGGCTGGCCGCCGTAATATGTTAGTCCCATAACGGGCCTCTCCTAAGGATTATACTGTGTAACACCCTTTGGGGCCCCTCCGCATAAGGTAAAATCCAGGGTCATGCATCATGTTTTTCCTTACTTAAGCTGAGCCAGCCCAGTTCTCGGCGGGTCCGTCTGCCGTAGTTTTGGGGGCAATCGCCCCAGCTGGGAAATTAGATAATCCCGGCGGGAATTGAGCTCTTCAATCGGCTTGTGCCTGTCGCTAGCTTTAGTCAAGGGAAGGTGCACTTAAACAGTTTTTACTAGGGTCAGAGCCGGCTCAGCAGCAAGTCATCATTCATACTTCACTAACTTTTGCCGGCTTCAGGTCAGTGTTTCCACCCTCCTTTAGAATCCCATGATCAGCAAACCAGCCCTTCCGCACTCTTGGGTCGGCCATCTTTAACCTTAATTTTGATCTTGACCAATGAGCAGGCGTCCCTTAAAAAATCTCAGACGCATTAATGAATCTGCAACTCTGACAACCAGGCCG
Source organism: Paralithodes platypus (assembly GCA_032716605.1). NCBI lineage: Eukaryota > Metazoa > Arthropoda > Malacostraca > Decapoda > Lithodidae > Paralithodes > Paralithodes platypus. Next base: position 2,022,028 of record CM064526.1, read on the forward strand.
TTGACTAGGGCTCACCTAACCACATGTTTTTCAGACTACGTATTTCTCGGAGGTCATGTCAGTTTTTCAATCCAATTCCGCGCCACCATTTAAGTCCCGCAATGGTCCCGCCGGTTCATATCCTGCTTCTACGAGATCAGCCGCGCTGTCCTTGAGTCTGCTCTGGCCCCCGGAGGAGGGAGGGGTGTTAGGACCTAGTTCAGTTTACCCCTTAGAGTGCCGATTAGGCGAAAGTATGTTTTTATAATAAGATCAAACTTTTCTTTTATCATGTTATGTACAGGATGGGTCTCCAAGATAAGGGGCAAGGGGGCACAACAACAGCCTGTCAAACTGCCGGATCACCCCAAAGTAGGCCACGTTACCCCCTCACGGGTTCCGGCGGCCTGACTGAGTTGCGTCACGCACCGACCCGTGCCGGGTAGGCGGGACTCAGAAATACACATAATTTTTGTTTTTGTTATATCAAATTAATATTTAAGAGTCCGAGTGGGAAAGATCAGCAAAACTTAAGTGCCATCGAGACAGTGGGTCGTGGCACAAAGTGACTTCCCTGTTTTTCTCTACAATCGCTATTTTTAATAATAATAATAATAATAATAATAGTTCTTAAAGCTAGCGCATGCTAAGCTAGCTAAGGATAGCTCAATAAGGCCGATTAGGCGTATTTCCATTGGGGTCCTGTACTACTACCCCATCCCTTTGCTCATGAGGGATGGTAACGACTCAGTGCTTGTGAAAAATCTTTAATGCGCCGAGCGTGGGCGCGAACCCGGGCCTTCTGGGTGGAAGTCCGAGACGCTAGTCACTACACCAAGCGAGCCGCTTTTACTTTCACTTTTAAGTATGCCCATAGGAACACCTCTGTTTCTATTCCTCATTTTATGTACTGTGATGGTTCCGCCCTGGCAGGCTTCCGATAAAAAGGGGGGGGGGGATATGTGGATCCCAGTACAAGGAAGGAATTCCCCCCTTTAACAGGATTGCAAGCGGGTTCGAGGGCTAGCCTAGATGCTGTTCACGCCGGGCGGTGCCCAAAATTAGAAATGTACAAACTGAAGAAGCTTAGGTTGTTTGAATAAGAAAGTTAGTTTACTGAATTCAAACTTAAGTTGCTTGATTTAGAAATTTTAGTTCTTTAAATTTAAACCTCCAGTTTTATGATATTAATAAATGAAAGTTTGTGTTTCCATCTTCGCAAACTAGTTGCACTAGCTTACTAGAACTCTGTGAAGAATTACAATAGCTAACTGTCCAGTTATGTCTTTTATAATAATAAAGAATAGTTTGTCCTACGGTCATATTATTTCAAAGTTCCCAGACTAGTTACACTAGACTCAGACGATCAGTAAAGATCGACCGATATATCTCTGGCTAGTTTCACTAGCTTCAGTAAAATGAATACGTGTCAATACGACTACACCTACGAACCTCGCTACAGCGACACAGGTTCCGGCTCGAAGTGATGAAGGGTTGTGCAATTAACTCTATCTCACCCCTTACAACACATGTAAGGGGTCTAAATTGACTAGGCTTAATTTTGGCAATATTTACACCAAGACTTTTTCTGTTCACTCACTTTAAGCCCAGTAATGACCCAGTCAGTGTTGAGATTAGGTGAAATGTTCGGTATTATGTTATTATCTTGATTAAGATATCAGTTGACATATATTAAATTGTAATGACTAGAAAGAAATAATTAAAAAGGCCCAATGGTGTCTCATAGGTACGAGGGTCATTATTCTAACTTTACATTTAAATATAATTGTTTGGTATTGTTCTATTAAGTTTAGAAAGGGGTGTCACAATCGGAGCAATGTCGTTTTGGAATTAGAATTAAATTTACTTGTTTTGGCCATTTAATCACTTCCAGGTGTATAAAGTTAATTGCAAAGCATAACTTTAACTTTGTGAATCTAGTATAATGCTGATATTTGGCCTAATAATTGCTTGAACCGAGTCTCTAGTGTGACACCCTGATTCTGAGGCCTTAGCGACAAGTGCCCACCTCAAGGGGGTTTGACAGGTGGAAATTTATGAGTCCTACCTCCAACTTAAAAACTATAGTCTTACCTAGGATATCATAAGTAATAGTTAACATGTTTGTGCCTGAAATTCGTTGCATCATATAAAAGTAATTCAATTATCCTTTGAAAGTCTTATTAGACTCCTAAGTAAGTTGAGGAGCTCATTTAATCAAGGTATGGTTATTGTTGTGACAAAGGACGCTGACCCCGAGTCCTACAGAGCCTAGAGCCGAGAGTGCCAGCGTCATTCCCTCCAAGTCGCCAGCCTCGGGCGGACTAAGGGGAAATATTTGGCTTAACTCAGTATAAATTTCCCTTTGTGTTGTGTTTAGATAAAACCTTCAGTTGAAGGTGAGTTGAAATGAATTGTGAAGTACTTAAGATAAGTTTGAGACCATTTGTTATGCCCAGTTTCTTATATGTAACTACGAAATTATACGACATCCTTTGTCTTGGTCGAAGGTGAAATTATTAATTCCGTCTGATAATTACTCATTTAGATTCCAAATTCCATATTATTTGTCCTGCCAACCTTATTAATTATGCATAAGATAATAATGTTAATTGTATTATGTTAGTGTACTATTATCACAGCAATGATATCCCGTATGCCAAGTTCAGTATATGTAACTTAATGTAACCAACATTCCTTTGTGAGTAGGGTGTATGTCTGTGTGAGTCTGAAATAAAGTATTATTATTATTATATAGGCCTACACTCCGTTTTCTATTTGGACCATTTTTCTTTATATATTTTTGAGGGTCAACTAAGTAAAATATATCTGTATCCCCAACCCTCCGTTTTCTATTTGGACCATTTTTCTTTATATATTTTTGAGGGTCAACTAAGTAAATTTTATCTGTAACCCAATAATTTACATCCGTTATTTTGTTATCTCTTAATTGATACATTTGACCACTTTTGTAATGTTGATATGAATTAAGATATAGAATTTTGTCAGTTTTATTAATGGTAATGTTAATACCAGGTCCCAGGTCAGGAGCGAAGTCCAGGGAGAAGTACCAGGTGCAGAGAGTCCTGTGTCCACCCCAGTGGACATGACCTAGTGGCTGTACTGAGACAGGATGCTGTTGGTGTTATTGAGCCTTGAGCTAACATTCACCCCATTGTGAGCTGTTGTACGCCGTATGAACCTAGTGACCGAGTGTGTGTTTACTAGGGTAGTGGCCTTGGGGTCACCTGTTGAAGGGTTTTAGTTAACTTTGATGTGGTGATAAGAAGTAGTTCATTATGCCAATAATACCGATATATTCCGTGGTTGACTAAGGTAATAATACTATTGATTTGTGTATCACAGTGAAAAGTGTATTTTTCTTTACAGTGTTTTAATATAGTTAAGAATACCAAACGGTATATTGTGTTTTTATTTATCCTGTGTCATTTAGACCATTTGCATTCATTCACCTGTATTTCCTTACATGCAACGGCCATTAAGCTACCAGAGTAATAAGTTGGACCAATCATCAAGTAAGGAAGAAACACAATAATGGAATGAACAGGAAATAATAAATAAGGCGGGGGTAACAGCAAAGTTCCAGGAACATTAGAAAAGAAAAGTAAAGACTACGAAAACCCCCCCTTACACACACACCTCATACATGAGGACTCTGTTGTTGGAGCAGGCTTCTTTGAAGCAACGCACTGCTCACACTCTGTCTATAATTTTTTACTAAGTTGTATGCACAACTACAATATACAAAGAACTTTTCTGTTATGAGAATTCTGGATTTAACCATACGGTTTTTAGGAGTTTGTGATACTGCGAATGTCCCCCTCCAGTCTTGGAATTCAGGCAACATCGTCAATGATGAAGGGGCCACTATTAAATTATAGGTTTGATTCCCAAAGGGAAGTAAAGAAATCCTAATATTTAGTAGGGGCCCCGGAATCATTGACGACGATGTCCCTTCCAACCATCCCCTTCCCATTCGCTGTTATTTTGAGTGAATCTTGATATAGCATTGAAGGAGGAATCGTTGCGCTTGGCGAGAGATGGCAAGAAGCCACAACGCGAGAAATCCACCGAATGTGGGAAGCGTGTTAATAACAGTGTTAAGATGGGAAAATTCTTTTCCCTTTCTTGTTCTCTTATTTTTTTTTACAAAGTTTTTTCGTAGTGGGTACCCGATCCATATGACGACACCATAAGAGAAGTAGCGTTGCACTTATGAAGATGAATCTCTTTCTTCCTCGCGGCGGTTGATTCAAACGACTGACGTGGGTGTTGAATGGAGACTATTATACTAATAGGCAACATCGTCAATGATTCCGGGGCCCCTACTAAATATTAGGTTTTCTTTACTTCCCTTCGGGAATCAAACCTATAATATATATATAAATTCACACACATCTAGGTCGCCCAGGAGAACACCCAGAGACCAAGGATCACTAAGGGCCTCCAGCACTCCCCTGGCCTCCGACCTCCTGGAGAGGTTCCGGTCTCAGCAGGCAGACACGCAGCACAGCATACCACAATGCCTGCCAACCTCCCATCCAGGCATGATTCTTCATATATACCGGTTCCCCGGGCCAAAAAACTGACTATTGTATTATCTAATTCAACTGGCGCCCGACCCCCTCTCCCAAACGACAGAGTGTTCACTCATCAATATACAGTATTCACAAGCATTCTCCATTCATTCCTATTTATTGCCACTTCTCTTGCCTGATCTATAGTAATTTCTCTATCTTCCAACACTTGTACTACACAATCTCTCCATCTCAATGGAGGTCTTCCTACCCATCTACCTCCCCTTGTATCTGACTCCTATAGTCTCTACAGTAAGCCTTTCATCTTTCATTATCTTGAGCGAATGGAAATTGTTTAGATATTTAAAGTTAAAATTATGCTCTAGTTTTATAATAAGTTATTAACCCCTTCAGCTAGATGACGCCTTTTAACCTTTGATTCTGGCTAAAGTTAGTTGATTTTATGCAGTTTAAGAAGAACCTATGTTATTCAGAGGGTTTGTCTTTTAAGCGTAGTAGGGAAGATGTAGATTGTAAGTAACAAATGGAAGGAATGTGTAAGAGAGTATGGATCTGTGGGTTCAAGGATTGTGTGGGTGAGAATGAAAGTAGGCATACAAACGTGGGTGATTGTGTGTGTGTATGCCCCGACAGAGGATAAACTTGAAAGAAAGACAGAGGAGTTCTGGATGAATGTGGAGGCCTGCCTGGAGAAGTTTGACAAGAACGAAAGAATATTTCTGATTGGGGATATGAATGGTAAGGTGGGTGATAGGAAAGTTGAGGGAGTGGTGGGAGGGTGGGGGGTACCATCAGAGGTGAATGGGAATGGTAGTGCACTTGTGGACGTATGTGTGGGGAGGAGGCTGTGGATAGCCAACACCTTCTTCTGACACAGAATGATCCACAGGTACATGTGGAAATGGGTGTGGACGATGGAGGATGAGACAGTGGTGGAACGAAAGTCATTAATTGATTAAGTATGTGTGGATGAACGAATGAATAAATCTGTGATGGATGCTAGGGTGTATAGGGGTATTGGAGGGGGTCTGTCTGATCATTATGTAGTAGTAGCTAAGGTTAGGATACAAACTAAGTGGGTGAGGAGAGCTGGAGGGAGGCGAGAGGAAGGTGGAATGGTGAGGAGGGTGGAGAGGTTACAGGAGGAGGACATCAGGGAAGAGTACAGGAGAGCAGTAGAAAGACTACTAGGTGGGTTCGACCTGGATTTTGGAGGAAGTGGAGGAGATGAGCAAGGTGTTTAAGGAAGAGATCTATGCAGAATGTGAGGAGGTGTGTGGAGTGAGGAGAAGAGGAAGGGGAGTAAAAGGTACAGCATGGTGGACAGAAGAGTTAAAAATAGCTGTGGAAGAAAAGAAGAAAGCGTATAGAGAGTGGTTGGGTAGTAGAGGGAATGAAGATTTCGAGAGACAGAAACGAGCGAGGTACGTGGAGAGAAAGAGGGTGGTGAAGAGAGTAGTGAAGGAAAGTAAGAGAAGAGTAAATGAGGAATTTGGAAGGAATCTGAGTGTAAAATGGAGGGAGAGTAAGAAACTGTTCTGGAAAGAAGTCAAGAAAGTTAGGGAAGGTAGCAAGGGAAACCATAAGGGTGTGAAAGATAAGAATGGGAGAATGCTAGCTGAGAAGCAAGAGAGAGTTGAAAGATGGAGGGAGTACTTCAATGAGTTGCTAAATGTAAGGAATGGAGAGCCAGCAAACTTAGTTGGATGGGGTATGGGAGGGAGAAGAGGAGAAGTAGTGGAGGAGGTGGGGGTCAGGAGGTCAGAAGTGTGGGAAGCCATGAAAAGAGTGAAGTTGGGGAAAGCACCAGGAACAGATGGAGTGTGTGGGGAAATGTTGAGGTATGGTGGTGAGATAGTGATCGAATGGGTATGGAAAATGTGCAAACTAGCATGGGAGAAGGGGAGTGCACCCGATGACTGGAAGACTGGCATAATAGTCTCCCTATATAAGGGCAAAGGGGAAAGAGGAGTGTGTGGTAACCACCGAGGAATATGTCTTCTAAGCGTAGTAGGGAAGGTATACAGTAGGGTAGTGATTGAGAGTGAGAGTGAGAACGGAGAAATGGATAGGCGACGAGCAGGGAGGTTTTAGGAAGGGAAGTGGATGTGTAGATCAGAGTTTTACCCTGAATTGTGTTGTGGAGAAATATCTGGAGAAGAAACAAAAGGTGTATGTTGCCTTTATGGACTTGGAGAAGGCCTATGACAGAGTGGATGGAGAAGATTTTGGGAAAGTACTTAGAATATACGGAGTAGATGGCAAGTTGCTGAAAGCAGTGAAGAGCATGTATGAGGGTGCAAAGGCGGCAGTACGTGTGGAGAGTGAGCAGAGCGAGTTCTTTGACCTGAATGTTGGTTTGAAACAGGGGTGTGTGATGTCCCCATGGTTGTTTACTGTATATATGGATGGAGTCCTGAAAGAAATAATATCAAGAGCAGTGGATATTGGTGTATCACTGAAAAGGGAGGGAAATGAGTGGAAGCTACCTATACTGCTGTTTGCGGATGATACAGTTCTGATGAGTGATAATGAATGGGTGTTGCAGGGTCTGGTAAATGAGTTTGGAACAGTGTGCGAAAAACGGAATTTGAAGGCAAATGCGGGGAAGAGCAAGGTTGTGGTCTTCGAAAGGGGTGAAGTCACAAAGTGTGAGGTGAAGCTGAACGGTCAGGCTATGGAGATAGTCAACTCTTTTAAGTATCTGGGCAGTGTGTTGAGTAAAGATGGGACTATGGCTGAAGAAGTGCGGGAGAGGGTACAACAGGGGAAGAGGGGTGTAGGAATGCTGAAAGCAGTAACAAGAAATAGGGTGGTCAGTATGGAAGTGAAGAAGTCCTTGCATGACAGTGTGGTAATCCCGACACTGACTTACGGAAGCGAAGCATGGACGTTGGTTGAGAGACTCAGACCAAGAATGAGAGCAGTGGAAATGAATTACTTAAGAAGTGCGTGCGGAGTTACATGGAGGGATAGACAGACTAATGAAGAATTAAAAAGGTGTGGTGTGGAGGTAGATGTGGTGGAAAGTGTGAGAAGGAACAACTTGAGATGGTTCGGCCATATGGAACGTATGGAAAACGAGAGAATGACTAAGAGGGTGTACGAGAGCGAGGTGGAGGGACAGAGAGGGAGAGGTAGACCGAAGGAGAGGTGAAGGATGGAGTGAGGAAGTATATGAACGAAGGTGGTGCTGGTTGGGGGGAGGGGTGTCGACTGACTGGGGACAGAGGTGCATGGGGGCGGTTCATTCGTGGCCACCCCTTCAAGGATCACGGCATCAGGCAATAGATAGATAAATAGATAGGGAAGATGTACAGTAGGGTAGTGATAGAGTGAGAGCGAGAATGGAGAAATGGGTAGGTGAGAAGCAGGTGCTTTTAGGAAGGGAAGAGGATGTGTAGACCACATTTTTACCTTGAAATTAGTTTTGGAGAAATATCTGGAAAGGGACAAAAGTTGTATGCTGCCTTTATGGACTTATAGAAGGCCTATGAAAGAGTTGATAGAGAAGGTCTGTGGAAAGTACCAAGAATATACGGAGTAGTTGGCAAGTTGCTGAAAGCAGTGAAGAGCATGTATGAGGGTGGAAAGGCGTCGGTACATGTGGAGAATGAACAGAGTGAGCTCTTTTATCTGAATGTTGGGTTGAAGCAAGGGTGTGTGATGTCCCCGTGGTTGTTCAATATATATATACAGTATACAGTATATGGAGGGAGTCATGAAATATATACTGTACAATGATGTTGGTCTACTGCTGATAAGGGAAGGAAATTAGTGGAAGCTACCTCTGTACTGCTGTTTGCTGATGATACAGTTCTGATGAGCGATAATGAATGGGAGTTGCAGGGTCTGGTAAATATGTTTGGAACAGTGTGTGCAAAATGGAATCTGAAGGTAAATGCGGGGAAGAGCAAGGTTATGGTCTTCGAAAGGGGTGTAGCCACAGAGTATGAGGTGAGGTTGAATGGTCAGGCTATGGAGAATGTCAGCTCATTTAAGTACTGTATCTGGGCAGTGTGCTGAGTAAAGATGGGAGTTTGGATGAAGAAGTGCGGGGGAGGTTGCAGCAGGGGAAGAGGGATGCAGGAACACTGAAATCAGTAACAAGAAATAGGGTGGTCAGTATGTAAGTAAAGAAGTCCTTGCATGACAGTGTGGTAATCCCAACATTGATGTACGGGAGTGAAGCATGGACATTGTTGGAGAGACACAAACCAAGAGTGAGAGGGGTGGAAATTAGCTACAGTACTTGAGAAGTGCGTGCAGAGTTGCATGGAGGGATAGACCGACGAATGAGGAAGTGCGAGAGTGCTGTGATGTGGATGTGCTGGAAAGTGAAAAGGATGGTTTGGCCATCCGGAACGCAGGGGAAGTGAGAATGAATAAGTGAGTGTTCGAGACTGAAATGGAAGGACAGAGGGAGAGGTAAACTGAGAGAGATGTTGAAGGATAGAGTTAACTATTTATGTGAAAGCGGTGCTTGATGGGAGGAGGGGCGTCGACTGAGTTCAGAGGTGTATGGGGGCAATTCATTTGTGGCAACCCCTTTGTGGATCATGACGTCAGACAATAGATAAAAGATAGATTTTTTAGATCATATTTATCCCTTTGAGTCTTGGGTGTAGATTATAAGCTGTAAGAAAATAGCTTACTGGGTAATGGTAACCAGGATAAGATGAAAAGGTAAGATACTGTGTTGCGGGGAGAAATGTTTTTATGATGCCTATATTTACTAAGCAACATTGAACAATAAGTTTAAGCTAATCTAACGAAAACTTAATCTAACCTAACCTAGTATATTAGTGGACTATGTAAAATGTAAAGATATATTGTAACCTTACCAAATTATTGAGATAGAAGTACAGGTCTCCCCGCTACACAGGATTATACCGATGAAAATTACATTGTGTTGAAGGGGTCAGATAGCCAAAATAATGCAGCTTTATTAAAATGTTCCCATATTCCCTCTCACACTCCAGTTCCGAAATAACATTAACCCGTTTTTTACTGGCACATTCATTGGTGTTGTGTTGTCCCTGTTCGGACTGTCGCGAATCAGCCACTCCCAGCTAAAAAAAATAAAAATAATATATACCGTATATATATATATATATAATATACTGTACAGTATATATATATAATAATAATAATGTTATGTCCTGTTTTTCTACAGGTTTAACTTGGGTAATGTGAGTTCTAAATGACTGGGTATATAAAGCTGCATGCACAATACAAGGTATGAGGAATGGAGAACACAAAATAAACACACACGGTAACACGACACAAGTTCACGTTTATTTAAGTAAGTAAATAAAGAGCATGGAAAGATAATAATTCTCGCACAAAACAAATAATAGAAGGGAACTGCTAGCATTAGCGGATCTGGATGGAGCCTAGTCTCCCACTTCCAACGTTCAGGTATACTCTTCTGATCACAGGTTTAATTAGCAAGTTTTATTTTACTGGAAGACCTCAATATATTCATGTAATTCAATTTCACTGATTTTGATCTCTTACTGGCTGGTCGCGTGCCCAAGTAGCAGCTCACAGTTAGGATTAGACACGCGTATATTGTAGAACACGGAATCTCTAGTAACCTCATGGGGGTACTGATCTAAGTTTTATATTCTTATGGCAGAAATACGTAGAACACAAATCAGTGGGCGAACGTTAGATATCACTAGAGTTTTAATATCTGAATAAGGTAATTACGAGAGTCAATGTCGCCTGTTAATTAATGAGCACTGATACGCTTAGTACGTCCCAAATGGAATGGTTAAATATGAGTTACACTGGGCAAGGTTTTAGCCACTTTATAGAAAGTTAATAAGTGAGTGTCAAACTAGTACTATAACACTTAGTACTAGCAACATGAATCTGGAATAGTATTTGTAGATCTGGTCCTGGATATCTTGCTTCCGGTGATGTTGGGGGCTAACGACTGGTTCCTCGGCCGTCCAGGTGGTCCAAAATGTAGGAAGTTCTCAAGTCGGATCTATTGACGATCGTTGCTGGCTACACACTTATATACCCACGAATTTGTGTGAAGGTTATAAGGTGCACGTTAGGACTTGTACATGGACAGATGCTTCTATTAGTCTTCTCTGCCACGGAGTCTGCCGGCTCTGGAATCTCTCAACTCCGGAACAACACAAGGGCAGAGCTAGAGGTTAACTTCAGGGTAGTGACCACTGGTTGGTGTCTAGCTTTCAACTGATTTGACTGGGGGCGGGAGCTAGGTTTATAGGCTCGGTTCTGGACCCAGTAGACAATAGGGATCTCGAGTCTTATGGACTTATTTGAGCTCTCAATAGATATGGGGACTAGGTAAGATGGTGATTACTGTTGTGGCACATGGCTATAGGAAGCCTTCATATTTTAAGATAACTGAGCCTTAGTAAGAGGTACTATTTTGGCTATACTGGAAGTATTTAGGGGAGAGAGACTGGATCTACTTTGCGAGGAGGATGGGGACAGCTGTGATAGGAGCGTCTCTCTTAGATTGTTCAATCTTCATTCTATGGTATAGCTGAGGTGCTAATTTAGTGATCAGAGTATGCAAGAAAGGTAAATGGTTTATTGTGAGTTAATAGAGGTTAGTAAAGGTGTTAGTCATGCATGGTTAGTTCATTGATAGGAAGAATTCCTGTGCTACCTGGCAATGACTCAGAAGTCAAAACAGGGGGTCAGGTATACCTCCGCGGGGGTGGGGGTCTCCCTCCTCGGGTGGGCAAAAAGGGGTAGCTGGGCGCCCTCTCTCTGTGATAGTCGTCCGGCGGCTGTGGCTAGGGGCTTGCCATATCACCAGTGTTTGTAATAACCCTCTGTGTATGAGACAGATGTGGGTGTCCTTAATACCAAAACCGAAGGTGCCTTGGCTAGCTGGTTTTACTCGGCTGGTTGTTAATTGTAGGGTTTGCTGGGTGTGGTGGAGACTGGGTTGCTAACTCTGCCACATTTATCTGGAAGTATGGCAATAGAAGTTAGTTACTGGTGAGGCGGCTAGCCTCGCACCGACGACCATTGGGTGCAGGGTTGTGAATGGGTTGTAAGAGAATAGATGGCATGCAAGGGGTTAGTAAAGTTCTAATGTTGTTCTGGCCTACTAAGTGAAGGTAGGCTGGATAGGAGTATATATATAAAAGGTTGGAGAGCGTTAGCAACGGAAAATTCAAGGATCTTCAAGAGGTATGAGAGAGAGGCTAAGTCGGACAAGAGTAGAGAAGCGCGGGGTCTTATAATGAGAGGGGAGGAGTTCAGGGCTATAGGGGAATTTGACCCTAAGGTCTCTGGGCGTGGGGGTGGCATTAGGCTGCAGTTGATATTGGAGTTTGAAAAGGCAGTGGAAGTACGTTAGCCAAATGCTACCGGGGAATGCAACTATGGGGTGGTATATGAGTCTGGAAAAGATAGAATTATGTGGTCAGTCCGAGGGGTTATGGATACTATTAGTTGGCCCTGGGAACTGCGTTTTCTTTGAAATATATATACCAAAAAAAAGCGGCAGTTCGTAGGGGTACATAGTTATTGTTTCGAGGTACTTATGACAGATACTGGTAACAAGGTTATCTATACAATCTCTGGTTGGGGTAAGAGGTGTATGACACGAAGCAAATTGGCGTAGTGTGGACTGCGGATACGAAGGAGGCAAGTGGAAGACGTATGACAATTGTGGAAAAGTAAATGGAAAAAGGTGAACACAATGGCGGATAAAGATACTTAACCTAAGGATTGAATACATAGATTTATGGGGCGATGGGTCTTCAGAAAGCTTAGTCTGGCAAGACAAGATGTTAAGGAATGTTAATATTAATACTTAAACTAAGGATTGCATACATCGATGAACGACGACATTATAGTCGTCGTCCTAATAAGGTGATGAAACCTGGTTGATCTGTACTTGGCACAATACGACACAAGGACAGTGCCGCTATGTCGTATCAATACTGGTGGCAGTTAATATTATAGAGACACTTAGTTACTAGAGGAACAATGCAAGGGGGCGACTGAGCACGGGTTACATATATCTATACTCGTCATGGGAAATGATATACGAGGTCTAGGGACAGGCGTGGGTGTTTTAACTTCTAAGATATATAACATCTACTTCTCGGATGTAAGAACATACATAGATATAATTATGGCTGTCTGATGTGTTGGCATTGGCTCAACGTCGGGACAGGGCATGGGTGTTTTTAATATGAATGTATATTCCTGTTCATCATCTTTGTAGTTAGGAGTGTAGGACACGAGGGGGTAGTGTACGTGAGGTGTGGAAAATGGTCAGTTTAGAAAAGGTAGGTAGGTGCGGCCTGGAGCTGCTTAGCCCTGCGGGCTTGGGCCTGTCTGAAATGGCTGGCTCGGTCAGCTGGTCCTTTCGTTCTGTGGACCTTTCTTTCGGGTGTTTCTGTGTGATGTTCGCTCGTGGCTTCTGTGGTGGGCTTCTTGTTCTGGGGCATTTTACTTCCCTCTCCTTCATTATAGGCTCGTCCTCGAGCCTCAAGGGTGAAGTAAAAAGAAGCATAGTCATGGTGGGTCATTTTAAGGGTATTTAGAAGGTTCCACCAAGCAAGAGAGCGACGGTCAGGTTTCTTTTGCAGGTCAATGTATACCTGTAAGAATGTGTCCTCTGTGTTGTGGCGGGAGGCTGCCCGGGCTTGATGTGGGCGTGGTACACGGGCCAAGTGTCCAGTGGGTTTTTTTACTTTAACCTTTCGTATGAATGGTTTGTAGCTTTCCCCCGTGGGGGTCGGAGTGAGGTGTGTGGGATTGACAGGAGGTCTGTTTAGTGTGGTGAATGGGTTACTAACCGAAAGGGGATTCACGCGTGACAACAGAGCTGGGGATGAAGGGGGAATGTGAGTCTGGGTTTTATTTGGTTTTCTTGGGCGGTGTTGTAGGTTGGGAATATATAGTGAGGCAATGCGCAAGATCGGTTTAGGTAAGGTGGGTGAAGGAGGTGTGTTGGAAGGATGGGGTGAGTGTGTTGTGTGGCTTGGGTCCTGAGTGTCAGAACGGGGTGTTATTTTTGTATCGCTGTCTTTAAATCTGATGGGTCTGTTGATTATTCTACCTCTGGCGGTCCTGGTGGGAAGGTAGATGTTTGTCGTGGGACTTGAGTCGCTCGACGATGTTTTATATTGAGGGGAAGAACGTTTTACAGGTAAAGGACATGTGGGGGTTTTCTCAGGGGTGACTTTGTGGGGGGGATTCCTTAGGGGGTTGGTTGGTTGGGGGTTCGGTGAGATGAGGAGGTTGGTCGGTGTGTGGGTTGGGTGGTGGGGATTGTGGAAGGGAAAGGGGCGGATGCGGGGTGGGTTAGACGGGTGGGTAAGGAGTGTAGATTTAAGTTGGAGGGTTGGGGGTAGGGGCGTGTGTGGGGTGTGTCGTTTGATGAGGTTGGTGATTTGCTGGTGATTATTCGTCTTCTTTCCCTTTGTGGGGGAGAATTCGACGAAGAAGAAGAAGAGGAGGAGGAGGAGGGTAGTGGTCTGGCAGCCCTACGGAACTTGGTTAGCAGGGTGTGTTTTCTGGAGGTTTTAAACGATTTTTGTCGTGGGCGTAAGTTGTAGCGTGAGGTTACTGAGGTAGATTGTGTGGTGCGGTTGGGTGTGTACTTGGTTTGGGGTGGGGGTGGTGGTTTTCTCACTGTGGTGCCTGGTGGAGGTATGTTAGGGCTAGACGGGAGGGTTTCTGTTGTGGTCGGGGTTGTGGGTGGAGGTTTTCGTACTTGGATAAGTTGGGGAGGCACTTGACTATCAGAAGTGAAGGAAGGTGTCATGGTGGAAGAGGGTGTGATAGTGGGGGCTTGGGGTTTGTGGAGGTTAGTTTGGGGGGTATGTTGAGAAATGATTTGTCGGTTCGGTGCTGGAGGGCTTAGATCCTTAGGGGTTTGTATGGGAATATTCATAGCCTGAGTGGGAGGGTGAGTAGGGGTGTTTAATTCAGGGTCGGACGTGTGGGGTGGGGTAATGTCTTGTGGCTTTAGAGGTTTAAACGCTCGGACGAATCTAGTTCGGAACGTGCGAGTCGATGGTGACTTGAAAGGCATTTGGGACTTGTATGATGGTGTAGGGCCCGACATAGCGAGGGCCTAACTTGTTGGTGATAGGGAGGTTGGCTACCATTATGGTGTCATGGATGGCGAAAGGGTTTTTGTCATCGATGTTATCAGTTTTGGTGTCCTGACAGATCTGGGCGGTATGGAGGGTGTTTTGCAGATGTTGCAATGGGTCAATTGTGGAGGTGGTGGAGGGAAGGTGAGCGTGGTGGTGGAATGGCAGTAACAGGGGGGGTACACCGTAAACACGTTCATGAGGGGAAATACCGTCTTCCCGGGGACAGGTGTTCATACCCCATTGTATCATCTTTAGTTGTGATGGCCAGTCTGAGGTGTTAAGAGCAATCATTCTTGTACGTAACTGGTTGTTGATGGTGCGATGGCTGCGTTCGCATATAGCATTTCCTTGAGGCCAGTACGGGGATGAGTGTTTAATCTTAATACCGCATTGTTGGGTGAATTGTTGCCAAACGTGTCCACTAAACTCGGGGGCATTGTCCGATAGAAGAGCAAGGGGAAGGCCGAATATAGGGAACACTTCTGTGGCAAGCAGTGTGGCGACTGTGGTGGCTGTGTGGTCTTTAACTGGGCAGGCTATTAAAAATTTTGAATATGCATCCACAAATGTGACGATATAGCGGTTGCCAGCGTAAGAAGGAAACGGGCCCATGATGTCGAGGGATAGGACTTGGAACGGTTTGTTGGCAGAAATGGTACCAGCTGGGCCTGGGGTGCGTGATCTATCCTTTCCCAATAAACACGGTTTGCAGGATTCTGTCACTCGTTGTGCAATTTTGGAGGGGTTGGGGGTCCAGTATTGGTCTGTGAAGATCTTTAACATCTTCTTTTGTCCAAGGTGTATGCCGTTTCCCTCGTGGATGGCAATCATGTAGTTATGGGCAATGGTGGGGTCCAAGATTATGTGACCAGTGTCTGTGGCAAGTTGATCTCCCCAGCGAGTCAGTCCCCTGAAGACATTTAACGGTATCCAGGGGGGTCTGATTCTTGCTTCCCAAGATTGAATTAGGGAGGGGGCTGGGGGGGCATTCTGTCGGGGGGTGGGGGTAGATACCAATTGAGTGTTTTGTAAGGCGGCTAGGTTGGTGGGGGGGTCTTTTGGTACTGGCAAACGTGACAGGGCGTCTGCAGTAGTATGGAGTTTGCCGGGACGATATTGTATGGTAAAGTCGTAGTCCTCTAGTGTCTCCCTCCAACGTACCAAAATGGCTGAGTTGGTTTCGCACCTACGCAGCCATTGTAAAGATTGATGGTCGGTAATTATTTCGAGTTTTGCGCCCAACACAAATGACCGGAAGTGGCTGAGTGCCCAAATGATCCCTAATCACTCTCTCTTGGTGGCTGCGTAATTCTGTTGTGGTTGGGTGAGGGTGGAGCTGGCATACGCTATCACATGTTCCTTTCCGTCTCTGAATTGAGCTAAAACTGCACCCATGGCGTACAGAGATACGTCGGTATAATGACGGAAAGGTTTCTGGTAGTCAGGGAAAACGACAATAGGGGCTTGGATTAGCTTTTGCTTCAAAGTGTTAAACGCGAGGTCTCTTTCAGGTGTCCAGGTGAACGGGGTGTCTTTGTCGGTAAATTGGTGGAGGGGTCTGACTATGGTGGCAAAGTGGGGGACGAAACGTCTGTAGTATGTGGCTAAACCTAGAAACTAACGTATTCCTTTAACAGTGGTGGGTGGGGTTTGGTTTTGTATGGCTTGAAGTTTCTTTGGGTCTGGCGCAATACCATGTTCAGATATCACGTGTCCGAGAAAATCTACCTTATTCCGGGCAATCACGCACTTTGAGGGTTTTAATTTCAACCCGGCGGGTCGGATTCTTTGAAGGACTTGTCTCAACCTGAGGAGGTGTTCTTCCCAGGTTGGAGAGTACACAATAATATCGTCCAGATAGGCTAGGCAGGTTTCCCAGGTTAGGCCATGTAATACTGTTTCCATCAAACGGGAGAAAGTGGCGGGTCCGTTACAGAGGCCAAAAGGTAGGACGTTAAATTCATAGTGATGGCCACCACTAGTGGAAAATGCTGTTTTCTTTTAGTCCTCGGCCTTGATAGGCACTTGCCAATACCCTGCTTGCAAGTCGAGGGTAGTGAACCATTTGGATCCGTGTAGGGAGTCAAGGGAATCGTCTATTCGGGGTAAGGGCGTAGCTTCTTTAATGGTTATGTCATTTAACCTCCTGTAATCGACGCAAAAACAGGTTGTCCCATCTTTCTTTTTGACTAAGACAACAGGGGAAGACCAGGGGCTAATGGACGGGGTGGCAATCCCGGCCTCTAACATTTCCTGGACTTGGCGTTCCTCTTCCTGACGTTGTATGGGGTTCTTTCTACGGGATGGTTGTCGTATGGGGGGGCCTGTGGTGTTAATGATGTGTTGTTCTACATCAGTCTGTCCGATTTCGGTGGGTTGTTGGGCAAACATGTCACTGAATTCCAGCAGTAGGTCGTACATGCCGTTCTTTTGGTGGTCAGATAGTGTCTCAGGGAGAGGGGGCAATTGGAGGCTGGTAGGGGTGTCGTTACAATGTATGGGGAGGTCATCGAAAGTTTCGAGGTCTCCTATAATGAGACCTTTTGGTAATGTCAGGGGTTCCTCTGAGATATTTGCCACGAGAATGTGGTTGATGCGAGCGGAAATGATGGCGGGTTGTAAGAGGCAACGATGGGGGTTGGGGGACGTGTTAGTGGGGGAAAATATCATGTGAGTTTGGGGTATGGGCCGCAGGTTCACCCATTTTTGATGGTGGGGGGTAATTTGGCATTTATCCTGAACTACCGCTGGGCTAATGATGGTGGGGGATTGACTGGCGAGCAGGTGCTTGGTACTTATAAGGGGGGCAAGGTCACTTTGGTGGGGGTCACGCGTGAGGGGGGGATTAACGGCGCGTGTGGGAGGATCAGTGGGGCGCGGTGTGAGGGGGTTAGAAAACGGGATTTGTTGGAGGGACTGCGGAGGGTTGGTGGGGGGAGCGTTGTCGGTGGCAGTAACGTTTGTTTGGAGTTTATGTGGATTTGGTGGTTTTGTTTGTCATGAGAGGGCGAGTCAAGTGTGGGGTTGTGAAGTTTTCTAGGGGTGTGAATTGTGTGGGGGTGGAAGGGAGCTACTGACGAAAAACTGTCACAAGGGGGATTGGGGTGGTGGTGGAATAGCTGGGCATTTCTGGGGGCATGGTGGGAACATGGTTGTGTCCCTCGGTCGGCACGCATGAGGGGGGGATTAACGGCGCGTGCGGGCGGTTCAGAGGGGTGAGAGGTGAGCGAGTTAGAAAACGGGATTTGCTGGGGGGACTGCGGAGGGTTGGTGGGGAAAAAGTTAGGTGTAGAACATGGGTTATTGGTGTAGGACTGGTGTATTGATTTGGGGTTGTTAACAGGACGAAGGTGGGAATTTTTTTTGGTGGCAGTAACGGTCTGGTTACAGGTTATGTGGGACTGGTGAGTTTGTTGGTCATGAGAGGGCGAGTCAAGTATGGGGTTGTGAAATTTTCTAGGGGTGTGAATTGTGTGGGGGGAAAAAGGAGCTACTGACGGAAAACTGTCACAAGGGAATTGTTGTTGGTTGTGGGATAGTTGAACATTTCTGGGGGCATGGGAAAAACATTGTTGGGTACATCGGTCGGCATTTTCTCTGGAAACATGTGTACATAAACATTGGATAGAATTATGGTTACATATATCAGAGTCTGTCCTGAAAACATGGGAGGATTTATTCTGGACAGAGTTACGATAATTGAGGGGATTACCGAGAGGGAGTTGCTTGGACATGTCTTCTTTCGTTTGTTGAGGCATTTTTTTACTGAATTGGGTGAGGTTTTGAGAGAACTCGGGGCAAGGGGAGTTTTTAGGAGTCACCTTAGTGCTAGCTGCAACTTGGTAACCCTGACTCAGGGTTTGTTGAGGGGGAGGGTGTTTTTTCTTTTTGGGAATGGGTTTCTGCGTGATTGGTTTGTCAGAGGCTTTGGGCTGGAATTTTTTTTTGAATAAGATCAGCCTTTGGCCGCAGTCAATCTGGGCCTGGAGTTTTTGAAGGAGGTCAAGTCCAAGGAAACCATCATAATGTTTACAGTTGGAGGAAAATACTGTGAATGTGTGATAACAACGAGCATGGGGGTCAGGAGTGGTTACTGATAGGGGTAAAGTGTCTCCTAGGAGATTTAAGTAAGTATCAGCAGCTGAAATGAGTTCTGTTTTGGTGTTTAACAAAGGGCCAAATAGTTGGGGATGTTTTTCATAGTAAGATTTGAACAAACATGACTTGGCAGCTCCCGTGTCGATTAGCAAGCGGACAGGAATGTCCTTGATTTTGGCCATGTAATAAATGGGGGCAGTGCGACTAGTTATGGCGTCCCCCGCCGAGCCCATCGTGGGCGGGGGATACTTTAAAAATCCTGGGGGTCGGTATCTACCTCCTCCAGGGTTTCCTCAGTATCATCTGAGGTCATGATATGGGGGGCTATTTCTTCCTCTTGTCCCCACTCCTCTTCATTTACAGAAATGCGAGGAGTAGAGGGGCGAGGTTTGGCAGAGTCACGAATTTGATGGAGGGCACACTGAGCATTACAGGCAGGGAAATCATAGGGGTTGATAATGACTAAGGTAGGGTTTTACTTTGGTAGGTGTTGTAGTTGCTGTTCCGGTTGAAGATTCTGCGTGGCTGGGTCGGTTGGAACCGGGGTCTACTGGGTTGGGGCTTGCCGGAAGGGTAGGTGGGTCTGTTGTTGAAGGATGAGGCTGGGTAGGTATTCTTGGAGTTTTGGTGGTTGGTTTGCTGCGGGTGCGTGGGAAACCTCTTGATTGCAGCGATTTGGGTGGGTGCTTCTGTGCGCACGGCCAAAATACGTCGGATCGTGATGAGATCTTTTTTGTATCCGACGAAATCGTGCACCAGGAAATGGTCTTTTACTGCTGAGGGCAATATCGACACAAGGTTGACTAGAATTTGCTGTTCTTGTTGGATTCTGGTCAACGTGGGGAAAGAAATTTTTATGTGTTGGGCAAGCTTATTCGCTGTGGCATCTACATCGCCTTCGAATTTAGTGTCTTGGATACGGGTGTGGGCCACGAAAACGCCCAACGATGGCCCAATGGCTTCTATCACTATTGGGCGAAATTCGTCCCAGGTGAGATCAGGGTGCACTTGATAGGCAACCAGGGAAACGGCTTTTCCCAGGTGCGTTACTGTTACGGCTATTTTTTGTGCATCCTTGGTATAAGCTAGGTCAAGTACGGGTTTCACTATGTCCATGAATGTTTTGATCCCATAAGTTTCTTCATCATAATGTGGGATGGGAATGTGAGAACGGTGAGCCATGATGTTCTCGTGTTCTGGCTGTTCCAAACTTGCAATGTAATGCAACCTTTTATCCGAATCAAGAACCACCGCTGCCGCCAATGTTATGTCCTGTTTTTCTACAGGTTTAACTTGGGTAATGTGAGTTCTAAATGACTGGGTATATAAGGCTGCATGCACAATACAAGGTATGAGGAATAGAGAACACAAAATAAACACACGGTAACACGGCTCAAGTTCACGTTTATTTAAGTAAGTAAATAAAGAGCATGGAAAGATAATAATTCTCGCACAAAACAAATAATAGAAGGGAACTGCTAGCATTAGCGGATCTGGATGGAGCCTAGTCTCCCACTTCCAACGTTCAGGTATACTCTTCTGATCACAGGTTTAATTAGCAAGTTTTATTTTACTGGAAGACCTCAATATATTCATGTAATTCAATTTCACTGATTTGATCTCTTACTGGCTGGTCGCGTGCCCAAGTAGCAGCTCACAGTTAGGATTAGACACGCGTATATTGTAGAACACGGAATCTCTAGTAACCTCATGGGGGTACTGATCTAAGTTTTATATTCTTATGGCAGAAATACGTAGAACACAAATCAGTGGGCGAACGTTAGATATCGCTAGAGTTTTAATATCTGAATAAGGTAATTACGAGAGTCAATGTCGCCTGTTAATTAATGAGCACTGATACGCTTAGTACGTCCCAAATGGAATGGTTAAATATGAGTTACACTGGGCAAGGTTTTAGCCACTTTATAGAAAGTTAATAAGTGAGTGTCAAACTAGTACTATAACACTTAGTACTAGCAACATGAATCTGGAATAGTATTTGTAGATCTGGTCCTGGTTATCTTGCTTCCGGTGATGTTGGGGGCTAACGACTGGTTCCTCGGCTGTCCAGGTGGTCCAAAATGTAGGAAATTCTCAAGTCGGATCTCTTGACGATCGTTGTTGGCTACACACTTATATACCCACGAATTTGTGTGAATGTTATAAGGTGCACGTTAGGACTTGTACATGAACAGATGCTTCTATTAGTCTTCTCTGCCACGGAGTCTGCCGGCTCTGGAATCTCTCAACTCCGGAACAACACAAGGGCAGAGCTAGAGGTTAACTTCAGGGTTGTTGTTGTTGTTGTTGTTCCCCAAGCTGCCTGGCCGAACAGCCCCAAGGCCCCGAGCAAGGCCAAGGCCATAACCGAGCGCCCCCACAGAACCCTCCCCGCCGACCACAATAAAGGGGTGACCGAAGCCACTCCATGGCGGGGAGCTAGAGGAGGGTGCGGAAACGCCCGGGAAACCAAAGCCCCACCCAGGGCCCTTGTGCCCCTCAGCAATTATGAAGAGAAAGTTGAGGGGCAAGGGAAAAATGTGACGCTTTGGCTTCCAATCTTGGTAGATTGGGAGGTCAATCCACGTTAGAGACGCCGTCACTTGAGATCTAGAAAATATATAAGTAAAAGGAACAGTCAGAGTAAGCTATGGGTATGGCAGAGATTGCTCAGTTCTCACTCTGATAGACCAGCCCATCACCACATGACTAGAACCCAATCCTCTCAGCATCAGCTAGGAAAGGCCCTAGAAAGCCGCCTTTGGCGGGGGGATAGCTCCCCTATTTCAACCCTTTTCGGGGTTGGGCACCCGCCAAGGGTGACCACTGGGTAGTGACCACTGGTTGGTGTCTAGCTTTCAACTGATTTGACTGGGGGCGGGAGCTAGGTTTATAGGCTCGGTTCTGGACCCCGTAGACAATAGGGATCTCGAGTCTTATGGACTTATTTGAGCTCTCAATAGATATGGGGACTAGGTAAGATGGTGATTACTGTTGTGGCACATGGCTATAGGAAGCCTTCATATTTTAAGATAACTGAGCCTTAGTAAGAGGTACTATTTTGGCTATACTGGAAGTATTTAGGGGAGAGAGACTGGATCTACTTTGCGAGGAGGATGGGGACAGCTGTGATAGGAGCGTCTCTCTTAGATTGTTCAATCTTCATTCTATGGTATAGCTGAGGTGCTAATTTAGTGATCAGAGTATGCAAGAAAGGTAAATGGTTTATTGTGAGTTAATAGAGGTTAGTAAAGGTGTTAGTCATGCATGGTTAGTTCATTGATAGGAAGAATTCCTGTGCTACCTGGCAATGACTCAGAAGTCAAAACAGGGGGTCAGGTATACCTCTGCGGGGGTGGGGGTCTCCCTCCTCGGGCGGGCAAAAAGGGGTAGCTGGGCGCCCTCTCTCTGTGATAGTCGTCCGGCGGCTGTGGCTAGGGGCTTGCCATATCACCAGTGTTCGTAATAACCCTCTGTTTATGAGACAGATGTGGGTGTCCTTAATACCAAAACCGAAGGTGCCTTGGCTAGCTGGTTTTACTCGGCTGGTTGTTAATTGTAGGGTTTGCTGGGTGTGGTGGAGACTGGGTTGCTAACTCTGCCACATTTATCTGGAAGTATGGCAATAGAAGTTAGTTACTGGTGAGGCGGCTAGCCTCGCACCGACGACCATTGGGTGCAGGGTTGTGAATGGGTTGTAAGAGAATAGATGGCATGCAAGGGGTTAGTAAAGTTCTAATGTTGTTCTGGCCTACTAAGTGAAGGTAGGCTGGATAGGAGTATATATAATAAAGGTTGGAGAGCGTTAGCAACGGAAAATTCAAGGATCTTCAAGAGGTATGAGAGAGAGGCTAAGTCGGACAAGAGTAGAGAAGCGCGGGGTCTTATAATGAGAGGGGAGGAGTTCAGGGGGCTATAGGGGAATTTGACCCTAAGGTCTCTGGGCGTGGGGGTGGCATTAGGCTGCAGTTGATATTGGAGTTTGAAAAGGCAGTGGAAGTACGTTAGCCAAATGCTACCGGGGAATGCAACTATGGGGTGGTATATGAGTCTGGAAAAGATAGAATTATGTGGTCAGTCCGAGGGGTTATGGATACTATTAGTTGGCCCTGGGAACTGCGTTTTCTATGAAATATATATACCAAAAAAAAGCGGTAGGGGTACTTAGTTATTGTTTCGAGGTACTTATGACAGATACTGGTAACAAGGTTATCTATACAATCTCTGGTTGGGGTAAGAGGTGTATGACACAAAGCAAATTGGCGTAGTGTGGACTGTGGATACGAAGGAGGCAAGTGGAAGACGTATGACAATTGTGGAAAAGTAAATGGAAAAAAGTGAACACAATGGCGGATAAAGATACTTAACCTAAGGATTGAATACATAGATTTATGGGGCGATGGGTCTTCAGAAAGCTTAGTCTGGCAAGACAAGATGTTAGGGAATGTTAATATTAATACTTAAACTAAGGATTGCATACATCGATGAACGACGACATTATAGTCGTCGTCCTAATAAGGTGATGAAACCTGGTTGATCTGTACTTGGCACAATACGACACAAGGACAGTGCCGCTATGTCGTATCAATACTGGTGGCAGTTAATATTATAGAGACACTTAGTTACTAGACGAACAATACAAGGGGGCGACTGAGCACGGGTTACATATATCTATACTCGTCATGGGAAATGATATACGAGGTCTAGGGACAGGCGTGGGTGTTTTAACTTCTAAGATATATAACATCTACTTCTCGGATGTAAGAACATACATAGATATAATTATGGCTGTCTGATGTGTTGGCATTGTCTCAACCTAGGGACAGGGCATGGGTGTTTTTAATATGAATGTATATTCCTGTTCATCATCTTTGTAGTTAGGAGTGTAGGACACGAGGGGGTAGTGTATGTGAGGTGTGGAAAATGGTCAATTTAGAAAAGGTAGGTAGGTGCGGCCTGGAGCTGCTTAGCCCTGCAGGCTTGGGCCTGTCTGAAATGGCTGGCTCGGTCAGCTGGTCCTTTCGTTCTGTGGACCTTTCTTTCGGGTGTTTCTGTGTGGTGTTCGCTCGTGGCTTCTGTGGTGGGCTTCTTGTTCTAGGGCATTTTAAATAATAATAATAATAATAATGGGGAGTGTGCCTGAGTAGATAGATAGACAGACAGACATTCATTCATTGGTCATAATTATAGTTTTCTAGTTATTATCATTATTTTTTATTTATTTATTTTTTGAGTGACACTAGCTAGCATAACCACGACTGTTGGCTTGCTTACCACTTGCCAAGAAAAACACACCTGCATAACAATGTAAATAGTCAGTGAGTGTTGGCTTGCTATCACTCGTAAACAAAACTGATTGGGACAATAAATGCAACTTCATTCAAAAAAATTCCTGGTTGGTTGGAATCTCGGGTGGATCATATGCTTTCATTAACCCTTTCGCGCACTGCAGGAAGCAATTGCGTCGTTACAGGGATACTTTAAACCTTTGTGACCATTAGGGGTGTTTAGAAACTAATTTTGGAGAGTAATTATGAGATTAAGATAATTCGGTATCTGAATACTAAACGGCAACCCTCGGACCTGAAGGGGTTAATTTCATTGGGAGGCGTTTGGTGTTGAGAATGAAATTGATAAATTAGATTATTCTCTCCCCTTAACCCGTTGAGCCCCGGCTAGTTATATTTTGTTCACCCCAGTCCCAAGCCATTTTCACTTATTTTTTTTGTTTGCTAAAATGGAAGACAAGGATGAGAAATGAAAAAAAAAAAAAAAAAAATCACCTCGGATATTTTTTTTGGGGGGGCCCCCCAGATATTTTTTTGGGGGGGCCCCCCAGTGGGGGGTTGGGGGTGTGGGGGGAGCCTCAAAAAAATTTGTTGAGCCAAAATGGAAGAGAATGGTGAGAAATGAATAAAAAAATAAAAAAAAACTCACCTCGGTCATTTGGGGGGCGGGTCGAAAGTTCGTCTCCCCCGCATGACCACCCGCCCGAGAGCACTAGGGTGAAAACTGAGTATGGCATTGTATGGTATACATCCTAAGGAGTGTCTCACATAAATCTCAAGCCTCTAGCTCCCATACGACCGGAGTAATGAAGGTTCAAAGTGGCGGTGAACTAAGGGTGTAAAGTATCCCCACTAAGCCCACCACCACCGGCCGCGCGGCTGTCTTGGCCCGGCTCCCACACACACTACGGTACCTCCCCCTCCTATTCTCCCGCCATTTCCTACCTTACGAGCCACGTAAATGATTTTAATATGCCGGACGCACGTGATGCGTCGCTGGGAGTTGGTGATAACAAACTGCCGACGCATCACGTGCGACGCTGGGCCTCAATGGGTTAATCCAGACCCGAAACAACATTGTCCTGGTTTTACAACCTGCTTGATGGAAATGTACACCGGATACCATAGTCTCTCTCCCTCTTGTAAGAATTCGTGGATCCCTTATATTTTTATTTATGCAATTATAATTATCTGGATTGATTTTGGATGGAACTTTCTTTACAATAAATATATTATATAGTTTTGTAGTTGATTAATAGACAATTATATTCATAAATTAGTTTTCAGAGATCTATCTATCTATCTATTGCCCGACGCCGTGATCCCCGAAGGGGTGGCCTCGAACGAACTACCCCCATGCACCTCTGTCCCCAGTCAGTCGACGCCCCTCCCCCCAACCAGCACCGCCTTTGTTCATATACTTCCTCACTCCATCCTTCCACCTCTCTGTCGGTCTACCTCTCCCTCTCTGTCCCTGCACCTCGCTCTCGTACACCCTCTTAGTCATTCTCTCGCTTTCCATACGTTCCATATGGCCGAACCATCTCAAGTTGTTCCTTTTCACACTTTCCAGCACATTAAACAAAAAAATTGGATAAAAGTAGACTGAGAGACGGGACAACACGAGCTTAGCTCAACTCCTGTAAACTACAATTAGGTAAATACAATTAGGTAAATACATCTACCTCCACACCACACCTCCTTCTTACTTCCTCATTAGTCTGTCTATTCCTCCATGTAACTTCGCATGCACTTCTTAAGTAATTCATTTCTACTGCTCTCACTCTTGGTCTGAGTCTCTCAACCAACGTCCATGCTTCGCTTCCGTAAGTCAGTGTCGGGATTACCACACTGTCATGCAAGGACTTCTTCACTTCCATACTGACCACCCTATTTCTTGTTACTGCTTTCAGCGTTCCTACAACCCTCTTCCCCTGTTGTACCCTCTCCCACACTTCTTCATCCATAGTCCCATCTTTACTCAACACACTGCCCAGATACTTAAAAGAGTCGACGATCTCCATAGCCTGACCGTTCAGCTTCACCTCACACTCTGTGACTTCACCCCTTTCGAAGACCATAACCTTGCTCTTCCCTGCATTTACCTTCAAATTCCGTTTTTCGCACACTGTTCCAAACTCATTTACCAGACCCTGCAACTCCCATTCATTATCACTCATCAGAACTGTATCATCCGCAAACAGCAGTATCGGTAGCTTCCACTCAATTCCCTCCCTATTCAGCGATACACCAACATCCACTGCTCTTGATAGTATTTCTTTCATGACTCCATCCATATATACAGTAAACAACTACGGGGACATCACACAACCCTGTTTCAAACCAACATTCAGGTCAAAGAACTCGCTCTGCTCACTCTCCACACGTACTGCCGCCTTTGCACCCTCATACATGCTCTTCACTGCTTTCAGCAACTTGCCATCTACTCCGTATATTCTAAGTACTGTACTTTCCACAAACCTTCTCTATCCACTTTGTCATAGGCCTTCTCCAAGTCCATAAAGGCAACATACACCTTTTGTTTCTTATCCAGACATTTCTCCAAAACATAATTCAGGGTAAAAATCTGATCTACACATCCTCTTCCCTTCTTAAAACCTCCCTGCTCGTCGCCTATCCATTTCTCCGTTCTCACTCTCACAATCACTACCCTACTGTATACCTTCCCTACTACGCTTAGAAGACATATTCCTCGGTGGTTACGACACACTCCTCTTTTCCCTTTTATAGGGGGACTATTATGCCAGTCTTCCAGTCATCGGGTGCGCTCCCCTTCTCCCATGCTAGTTTGCACATTTTCCATACCCATTCAATCACTATCTCACCACCATACCTCAACATTTCCCCACACACTCCATCTGTTCCTGGTGCTTTCCCCAACTTCACTCTTTTCATGGCTTCCCACACTTCTGACATCCAGGGAATATGCTTCCATAATTAGAAATAGGTGAAGTCCGTGAATCTTTATGAGTGGGTTAGAGACTATGGCATCTGAGTGTACATACATACATACATATATTTAAAGACCAAGTGCTCCACATAGAGTGTGGTCCGGTCTCATGTCCTAATGGCGGCGTTCCAGGCAGCCCAATTCAGAGCTGCCTCACTAGTCAGGTTTTTTTATTAAAGATTACGGTTTGATCCCACGTCTTTCTTGGTCTGCCCCTTGGTACAGCTCAGCCCACGTTCAAGGACTTGCATCTTGTCACCCAACTTAGTTAATTCATCCTCTTCACATGCCCGAACCTTCCAAGCCTACTAGTACTAATCTCTTCACTGATACTCTTGATGCCTAACATTCTCCTAAACTTTCACTAGATAATCATCTTGCAGTTTGGCACCACACATCCATCTCTCCATTTTCATCTTGTTGCATTCCATTCAGTTGCATATGCCATTGCACTTCTAACACATGAAGCATACACCTTTTCCTTCAAGAGGAGAGGGAGTCTTCTCATAGTAAGTAGCGGCAAAAGTTCTCTGAACTTTCAGCCGCATCTAATTCTGGCGATAGTGGCGGCCTCGGGCCCACCACCGACAGAGATGGTGTCTCCCAAGTAGCAAAACCTTTTCTCTATCTCTAGTGCCTCATTCCCAAAGTTAACACACACTAGCTGATCATTGAACACAAGCTCACCTTTGCATACTATGCATTCAAATTTCTCTACTTCGTACTTCTTCCTCGATAGAGGACCTTATATTCTAGCGCTGTGCTTCTTCCTGCAGTGTATACCCAGTTGTGGCAGATGCTACACTGCATTAAGTTTGCGCCCACCCATTTTCTGCATACTGCGCATGGGTATGCACCACTTTTTCTACCTTTCCAAGCCCTAATCTCTGTAAAACCTTGGTTTTATTTATATTAACTTTTCACCCTTACTTGCCATGCCCTCTCTTCATTTTCTGAACTTGGCCTCGGCATCCCACACACTATCTGCGATAAGTACTAGGTCATCTGCGTTTAGCAGTTACCAGGGGAGCCCAACTCTAAAATCTCCAGATGGCGCCTCCACCTCCACGCGTAAATCTGAAGTGCATGTTGTCGATAGAAATGCTTTCCCTGATCATGCCTTCAAAGAACCTCACAGACCTTCATGACTTGATCAAGCATTTTCAGGCCCCTATAGTTGCCCGTATCTAACGAATCCCCCTTACCCTTTTATATGTTTACTATTACACTTTATCAAGGAAAGAATTCTTTGCTGCCTCCTTTCTTCCATGCTTTGAAGCATCTTTTCTCCTGTACAGTATTGCATTTTCAACCTTGCCATTTCACCACCAGGAAATCTTATGGCTGGGGGACCCTTAGTTTTACCACAGACTGTCTGTTGCGGCAAGGTGGCTATGTTCAAGGAATTTCCATTTTGCTAAGTGCCCCTATTCCTATCTACCTCCAGTTCACTACAAAACCTATCCTTCTAATCAGATTTATTCAACAATCATACTCTCCTTCTTGGCATATATAGCTTCTTGCGTACAGGATCTTGCTTTAAGCTCAAGTCACAGAATAGGAGAGCTTATTTTGAGATATACATGCTTTGCTCGGGATAACCTTTACATCCTGAAAAAATTTCCAGTCTTTCCTGTTCACCAAGAAGTTATCGATTTGGCTACTGGTGCCCCCAGAACAATATGTGATCAGATAACCCAACCTGTTCTTGAACCTAGTGTTGCACACAACCTTCAGTGTAATGGACTGCAGTATGAATTTGCCTTCTAGATTTCTTCTTCCATATATGTAAGTGTTATTAATCTTACAGCTACTTTGAAACCCCCCTCACATCCTGTTTTCTCACCAGAATGTCCTGGCAATATCTAGTACCTGCGGAAACACCTTCGATGAGTGGCAATACAAGCACATAAAATTTAGCGTGGGACACAGAGGTTAAGGGGGCCCACCTCATATTAATTTATTTTTCTCTCTCTCTCTCTGGGTTGTATCCATTCGGCCCCATCCAGCCTATTGTTTTAAGATGTTTATCCCCACCCAAGCGTCTATGTTTTCATGGCGAGTGGTAGCGAGCCAACTTAAGAAAACAAATTTGACAGCAGATTAAATTTGTACATTTTTCGATAGAATAATGTCTCCGGCGAACCCGGATATCTCTATACAATGCTGGCTCGCTATCGCTCGCCAGGAAGAAATCAACACGGCCTGATGCCGTGATCCCCGAAGGGGTGGCCACGAACGAAACACCCCCATGTCCCCAGTCAGTCGACGCCCCTCCTCCCAGCCAGCACCACTTTCACACATAATATACACTCTTTGGGTTTACCTCTCCCTAGCTCTCTGTCCTCCACCTCGCTCTCGTACACCCTCATAGTCATTCTCTCGCTTCCTATACGTTCCGTATGGTGTTCCTTTTCACACTTTCCATCACATTACCTCCACACCACACCTCCTCCTTACTTCCTCATGTGTCTGACTATCCCTCCATGTAACTCCGCACGCACTTCTCAAGTAACTCATTTCCACCCCTCTCACTCTTAGTCTGAGTCTCTCCATCAATGTCTATGCTTCGCTTCCGTAAGTCAGTGTCGGGATTACCACACTGTCATGCAAGGACTTCTTCACATTCATGCTGACCACCCTATTTCTTGTTACTGCTTTCAGCGTTCCTACAACCCTCTTCCCCTGTTGTACTCTCTCCCGCACTTCTTCATCCATACTCCCATCTTTACTCAACACACTGCCCAAATACTTATATGAGCTGACGATCTCCATAGCCTGACCATTCAATTTCACCTCACACTCTGTGGCTTCACCCCTTTCGAAGATCATAACCTTGCTCTTCCCTGCATTTACCTTCAGATTCCGTTTTTCGCACACTGTTCCAAACTCATTTGCCAGACCCTGCAACTCCCATCCCTTATCGCTCATCAGAACTGTATCATCCGCAAACAGCAGTACAGGCAGTTTCCACTCATTTCCCTCCCTTATCAGCGATACACCAACATCCACTGTTCTTCCTTGTATTTCTTTCATGACTCCATCCATATATAGAGTAAACAACCACGGGAACATCACACACCCTTGTTTCAACCCAATATTCAGATCTCGCTCTGCTCATTTTCCACACGTACTGTCGCCTTTGCACCCTCATACATGCTCTTCACTGCTTTCAGCAACTTGCCATCTACTCCGTATATTCTAAGTACTTTCCACATTATAGGTTTGAGTCCCGAAGGGATGAAGGAAAACCTAATATTTAGTAGTGGCCCCGGAATAATTGACGATGCGCCTTACGTAGGTAATGGCCAACCTTTGAACACCAAGCTTGCTGTTCAAACTTCCCGCCCAAGGAGAACTCAAAATACGATTGCCTTACATCGTGAGCGAAACGCTCTTAACCCGGGAACTGCGGGGAGACTCTTAAGAGTTCCCCCGGCGGACTGCGGGGAGACTCTTAAGAGTCAGAGAAAAAAAAAATCAACTTTTGACATCGAAATTTTATTTTTACTTTTATTTTTATTTTTTTATTTTTTTTTTGGCCCCTGGGCCATGCAAAATCTCAGTCCTCTACCTCCCCTCCTTCCCCACTTTCCTCCTCTCCTTCAGTTATCACCTATTTTCCTTGTTATTCCCTTATTCTGAGGTATATTTTCGTGCTAACATTAGAAAGCCGGTTGCAGGGTGTGGTCATCACTGATAGCAAGCGAATGCAAGAGAGAGAGAGAGAGAGTATCGATCGACTGTGTCTCAGTGGCCTTGGGGGAAATTGGCGGGAAAGCAGCTTGCCTCACCCATACATTATACAACTCGCGGGCTATATCTCCGATTTTGACCATCCAAACACTGTTTTCACTCGTTTTATTGTTGTTTCAGGTTAATACCTTTATAATCAACCCATAATAGGTGCATATGGATAAGTATTAATGCTATTAATGGTACAATGAATATTTTAGTGACGGAAACACCTCAAATACATGCGCACAGGGAGAGGTGTCTAATTACCCCCATGCGCACTTGTTAGGTTAATAACCACTCACGGACTCGTCCTTATGATGTGGGTCCACTACTAGAAGAAACTAGTAAAATAAATAAATAAATAAATAAAAATTAAAAATTAAACTCGACCTAGCTTGCGCTTCCCTGCGCGTCTGCTGTTGGGTACCGCTCGCCATCTTGTTCACCCCGAGCGCTCTTCCTTAATCTGACATATCGAGACACTCAAAATGTAGCAGATGAATGGGAAGGGGATGGCAGGGAGGGGAAAAATCGTCGATGATTCTGGGGCCACTACTAAATATTAGGTTTTCCTTCATCCCTTCGGGACTCAAACCTATAATTTAGTAGTGGCCCCTTCATCATTGACGATGCGCCTGAATTCTCAAGACTGGAGGTGGGACATTCATCATAAACATAACATATCACTTAATAAACCGGTTACGGTCCAATGAACATGTACTAATCAGGTCAGTTTAATATCAAATAAAATATGAAAGAAGGTTACAGGCGGCGTTTCTTAAAGGAAGCCTGTGGTGTTAGCGCCTTTAAGATTCATAGAAGCTTTGGTGTAACACAGGGATAAACTATCCATTCAGTTTATATATTCCAGGGGAAATGAAATATTCATTATCACCTAAATTTATTAATATGGAGGCCTACATATTCATGGCCTTAGGTAATGTTACCAACAAATATTTATACTCTAGATCAAATCCCTGAGATTATTGAGTATATTGGAAACCTTTTTGCCTTCATAGTGTTTCCTCTTAAAAATTAATTAATGTTCCTGGTAGGCTTACTTTAGCCTAGGGAACAATTATCACATGACCTTAATACTCGTTACATTTTGTCTCACTTCAGAGGCAGGTGGAGTCCTTAGCTAGGATACCCCCCCCCCCCCCCCCCTTTTGTAAAAAATCAGCTTAACACTAGACTCTCTGCCTTAATGCTACACATGTACGAGAAGGTTTCATGAGATTGACGGACAGGTAACGTGTGAGAAAAGTATGATATGATGACCACAATTGGGTCTGTTGAATGTCATCTAGAGAGTAATTATGGAGGAATCGAAGTGATACCGCCCATTTACGGATATCGTGTGATCTTGCCAGCACGCCCGGGTTACTCTCTCGAATGACTTCTACTAATAACGCGGCTAGCCGGCGTTTTTGTAGTAGAACACCTGTCCTTGAAACCCAGAGGGCTCCCACCTGTGATGGTTGGGAAGCCCTCATAAATAACCTAAGTGACTGCACTGGACACAATAAATGGTGCCTGTCACTCTGCTTCAGAGCCGGAATTTCAAACTCTGTAAATACATGATGAGAATGTTCATTCTTAGCAATAAAGTTAGGAGCAGGAGCAATATGTACCCCTATGTTGCGCCTTTTAAATCTAAGACAGTTTGGCTCCGAACTCATCGCCGCCAACTCAGACACCCTGTCACCCGTAGCCAGTGCCATTAGAAAAATTGCCTTTTTTAGTATGAGATCAAAGGGAGGATCTTTGCAATATTTACGGGACTGAAGCATTTCAAGGGCTCGATCCAGAGACCAGGTGGGTGTGAGTTGACGAGGGGTAGGGCGGAGCTAGAAGCATGACCTCATAAATCCCTTTTCTTCCGCTTCCGGTACAGTCAAACCAGTTAAGTCTAGAAATGGTGTCCTAATTGCTGTGAGGTGATTCCTTAATGTGACAACTGACAACTTTTGAACATCAAATAGGTAATTTAAATAGTTAAACACCAGAGCCACTGAGGACTGTTGTTGGCCAGTTTCTACGATCCATGTCGTAAATGATTTCCAGTGTGATTGATTCTGTCTTATAGGGTTGATGGAGCATATTGGTTAATCAACTTGTGAGTCACGGTTTCTCCAAACTGGCCTAGCCACTTGGCCTTCTGAATATCCACAAGGCGAAAGTCAGCGAGGTCTTGAGGTTTCCAATTGTCTCGAAGTGGAAATACGAGATCGGAAGTGACACCGGGTTCTCGCACCACGTCTTCAACTGGTTGTACCACACTTGAGCCGGCCACAAGGGCGCGATCATAGAGACCATGCCCCGGTAATCCCGTAGTTTTTGAACTACTTTGCACATTAAGGATGCGTCTGGAGGCGGAAACAGATTAATGGAGTTCCATTTGTTCCACTCTACCATAAATGCGTCCGGACCCCCTGCAGGAGTTAAACTCCGGCGTGTGAGGTACTGAGGTAGCCTGTGGCTCGCCTCTGACGCGAACAAGTCCACTTGTGGATTGTAGGGATCCGCAATCAACTTTTGAAAGATGTTTTGTCTTAGAGCCCATTCTACTTGCGTGCTCTGTCACCGGGACAAAGCATCCGCCCATATATTCGCCACGCCGGGCAGATATGTTGCATGAAGATAAATCCCGAGCCTCGCGGCTAGTCGAAATATCTTTTCCGACAACCCTTGTAACACTCTTGATCTCAATGACCCTTGCTTTTGAATGCATGTCACTGCAGTCAAATTGTCCATTCTGAAGGCTAGGGACTTTCCCGCCTGGCTTGTGCCATGCTCCTGTAAAAAGAATAGTGGGACTAGCAACTCATTGATATGGAGGCGATTTGAAGTTGACCATCGACCTTGGCTCTGGTGGCCTAAGTTTGATTGGTAACCCCAACCCAGGGTTCCTGACGCGTCTGTATCCACCCAAACCGTCGGTGGTGGAGCTGTCCAAGTCAAGGAGGAGTGAATAACTTCTGGCTTCGCCCAGGCTGCCAGGAGGTTGTGGATTAAGGTTGGAATTGTCCTCAGTGTTTCCGCCGGTAAAAGGGGAAAGCACCCGTTTCCTTCCAAGATAATTCTTTTGACCTTCAGGCGACCTAACGGTACCGTCAGTTGTATCCAGTTGAGTGAGCCTACCAGAGAGTCTCAGATCTTCCTCGTTGTCGTCTGGGAGTGCAGAAATCGGAAGAGTTTCCTTCGAAACCTCTGACGATTGTCTACACTCTAACTCAGAGTCAGTAACTCGGTATCCCAGATAAGGCCCACCCATTGGATTTGTTTGGTGGGGATGAGAGACGACTTTGCTAAGTTTACCCTGAACCCTAAGGCTTCTACATGGTCTAATACTAGTTGAACATGGTGAAGGCACATTACCTTGGATTGGGCTACCACTAGCCAATCGTCTAGATACCATAAAATCATGATTCCCTGTTTGAGCAATGGTAGCAATGCCTGTCGGACTAATTTTGTGAAAACTCTGGGTGCTAGATTTAACCCAGAGGGCATTCTTTGGAAGACAAACGCTTGATTCCCGTTGCGTAAGGCTAGGAACCTCTGAACGCGTTTGTTGATGGGAACATGCCAATAGGCGTCTTTTAGATCTATTGAGCACATCCAGCTCTGTGGCGGGAGTGACAACCTGATCTGATTCACTGTTAGCATCCTGAATGACTGATTGTGAATATGGGTGTTGAGATATGAGAGGTCGATGACTGGCCTCATCTGAACACTGTCCCTTTTTGGCACCAGAAACAACCGGGATATGAACACTGGCACTGACGTAGGACTGGGGATTATGATCTGCTTTTGTATCATCTCTTTGATAATGGTTCCCACCTCTAATGAAACTCGATTGAATTCTGTGGGGAAACGTAGGCGGGGTCGCCGGGACCACCGCCATGAGAGACCTTTGCGGACCACTGTCCTTGCCCATGTCCGCCAGGGCCATGCTCGGAAATGATCTCGAAAGTTGCCAGTCATGTGACTGGTCTTGTCCGACAGAGCTTCTCTCTGATCCATCTCGCCTTGCCTTGGCACTGGGAGTGAGAGAGCCCTGTGGTGTGTCTCAGTTATTGGAGGGTGACTGTGACTCTGACTTTGGTTTGGGGGGTTGAGAGATGTTGCTACCATTGCTGTTGGTTTTACTCCTGTACTGGCCCCGAAAGCCCCTCCCTCTACCCCTGAAGTTACCTCCTCTACTCCTGAAGCTACCACGCCCTCTAGTTGCTCCGGAAGGTGCAGGGGTTGTGAAAGGCTTGGCTGACTGTTTGAACTGTGACGACTGACCACGAAAGGAACTCTTAGTTCTGAAATATTGTTTAGCTGCCTGTTCACTTTTGGTTTTAGAAGTGGTGGCAGTTGAATGGTCTAGAAAGAGTGTGACTATCCCCCATACTTCTGGGGAGACTAGAGGAGCTGTAAAGATATCTGATAGGACTAACTTTCTACCGATCTCCGCCGGAAGTTTCTAAACCAAATACACTCTCAACTCTTGGCGCCCCCATACCGCCTCAAAGAGAGCTGTCCGGATATCGCCAAGACATTGAACTGAGTTTTGGAGGAGAAGACGTCTGGTCAGAGAAAGGGCCTTCTGAGATCTGGCTTCCGTAACCGACTCGGCCGTCCTAGCTAGAGAGGCTGCCAGTTTCAGGTTAATTAGTTGTGGGGACGCCAGTCTCCAGACTTTCTGTCTTAGCCTATAATCTTTGTTAATCATAGCCTGTGAGGGTGGACAAAAAAGTTCAGGTAGTTGGCATAAAGATAATTTAGGGGCCCCCATAAAATCAAGTATATGTTGGGGAATCCCATGCACCTTGCCTACGCATAGAAAACCAATGATTGTCTTCTGCTGGAATTTGGTGGCTACCTTTGTTGGTGATGGTGCTTGCAAACAACTGGGTCTCATGTCCCCAGGTAACCCAGTGCCCATGCTCCCCCCCTTTAATATGAACTAATGAGGTCCCTTTAGAGTCCCTGAAAGGAATAGAATTTAGTTCTGGGGTCAAACTCTGCAAGGCTTTTAAGTCATTCAATCCATCAGTTTTAGTCCAGTCCGAAAACAGTTTTCCGGCGGAAGTAGGAGGCAAGGCGGGGGATGATGTGTACACAAAAAATTGGGGATTTATATTGTTGGATGGCCTTAATCACAACATCAAGTACCTCTCCCAAGTGGTTCTTGGCCCTTAATTTCCCCTTTTCACTTCCCTCTATAACCCATTGTTCTGGGACAGGTAACTCACCTGTAACCATGGCGTGTGCAAGGTCGGGGTTTAATGGTGTAAGTATTGACCAAGAAGTATCCGGTCCATACAAGAGTGGCATAGGGCCCTTTTTGTTGGGGATGGACTTGTCAAGTGGGGGAGCTAATAGACTGGAAAACAATTTCATATTAGGTTGCAAGAGAGCAGAGGTGCCTGAGATTGCATCCCCCGGGCAGACAATGGGGGCAGTGGGAGGAGAGGTTACTGTAACTCTAGGATGTACCACTACTTACCCCAGCGGTCGCACTGCCGGGGTTACAGGTATTGTGGTAGTTGTCTGTCTCTCACTCTTCATTAGTTTCATAAAATCAAATAGTTCTTGCAACTGGTCCTTTGTTATAGCAACATCACTTTCTTGATTAGATTGGGGCGTGTGTGACTCCTCTGAGCCTTGCGTCCCAGATTGTTGAGAGACTGGTGTTTGGCTAGGATCTATTTCCTCAGTATATCCCCCCTGGTGGTATATCTCAAGAAGTGGCCCCCTACTTAGTGATCCCGTTGACCGGGTCGATGGGGCTGGGTCAGTATCCCACCCCCGACCCGGGCCTCGGTTTCATATGATTGATAGTAATCAGCCTGACCTGGGAGACCGTACACATTTAAATCAGGGGCCTCAGAGATGAGGGATTCTTGGACAGATGTATGCTGGTCTGAGGAGCTCTCTTGCCTCTGTCGGTGAAACACTACATTGCCCTTGCTTTCTGTCCCTAACACAGGTAACGAAACAGGTTCCGGTGTAGGTGTATGGGGGATAGTCTCTTTGTTTGCTGAGGATTTCTGTCTTGACTTGGACGGTTCCTTAGCTGTCTTCCTTCTTGAGGAGGAAGACGACTTATGCCGGCTCGACTTTGGTTTATCCCCGGCTTTTATGCGGAGTCAAAGTCAGAGCGTGACCTCTTAGCCTCCTGGTCATCTGACGGGGGCTTTGTTTGTGGCAAGGGCGATCTTGACCTATCTCGCCGGCCGGTAGAAGCTAGTCCCTCTGGCGGATCTTTGTCTCGAGGTCTTTCGATGGCGTGGTGACGAGTCTCCCGAAGAAGATCTCGGAAGGGGTGAGGTAGTCATTGGACTCTTTAATGCATCCTCAAGAGTTTGATCATCTAACTGGAGGGATTTATGAGTCATTGTCTTACAATATGTTCCATATTCTAATTTAATATTTTGGAGAATAGCCTTACATTGGCTATCTTCATCATTAATCAATGCATTGCGGAGGGCTGAACACTTGGAACAAGATCTCGAACGGTCTAGGCAGGTGACACACTTTACACAGAGTAAGTGTCCCATAATTGCTAACCTCTGACAGCCCCGAGCTGAACAGAAAAGGTAATTCTTCTTGTCCATGACTACCCCCTCACCTTACAGAGATATTGGACCACCTATGTGTCGTCACTACTGAACCTGTGTGAGAAGAAATGTCAAGAATCAATGCTCATAAGGACACGCTAGGCTGGCCTAATTAATATTCATTTATAATCTCTACGTTAAAAGAATCAAGTTTGAGTAACCCTTAAACAATCTTAATTCCCTTTACGTTAAACATTTCCCCGAAATGTAAGTGAGTATTGTGTAGCCTATTATGTGCTACCAATTAATAAACTTCTTACCCTAGTGCTAAACAAAAACACCGACCTCATTCGTCTTGTGAAACATGAATCAACCCCGGCGATCTTCAAACTCTAACACAGAGTTTTTGTATTCTATATCCGGTGGGTAATTCTCCCATGATAAAGCAAAACAGTCGAACTGGTAGCTACAAGATCGAAAAGGGTGAGTTTATTTCCCGGCGTCGCCGTGACTTGTGCGGCGATTGTTTTGCCTTTATTTGCGCGGCGATTTGTGGGTCTCCACTTGTTTGAAATCGGCCGGTGGAATGGTCTTCTGTTTAAGGCCAAAAGATGTTAATTGTGGGTGGCATAAAACGTGATTACGAGGGGGGGGGGGGGGGGGGGGCGCGTCGCCGTAATCCTTCGAAACTCTAATTATTTGTTAGTGACATGTTGGCACTACATACCCAAATCAAA
Organism: Paralithodes platypus; assembly: GCA_032716605.1. Lineage (NCBI taxonomy): Eukaryota > Metazoa > Arthropoda > Malacostraca > Decapoda > Lithodidae > Paralithodes > Paralithodes platypus. Next base: position 2,060,073 of record CM064526.1, read on the forward strand.
TTAATTTGTCAACTGTGTCAGTCGTGGGATATTGAATGTGTCTGTCTTAGGCCAGAAGAACGCATAGTTGTTTGTTATTTTATTGGCGGCGGAATACGTGATTATGAGGGGGGGGGGGGGGGCGTCGCCCTTGCCCTTTTAAATTATAATTCCTCGTTTTTAGTAGACAGCCGGACCCGCCGGAGGTATACTATATACCTCAAATAACCCAACTTTAATTCAAAGTAGACCCATACGCGACGGTGAATACTGAATATTTTTTATCTCATTCTGAGTGTTTCCCGGCGGGGACCCCACGGAAACACCCTGAGATACTTTGTTGTTTTAATGTTCAGTAGTACTGAACCATAAAAACCCCATCGGAAGGATGACCCTTCATTGTATATATATAGGGATGAACGACATGTACATACATGGCATGGTTTATATATTATGAAAATAATCACTAATCAGTTATAAGATCCTTTAACCATATCTATATATGCAACCTAATGAGGCCAACTAGATGGGAGCCCTTGGTGATGATGACGTCAATGGCTCAAACCTGCGATCCCGCGTCGACCCCGCTTGTCTGTAGATTGCTGCGTAGAATGGCTCCGTGCCGGATCCCTCAACTAAGTGAGAAAATCCAAAGGCACTAGCCCCGAAGCATACGTATTGCTCACCCTGAAGGGACCGAGCAATAGGCTCCAGTTTACCCTAAAAGAAGCCTCGTGACTAATATGCAAACTAATAGTGGGCTAGGATAAAGAAAAACAAAGCATTAGGGTGACTTGCCTTATCACAACAAGAGCACTCCTTAATTAACTTAAAGCTTACCCCCAGAAAAATAGTCTCCAGGGCCCGTATTTAACACTCAGCCTACACCTGATCAATAATCTAACCTAACTTCAGCACTGTCATGGACAAATGAGCAAGGACCCACTATATGATGAAGAAAAGTGACTAATGGGGTGCAGGCAGGAGCGTCGGGGATACCCGTGTTACCGATACGGGCCCAAGGTTTTTAAGGAAGAGCGCTCGGGGTGAACAAGATGGCGAGCGGTACCCAACAGCAGACGCCTGGGAAGCGCAAGCTAGGTCGAGTTTAATTTTGTATTTAATTTATTTATTTTACTAGTTTCTTCTAGTAGTGGACCCACATCATAAGGACGAGTCCGTGAGTGGTTATTAAGAGCGTTTCGCTCACGATGTAAGGCAATCGTATTTTGAGTTCTCCTTGGGCAGGAAGTTTGAACAGCAAGCTTGGTGTTCAAAGATTGGCCATTACCTACGTAAGGCGCATCGTCAATGATTCCGGGGCCACTACTAAATACCTTCTATATCCACTCTGTCATAGACCTTCTCCAAGTACATAAATGCAACATACAGAGCTTTTGTTGCTTCTCCAGATATTTTTCTCAACACATTTCTGGGTAAGAATCTGATCTACAGTACACATTCTCTTCCCTTCCTAAACCTTCCCTGCTCGTCACCTATCCATTTCTCCGTTCTCACTCTCACTACCCTACTGTACACTTTCCCTACTATGCTTAGAAGACATATTCCACGGTGGTTACCACACACTCCTCTGTCCCTTTTACCCTTATATAGGGGGACTATTATGCCTGTCTTCCAGTCATCAGGTGCACTCCCCTTCTCCCATGCTAGTTTGCACATTTTCCATACCCATTCGATCACTATCTCACCACCATACCTCAGCATTTCCCTACACACTCCATCTGTTCCTGGTTCTTTCCCCAACTTAACTCTTTTCATGGCTTCACACACTTCTGACCTCCTGATCCCCACCTCCTCCTCCACTACTTCTCTTCTTCTCCCTCCCATACCCCATCCAACTATGTTTGCTGGCTCTTCATTCCTTACATTTAGCAACTCGTTGAAGTACTCCCTCCATCTTTCGACTCTCTCTTGCTTCTCGGCTAGCATTCTCCCATTCTTATATTTCACACTCTTACTGTTTCCCTTGCTACCTTCCCTAACTTTCTTGACTTCTTTCCAGAACAGTTTCTTACGCTCCCTCCATTTTACACTCAGATTCCTTCCTAATTCCTCATCTACTCTTCTCTTACTTTCCTTCACTACTCTCTTCACCACTCTCTTTTTCTCCACGTACCTTGCTCGTGGATGGGACTCGTTAGCCTTGGTCGGCAACCTATCTAGGGGAGACACCCTTATAAAAATCCGGTTGGATGCGACACATCAGCCTTGGTCGGCAACCTGTCTAGGGGAGTAAACCTGATACAAATCCGTACTGCTTATCTAAGTGTAAGGCAGGTTAGTAGATGGATTAGCCGAACACCACTGTAGAAAAATCGTGCCTCGGAGTCGGACGGATCCTAAATTGAGTGGTCAATCCTGCAAGTCCTTCAGTAAACTGGCTCGGGTTGTCCCTCTTACAGGGAATAGGTCCGCTTGGGGTCCTTCTGTGTATGACCATCCTCTTTAAGGGGAGTAAGGCGTCCGGCAATAAATAGATAGATAGATAGATCTCTCTTGTTTCTGTCTCTCCAAATCTTCATTCCCTCTACTACCCAACCACTCTCTATACACTTTCTTCTTGTCTTCCACAGCTATTTTCACCTTCTGTCCACCATGCTGTACCCTTCACTCCCCTCACTCTTCTCCTTACTCCACACACCTCCTCACATACTGCACAGATCTCTTCCTTAAGCACTTTGCTCATCTCCTCCACTTCCTCCATACCTTCCAGGTCAATCTTACCTAGTCGTCTTTCTACTGCTCTCCTGTACTCTTCCCTGATTTCCTCCTCCTGTAGCCATTCCACCTTCCTCTCGCCTCCCTCCAGCTCTCCTCACTCACTTCTTTTGTGCCCTAATTTTAGCTACTACAGAGCGAGTTCTTTGACTTAAATGTTGGTTTGAAACAGGGATGTGTGATGTCCCCGTGGTTGTTTACTGCATAATTATATGGATGGAGTCATGAAAGAAATACTATCAAGAGCAGTGGATGTTGGTGTATTGCTGAAAAGGGAGGGAATTGAGTGGAAGCTACCAATACTGCTGTTTGCGGATGATACAGTTCTGATGAGTGATAATAAATGGGAGTTGCAGGGTCTGGTAAATGAGTTTGGAACAGTGTGCGAAAAACGGAATTTGAAGGTAAATGTGGGGAAAAGCAAGGTTATGGTCTTCGAAAGGGGTGAAGTCACAGAGTGTGAGGTGAAGCTGAACGGTCAGGCTATGGAGATCGTCAACTCTTTTAAGTATCTGGGCAGCGTGTTGAGTAAATATGGGACTATGGATGAAGAAGTGCGGGAGAGGGTACAACAGGGGAAGAGGGTTGTAGGAACGCTGAAAACAGTAACAAGAAATAGGGTGGTTAGTATGGAAGTGAAGAAGTCCTTGCATGACAGTGTGGTAATCCCGACACTGACTTACGGAAGCGAAGCATGGACGTTGGTTGATAGACTTGGACCAAGAGTGAGAGCAGTGGAAATGAATTATCTAAGAAGTGCGTGCGAAGTTACATGGAGCGATAGACAGACTAATGAGGAAGTAAGAAAGAGGTGTGGTGTGGAGATAGATGTGCTGGAAAGTATGAAAAGGAACAACTTGAGATGGTTCGGCCATATGGAACGTATGGAAAGCGAGAGAATGACTAAGAGGGTGTAAGAGAGCGAGGTGGAGGGACAGAGAGGGAGAGGTAGACCGAAAGAGAGGTGGAAGGATGGAGTGAAGAAGTATATGAACGGAGGCGGTGCTGGTTGGGGGGAGGGGCGTCGACTGACCGGGGACAGAGGTGCATGGGGGCGGTTCGTTCGTGGCCACCCCTTCGGGGATCACGGAGTCAGGCAATAGATAGATAGATAGTAAACTCCTTTTATCCAAAATTAGAATATCCAAATATTTCAGTTAACCTGACAAGCGCGATATAGACCTAGGTGCTAGGGTAGTTATTTGTGCATTTCTAGCCCTGGATTCTGACAGAATTCGTTATATTTACAATATAAAGCATTATTTGTTTTCGGTATGCTTTTATTTTACATATATGATGTATATATGAACCTTCAAGAGTGCTAAAATAAGTGGGAAAAGCATTTGGGTGGTGAAAAACGAAGATATTGGCCACCCGGTCATAATCTCAGGCGAGAGCCACAGGCAGCCCTCCCCTCTCGCTGTCTGGGAGTCAACTGAGACGAGCGGGGCGTGCCGGTGTGGGTGTTGCATAACGATCTTTTATGCAACCCACTTGTGCTACATTATCGCGGGAGAGAAAAATAACCGATAAATGATGATAATAAGAGGATAATAGGTGATAATTGAGGAGGGGAGGGAGGGGGGAATAAGGTGGGGAAGGAGGGGAGGGGGAGGGGTGAGAAACACATGGATGAGTACTAGAGGGGAATTATCTCACCTAGAGACAAAATCCTTTGTTTTGATAGGCCCTTTTTTTTTTTTAAGGCTTTTTTTATGGTCTTGCTTCCGTGAGGCCTATCGCGTTCCCTATAGGAAGCCTTCCGTGAGGCCTATCGCGCTTGCCGGGTTAACCAAAGGTTTTGCTATCCATAGTTTTCACTAGTTTTAACTTATTTAACCCACTGAACCCCAGCTAGTTTAGAATAAATGTATATCCAGGGACCGGCCGTTTTGGCCAAACATTTTTTTTTTCTTTCTAAAATGGAAGAAAAAGGTGAGAAATGAAAAAAAAAAAATACTCACCTAGGTCATTTGGGGGTCGTATGGGGGGGGGAGGCAGCCTCATACATCAGCTGAGGCTGGGCGGCCTTCAAACTTCCCGCCCGGCCAGCAACAGTTGAGCGCGGCAGCATGGCAGATGTACGATGTGGCCAGTTTTCGAGTGACGGTTATTTACACCCCCAGAGCATCATGTGTGCCTTCATAGTTCATATATTACTAACATGTATCACATAATGTCATTGTAAGTGAAGTTACAGTGTGAAAAGTGCTTAGATATAAGTCTTGTAAGTGCACACGAGTGGCAAGAGCGTGGCGCGTCCCCGTTGCCATGGAGACTGGCGGCCATCATGGTCTCGGACAATAACAGAACGCACGAACTGACACACACCCAGCTGACTGACACGCGCCACCAACACTTTCCCTTTTCTTGTTTCTCTCTTACTCCCCTGCTTTATTCAGTTTTCATGTCACTCCCTCTCTTTATTCAGTTTATTACTTTATCATATGTTTTATAGTTGTTGTTGTTGTTCCCCAGGCTGTCTGGCCGAACAGCCCCAAGGTCTCAAGCAAGGCCAAGGCCATAAACGAGCGCCCCCACAAAATCCTCCCTGCTTACCACTAACAAAGCCCGGGTGACCGAAGCCACTCCAAGGCAGGGAGCTGAGGAGGGTGCGGAAACGCCCGGGAAACCAAAGCCCCACCCAAGGCCCTGTGCCCCTCAGCAATTGTGAAGGGAAAGCTGAGGGGCAAGGGAAAAATGTGACACTTTGGCTCCCAATCTGCCAACTTCTAGGTTGGCAGTAGGGAGGTCAATCCATGGAAAAGACGCCGCCACTTGAGATCTAGAAGATATATAAGTAAAAGGAACAGTCAGAGTAAGCTATGGGTATGGCAGAGATCGCTCAGGTCTCACTCTGATAGACCAGCCCATCTTATATAATATGAGTTTCACACATTGTTTTACGCAAGTTTGACTTAGAAATAGTATATATTTACACTTATTGGTGTCCGTCACTGTTTTACGTATATTTGAGTGTCAATCTCACTTACATATTGTGTTCGGCACTTTGTATATATTTATATTTACACTAGGTTTATATACACGCACACTTCATAGCGTCTTTTATCGCAGTCTTTCAGTACACTCGTTTAGAAATTGTCAAGGGTGTCATACTCCCTGAAGCAGTCTGGGAGACACTGGAACATCACATTCTCTGCACATCCACCTGGTATCTGTTCTCTCAGGCTGCCTCTGTGTCATCTTGCGGCACACATGACACCGTCTTCGGGGTTTGTCATAGTTTTCTGTGGGCGGAACATATTCAGGAAAGTGGCGTTGTGTCAGCCTGGCAATCCATTCTGCTGCTGGGCGTCGATGGGCGGGGGGTTGCTGGAAGTGGGGGGCAGTCATGTATTCCCTCAATACCTCCCTGGACAACTCGATGCAGAAGTTCTCCATCGTTTCCTGCTTGCCGGTGATTGTTGAGTAGAGGATATAGCTGTTATAGAGGGTGAGATCGAGGAGGTGGAAGAATAACTTCTTATACCACCTCATCGTCTTCCTTGCACACTCACATGACGAGATGACAGCATCTGATTTATCCACCAGCCGCATGTTGATGTTATAATCACAGATGGCCAAAGGTTTCTTGATAGTTTCGCCAGTTGCTCTGTCACGACGTCTGCTGTCTTGGAAGATGGGAAGGTGGACTTTTGTGAGGACGTTCACATCCCGGTTATCCATCCAGGACAACATGAGGACATTGTTAGCCTGCTTGTGGATGATGGAGCCCTTTTCCCGCCTGGGTGGTAGTTCGGGCATGAAGATCTGATTCCTCCTGACGGTGCCACAGACTCCTGTAGTGCGGCTATGCAGGAACTTGGCAAGGGAGGGGCTGGTGTACCAGTTGTCCAGGTACAGTATGTGGCCCCTGTCCAGGTAGCCCTGCAGCATGATGATGACGACGGCCCCAGAAATTCCGTATGTCCTCGTTTCCACCAATTCATGGACTTGCATATTTTCACCCAACTTAGTTCATCCGTCCTCTCCACATGAATATACGGTATACAGTATGTATTTTTTTAATAAGAATGTCTTGTATAGGTAGTCTAGTTTGTGTCAGATCTATTAAAATGGGTACATAGATTTTGTGGTAAAAGAATACAGCACCATACCAATGTTTTATCTAAAGTGATCCTAATCTCCAAAAATGCCAGAAACCCGATGGATGTGCCAACGGAAGTCTTGAAGATAGCCTTGGACAACCATCTGGTGCCTAATCAACCATGCTTCATAAGGGAGAGAGCTGCCCCCTTGAATAGCCCGGATCATTATGTATAGGGGTATTGGAGGGGGTCTGTCTGATCATTATGTAGTAGTAGGTAAGGTTAGGATACAAAAGAAGTGGGTGAGGAGAGCTGGAGGGAGGCGAGAGGAAGGTGGAATGGTGAGGAGGGTGGAGAGGCTACAGGAGGAGGAAATCAGGGAAGAGTACAGGAGAGCAGTAGAAAGACTACTAGGTGGGTTCGACCTGGAAGATATGGAGGAAGTGGAGGAGATAAGCAAGGTGTTTAACCCTTAACTAGCAGCGCGCGACTTATGTCGAGTTAAAAAAACTGGCAAAAAACGGGTGAAAAAAGGGTGGAAATCGAGTGAAAATGGGTGGGACAGTAATGATCCATACGTCCGACATCTGTGGCCTCCCGGCCCACACTAACTCCAGTTCCCCCACCGCGCGGGAGGATGACAGTGTGACCAATAGTTCGCTAAAAGTGAGCAATGTAGCAAAATCAGCTAAACTTCCATCTTTGAGGTAACACTGTCAGTGCTCCACGAGTGCTACATAGCTGTATGTGGTGTCATTGTGTAGCGATTTCCGCCTAGTTTTCGGCGCAATACAGTTCCTTTCATGCTGATGGTTGATATAGCAGTCAGAATGGCCTGAAAAGGCCCAAAACGGCCACAGAGGACCCGCTAGACAAGGGTTAAGGAAGAGGTCTGTGCAGCATGTGAGGAGGTGTGTGGAGTGAGGAGAAGAGGGAGGGGAGTGAAAGGTACAGCATGGTGGACAGAAGAGGTAAAAATAGCTGTGGAAGATAAGAAGAAAGCGTATAGAGAGTGGTTGAGTAGTAGAGGCAATGAAGATTTGGAGAGGCAGAAACGAGCGAGGTACGTGGAGAGAAAGAGAGTGGTGAAGGAAAGTAAGAGAAGAGTAAATGAGGAATATGGAAGGAATCTGAGTGTAAAATGGAGGGAGTGTAAGAAACTGTTCTGGAAAGAAGTCAAGAAAGTTAGGGAAGGTAGCAAGGGAAACCGTAAGAGTGTGAAAGATAAGAATGGGAGAATGCTAGCCGAGAAGCAAGAGAGAGTCGAAAGATGGAGGGAGTACTTCAATGAGTTGCTAAATGTAAGGAATGCAGAGCCAGCAAACATATTTTTTTTATTTTTATTTTTTTTCTATATTTCAACTTACTCCCTCTCGGGCATAGGCTGAGAGCCTGGAAATTCACAGCTGTACAATGAGCAGTGAAGCCCGTGAGGTCTTGTTCCAGTCTAGGGAGTGAGGCATGTGAAGCACGTAGAGTACAACGAGCACCTGCCATCTTGCCTTCACATGAGGCACGGTGCTCACTCATGGTCCGAAGCAACCCCATCTCTGAAGCCACCTCGTTCCCGTGCTTCACTGTCTCACCCCCTACACTCGGACTTTCACTCTTACACACACACAACGCCACCTGTTGAGCAGCTAACTCACCAGGCATTGCACCCCTATAGCATATTTTGAATATGGGAATATTCATACAGTGCTATTTAATCAGGGAACAATGAGGGTATTTTATTAGCATTTCGGTGGGCTTTGTGGTAATGCACTGATACTAGGTACAGCACAAATTCCATCCCAATAATATCTTCCCATTGATACATCGGGATTTGAACCCGGGACCTTTGGATTACCAGGCCAGTGGCAAGACCACTCCGCCACACCTCCCATATAGTTGGATGGGGTATGGGAGGGAGAAGAGGAGAAGTAGTGGAGGAGGAGGTGGGGGTCAGGAGGTCAGAAGTGTGGGAAGCCATGAAAAGAGTGAAGTTGGGGAAAGCACCAGGAACAGATGGAGTGTGTGGGGAAATGATGAGGTATGGTGGTGAGATAGTGATCGAATGGGTATGGAAAATGTGCAAACTAGCACGGGAGAAGGGGAATTCACCCGATGACTGGAAGACTGGCATAATAGTCTCTATCTATCTATCTATTGCCGGACGCCTTACTCCCCTTACGAGGGTGGCCATACACAGAATGCCCCCAAGTGGACCTATTCTCTGTGAGAGGGACAACCCGAGCCAGTTTATTGAAGGACTTACAGGATTGACCACCCAATTTAGAATCCGTCCGACTCCGAGGCCCTCTGTGTATCTTGTTAGCACTATTTTTCTACAGCGGTGTTCGGCTAATCCATAATAGTCCCCCTATATAAAGGCAAAAGGGAAAGAGTAGTGTGTGGTAACCACCGAGGAATATGTCTTTTAAGCGTAGTAGGGTAGTGAGTGAGAGTGAGAACGGAGAAATGGATAGGCGACGAGCAGGGAGGTTTTAGGAAGGGAAGAGGATGTGTAGATCAGAGTTTTACCCTGAATTGTGTTGTGGAGAAATATCTGGAGAAGAAACAAAAGGTGTATGTTGCCTTTATGGACTTGGAGAAGGCCTATGACAGAGTGGATAGAGAAGGCATGTGGAAAGTACTTAGAATATACGGAGTAGATGGCAAGTTGCTGAAAGCAGTGAAGAGCATGTATGAGGGTGCAAAGGCGGCAGTACATGTGGAGAATGAGCAGAGCGAGTTCTTTGACCTGAGTGTTGGGTTGAAACAGGGGTGTGATGTCCCTGTGGTTGTTTACTGTATATATGAATGGAGTCATGAAAGAAATACTAGGAAGAGCAGTGGATGTTGGTGTATCACTGAAAAGGGAGGGAAATGAGTGGAAGCTGCCTATACTGCTGTTTGCGGATGATACAGTTCTGATGAGCGATAATGAATGGGAGTTGCAGGGTCTGGTAAATGAGTTTGGAACAGTGTGCGAAAAACGGAAGTTGAAGGTAAATGCGGGGAAGAGCAAGGTTATGGTCTTCGAAAGGAGTGAAGTCACAGAGTGTGAGGTGAAGTTGAACGGTCAGGCTATGGAGATTGTCAGCTCTTTTAAGTATCTGGGCAGTGTGTTGAGTAAAGATGGGACTATGGATGAAGAAGTGCGGGAGAGGGTGCAACAGGGGAAGAGGGTTGTAGGAACGTTGAAATCAGTAACAAGAAATAGTGGTCAGTATGGAAGTGAAGAAGTCCTTGCATGACAGTGTGGTAATCCCGACACTAACTTACGTTCGGGAAGAGACTCAGACCAAGAGTGAGAGCGGTGGAAATGAGTTACTTGAGAAGTGCGTACTGAGTTACATGGAGGGATAGACTCACCTCGCTACCGCCAGACTCACCTCGCTACCGCCAGACGCTCTGTCAACGCTCTCACGATATCGATCATAATTTGAGTATTAACTACTCATCCTCTTCATTCTTGTGCATGACAGGTGGTTAAGAGCACGTTTAACCATCCTGTAGCTTAGTAAGTAACACTGCACGATATTTCGCTGTGTATTGACTGATAAACTTTGTGTTTATCACAAGACTCCTGCTCGGACAGGGCGCCACTAGCGCCATCTGTTGTTTTGTTTTGTTTTGTTTGATAACAAACGCTCTCTTCTTATTTGATATAAAATCGTAGCCCCTAATTTCACCCATTACCTACTGTAGTAAGTATCAATTTAACTGCCTTGTATGTAAGTAAAGCTTTGCATATTTATTTGCTAATAAACAATATTGTGTACTAACTAACCTGCCTACAGGAACGAACGCCGACGCCATTTTGTAAACAAACCTTTTTTTGGGGATTATACATATTAAATTCCAGCCAATTTTGTAGTAAATTTAAGTGCATTCATTTATCTTTTCCCCCTAGATATATTCTTGACTTTTTCTCCTCAGAGTGATTTTACTTTAAGCTAAGGGTGGTATTTGTACAAACTAACCTAGCCTAACCCAACCTGCCGAGCTTTTAACCTAATCCAAACCTAGCCTAGCCTATAGCCAGCCAATCTGTTGTTCTTATTAACTCTAGTAGATATTGTATTTAGTATCCTACTGTAGCTATATACAGTATATCTGTAATTTTAGTTGTTGCTTGCACGATCTTGTAGTAACCTTTGACTGATACATTTTTTTTTTTTATCTAAAAAGAGTAGGCTACTGCTTTACTAGGCTACAGTGACACCAGGGCCATCTGTTGATACAGTATATTAACCCCTTGTGTGCAGTCACACTTTATTTTTATATAATCTCTATTTGGTGAATTGTATATTTAGTTACATATTCTGTTATATATATATATATTTGTTTAAAGTTAGGTTATCACACCTGGTAGCCTATTTCTGCGTATTTCAATTTTATTATTTTCGGTTAGGCTATTCAACGCTGGTAGCCTATTGGTGCGTATTTAAAAAAAATTTAAACTTTTGGTTAGGCTATCGCCCCTGGAAGCCTAATTCTGCGTATCTCAAATTTTTTGTTTTCGGTTAGGCTATCACCCCTGATAACCTATTGTTGTGTATTTCAACATATTTGTTTTCGGTTGAAGTGATTGAAGTGTTTCTAAAGTGAGTTAAGTGTTTTAAAGTGAGTGAAGTGATCTGAAGAAACTGACTGTTACCATGCCTCGCACTTGTACGAACTGCGCCGGTAGGTTTGGTGAGTCTATGTTTGTTACTGTCGATCTTCAAGTCTGCCGTCTCTGCCAGCAACGAGAGAATTTGACAGTGAAATTAGATGAAGCCTACAACAAGATCAACGTCCTCACCATGAAGCTGGAATCACTCCAAGAGTTTGTAACACTCAACGTTGGAGTACCACAAACTTCAATTGTCACCGCAACTCCAGCAGCCACCAACGCCCCAACGTCAACTGCCAACAATTCAACGCCTGCAGTAGCCATTTCATCTGATGGTTCCGATACTCAAGAAACAAATAGTAACTCTCTTCTCCCTCAAGACAACTTCCGTGTCGTGAGGAACAACGTTTGCCCCAAGACCAGGAAACCCATACCGATTACCGAGTGTCAAAACCGCTTCCAGATAATCGCACACTCAGATGACGAAGCGGAAATAGAAGAAGTCCGGCTCGTGGGAGACTCGATGATACGTGGTCAGCTCACAGAGTTTTGCGCCAGAGCACCTAAGACCAGGAAGCGTTTTTGTATCCCTGGTGGTGGTGTGGACGACGTAGTTGCTGCAGTTGACGAAGTATCTAAGCTGGCCCCTGCTAATACAATGTACGTCATCCACGTTGGATCCAACGATGTACAGCGAACCCGGTCGGAAGATTTGCTTTTAAAGTACCAGCAGCTGATCAAGTCGTTTAAGGAGAAGTCATCAAGGATCATCATCTCAGGAATCGTCCCCCGGCTTGGTGTAGAGAGCCGATTTTACAACATAGCCACCAGCACAAATCGTTGTCTAGTAAACCTCTGCAGGAAGGAAAACGTGGGATTCGTCGACACCTGGGACAATTTCTACTACGATGACTATTTGTTTTCGGACGATGGAGTTCATCTGAACCAGGTGGGAGCAGCACGTTTTGGGCGTCTTCTCAACGATGCGGTGAAGGATTTTTGGAGAAGAAATCGACTCGGCACAGGACAACCAGGAAGGAGGACCGAAGACAGCGAGGGCGGCAACCTGCGAAGGAATTAAATGCTAATCTGTCAAGAACCGCGAATTTGGATAAAGCTCCACCAACACAACCCAAATTCAAAACCGCCAGGGATAACGACCGAGGACCGATGTCAGCCATGAATGTAAATGTAGATCCGACCAGAACCAAAAATTTGATTAAAGAACGTTCTGTAAGTTCTAAAACCGCAACTTTAAAGGTTTTCTATGCAAATGCTCGTAGCATACGCAATAAATGTTCAGATTTAGAAGAACTAGTGTTTACTGAAAATTATGATGTGATTGGTTTAACAGAATCTTGGCTCAATACAGTAGATAGAGACTTTTTAGCAGAGTATTCACTTCCCGGTTATGTATTGTTTGAGAAAAGCCGAATAAATAAAAATGGAGGTGGCGTTTTAGTTTATATCAAAGAAAGTCTTAACCCGACCCTCTTGTCAAAACCTCAAATTGTGAACGTCGACACATCTTTTGTGCTAATAAAGAATAATAAAGGTACAAAAATAATACTTGCATTAATATACAGACCTCCAGCTCAATCAGTGCAAACTGACCGAGAAATTTATGAACAAATTGCAGATGTAAGTAACTCACAAGATACCGTATTTATTGGCGACTTTAATTTACCTGTGACCAAGTGGGGCGATACTCTTACTTCACACTCCGGACATGACTTGTATACGAACTTGCAAGAGAGTTCGCTTTATCAATTTGTTCGAACACCGACCCGTGGTAATAACGTTCTTGACATTGTACTTGCAACAAAAGAAGAATTAATAGAGAATTTGAATGTTGGTGATGAATTCAGTAACAGCGACCATCGTACGATAACTTTCACTTTAAACTTTACTAGTAACGAACCAAATAGTAGCATCGAAAAAGTCCCTAATTTCAAGAAAGCAAACTTTCATAAACTTAGAGCTATGTTTAAAGAAACTGACTGGAGCTTTTTAATTAACAATAACGACATAAATACATCTTGGAAGTTATTCGAAACCACTTACCTAAAAGCAGTGCAAGACTGCATACCATCGAAAATACGGCGTCCAGGCCATAATAATAAGCCCAAATGGTGGAATAAAGATATTTCAAACTGCCTGCTTGCTAAAAAATTTGCTAATGATAGATTAAAATCCTCACAAAATGACGAAGAACGGGTGAAATTTGTAGAGCTACGACGCAAAGCCAAAAAGTTAATTAAGCAAAGTAAAAAGACCCTAGAGTTACATATTGCGAGTCAAAGTAAAACAAACCCGAAAGAATTCTATAGTTATATCAGAAAGAAAAAAGTAGTTACTTCAACTGTTGGACCGTTAGTCGATGAAAATGGAGAATACACCAAAGATGAAGTACAAATGAGTAATGCCCTCAATACCTTCTTTGCATCAGTTTTTACAACAGAAGACCTCAGTGATATCCCTACACCATCGCCGATTCAGATTGATAATTCAGATGTTCTAAGCAATATCACCGTTACAGAGAGAGAAGTATTGAATTGTTTAGATAAACTCAAGGTAAATAAAACACCTGGACCTGATACATTCTCGCCTAGAGTTCTAAAGGAAGCTAAGGATGAGCTCTCCAAACCACTGACATTACTATTCAATAAATCCTTGCAGTCTGGAACTATGCCTGATCAGTGGAAGATAGCCAACGTAACACCGATATTAAAGAAAGGCAGCAAATCAATACCCAGTAACTATCGTCCAATTAGCTTAACCTCAGTTGTATGTAAAATGCTAGAAACGGTCATAAGAGACAGACTCGTAAATCACTTAGAGGAAAATAACATACTTAAAGATACTCAACACGGCTTTCATTAAAAACGTTCCTGTTTAACAAGCCTCTTAGACTTCTTCCACGATATCCTCAACCTCTACGATGAGAGTAAAGCTGTAGATATTATATACCTTGATTTTCAAAAGGCCTTTGACAAAGTTCCCCACAAACGTTTACTGCTAAAACTAAAAGCGCATGGAATACAAGACGGTGTGTTGAAATGGATAGAAAATTGGCTCAGCGACAGAAAGCAAAGAGTAGTCATAAACGGTAAGGCATCTAAATGGACCAATATAAGTAGCGGGGTACCCCAGGGATCGGTACTAGGACCAATTCTCTTTCTAATTTACATCAACGACATAGATGAGGGTCTCACCTGTACAATCTCAAAATTTGCTGACGATACAAAAATTGCAAATAGCGTACTCTCAAAAGATCAAGTTGACGATATGTAACACAATCTAGATAAATTGTCACATTGGGCCCAAACTTGGCAAATGAGTTTCAATGCGGATAAATGTAAAGTACTACATATCGGATACCTAAATGAGAAAGCAAACTATTCGATGAATGGCACTCAGCTTAAGAAAGTAAACAGAGAAACCGATCTGGGAGTAACAATATCGAGTAACCTAAAACCGAGTCAACAATGTTCAGAAGTTGTTAAGAAGGCAAACAAAATAATTGGCTTTATAGGCAGGTCATTTGAGCATAAATCCAAAGACGTTATCCTAACCCTTTACAATTCCTTAGTCCGCCCTCTTCTGGAATACTGCGTTCAATGCTGGTGCCCTTATTACCAAAAAGACATAAACAAGCTAGAACGAGTTCAACGTAGAGTTACCAAAATGATACCTAGCCTAAAGAACAAACCATACGAAGAGCGTCTTAGAGAATTAAATCTATTTCCTTTAACCCAGCGCAGATTAAGAGGTGACTTAATTCAAGTGTTCAAAATCATCAAAGGCATCGACAATATGAACTGTAGTAAGTACTTCACTATCGACCAATCTAATTACACGCGGGGAAACGGTTGCAAAATTATTGGTAAATCTTTTAACTCACACGAATCTAAGAATTTCTTTTTCAATCGAGTTGTCAACTTGTGGAATGGGCTTCCCCGAGACGTTATAGACTGCAGCACCGTTGATTCATTTAAACTCCGCCTAGACAAATATCTCGCATCAAACCCGCGAATGACTGCGTTTGTAAATGAATAACTTTATTTTATCCTCCCCTCAGTTACTAACCCATATGTCCCCTACTAACTTCCCTGTCCTGCCACGGACATTAGTTCCAGGGCAGTAGTTCCCTTTCCAATGTTCCCTTACCCACTCTAAACCACTGTTTGGACACTTGATCCTCAGTGTTTTGGAGGACAAGCAGCCTAGAAGGGTCAATAGACCTGTTGTTGCTTGATTTCCTTTGTACTCCTTTATACTCCTTTGTACAGATGAATGAGGAAGTAAGAAGGAGGTGTGGTGTGGAGGTAGATGTGCTGGAAAGTGTGAAAAGGAACAACTTGAGATGGTTCGGCCATATGGAACGTATGGAAAGTGAGAGATTGACTAAGAGGGTGTACGAGAGCGAGGTGGAAGGACAGAGAGGGAGAGGTGCACCGAGGGAGAGGTGGAAGGATGGAGTGAGGAAGTATATGAATGAAGGCGGTGCTGGTTGGGAGGAGGGGCGTCGACTGACTGGGGACAGAGGTGCATGGGGGCGGTTCGTTCGTGACCACCCCTTCGGGGATCACGGCGTCAGGCAATAGATAGATAGATAGATTATATACTAGCTCGGGTGAAACCAACTCTCGTTGAGGCCGCTGCTACATCTACAAGGTAACGTAATCGCTCCTTTTTTTTATTTTATTTTTTATTTTTATTTTTTTAAATTTAAGACAATTAGTTTAACCAAACCACTGAGTTCCCAAATAGAACTCCTATAGGGCTGGCCTGAAGATTATATCTTGATGGGTGATCAATCAATGCAGATTTGAAGGTAATCGCTCTAAAATATGTAAAATATGTTAAGTTGACAAAATGGATAAGCAAATCTTTAAGGGGGCTCACATCACATTTATTGTTTCTCTCTTCCTCTCTGGGTTGTATCCATTCGGCCCTATTCAGCCTACTGTTTTAAGACTTTTATTCCCATCCAGCTGTCTATTTTTCCTGGCGAGCGGTAGCGAGCCAGCATAATTTTTGAAATGTTTTGACAGCAGGCAGCAATTTGACAGCAATTTGTACATTTTTCGATAGAAAAAATGTCTCCCGGCGAAGCCAGATTTCTTCATACAATGCTGGCTCGCTACCGCTCGCCAGAAAAGAATACACTTGGATGGGGATAAGTCTTAAAACAGTAGGCTGTATTGGGCCGAAGGGCGGTGCGCTCCTCGGTGCCACTAGTAGAGTGGCGAACTCCACATAGGTAAGTGAATGGATACAACCAAGAGAAAGAGAAAAGGAGAGAAATAAAAGCAGGTCACCCACCTTAAGGGGGGATGGGCCGGTTTTCTGGACCACTTTCTCACTCATGTTTAGCCCCATTAGTTTTTAGATGTTAAGATGTTTGCCCCATTAGTTAGTCAATTTAAGACCTTTCGCCCCATTTCTTCGTCAATATTTAGACCTTTCGTGCTATTTAGGTGTCGATTTTTTCCCTGGCGAACGATAGTGAGCCTGTAATGTTGGAAGAATCGGCTTTCGGCCGGGACATTTTTCTACCGAAAAATGTACAAATTAATCTAGAAGAGGGATCAAATGGATGTTTTTTTTTTTAAATTTGATGAAGGTCTAGGGAGGAAACTAGAAACATAATGAATACAGTACATGCAAAAATAGCCCAAAAAGTGAACCATCTCTCCTTAAGAACATTGACAGTTTCACTTCTTGCATCTTCAAGTCATGTTTAAAAGAATCCAATATCTGGCAAGATTAAACTTCTAAACCCGTTGAGTACCAGGGACGTCCTTTTCATCTTATTCTGGAAACTATTAGATATTCTTATTCAGCTTAGGAAGGAACTCTAGCAATAATATGGCTTCAAAGTATCTCAACCAACCCTTTAAATTACTACAGATCCTTCCTAAGCTGCATAATATCATCTAAATATAATTTGAATGAAATACAACACATGTCGCTGGTACTCAAAGTGTTAAGGGGAACAGTATGTTTTTCTGGCCCCCCTTTCTCCCTCATGTTTAGCCCCATTAGTTTTCGGATTTTAAGAAGTAACTGTATATATGGATGGAGTCATGAAAGAAATACTAGGAAGAGCAGTGGATGTTGGTGTATCGCTGAAAAGGGAGGGAAATGAGTGGAAGCTGCCTATACTACTGTTTGCGGATGATACAGTTCTGATGAGTGATAATGAATGGGAGTTGCAGGGTCTGGTAAATGAGTTTGGAACAGTGTGCGAAAAACTGAATTTGAAGGTAAATGCGGGGAAGAGCAAGGTTATGGTCTTCGAAAGGGGTGAAGTCAAAGAGTGTGAGGTGAAGCTGAACGGTCAGGCTATGGAGATCGTCAGCTCTTTTAAGTATCTGGGCAGTATGTTGAGTAAAGATGGGACTATGGATGAAGAAGTGCGGGAGAGTGTACAACAGGGGAAGAGGGTTGTAGGAATGTTCAAAGCAGTAACAAAAAATAGGGTGGTCAGTATGGAACTGAAGAAGTCCTTGCATGACAGTGTGGTAATCCCGACACTGACTTACGGAAGCGAAGCATGGACGTTTGAGAAGAGACTCTGACCAAGAGTGAGAGCAGTGGAAATTAATTACTTAAGAAGTGCGTGCGGAGTTACATGGAGGGATAGACAGACTAATGAAGAAATAAGAAGGTGGTGTGGTGTGGAGGTAGATGTGCTGGAAAGTGTGAAAAGGAACAACTTGAGATGGTTCGGCCATATGGAACGTATGGAAAGCGAGAGAATGACTAAGAGGGTGTACGAGAGCGAGGTGGAGGGACAGAGGGAGAGGTAGACTGAAGGAGAGGTGGAAGGATTGAGTGAGGAAGTATATGAACGAAAGCGGTGCTGGTTGGAGGGAGGGGCGTCGACTGACTCGGGACAGAGGTGCATGGGGGCGGTTCGTTCGTGGTCACCCCTTCGGGGATCACGGCGTCAGGCAATAGATAGATAGAAGAAGTTCTGCCCATTAGTTTAATATTCAATGCGTTCTTTTCAGTGATTATAAGAAGTTGGTTTGTCTTTATTGTATATTTTGCGGTTTCTAGTTTTAGGAAGTTCAAAATTTTAGTGAATTATTAAATTTAGAAGTGTACATTCAATTTAGTCTTGAACAATTCTGTAGTTTTTACGAATTTGATTCCTAGAGATGCTTACTAAGCTGTAAAAGATCACCTAATGAATGCCAGAATTAAAATTAGTCCCCTCTATTGAAACTTTTTATATTATTTATTACAGTATCATATATATACAGTACTGTATATATATATGTTTTCACTCCCTAGACCTCCATGCATATCAAATACCAAAAAGACTCCCCTTAGATAAATTTCTACCTTTTTCGGTAGAAAAATGTGTCGTCCAAAGTTCGGTTCCTCCTAAATTACAGGGTCGCCATCGCTCGTCAGGAAATTATACACCTAAATGGCACGAAAGATCTTAAAATCGGCACACTAATATGGCAAGTCTTACAATTTCAAAACTAATGGGGTTAAGCATGAGGGAGAAGGGGTCCATAAAAGCCTCCTTAACCCCTTCAGCATGATGACTTAATTTTAATCTTATTCTGGTTACCATTAGACAATTTTCTATAGCTTATAATCTACCTCTATTGGACTCAAAGGGGTAAATGCGATCTTAATAAACCCTCTGACACAGGTCCTTCTTAAGCTGCATAAAATAGTCTAATTTTAGCCAGACTCCAAGGTAAAAGTAGTCTTTGTGCTGAAGGGGTTACATAAAGTTGAGGATTCTGTACCAGTAATAATAATAATAATAATAATCTTCTGGTTACTTACATATAATAATAATATCTAATTCTGGTACTTACATATAATAATAATAATCTTCTGGTTACTTACATATAATAATAATAATCTTCTGGTTACTTACATATAATAATAATAATCTTCTGGTTACTTACATATAATAATAATAATCTTCTGGTTACTTACATATAGCGCCCGTATCTCCTCCTTCGAGGATTCACAAGCGCTTGGCTTTCTTTAGTCTACCAGAGACCATTACCCATCCCCCTTGCTCATGGGGAGATGGTAACCGCCGGCTATATCCCAGAAAAACTTTCAATCTGAACGGGGATTGAACGCGAGACCTTCAAGATGGGAATCAGGCACGCTATCAACTGAGCCAGCCGGATGGCTATAGTCAGTATGTCTGACTATAGTATTTTTGTCCCAGCCGACTGTAACTTCCTTGTCTCTCGGCTTTTACCATGATTATGTAGCGAAATATGTTGCTAATTGACCACTTGCAAGTTTCAGGCTATAAGGAAGTTGGAGCCGTAAATATATCGCTATTAACCCTTCCTGCCCGGGTGTCCGTGTGGAAGGACATCACGAAATAAGGGCAGGTGCCCGGGTGTCCTTTCAGCAGATAGTAAGCTTTCAAGCCTATTCAGCTTGGTCTGAACGCCGTGCGTCCGACGCATGTAAACAAAGCCAATCGTTGCGTCACCGCACCTCCGAAAACAATAAGGAGACGTCGGATCAATGTTATTGTTGTGACGTCAGACGAAATTAGTGTCTGAAAAGCTCCGATATTGTCAACATCGCGGAAAAATTCGCTCCACGGAAATCGTCATCACAACTGAACCAGTTGACTTAGAGAGCTCTACTCAACTCCAGTCTACAGATTGGAAACTGCACTACGTTTATAGATGCGTGGGAAATTTCTAGCAGTTAAACTAAACAAAAATACGGTAGCCTAGGCCTAGACGTTTTTCGGCCAGATCGCCCGGGTAGCCCACACTGTCCTTCGGAGATACAGCCCGGGCCAGGAGGGTTAAACAGAAATGCAATGAGTGAGGTGGAAGGACAGAGAGGGAGAGGTGGAAGGATGGAGTTAAGAAGTATTTGAGTGAAGGCGGTGCTGGATGGGAGGAGGGGCGTTGACTGACTGGGAACAGAGGTGCATGGGGCCGTTTCGTTCGTGGCCACCTCTTCGGGGATCACGGCGTCCGGCAATAGATAGATAGGTAGCAATAATATTGTAAGTTTCTGATAGATAAAAACTGTTGAATTGGGATATTTTTATTTTTAGATGCATTACAGCCGTATTGTATCTTATAATTTTGCTAAATATCGTTGTCTACAGCTCAAACTTCCTTATAGAGCAAAACTGGCAAGTGATCAACTATAAAAAAACTTTAGAAATAATATGACAGGGAGACAACAGTACTGGTATAATTTGTTTCCATTAAGGGGGGTGACCTGCTTTTATTCTCTCTTGGTTGTATCCATTCGGCCCCATTCAGCCTACTGTTTTAAGAAATTTGTCCCCATCCAGTTGTCGATTTATACTTGGCGAGCGAAAGCGAGCCACCACATTTTGGATAATGAGTTAGACTGCTGGCTAAATTTCTAAACAAATTTATAGAAAAATGTCTCCGGTGAAGCCAGATTTCTCGATAAAATACTGGCTCGCTACCGCTCGCCAGGAAAAAAATAAAACCTGGATAGGGATAAAGTATGGAGGGGAGGTGTGGTGGTCCTGGTGGAGTGGTATTGCCACTGGACTGGTAATCCAATGGTCCCGGGTTCAAATCCCGATGTATCAATGGGAAGATATTATTGGGATGGAATTTGTGCTGTACCTACTGTAGTGTCAGTGCATTACCACAAAGCCCACCGAAACGCCAAAAAAATACCCTAATTTTTCCATTAACCATCTCAAGTTGTTCCTTTTCACACTTTCCAGCACATCTACCTCCACACCACACCTTCTTACTTCCTCATTCGTCTGTCTATCCCTCCATGTAACTCCGCACGCATTTCTCAAGTAACTCATTTCCACCGCTCTCACTCTTGGTCCGAGTCTCTTCACGAACGTCCATGCTTCGCTTTCGTAAGTTAGTGTCGGGATTACCACACTGTTATGCAAGGACTTTTTCGCTTCCATACTGACCACCCTATTTCTTGTTACTGCTTTCAGTGTTCCTACAACCCTCTTCCCCTGTTGTACCCTCTCCCGCACTTCTTCATCCATAGTCCCATCTTTACTCAACACACTGTCCAGATACTTAAAAGAGCTGACGATCTCCATAGCCTGACCGTTCAACTTCACCTCACACTCTGTGACTTCACCCCTTTCGAAGACCATAACTTTGCTCTTCCCCGCATTTACCTTCAAATTCCGTTTTTCGCACACTGTTCCAAACTCATTTACCAGACCCTGCAACTCCCATTCATTATCGCTCATCAGAACTGTATCATCCGCAAACAGCAGTATAGGCAGCTTCCACTCATTTCCCTCCCTTTTCAGCGATACACCAACATCCACTGCTCTTCCTAGTATTTCTTTCATGACTCCATCCATATATACAGTAAACAGCCACGGGGACATCACACACACCCCTGTTTCAGCCCAACATTCAGGTCAAAGAACTCGCTCTGCTCATTCTCCACACGTACTGCCGCCTTTGCACCCTCATACATGCTCTTCACTGCTTTCAGCAACTTGCCATCTACTCCGTATATTCTAAGTACTTTCCACATACCTTCTCTATCCACCCTGTCATAGGCATTCTCCAAGTCCATAAAAGCAACATACACCTTTTGTTGCTCCTCCAGATATTTCTCCACAACACAATTCAGGGTAAAAATCTGATCTACACATTCTCTTCCCTTCCTAAAACCTCCCTGCTCGTCGCCTATCCATTTCTCCGTTCTCACTCTCACTATCACTACCCTACCGTACACCTTCCCTACTACGCTTAGAAGACATATTCCTCGGTGGTTACCACACACTCCTCTTTCCCCTTTGCCCTTATATAGGAGGACTATTATGCCAGTCTTCCAGTCATCGGGTACACTCCCCTTCTCCCATGATAGTTTGCACATTTTCCATACCCATTCAATCACTATCTCACCACCATACCTCAACATTTCCCCACACACTCCATCTGTTCCTGGTGCTTTCCCCAACTTCACTCGTTTCATAGCTACACACACTTCTGACCTCCTGATCCCCACCTCCTCCTCCACTACTTCTCTTCTTCTCCCTCCCATACCATATCCAACTATGTTTGCTGTAAAATAAATAAATATGGGTGTAAAGTCAGTGAAAGTAGGCTTGTCTAAACAGACCTCGGATGCGGAAATACCCTGAGCCGAACAGGCCAAGTGGGATATCTCTATTGGTCTAACTGGTAAGGTGTCTGCCTCACACCCAAGGGTCGAGAGTTCGTGCCCCCACCAGGGCATGATATTTTCGTGAGACTATTTCCGCATTTAATGAAGTTTAGGTCTATCTATCTATCTATTGCCTGACGCCGTGATCCCCGAAGGGGTGGCCACGAACGAACCGCCCCCATGCACCTCTGTCCCCAGTCAGTCAACGCCCCTCCCCCCAACCAGCACCGCCTTCGTTCATGTACTTCCTCACTCCATCCTTCCACCTCTCATTCGGTCTACCTCTACCTCTATGTCCCTCCACCTCGCTCTCGTACACCCTCTTAGTCATTCTCTCGCTTTCCATACGTTCCATATGGCCGAACCATCTCAAGTTGTTCCTTTTCACACTTTCCAGCACATATACCTCTACACCACACCTCCCAGTTTAGGTGTGTTGGTAAAATTGTTCAGATGGTTGAGAGTAAGATCGGAGCTCCATAAATCCTCTTTCGGGTAAGGTGTAAAAACCGATCCCCACATGGGGAATGTGCCTGAGTATATAAATAGATAGATAGGTGTTTGTGTTTTGGCTTTTCTATTTAAAATCGGGATTTAGTCCTGAAACCCCGATTTTAAATAGAGAAATCGTAATCGTAATCGTAATCCTATCGTAAATCGAGGGAGACCTGCACGTCTCTTCCAACTTTAACTTCTAAATTGGTGAGTTGAGAACATTGCTATGCAAATAGTGTCGTAATCTTATAGTATCTTACAATAGATCCCCTGGAAAAAAAGCAAACTAGGCCTGTGTATCCAGCTCAGTACCAGTACTTGCACTGCTGCGGATGTTCACGGTGTTGGCGGTGGCGGCGGCAGACGCAACATTTTTACTATTCTGTATTTTTGCTTTGTAATCAACTTCAACTCTTACCTTCCCCATGCTTTATCAAGATTACTTTCAAACTTCTTTACTGATCGACCACATACTTGGGCAGTGTGTTCCACTCATTTACCACTCTATCACAAAAAGTTCTTTTGTCTTTTCAAGTATAGTTCTTTCCTTGTAAATTTTCTTTGATTGTCCTCTCGTTCTTGTTCCCTCCTGCATCAAGAAACTACCTTCACACACATCCTCATCATACTTTCCCGACACTAAATGTCTCTATCATATCCCCTCTCTTCCTCCTATATCCAGTGTCGGCAGTCCCAGTGTCCTCAACCTCTGCTCATAGCCTAGTTCTTCAAAGTTGATACCAGCTTGCTAGCTCTCATCTTCACTTTCTCCACCGCTTCTATATTTGTTAGTAGTCTTGGCAAATCCAACGTCAAGGCTATTAACCTAATTGCAATGACGACTTGTCTATTTTGACTGCTATGTCGTCATTCCAACCGCGGTTAAAAAGAAAACGTCTAGAGTCTACTCCTTATCTTGCTCTAGGAGACGTTGTACGTTAACCAAAACTACCACCGAAGGTGAAAAGCTGAGAAGAAAAAGGGGTTTACCTTAGTTACCGCTTAAGGCCAATCCCTTGTTCCGTCATGTGCAGATCCCTGTCGAACGTGCGCATGAGCGACCCTCTCTTGTTATAATTTTTTCACGCGCCTCCATTGCTTGAGTCCGCTTTTGTTGTGCTCTTTTCAATTCACCCTGTTTAGGTTCGTTTCGGCTTATCTGGCCTTCTTTTTTGTTAGACACATGTTACGTGATCTAGGGCACACGTAAATGGGCTCCTAAGTGTGTCAAATGGAGACGTGTGTGGAAATAGCCTACCGAAGGTACGGGGGCGCCTGGCGTTCCTCGTGTATGTTTTTCATTCTTTCTCTTTTCATATTCTTTTTCCTGTTAGTCTGGGCTTAGTTTAGCTTTTAGCTTATTTTAGCCTAGCTCGTTTTCTCATTCAGGAATTGCTATGCCCCTATGAGTTTTCATTTTTTCATAGCCTAAGGTGTAACGTTTGGTAAACACTCTGAGATTTCGATGGTGGCGGTGCTGTTTGTAGTTTGTGTCGGCCGCATTATAGCGTTATTCCCGAGTCCCCCCTTTCGAGCCTTCACTGTGTCTCAAGGGCCTGGGCGACAGGTGGTTCGTGATATTCCAGGGGTACCCCAGGGGGGCCCCTACTTCACACCACAGGGTTTTTTCGCCCCTGACACATTCTCTGCTCATGGCTAGGCCTCCCTTTTTCTCACCAGTTTCGTTTACTGGTTTTTGTTTTCCCTTCATGTTTCACCTCCATCCTTTCATCATCTTTTGCCCAATCCAGGGGTACCCCAGGGGGGCCCCTGTTTGTGCTAAGCCACCCTTCCTGCCACTTCTCCTCATGGGCTTTGCTCTCTCTCTGTGGGTTGGGTGGTTCCTGGGTGATGTGCCTCCTCTCCCCTGGTGTGTCTTCCTTGCCTCTCCCTTTACCGGTTGAGTTAGGATTATTGTATCAAGGTAGACACTGCTCCGCTTGATGGCCATCCAAGCTTGGAGTTCTTAAGGAGATGACGCATTTTTGTGGCCTCTTTTGGTATTCCCTAGACGCTCCTCTCGCTTTTTCGGCGCCGGACCATCTCGGCCGGTCCAGCAAATTTGCGGGAGCTCGATTCGGTCCTCTGGGACGTTTCGGCTCCCCGCAAATTTGCGGAGATCACTGGGGGGGTCCCGCAAATTTGCGGGAGGGTTGTGTCGGTACGGTTATGCCTCAATAGGCCCGCACATTTGCGGAAATAGTTGGTTTTCACTGTTGACCTTTTTTAGGTCATCTTGTTGCCTGAAACTATATTGGTGTGTGCACTTTTCTGGTGTTATAGGCCCTGCATGTAAGATGTTGAGTGGTGGTTTACACTTTCTCCATCTTTGCAGGTTCTGCTAGTGCTCTTCCACCTCGCCCGCCCTACTCACCTACCTCTGTGCTCCCGGTTTAGGGTGAGTATGGATACCGGTTTGCATGTGTGTTCCTGTTTCCCCATGCTCATTCCCTGGTTCTTATTGGACATTCTCTACACTTACTCCGTCGACGAGCTGATTATGGTGTGTGTTCTTCCAGTGCAGGTAGGATGCCTTGCTTTCGCCATGTTTGTAGCTCCCCGTGCTTGGAGAGCCCCAAGTCCTGCTTGCGCCACTCGCAATGTGTGTCCTCTACGGCCTACCTCCCTGCTCTGTGTGGCCCGTGTATGGCCCTGGTGGATGTGGTGAACCATAGCCCTGGTTCCTCAGCGGCGGCAGTGGCCTCTGCTTCCCTTCAGTCGGTGTGGGCATAGTCGGCTCCCACCACATTAGGACTGTGGGCCACCGTTCCCCGGCCTTTGTTGACGACCGGATCCGCGTCGCCCTGGGTATCCCTGACCCGACTGAAGGCCGTTCACCTGGCCCTATCCCTGCTCGGGCCCTCTCCCCTGGGTCCCGCAGCCGGTCGTCACATCGTCGGGGTATCCCCAGCTCCGTCCACGCTCTCGCTCGCCTCATCGCCCGTCCTCTACTGCCCCTCGTCGTCCTCCTGATCGCCTTGCCGCCGCCCGTCGCCCTCGTCATGGTTCTCGCCATGAGGCCGGGGTTAGCGGCTCTGCCCCTGTGCGCCCTCCCCTGGCCTCTACGGATAGGGGCTCTACTCCCTTCCGCCCGCTTCCCCAGCCCAGACGACTTCCTCTTACGTTGTCCTCTCCGCGCGCGGGTGTTCATGCTGTAGCTGGCCCTCTGCTCCCTCCTCCTATACTGTCCGGGAGGGTCCGCCAGGATGTAGTTGCTTCTCCTCCTCCTACTTCACCTGCTTCAGTGCCTATTCTTCCTTCACGGTCTCGTCCCACGGTGGAGGTCCCTCCCTCCTCCGCCTCGGTGTCGGGCCGCCCTGTTATCTCAGCCCCGGGGATCCTTGCTCTGTTTCCCCCTGCGGCTCCTTCTGGCCTCCTTTCACCCGGCCAGCCTTCCCACTCCCGTCGTCCTGCTCCTCCTCCTTCTTCTCTCCCTGCCCTTCACTTACCGTCTCCCCTCCTCTTGGCTCGGTGGGGTTTAGCGAGGTTTCGGGGTCCCCTTTCTCAGGGGCTGACGTGTCGCTGGAAGAGGGGGATGGTGCTGTTTCCCCCTCGGGCATTCGTGATCGGGGACGAGTCCCTCAGCGGTGACACAACCATCGTCGCTCGCCTTCCTTGGGCCGCGACGCTGCTGGTTCGTGTCGTGGGTCTCGCTCCCGCTCATGCTCGCCCCTGCGGGCCGACCAATCTTGGGGGGGGTCGCCTCTCTCGGATCGATTGTCGGCTATGCAGGGGTGGGTTGTGTCACGCATCGACGGGCGCTTGGAGTCGATGCAAGACTCCCTCTTATCGCGTTTCTTGGCGGAGACACACCCTCGGCGCCTCACCCTACCTACCCCTGCTACGGTCCCCCTCCCTTCTGCAGGCCTACGCTCTGGTCAGACTTCAGCCACCGGGACGTCCTTCAGGATGTTCATTCCCTGGCTGTGTTGACGGGACTGTCCTCCTATGGGACAGGTTTGTGCGACGACGGTACGCCTGGCTTAGCCATCATGCTCGGTCACCCTCTCCCATTGGGGGCCTGGTTTGCTGAGGCCTTCGACTTCGCCAACCGATCCGTTGACGGCTCTCCTTCAGTCCCTCCCCCGGAGTCATCCCTGCTTTTGCCTCCTCTTGTGTCTGTCGGCGGGTTGGACTGCACGTTCTGGTCCTGGATAAGCGCGCCCGTTCTTGAACTTTGTTCTATTGCTACCCCGTTCTTCTCTCACCCAGATACGTCCTCTGTCGACAAGGATTTTCCCTTGCGACGGTGGGTGACGGACTTATTATCTTGTCTTTTAGGTTCCCTCCAGACATCTGTTCACCACCTGCGGCTTATCGAGGCGTCTGCACCAGGCGATCTTCGCGAGGGTTTGGACCGCGTTCGGCGGATCCACCTTCGGCTCGCGGTGTCTTTGGTTCCCGAGCTGAAGGCGGTTTTGTGCGTGGCAACTCGGCAACGCCAGACGGTACGGTCCTCGTTCTGCCGGACAGCCCCCTTGGATATTCGTCAGGGTTTGTTGTACTCTGCGCTATATACGTCGGGGCTTTTTGAGCAGGATGCTTGGGAACGCTATGCTTCTCTGTCGGCGGACCCTGCTTACGACACGCAACGACGTGCTGTGTCGCGAGCGGGGTCTTCTCAGTCCCGTCCTTCTGCCGGTCCTCTTCGGGGTGCTGCTGCAAGTGCTGCCGCCATGCACGGGCGCAGGACAGGGACGTTGCAGGCCAGTGCGTCGGTTCCGCCTCGCACTTCTGTTCTTGCCCCCTTTCATCCCCGCCGTGTCGGGGCTGGCCAGCCTTCCACTTCCGGCCGCCCTTCGACGGGGTCAGACCCGCGACGGACAGGGGTTGGGGTGGCCCGCCCTTTTCGACGAAGTTGGGGGGGGGGGGGTAGAGGAGGTCAACGTGGCGCTCATGACCGCAAGGACCGTACCGGGGGTACCTCCACGTCAAAACAATGTGTAGGTTCTCCGGGTCGGTCTCCTTGTTCTTCTCACCTAGCCGCCCGGGTCGCTCCCCTCCTCTCGGGAGCTCCCAAAGGTTGTTTTCGCCCTTGCGCCCCTCGATGGCCGCGAGGGACGTGGGGGCGGCATATTGCGCGGAGGGGTCTAACCTGGAGATGGAAGTCCAGACCCCCACTCCGCTCTTGTCACCGACGCCGGCCCATCCCTTCAGAGGTGGCCAACGTGTTCACATCCATGCACGAGCAGGGAATCGTCAAGGGGGTGAACGCGCCGGTCACCCGGTTTTCCTCTCCCGTGTCTTTCTGGTACCGAAGAAGAACTGCGACGCGATGCGTGGATCTGTCCGCCCTCAACGGGCACATCGTGCACACACGGTTTCGGATGCTGCCGGTACCCCAGGTACGCCTGGCCCTGCGCCCTCTGTCGTGGGTAGTGTCGCTGGACCTCAAGGATGCGTCTTGGCTCGTTCCTCTCCGTCCTCGATTCCAGCGATTCTTGGCCGTTCAGACTTCCGATCGTGTGTTCCTGTTCGACTGACTTCCCTTCGGTCTCCACATCGCGCCGCGGATCTTCTCCAAACTGGTGGAGCAGGCTCTGGATCCTCTCCTCAGGAGCGGGCTCCAGCTCCTGTTTTACTTGGCCGATTGGTTGATAGTTTCCGGCGCCCTAGTACGGTGCGTACACGACACCCTCACAGTCGTTCACCACGTCACACAGTTAGGGTTCACCATCAATGTTCCCCAGTCACGCTTGACCCCGTCGCGTGTCGTGCCGTGGGTCGGTCTCGAATGGGATTTGACCAGCGCTACGGTGACCCAGAGTCTGCCAAACGCGGTGAACCTTCGACGGAAGGTCTTCGCCGTGTTGCACTCGGTCTCCCGCCCGGGGAGGCTCTGGGACTCGTTAGTGGGTTCGCTGAATTGGGCCGCTCTGACCATTCCCTTAGGGAGACTCAGGCTACGCCGCCTACTCCTCATGGGCACCGAGGTGTTTCCGTTGACCCCTATGGATCGGCTCCTGCCGATCCCGCGTACCATTCGCAGACACTTCGGACACTGGGTTGCTTGGGGCACGCTCTCTGCGGCTGTGCCCTGGACCGCCCCCCCCGCCGACGATCAGGGTAGACAC
Source organism: Paralithodes platypus (assembly GCA_032716605.1). Taxonomy (NCBI): domain Eukaryota; kingdom Metazoa; phylum Arthropoda; class Malacostraca; order Decapoda; family Lithodidae; genus Paralithodes; species Paralithodes platypus. The sequence continues at coordinate 2,089,184 of CM064526.1, forward strand.
AGATGCATCGAGCGAGGTAGGGTGGTGTTCCCAATCAAACCTGGGACATCAACATCACGGCAGATGGGTGGGACACACACACCTACACATACATGCCCTAGAACTGTTGGTTCCTTTGTTCTTCCTGAGGGACCACGCGCTGGCCCTTCGGGGACAGTCGGTGGCCTTCGGGATGGACAATCAGACAGCTGTCCACTGTATCCACAAGCAGGGGTCCTCCGGGTTATTGACTCTGTTGGGGATCTCGGTGACGTTTTTCTTCCTCGCGAACCGACACACCTTCTCCCTGCATGCCTCCTACCTGCCCGGGACTGCCAACCTGTGGGCGGACGCCCTGTCGAGAGGACAGGGCGTTCTTGTAGACTGGGCAATGCAACAGACTGTGTTCGACGACCTCGCGGCTTCCTGGGGTGTTCCGGAGGTCGACTTGTTCGCATCGAAGGAGCCGCACAAGTTGCCTCAGTACCTATCCCTCCGGCCTCGCACTCCGGAGGGGGGTTCGGACGCTTTCATGGTAGACTGGAACAGGTGGCAGTCGATATACATATTTCCGCAACCAGACGCACTGTTGATGTGCAATGTCCTCGCGAGTCTGCGGCTGTACCGCGGCAGAGTCTGGCTAATCGCGCCTCTGTGGCCGGCACAGGCTTGGTACGCCCAGTTGCCGCGGTGGTGCCCGAGTCCGGTCCCTCTACCTATCTCCGACTTCCACTTGAGCCAGGTTGGAGACCTGCGGACCTCGTTGTCCTTCGCATCGTGGATGTTCATGAGGCACGGTGGCTCCCAGTCCACGGACGGGACCTGACTGACTTCCTGAAGCGTTCCTGGACGACTTCGACTTGGGGGATATACGGGTCCCACTGGAGGTCTTTTACTAGGTGGATACAGGACACTCGCCAGACAGTTAGCTCTCCTTCCCTCGTCCTACACTCCTGGTTTCACCTCTTCCGTACACGTCACTTTCTAGTCGACGCTATACGTAACCGCTTGTCTGCCGTCCGGGAGGTCTTTGAGTCCGTCACTGGGCTGGTCGTTCCGCCGAAGGAGCTGGATTCCTTCATGACGGCTGCCTTCCGTGAACGACCGCCTCCGCGCCAGATCCCTCCACAGTGGGATCTGGGGCGGGCTCTGGACCTTCTGGCTTCCCACACGTATACACGGGCCACTACACCGGTTCCGTTGCTCGGGCGTACACTCTTCCTTGTCGCTCTGGCCACTGGGGATAGGGTGTCTGCACTAGCAGCCTTGTCACGGTCCCAGGAATGCGTGCGATTCTCCCCGTCCTTGAATGTCGTCACGTCCCTCCCCTCATTTTGTTGCTACGAATGTGAGGGAGACACACGTTTTCCAGCCTTTCACCGTCCAGGCTTTCCAGCGTGGGCATACTCGCCATATGTTGTGCCCGGTGTCAGCCTTGCACACCTCTGTTGCGTCTGTGGCGCTGCCTTCGGGTACTGCTGTGTGGGTGTCTCCTCGGACAGGTGGGAGGCTCTCGAAGGAGCAGATAGGACGCCACATTTGTCGGACCATTCGTGCCAGTAACCCTGTTTGTAGGGGTTCTGCGCACGTTGTGCGATCCTTTGCTGCCTCCTTCCGGTTCCTGCAAAGTTGATCCTTACCTGACATCGCCTCAGCGGTTTTGTGGTCTTCTATCAATTCCTTCATCTCCTCCTACCTCTCCATGTCCAGTGTTCGACCCCCTCGGCCGGTGATAGCTCTCGGGAGTCGTGTTTCCTAGAGCTCTGGCGAAGATACCTGGTCTTCCCCCCTTGTCCTTCTTTCTTTTACTTTGTTTTATGTGAAAAAGGGGGGGGGGGGAGTACGGGTTTGCAACACTTGATTGCAAGTTTGGGATTATGTATTATGTATACAGTACATAAGTGTTTTTACCAAATTGAAAATTGTGTTTTGTTATTGTGTTCAATGTTTTTGTTGGTTTTGGAAGAAAAGGGATTTTGAGTACAATACTTTTTTGGTTTAAGACAAGTCTATGTTTTTGCATTACTATGAATGACGGCACGTGTTAAAACTGTTCTTTTTAGCTACTCCTCAGTTTTTCACTCTTTCATTAAACTCTCTTGTTTAAATTGTGTTTCTTTGTCATTCATAATTTTGTTTTATGCATTGTTTTTTTTGGTATGTTGGGCTTGGATGTCCTCCTCCTATTTGTTACGCAGCCTTGACGTTGGATTTGCCAAAACTACTAACAAATTGGGAGGTTTGACGTACCTCCCAACCTACCAAATAGGAAAACCTACTATTTGGTAGTAGTCTTGGAAAATCCAACGTACATAATACCCTCCCTCACGCCGGACGCCTGCCCATCCGCGTTCTTCTGCTGACGTGAGATGTGATAACAAGAAAGGGTCGCTCATGCGCACGTTCGACAGGGATCTGCACATGACAGAACACGGGATGGGCCTTAAGCGGTAACTAAGGTAAACCCCTTTTTCTTCTCTTCTATGCTTTTTTCACCTTCGGTGGTAGTTTTGGTTAATGTACAACGTCTCCTAGAGCAAGATAAGGAGTAGACTCTAGACGTTTTCTTTTTTAACCGCGGTTGGAATGACGACATAGCAGTCAAAATAGACAAGTCGTCATTGCAATTAGGTTAATAGCCTTGACGTTGGATTTTCCAAGACCACTACCAAATAGTAGGTTTTCCTATTTGGTAGGTTGGGAGGTACGTCAAACCTCCCAATCTTTCACCTGGTTCGCATATTCCAGGTGCGGCCTAACCAGCGCTGTAGGCTTATAGAGATTCCTAATGTGTGTTTCTTTATCATATTAAACCATTATTTCCTAATATTTATATATTTTCTATTATTTATAACGAAAATATGCCGGTATGACGATAAATTCCGGCTATCATTGTGTGTGATTTTTTTTTTTTTTTTTTTTTTGTGTTGTGTTGTCCCGGTTCAGGCTCTGTCTCGGGTCGCCACCCCCAGCTAAAAAAAATATAATAAAATAAATAAATAAATAAAAATATATATATATATAAAAAAGGGTATGTGCCTGAGTATATAGATAGATAGATCATTGGATTTTAAAAAACTACCGGTTGTTCAATGCCTGAAAATCGAGGCCTTACTATATTATCAAAGTAAATAGCTCTGTATCTGTGTATGTATATAGTCAGGCACTTACCCTATAGCTGGGGGTGGCCGACTTGAGACAGAGCCCGAATAGAAACAACATTTAAAGTTCCGATTATTAGGGTTCGGGACCACTTTGGCATTCCCTCGCCCCTTTGTCTGTCTCGTCTAGTAGGTGAATTTTAGAAGGGGAGGAGGATTCCTAGCCACCCGCCGCCAAAGTAAGAACAGTAGTACAGGAAAAGAGACAGATAGAAACGGCTAAGGTTGGGTAGAGGATAAAATTGTAAAACTTGTAAAATAAACAAACCAAAACTTGGACAAAGATATTATAAAGGCAAAAGAACTAATCAAAATCGCTATGTGGAAACAATGCTTTTAGCAAAATAAAATTATGAAATAAAAGTACACAATCCACCACATAGGGTGTACATCACTACATGAGCAAGTTAATCTGTTTCCCAAGCAAATCAATCGTACATATGACAACGCAGAGGTGTGGCAGAGTGGTCTTGCCACTGGACTGGTAATCCAATGGACCCGGGTTCGAATCCCAATATGTTGATGGGAAGATATTATTGGAATGGAATTTGTGCTGTACCTAGTTTCAGTGCATAACCAAAGCACACCGAAAAAAAAAAAAAAATACCCTCATTGCTCCCTGATTAAAATAGCACTGTATGAATATTCCCATATTCAAAATATGCTACAGGGGGGCAATGCCTAGTGAGTTAATTGCTAAATACGTGGCGTTCTGAGAGTGAAGGTCCGAGTCTGGGGGATGAGACTGTGAACCACAGAGGCGAAGCAGCTTCAGAGATGGAGTT